>CM077150.1:109450569-110050569 GCA_039583875.1 Platanthera guangdongensis
TTTGTCATGGGTGCGACATTTATCATGGGGGCGACATTTGTCGTGGGGGAGTCATTTGTCGTGGGGGAGTCATTTGTTGTGGGGGAGTCAATTGTCATCGGGGCGACATTTGTCATGGGGGAGACATTTATCAAGGGGGCGACATTGGTCGTGGAGCAACATTGGTCGTGGATGCATCATTTTTCGTAGCGACGACATTTGTGGTGGGTGGTGACATTTATCGTGGGGGGTGTTATTTGTCGTGGATGTGACATTTATCGTGGGTGCGACATTTATCGTGAGTGCAATAATTGTCGTGAATGCGACATTAGTGGTCGGTGCAGCATTGATTGTGGGTGCAACATTTGTGTTGGGGGTAACATTGGTCATGACAATGACATTTTTCGTGGGCGGTGACAAATTTTGTGGGCCGCAACATTTTTGGTGGGTTGCAACATTTTTGGTGGGAGGCGAAATTTCTAGTGGGCAAAAATAACCATCTACTCGACATGACTTTCAACTATAAATTAGTATCAACAAATGCATGGTTATGACAATGAAGATATGATGATGTTATAACAATATAAATTCATTATAAATCACATTAATAAAAACAAACTTGAATCTTACCTTAATATATGCCACAATAGATATCCTCATATCCATTACTTTTAACCCAAATGAAGTGTAGTCTTTTAAACATATAACAAAACATATGATCTTCAAAATAGAGATTTATCAAAAATAAATTCATTAATTTTAATTTTCCGTTTTTCTGCAAAAAAGAAATCTACAATGATATAGAATATCAGAACTTTACAGTACCTTATGCATTGTCCAATCAGGGGCAGCATGAGATCGAGTGCAGCGGGAACTTGGAAATATAGCTAAAAACAATCAACATCATGATTCTGTTGTGAGCAATGAAAATGAATCTTTCTTTTATTTTTCAACCAATAGAAGTAGTTCTTATTTATGAAATAAAATTTAGTTGTTTTTGATGTCATACCGCGCTTCTCATTGTTGTAGAGTCAACCCGATCAAATATTTCTCTAAATACCACGTTTTTAGTGAAACACCTTCATGACCCTTGATAACATAGTTTTTTTACTAATACTCTTGTGGTATTTGCTGAAAATCCTCGAGAAAAAGCAACATACAATTGGCGATGACTGAATACATGATTTGGAAGATAGATCCCGAGATTCCCTATTGTCTGTCCCTGAGACTTGTTAATTGTTACAGCGAAGCTCAATCTGATAGGAAATTGTTTTCTCGTTAGTTCAAAATACATCTTAGAATCCTCTGCATTCTTAAGTGGTATGCGTGGAATAAAAACTCTTAGACCCTAGAAATGTCCAACTAATATATTTGCCTTAATGATATTTCTTCCAAATCTACGACATATTAGTCTAGTGTCGTTGCACAATCCAATTTTCGGATCTGTATTTCGGAGCAGCATAATGGGACAACCACGCTTTAATGTTAGTTTGTGCGGGGGTAGATTTTGGGGATTAATTGAGTTTAAGAATTCTTGGAGATATAAATTATGGTTATCAGCAGAGACAGAGTCAAAAGAATAGTAAGTTGTGCTATCCCCCGGGAACATAAACATGCATTTTTCATTCAGGTTCGTAACATCTTCATTCAATGGAGTTATCAGGGCCCTTGTCTCCATGTACTCGACATCATTTCTATTGATATTGTACATTTGCATATTAGGGAAAACAAAATTTATTAAATCATCAACTGAATGCTCTCCTTCTCAATGCATAACAATTGTGTCAAGAAGGCGAATCATATCATTCTCTATTGTTGGCTCCTCACCTTTTCCAACCCTGAGCAAGTATTCTAAAAATCAAACGTCATCACGTGCCCTCATATTTTTTGTTAGTTTAAGCAACTTCACTTCTGGCCATAAGAAAGACTCAATGATGCTTGATTTAATTATTTCCAGTCTTATACCATTCACAACGATGGGTGTAACCTGTCTAAAATCACCCTCACTATAAAAACCTTTCCCCCAAAAGGATTGCCTTTTCCTAGCACATCTCACAATGTACGGTCTAGTATTTCAAAAGTATTCTTGTTTTCCATGGCTGCCTCATCCTAGATAATTATAGATGCAAGTTCGACCAGTTTGCATATATTTGACCATTTATTGAAACCACAATTCAATACGTTTTCGAGTTTAATTGGTATTTTGAATCGAGAGTGTGCGGTGCAGCCTCCCGGAAGTAAATTTGCTGTTATACAAGAAGTTGCAGTAGCTATAATAATGCGTCCTTCTTTACGAAAACTTGATAATATAAACCGGTAGATTAATGTTTTACCGATCCCACCTGGACCTTCAACGAAAAAATAGCTCTGTTTCCTTCTGCTATACTGTTGCATTTAGTGTTGTGCGCAATTTGTTGTCTATTATTCAAAAGTGTCGTTGAATCTAAATCTGCATCGGATATTAGAATTGAGAGTTCGTTGTCAATCAAACCCGGAAAGTCTACTGAATATTGTATGCCCTCTCTTAATCTTGGCAAGTCAAAATCTTTATTGCTTTTATTATATTGTTTAAGAATGTTGTTTAGCTCACAAAATAATCTATTAATTAAGAAATTACTGTTTGAAGTGCTGGTGCTACCGTAATCTTCGATCATTGCCAAATGATTTTCTTCCAAGAGTGTCCTGACCTCGGTCGGCTGACAATACAACAATAATGTTGCAAATAATCTTCGTAATGCACAAGGCATTCTGAAATTTCTGGCTTCAGCTAGACATTCTCTAATAAAATTGTCTTCTTCAAGCAACCCGGGATTTGCAGTAGCTTCTTTGAATGTTGCACAACGATGCCCATGGACATTGTATAGGTTATCAAATGATGTTGGTACAGGAATGTTATTTAGTAGGATACGCAAGTAGAACCGCTCACCCTCCATTGGTGATACGACATAAATGCGACCAATGACTATTAGATTCCTGCGTCTTTTTATCCATTTCCTTGTTTGAGTAAGCCATCGGTTGTGTCTTGCGAAATCCACATATAAATATTGTGTGGATTCTAACTCATCATTGTATACTTTGAAGAACTCCATTAACATTGTTCGTGAATTACATTCATCAGTGAGCACATTGGAGATAGACTAATTAGCTTGAAGCCTAACATGATGCTAATTCGGTAAATGGATTTGTAACCTTATAAATTGTAACACCCCTATCCGCTACATGGCATATAGCAGTAGGTCCGGCCGGGCCACGACGCCATAAACCACAGACAGACCGAAGGGTTACTAAATGAAACCATCCTTCCAATATCACAAGTCTTACACAGAGCACATTCTAGCAGAAGCATTTTAAATGTTGCAAAGAAAGGAACCCAAGGCACAGCATGAATGACCACTAACGACCCAAAGTAGGAATGATCGTACAAATACACAAAGTACTTGGCCTTATGACATTACAAGAGATTACTTAAATAATAAATGTCTTCCAAACATCGGCACGCAGGTCGGCCACACATGAGAAAAAAGTAAACATTTGATTTGGCCTTCGAGGGCCAGCTCAGCATCAAGCCTTCAGCCCGCTACTTGCCACTGGGCTCCGCAACACCTGCAATCAACATTCCACCGCAGCGGTGGCAAACAAAAGCAACGGTCAGATAAAGCTGACCAAATTATAACGGTCCCGCCCCTTTACTTGGGGCGGTGATTGTCCTCCCCTGCACTTTATTAGCATATCCAAACAGTATAGTGAAAGTACAAACATAAGCAAACTTCACCACAGTTATATGCACGCATGGCCACACACCTCGCGCTCTCAAGGAACTTACACTGTGAGGCCGATCCGAACCTGGTCCATCCCCCAACTCGACCACCGCCCCCAGGACGGCAAACATCATGAGCAATTTATCCTTACAGCCACAGCCTAGACTCACTCTCCAAGTTATCGGTAAGTCCCATGTACCTTAAGTCGCTTTAATTAAAGCAAATGGAGTGGGTAGGGTTACACCTGCCCATTGCTCACTTCACCACGACAATTTAGACATCGGTGCGGGCCAGGTTTCCACCAGTACCAAAGTATCGATCAAACAATCGTACATAACCCGGTTATGTATACGGCTGGATCCCAATCCACCGATACGACATGAATTCGCTTCTTCCCAGATTTTCGGGTGAAGCTTGGAGTAAATACCCAAGACTCCCTGTTGCAATCTACCATATAGAAAAACCCGAAAACAACCATCGGCTTGGAGTCTTCTCCAGCTATTCATGCATAATGAAACATCATCGATCCAGATCAACTTGTCCGGGTAGGCTTCACACAACATGCCTATGCCCGTACTTCGATTCTGGACTATACATGCAAAACTAGGGGGACTATTCATATCCACGCGAAGGAACACCTCACACTCACCGCATACTCGCGAGAGCGGATTTCCTATGCACAAAGAAAGAGGACTTCACATGTCCAAGAAGAGAATCATTACCCTAGAGGTTCGCTTTGGTGCCATGGAAAACTTGCGGGATGGAAAGCACCGTAATGGCCTCGCCTCCACGGATCTGGAATCGACACGTAATTTGGGGCTTTGAAGCTCCACCGGTGGCCGGATTTCTCCTTCTCCATCTTCCTTGCTCTCCCATCTCTCTAAAACTTTAGAAAGATAAAACCTAAAGAGAAATGAGGGTTTCACCCCGAGTCCCGGACTTATAACAGCAAGGACAAATCTGGGCCGTTGGATCCCATTTGAAGGAAATGAATGGCCACGATTCGAACTTAAAAGCACTTTCCTTGGCCGAACACGGCTTGTGCCGCGTGTTACAGGTCGTGTCTCACGATCTGAAAACGATCGTCGAACACAGAATAGGACCTGTGCTCAGACATGCCCGTGTTACTCTTGACACACCCGTGTCAGCCTCTGATATTCCCGTGACACAAGGCATTTTCCTCATGCGACGATGGAAACTGTCATGTCCCGACCAGGACACGGGCTTAGAAATGCCCATGTTAACATTTGGCATGCCCGTGTCGACCAGTACACGTCCGTGTTTCAGGCCGTGTTAATCACCCGATACAGCCCGGCTAATATAGAGCAGGACAACAACCTGGACACGCCTGTGTCTCAGGCCATATACCCGACCTCCAAGGATCGTCAATGCATTTCATCGACCACAAGGAAAATCATCGAACTCATAGAAGGACACGGCCATCGACACGCCCGTGTACTGAGCCGTGTGACCCTTATCAGGCCCTATATTGGCCTTAAGATGCTACCAGATCATTTTCGAGTTTTGGGGCGTTACAATTCTCCCCCCTTAAAAGAATTTCGTCCCGAAATTATTGAATGAAAAGTACTTAAACTTAAACGATACCTGAGTAGAAGAGCTCGGGATACTCCTCAAGCATGGTCTACTTTCGCTCCCACGAAAGGTCCTCACGACCGCAGTTGTCCTATCGGACTTTGACCATCCTGATGTCTTTGTTATGAAGTCGCTTGACTTCAAAGTCCTCAATGCGAATGGGCTTGACCTTCATCGTCAACCCATTATCAACTGGTACGTAATCAACCGCAATCACTTGCGAAGGCTATTGCACCGCCTTTCGTAACACTGATACGTGGAATACGTCGTGTAGACCCATCAATTCCACGGATAACTTCAGTCGATAAGCCGCTTATCCAATTCCATAAAGAATCTCAAACGGTCCAAGGTACCTCGGAGACACACCAGAACGGCTTAATTTTTTGAATATACCCAGTCTCCAATAGCGAACTAAACATTACTGTACTTGACATTATTGTATTTAGCCTGCCTGTCCTGAGAGATCATCAATCGTTCTCGTATTGTTTTTACCAATGAAGTGGCACATTCCACTTCTTGTCATTTGTACAGCTTTGACTCACCCGTATCCAAGCAAGACAATGACGTGCGACATTTTCTACCGTAAAGTGCCTCGAAGGGCGCCATTGGAATACTCGCTTGGTAGATGTTGTTATAAGAATACTCCACCATGTACATGTGATCTTCCCACCGCTTTCTGAATTTCAAGACGCGCATGCGAAACATGTCCTCCATCATCCTGTTGACCCTCTCTGTCTCACCATCCGTCTGCGGATGAAAGGTCGTGTTTAAACTCAGCTTGGTTCCCAACATTTGTTGCACCAACATCCAGTCATTGGACGTGAAGCGCCCATCTCGGTGACTCACGATGCTGTATGGCACACCATGTAGTCGAATAATGTTATCTATATAGAGTTTTGCTAGCTTATCCACCGAATCATCATTCCTAATCAGAATGAAGTGCGACACTTTCATCAATCAATCTACGACCACCCAGATGGCGTCATTTCCCTTCAGCGATCTTGGCAACCCATGCACAAAATCCATTGAAATATCGTCGAATTTCCACTCCGGGATAGGCAGGGACTTCAAGAAACCTCCAGGCTTCTAGCACTCCGCCTTCACCAAGGCGCATGTTTGACACTTCGCCAGAGAGTGCTACATCCTTTTTAAGTACTGGCCACCAGAATAACTTTTTGATATCTCTAAACATCTTTGTGCTCCCCGGGTGAATCGAGTACATAGTATGATGAGCCTCGTATAATAATTCCACCAGTAGTTTACCCACACTTGAGATGCACAGACGACTGTCCCTCCATAATGGTCCATTATTACCCATAAAATGGGAATTTAAACCATCCAAAGCCTCAGCAATGACTTACTTCATGTTGTGATCCAAAACCAGTGCTTTCCGAACCCTATCAGCAAAGTCATACTGCACCTCTGTCCAGTTCAATTGTGCTTCGACACTAAGCTTCATGACAGCACAAGAGGTCTCCAAGGCCTCCAACTCACGGACCAAATCCTCATCATGCATCGATAACCAACTTACTTGCGCGCGAGCTCTACGACGTAACGCATCCGCAACGACAATACCTTATCCATGCATATAGTTTAACTTGAAGGTGTAGTCCCCCAGGAACTTCATCCACCTCCGTTGTCGCATATTTAAATCCTTTTGATCCAAAATATACTTCAGGCTCGTACGATCAGTATAGGTTTCGACCTTCACACCATACAGGTAATGTCTCCACGGCTTCAGAGCAAATATCACGGCCGCTAACTCTAAGTCATGGACCAGATAATTCCTCTCATGATCCTTCAGTTTACCCGAGCGGTTGGCTATTACACTCCCATGCAGCAGTAGAACACAACCTAAGCCACTGCCCGAAGCATCACTGTAAAATTCAAATCCTTCGGTCCCACTTGGCAAACAAAGAATAGGCGTCGTGGTCAACTGACTTTTTAGTTCTTCGAATGCTTGCGTGCACTAAAGCGAACACACAAACTTTTGATCTTTTCTCATCAAATCGTTAGGGGTAATGCTATCCGTGAGAAGTTCTCTACGAAGCACCTGTAGTAGCCGGCAAGTCCAATGAAACTCCGGACTTCTGCCTCTAATGATAACACATGCCACTCCTGTATCGAAACTATCTTCACTAGTTCTACATAAATCCCTTGTCCACTAACTATATGACAAAGGAATGCTACCGAGGATAACCAGATTTCGCATTTGGAGAATTTGGCATAAAGTTGATTCCTTCTCAATGTCTCCATCACCATATGCAGATGCTTGAAATGATCATCCTCGCATTGCGAGTTCACCAATATATCATCGATAAAGACTATCACGAAGTGGTTCAGGTACTCTCTGAATATTCTGTTCATCAAATCCATAAACACGGATGTCGCATTAGTGAGCCCAAACGACATGATGGTGAACTCAAAATGCCCATCCCGCATGCTGAAAGCTGTCTTGGGGATGTCACTTTCCCTTATCCGCTGCTGATAGTATCTGGATTTCAAGTCCAACTTTGAGTACACACTCGACCCCACCAGCTGGTCGAATAGATCATCAATCCTTCGGATCAGACACTTATTCTTCTATGATAAATTGATCAACACCCGGTAATTATTACAGAGTCATAAGCTTCCATCCTTCTTCTTAACAATGAGGGCCGGTGTGCTCCAAGGCGATGAACTTGGATGCACATAGCCCTGTTCCCATAGCTCTTTGAGTTGAACTTTAAGTTGCGCTATCTCCTTAGGCGCTAGCTGATACAGAGAGCGTGACACAGATTTGGCACCTGGCACCAGCTCAATTGTGAAGTCGATCTCTCGCTGAGGTGGGGCTCCTGGGAGATTGTCAGGGAACACGTCAGGATACTCAGAAATCTACCCACCTTAAGGTTGCAATCAATATACGCACAATGCTCTGAGAGCCAGTCTGTACCAAAGATCACGTCAGACTCCTGTATCGATAGTAACGACGCTTGCAAGTCAAACTGTTGACTCCCAATCCGTATCTTTACGCAACACACTCAATCCGCACGCAGTGAACACCCATTAGGCAACAACACATCCAATTTGTCCCTTACAATCGAAGAAATTACTCTGATGCACGATACAAATCCTTCGGACAAGAAGGAATGCGAAGCTCCCGTATCGAACATTGCTCTCGACGGATAATCAAAAATCAAAACAAAGCCTCGCACAAGCAGTCATAAGCTAATGCGCAAAAGGTAAAAAATACATAAAGCTTCTCTACTTTTATTTAACTCATACCTATCACCACGTCAGTCTGCTCTATGGCCTCCTGAAGGCCAAGATTGTACACTCTAGGCTGGGCTGGAGCATAGTGGTATGCGATTAAGTCCACCACCTTTCCCTTTTCCTTGTATGTTACTCCAGGCTTCCTTTAGGACATCGGATGTCCGCTCTAACACTTTCGGGAAAAGTGTCCCGGCTTCCCACAGTTAAAACTTAAAATTGGATCTCGCCCAATTGTGGCTCCAGGTCTAGTCTTCTTTGCCACTGGAATACCACTACATTCTCTAGCACTCTGTCCTATAGATGCTCCTGACATAACTTTCTTTATCTTCTGTGCACCATCCCGACAATCTCATGCAAGGTTCCCTTCCTTGTCATAGGTATGACAAGCGTAAGTAGCTTTGCTAGTAGATGTTCTAGCACTCTTTTTCAGCGTTGTGCGTTATGCAACCTTTGTAAGACCTGCAGAGTTCGGTACCCTACACACTTTCATCTGGTGGGATTTCCCCAAATCTACTTCCAATGATCTAGCAGACTCCACCAAGGCTCGGAATCCCAATAATTTTGGTCCCACCAGTAGGACTCGTAACTCGCCACGCAGACCATTATATAATATATCGACTATAGACTGCTCATTCTACCACTCAAAGCCTGGGAAGCGCCTTATCATAAGAAACGCCGACAAATATTCATCAACCGAGCGCGCTTCCTGCACTAAAAGCATGTTCAACTACTGACCTGATGGACTTCTAAATTCCATTTGCTCCATTACACCACCTGAAGTTGAAGCCACCTCAGGGACAAAGTGTTGCACATTCCTTCCATGTTGTGCGTTAGTCACAACGAACACCGCTTCAACAACCCTTCTTATGGTTTCAACAGAAGGAAGGGTCTCAGGCACGTCATTGGGTGCACTAGTCTCCGCAAAATGTTTCCATTGCGACTGCCGGGCACCGCTCCTAGTCACCAATAGTTGTAAAAATGCTCAATTAGGCGACACACAAATTGCCAAAAGGCAATCATTGGAACGCTCAGGTTCCTCAAACAAGTGTATTTTCATTCCTAAGTGGACATTCTTGGGTTCTTTTTATGTTATAACGATTACGCACATACATGTGCTCACCAACGCTTAAAAGAATTCGCCCATGAATTCAAATAAGCAAGACCGAAACCGGTAGTCTGATACCTAATTGTAACACCCCTATCCGCCACATGGAATATAGCAGTTGGTCCCGCCGTGGCCCGATGCCATATACCACAAAGAGACCGAATGGTTACTAAATGAAACCATCCTTCCAATATCACACATCCTTCACAGAGCACATTATAGCGGAAGCATTTTAAATGTTGCAAAGAAAAGAACCCAAGCCACAACATGAATGTCTACTAACTACCCAATGTAAGAACGTGCGTACAAATACACAAAGTACTGGGCCTTATGGCATTACAAGATTTTACTTAAATAATAAATTTCTTCCAAACATCGGCATGTAGACCGGCCATACATGAGCATAAAAGTAAACATTTTCTTTGGCCTTCGAGGGCCAGCTCAGCATCATGGCTTCAACCCGCTACTTGCCACTAGGCTCCATAGCACCTACAATCAACATTCCACCGCAGCGGTGGAAAACAAAAGCAACGGTCTGTTCAAGCTGACCAAATTATAACGATCCCGCCCCTTTACTTGTGGCGGCGATGCTCCTTCCCAGAACTTTATTAGCATAGCCAAACAATATAGTGAAAGTATAAACATAAGAACACTTCACCACAGGTGTAGGGACGCACGACAACACACCCCGTGCTCTTATGGGACTTACACGGTGAAGCCGGTCCGAACCTGGTCCGTCCCGCAACTCCACCACCGCCCTTAGGACACAAACATCATGAGCAATTAGTCCTTTCAGCCGCATCCTAGACTCGCTATCCAAGTTATCGGTAAGTCCCATGTACCTTAGGTCGCTTTAACTGAATCAAATGGAGTGGGTAGGGTTCCACCCGCCCGTTGCTCACTTCGCCATGGCAATTTAGCCATCGCCGTGGGCCAAGTTTCCCCCAGTACCAAAGTATCAATCAAACAATCGTACATAACCCGGTTATGTACACGGCTGGCTCCCAAGCCACGGATACGACATGAATTCGCTTCTGCCCAGATTTCCGGGTGCAGCTTGGAGTTAATCCCCAAGACTCCCTATTACAATCTACCACGTAGAAAAATACGAAAATAACCATCGACACGGAGTCTTCTCCGGCTATTCATGCATAATGAAACATCACCGATCCAGACCAACTTGTCCGGGCAGGCTTCACACACCATGCCTATGTCCGTACTTCGATTCCGGACTCTACATACAAAACTAGGGGGACTATTCATATCCTCCCAAAGGAACACCTCACACTCACCGCATACTCGTGAGATCGGGTTTCCTATGCAGAAAGACAGAGGACTTCACATGTCCAAGAATAGAATCGTTACCTTAGAGGTTCGCTTTGGTGCTATGGAAAACTAGCCTGATGGAAAGCTCCGCAACAGCATCGCTTCCACAAATCTGGACTCGACACGCGATTTGTGGCTCCGAAGTTCCACCGGCGGCCGGATTTCTTCTTCTCCTTCTTCCTTGCTCTCCCCTCTCTCTAACACTTTAGAAAGAGAAAACCTAAAGAGAAATGAGGGTCTCACCCCTATTCCCAGCCTTATAACAACAAGGACAAATCTGGGCCCTTGGATCCCGTTTCAAGGAAATGAACGGCCACGATTCGCACTTAAAAACACTTTCCTAGGCCAAACACGGCTTGTGACATGCCCATGTCACAGGTCGTGTCTCACGATCTGAAAATGATCGTCGAATACAGAACAGGACATCGGTTCAGACACGCCCGTGTTACTCTTGACATGCCCGTGTCAGCCTCTGACACACCCGTGACACAGGGCTTGTTCCTCAACTGACGATGGAAACCGTCGCGTCCCGACCAGGACACGGGCTTAGACACGCACTTGTCAACATTTGGCACGCCCATGTCGACTAGTACACGCCCGTGTTCTAGGCTGTGTTCCTCACCCGACCAGCCCAACTAACATAAAGTAGCACACGGCCCTATACACTAACGTGTACGCGACCTCTAAGGATCGTCGAATGCATTTCGTCAACCACACGGAAAATCGTCCAACTCGTAGCAAGACACGGCCAAGGATATGCCTGTGTCCAGAGCCGTGTGACCCTTGTCAGGCCCCAGATTAGCCTTAAGACACTACCAGATCATTTTTGAGTTTTGGGGCGTTGCACAACTGAAGGATATGTTTGATACATATGATATTTGAACAACTTTAATGAAGCTTCGGGTGGGCAAATCAAACGTCCATCGACCTATTTACTTACTTTGTCATAGTTCTGACCAGTGCGTACTTTGAATGCATCCCAGTCAGGACACTTGAATACGTAATTGTTTAGGTATTTGATGCTCTTAATGCTACTGCATATTTCCACATTTATATGACAATCATATTTGAGTAGAAGCTAGGTGTTGTACGGAACGACCCAGCCATTATCAATTACTAAGTTGTCATCACGACCCATTGTTATTCTCATGTCATCGTCCCGATGAATGTATAGGGGGCTACGACTCAATTCCCGGTGTTGTGCTTTCAATGAAATATTTTGGGAATCCCATTTTGCAAATAGTATTTTTGAAGCATTGCGCGTTCGGTATCAATCGTCCAGACGGTCCGTGTATCATATATTTAAGTATTGCATTGTATAGCTCGGGTTGTTCTGTTTCTAGCGGTATTTCTACTCTTACGACCTCATCATAGTCGTCTGGATGATTGAACCTATCGTGCTCGTTGAAATTAAATAGAATATGTCCATGTGGTAGTCCACGCTTTTGAAACTCGACAACTTGAACATGAGCAACCACTCTACCAAGAACGGCTTTATGAAAAACATCTTCCTTTAAACATTCTAGCTTTGCATGGAAAATTCTGGAGATTAAATCTGGGCGATCTTGGGCGTTTGTCCAGTAAAAAGCTCGTTGATTATCTTCGACCATGAAGGATTGCACGTCATTGTTAGGAAAATATCTGGCTTGCCAAAATTGCGCACAACTGTCATAGCATTCTGATACCTATGGTACATATCTCTGGGACTTCCGATAAAAGATGACGGTAAGATTATTCTATGTCCCACATTACCTATAAAATGATTAAATAGAATTGCTTTATAAGTAAGGTAGAACCATAAGCTTTTAAAGGTGATACTACTTGATTGATTTTATATGTAACTACATCGTTTTGACCACTATATAAACAATCTTGTAAACCTTGATAATGCTCAACCCTAATATCACTTTGGTGGGAGCAAATCCAGCATAGTTTTTGTGTTTCAACTTTTATGTACATACCAACCTTGTATTGTTGTAGTAAATGCCCAGTATGTAGTATTATGGAAAGTGTGTTTATGTGTTGCAGCATATAAAATCTCTGAATTAGCAGGTAGATACAAAAAATAGGATGTATATAATATGTGCTGTTATATTTGTTTTACCTGAAGCAAGTATGAGTAGTAGTCGCAGAAGCTAGTTCGTTCTGTACGATCAAGTTGTTCTTCTCCACGCCAACCATATGTCCCATTAGGTAGTAGTAGAGGATACTGTAGAGGGTCGTAATAGCCAGAGTACTCCTTGATAGATATAAGATTGCCTGAAGTTGTTTCGATGAGTATGTCTCTATCGTTGGTTTCCATAAAGTCCTCAACTCCTACTAATATTGCCGCAACCTGTGATGCCGTTGGGAGTTAGTACTCACGCTCAACTAAAGGCCTTTCCTTAATTAGTAATCTACACTGTTGAAGGTTTGGTTTTTTTGCAAGCTGCCAGAACGTCTGTACGAAGGGGTCTACCACATCATCTATGTTATAGATCTTTTCAAGTGTTGGGATGTGAAGTCTTGGACTCTCGTGCAACCTATTCTCAACTTCATGTTCATTGTCATAAATGAACATTTGCAAGTAACGCGGTCGAGTACCGTTTTCTGGGAGGAAAGAGCCAAGCATGTGATATATTGCACCGTGCGCTCTAAAATTGTAGATACCCTGATTAAATGCTGGAACATTTTCATCAAACGTATAGCACCCCCTATGTGTCACATAGCATATAGCAGTAGGTACGGCCATGGCCCGACGCCATATACCACAGACAGATCGGGTGGTTACTCAATGGAAACCATCCAAATAATAACCAACGTCCTACACAGAGTCATTCTAGTGGAAGTAATTTTAAAAGTTGCAAAACAAAGAACCCAGCACAAGCATGAATGTTGATATAAAATTATTTGCGGAGAAGGGGTTATGTGCGGAGAAGACAAAGTTAAGGGAGGAGAAGGTGTAAGTGTAGTTGTGAGATGTTCTCCGATTCTATATTTGATGAAGGCAAGTATACCTTGTCGTATATAGTATAGGATATTAAGTTCAATATCAAGGTCGAATTACCCGGGGCGAATTGAGTACTTCTACTTCAAGAAGTTACTATTATCTTATCAATTAAAAGTTGTTTTGGGGTTGCTTACTAAATTAGAGAAGTGAGAATGTTTTACTTGCAATTTTTAGAAAAGCTAAATGATGATTAAGCGATAGTACTTGATCGAGAATCACCTCGGCTTAAGTTGATCAAAATATGCAATAATAAACTTTTTCAATTAATATGGCAAGAGACCTTGACCGCGGAGGTTCTAAAAGAAAGAACATGCTTCTCTCGAAGGCATGCCCATCTGAGTTTAGGAAGGTCTGACCGAACTTTCGTCCGAATCGGAGGCCTAAAACCCGCTTTATGCTGTGAACCCCTCTATTGGATTTTACTCCAATCCGGGAGAATTGAACGTATGCCTCTCTCGAGGGATGCGAACAACTCCCTTTACTCTTGAGTGCTCATTTCAAACTTTCGGCCTCTCGGCTAGCCCAGAATGAAGCAAAGGTGGAGAGTATATATCGATGATATACCTCCAACCCGTGATAAATCAATAGTAATTCAAGGCTAAACCCTAAAAAGGAAAGGTAAGATTCAAAGCATCATAACTTAATCACTCGAACCTCGGATCATCAAGATCGAGTACATGGAGGATTATTTAATCATGGTGAGGTGGAAGAGGGGGGATGAGTAGTAAAGCATAAAGACACAAAGTAGTAAAGAGAAGAAAACAAGAGAACTTTTATTAAAATTAAGACGAGCTTACAGCATGAAATTGAACGAGATTACAAGTGCATGGAATTGAAATCCTTTTCTGGCCCTATCATTAGCAACTAAAGCATTAATAAAAGCTATTACAAAAGCTTAGCTAACTAGGATTAAGGAAAATACAAAGCGAGAGAGAAAGAGCATAAAAAGAACATTAAACAGAGGGCAGAACCTCCCCCTCTCAGCCAAAGTGTGTCCTGAACCCTTTGGGAAGGGCTCAATTTATAGCTTTTTTTCGGGATGGGTCACTCCCCCTGACACGCCCTGGTAGGGCGTGTACCTGGGGCGTGACACGGTCGGTGCGACTTTTTCATGCTGAAATTAACTACTGGAGTTGACGGGCGTAGTTGTTGAAGTACACGCCCATATGTCACGCCCGGGTCTGGCGTAACCCGGGGGCGTGACACATTCGGTGCGACGATGGAGCGGGAAAAACGAGCGCATTGCGGCGATTCCTCGGAACCTGGGGACACGCCTCTAGAACACGCCCGTGTCGGATGTGACACGGGCGTGACAGAGCGCGTGTACACTAAGTTTCCACGTAATGCAGTTTCAGACCAATTGCTTCATTCCTCTAGGTTACACGCCCTAGGTACATGCCCGGGTAGGGCGTGACCAGGGGGCGTGCCACAGCAAAATTCGGCTGAAAGCCGTGAAAACATGCAAAAAGTAGAATAACGTATTAGCGAGAAAAATATATACAAAGGTGAATCAAAATAAGCACTTTACAAGACATGATTTGCTTTGAAACCCTGAAAATACCCTAATAAAATTGACTATAAACCATATTATCAAATTCCCCCAAGCTTAAATTTTGCTTGTCCCCAAACAAAGATATAAAAACTAGCTAATCATAAAAAGTGACTAATTCAAAAAGTTTTAATCATGCTTACACAAGTACTATGCGAAATTCCAGGTAGAGAGAATATAAAATGTAAATCTAAAACAATTATTTTGGTATGGTTTAACTTTTATAAACTTTACTTAACGAAAATAAATCATCCAGAATTTTGACGAGACTCTTTAAATAGATTTAAGCAAGGCAACGAAAATGAAAAAACATATTGAGTTGTTACGAGATCCAAGCAACGCATTATAATTATATCAATTAAATAACAAAAATCTAAGTTTAAATCCAGAACTAAAACTGATTTACTTTTCTTCTTTTCGAAACTGTTAAATAAAATTTTAAAAGGCGTGAATCAAAAGCACTTAATAGGACCGAAACGTTTGGTTTAGGATTATGAATAGGAGTGAAATTCAAAGATAAACATGGAGGCTTAAAATCACACTAAACCAAAACAAAGAGTTTCAAAAAAAAATTTATTTTAAACAATATATATATATATTGTTTCTTTTTCTTCTTTATTATTATTTATTTTTTTCTCGTCATTTTTTTTCTTTTTCAAAACAAAGGCCATAAAAATTTTTTCTTTCATGTTGAATTGGCCAAATAAAATCAAACATTGCTTTTGAGTACACTTTTTTTTCAATAATTTTTTCAAAGATAACACAAAATTTCCTAGCATGATTATAAAAAGTTTTGAATGAAACTCAAAAACTTTAGCGTGATTAGATAAGTAGGAATTTTGGCTTTGGTGAAAATGAAATGCTATGTAGAGTTATCAAATGAAATTGGAAAAAAAGGCTCAAAAGCGGCAAATTAGTGGTAAAAGATTTTAGGTTGGCAGGAAAGCTGAAACGTAAACAAAAACGGCCTAAATCATTTTCACGCTTTTTAAATTTATTTAAAACATAGATTTGAAAAATTTCAAAAAGCAAGTCCGAGATAATAAAAGAAGATTGATGAAATTATCTTGAAAATAAAAATAATATGTGACTTGGATCGTTCATATCTACTACGTTATTCAAAAGTTGTTCTTACAAAAATTATCTAAAAACGAAAAGGAAAATAGTGTATGATGAATTTTAGTGAAAGTAAAGAAAATAAAGAACGGATAACCATAACAGAAATGAGCGTTTTAGAGAAATATTTCACCTTAACATGCTACCGTGAATTAGAAACACAGCATGGCCAACATTTTACTTGTGAAATATGATTAAAAAAATGATTAGAGAAATTATAATTAATTATGTTGTTTATAAAAAGTTTTGAGAAAAACAAAACAAAAACATGGGGTACTATTGAAATACCAAAATGCAGCTATATAGTTTTTTTGGAAAAGTAAAAGATATTTACAAAAGGCAAAAAGAAGGAGGAAGTCCTCCCCCAAGCTTAAAATCTACATTGTCCGTAATGGAGAAGGATGTTGGCGAACGAGAGAAAATTAAAGTACAGAAATGAAAGACAGAATTGAAAAATAGGTACTTCCCCGGTTTTAGTTTGCAGCGAAAGCTGAGTGATGCCGCTCCTCCATGCTTGGGCTTTGAATCGTCAGGAAAAGTCTTTTGTTGGACTTTGTGATGGATTTGGCAGTATCGACGGCGGTGATTTTGGAAGCCTAAACTTGTGGAGCCATCCGGGGCAAAAAGTGTAAAATAAAGAAAACAGAAAAAAGAGTTGGGTTGCCTCCCAAGAGCTCCCTTTGTTTATAAAGGTCGTTTGAGCTCGACCAAAAGAATATTGTCCAACAATAAGAAGTCTTAAATTATTACAGTCCAAATGAAGGAGAAACGAAATAGTTCATGAGTTTGATTGCGGTAATTGTTCCGTCGCAGCAGGAAGTAAATCGTTAGGCAAATAGAGTTTTAATCGCTGACCATTTACCTTAAATTCACCCATATCCGGGTGCGAAATGAGAACCGTCCCATACGGCCAAGACTCTTTAACAATAAAGGGGCCGGACCATAGCGATTTTAATTTACCTGGAAAGAGGCGAAGCCGAGAGTTATAAAGAAGGACGAGATCGCCCGGCGAAAAAGATTTAGGAAATTTAATATTTTTGTCATGGTAGAACTTTGTTCGCTCTTTATAAAGCCTATTACTCTCGTAAGCGTTCGCCCGCCACTCGTCGAGTTCATTGAGCTGAAATTTACGGTGTTCGGCGGTTAGGGTTGGATCTAGATTTAATGTTTTGAGGGCCCAAAACGCACGGTGCTCTAACTCAACTGGAAGGTGGCAAGCCTTACCATAAACCAAGCGATACGGCGTGCAGCCGATGGCGGTCTTATTTGTCGTTCGATAGGCCCATAGGGCATCATCTAGTTTTAGTGCCCAATCCTTCCTGTTTAAGGATACGATTTTCTCTAAAATACGTTTCAATTCTCGATTAACAACCTCGACTTGACCGCTCGTCTGGGGGTGATAGGCGGCGGAAAGTTTGTGTGTTACTCCATATTTTGCCAAAATTTTGGCAAACTGGCTGTTGCAGAAATGGGTTCCCCTGTCACTAATTATAGCGCGTGGCGTGCCAAATCGAGAGAATAATTTTTTTAGAAATTTTACAATGACTCGTGCATCGTTGGTGGGGAGAGCTTGCGCTTCCGTCCACCTTGATACATAGTCGACAGCTACGAGAATGTATCTATTTTGATAAGAGGGGGGAAGGGGGCCAATGAAGTCGATGCCCCAAAGATCGAAGATTTCGCATTCGAGGAAAAACTTTTGAGGCATCTCGTCCCGCCGTGAGATATTGCCTGCCCGCTGGCAACTATCGCAAGTACTAACTAGAGTGTGAGCATCCTTGAATAGCGTGGGCCAATAGAAACCCGCCTCCAGCACCTTTCTTGCGGTGCGGTTCACTTGATAATGACCACCTGTTGGTATTTCATGGCAATGTCCCAAAATTTGCACTCCTTCTTCACTCGAAACACAAAGCCGCACTACCTGATCCGCACAGATTCTGAATAAGAAAGGGTCTTCCCAAAAGTAATTCTTTAAATCAGAAAAGAATCTCTTCTTTTTCTGACTTGAGAATTCCTTTGGCAAGACCCGAGCCACTAAATAATAGGCAAAGTCGGCAAACCAGGGCACGAGATAATCTTTTGAATTTTCGAAAGCGAAGAGGCGCTTTTCAGGGAATTTATCGTTAATGTCGGCTTCCACAAATAATTCGCTGGCAGGGTTTTCTAAACGAGATAAATGGTTGGCCGCCGAATTTTCGGCCCCTCTTTTGTCCCGGATTTCTAAATCAAACTCCTACAAGAGGAGGATCCATCGCAAAAGGCGGGGCTTTGCGTCCGCTTTGCTAAATAAAAAACGAAGAGCTGAGTGATCCGTAAAAATGATTACTTTGGAGAGGGTGATATAAGACCTAAACTTATCAAAGGCAAAAACAATTGCTAGGAGCTCTTTCTCGGTGGTGGTGTAGTTGGCCTGTGCAGACGTGAGTGTCTTGCTTGCATAATAAATCAGGTGGAAGAATTTATCCACCCGCTGGCCTAAGACCGCGCCTACCGAAGTATCAATAGCATCGCACATGATTTCAAAAGGGGGCGACCCATCCGGAGCAACTAAAATTGGAGAGTTTACTAATTTTTCTTTTATTAAATTGAAAGCAAGATGACAATCGTTGTTAAAATTGAAAGGTTACTCTTTCTCGAGAAGATGGGTAATCGACTTCGTTATTTTGGAAAAATTTTGGATAAAACGCCGATAAAATCCCGCGTGCCCAAGAAAACTATGAATGGCTTTAATATTCGTTGGATGGGGGAGCTTTTCAATAATTTCGATCTTGGCCCGGTCGACCTCGATCCCCTTGCCTGAAATGTTATGGCCGAGGACTAATCCCTCTTGGACCATAAAATGGCATTTCTCCAAATTGAGGACTAAGTTAGTTTCCTCACAACGAATCAACACGCGCTCGAGATTTTTTAAACAATTCGCAAAAGAACTACCAAACACCGAGAAGTCATCCATAAAAACCTCCATTACTTATTCTACCAAATCATCGAATATCGCCAGCATACATCGCTGAATTGTAGCTGGTGCATTACATAAACCAAATGGAATCCGTCTATAAGCGAAGGTGCCAAATGGACAGGTAAAGGTAGTCTTCTCTTGGTCTTCAGGTGAAATAGGGATTTGGAGGTACCCCGAGAGACCGTCGAGAAAGCAGTAGAAGGAGTAACCGGAAAGTCGTTCTAAAATTTGGTCGATAAAGGGGAGCAGGAAGTAGTCTTTTCGGGTGGCATCATTGAGTTTGCGGTAATAAATGCACATCCGCCAACCCGTAATAGTACGGGTTGGAATTAATTCATTATTTTCATTGGCCACTACCGTGACCCCGCCTTTCTTTGGCACGACCTGGACGGGGCTTACCCAATTAATATCGGAGATGGGATATATAATTCCCGCATCTAGAAGCTTAATAACCTCAGCCTTCATGACGTCCTTCATGTTTGGATTTAAATGTCATTGGGGCTGGATAGTACTACGGAAGTTATTATTTAAGAAGATCTTGTGTGTACAGAATGATGGGCTAATCCCCTTAATATCGGATAACTGCCACGCAATTGCATGGCGGTGATTTTGCAAAACTAGAGTCAACTCAGAAATTTCTTAGTTGCTCAGATCCGAGGAGATAATAACCGGTAGCTTAGAGTCATTTTCGAGGAAAAGATACTGCAGATGAGGGGGGAGTTTCTTAAGCTCCAATATGGGTGGTTCCTCGTAAGAGGTTTTGAATTTTATGGTGTCCATGGGAAGTGATTCGGGGAGGGTAGTGCGAGAGACTTCCTCTAAGCAGAAGAGCTCAGTGATAAGAGATTCATCAAATGTTGGAGAAATTAATTCCAAAGGCACAAAAAATTCATTTTCGAAGAATTCCTCTAGATAAAAGCAGGAATCATCTTTCTCTAGGGTGTTGCGCATGGAGGGATTAATGCTAAAAGTGATTTCATCATCTCCAACCCGAAGGAGGAGCTTTCCATCACTAACATCAATAATAGCATGGGAAGTGGCAAGGAAGGGGAGGCCGAGTATCAGGCATACATCGGCATCCTCTTCGATGTCTAGGATGACAAAATCCACCGGAAAGATGAATTTGTCCACCTTGACCAAGACATCCTCCACAATCCCTATCGGATATTTCACAGAACGATCGGCTAGCTGTATGCTCATACGAGTGTGGTTCGGAGACCCTAGACCTAATTTTTTAAAAAGTGAAAAGGGCATGAGATTTATGCTTGCTCCCAAGTCCGCCAACACATGTTTGACCAACGAATTACCGAATAGGCCTGGGATGGAGAACCTTCCCGGGTCATTCGCTTTGTGGGGTAATTTGTTGAGCACAACCGCGGAGCATTCTGCATTTAAGGAAATATGCGAAATATCCTCGAGCTTTTTCTTATTTGATAGGAGCTCCTTGAGATATTTCGCGTATTTCAGCATTTGAGAGATAGCCTCGCAGAACGTCACGTTTATATGAGTTTTTGTTAGAATTTCTAAAACTTTTTTGTAACTTTCTTCAGCGCATTCATTTTTAAGTTTAGACGGATACGGTAATTTTGGATTAGACATATGTGGCATAGGCGTAGTAGGCAAATTTGAAGATAAAATAACAGGAGGTGAGAGAGAGGAGAAGGGAGAGGTACCATAGGTTTGCTTGGTATAGCAACTTCTTTTCCACTACGGAGGGTAATGGAGTTTGCACTTTCTCTTGGATTTTGCTCGTTATTGCCTGGCAAAGCTCCTTATTAGCGATCGGAGATCATATTGGCTAGCTGTCCCACTTGGTTTTCCAAGTTTTTGATGGACCCGACAATAGTCCTGATATTTGTTTCATTTGTAGCAACGTATTTGGCAAAGACCTCTTCAAGTGAAGAGGGCTTTGCCTGTTGCGGTTGGAAACCAGGTGGATTTAAATTTAAGGGGGGAGCTAGATTAAATGTTTGGCTATGATTATGAGGGGGGTTATGGGGGCGTTGAGCATTTCCTTGGTTGCTCCATGAGAAATTCGGATGGCTCCTATAACCCGCATTGTAATTGTTATTATACGGTGCGTTGTTCGGGTTATAGGAGTGCCGAGGAGCATTTCCCATGAAGTCAACATGCTCTTCTGTAAAAGCAGAGTTATTAAAATTATTAAACTAAGGTGGAGTGGCGGAGGAAGCAGTTATCTCCGCCACCTGCTTTGTTAACCGCTCTACTTGGAGGGCAATATTCGAAGTAGCGTCAATTTCAAAGACTCCCGCTAGTTTGTTAGCCCGCATACGGGGCGCGTTCCATTGATATGAATTCATAGCCATTTCATCAAAAAGTTCCTGAGCGGCCTCTGGGGTTTTGTTATTTAGTGTTCCCCCAGCGGCCGCGTCGATCATTTGCCTTGTTAAGGAATTTAGGCCGTTATAAAATATTTGCACTTGTTGCCAAATTGGAAGCGCGTGGTGTGGGCACCTTCGCAATAGCTCCTCGAAGCTCTCCCATGTATCGTAGAGATTCTCCGAGTCTATTTGCATGAAGGATGCAATATTCGTGCATAATTTGGAGGTCTTCGCAGACGGGAAATACTTGGTAAGAAATTTCCCTGCCATCTCGGCCCACGTGGTGATGGACCCTCTAGGAAGAGAGCTCAGCCACTGCTTGGCCTTTGACCGCAAAGAGAAAGGGAAGAGACTTAATCGAATGGCATCATCTGAGACTCCATTGATTTTAAAAGTATCACAGATTTCGAGAAAATTTACAATGTGACAATTTGGATCCTCATCCGGAGACCATCGAAGGTTACCGACTGCTGCACCATTTGGATGATGCTGGACTTGATCTCAAAGTTATTGTTTGCCACTGTGGGGCGAACAATACTTGATTGTGTACCCTCCAGGTTCGGCCTCGCATAATAGGACATAGTCCTTTGTTGGGCCGCATTTGGGTTGGGCGGATTAGGATCCATCGTTTCTGTGGCAGTGTCCCCGATCGACTCTTCGATGCCTAAATGCGATTCCTGGTCACGAGAACAGAGGCGACGCAAAGCGGTGTGCTCTATCTCAGGATCAAAAGGAATAATTGATGAGCTTTCTCGGGTCATACACTTAAAAAGAGAGAAAGAGGGGGGGGGGGAAGAAATAAAACCGTTACGAGATCGAGAGAAAAGGAAAAACGATAAAATTAATAGCTATCCTTTTTTTTCAAAATATCAAAACATGAATCCCCGGCAACAGCGCAAAAAACTTGATATAAAATTATTTGCGGAGAAGGGGTTATGCGCGGAGAAGACAAAGTTAAGGGAGGAGAAGGTGGAAGTGTAGTTGTGAGATGTTCTCTTATTCTATATTCGATGAAGGCAAGTATACCTTGTCGCATATAGTATAAGATATTAAGTTCAATATCAAGGTCGTATTACCCGGGGCGAATTGAGTACTTCTACTTTAAGGATTTACTATTATCTTATCAATTAAAAGTTGTTTTGGGGTTGCTTACTAAATTAGAGAAGTGAGAATGTTTTACTTGCAATTTTGAGAAAAGCTAAATGATGATTAAGCGATAGTACTCGATCGAGAATCACCTCGGCTTAAGTTGATCAAAAGATGCAATAATAAACTTTTTCAATTAATAAGGCAAGAGACCTTGACCATGGAGGCTCTAAAAGCAAGAACATGCTTCTCTCGAAGTCATGCCCATCTGAGTTTAGGAAGATCTGACCGAACTTTTGTCCGAATCGGAGGCCTAAAACCCGCTTTATGCTGTGAACCCCTCTATTGGAGTTTACTCCAATCCGGGAGAATTGAACGTCTGCCTCTCTCGAGGGGTGCGAACAACTCCCTTTACTCTTGAGTTCTCATTTCAAACTTTCGGCCTCTCGGCTAGCCCATAATGAAGCAAAGGTGGAGAGTACATATCGATGATATACCTCCAACCTGTGATAAATCAAGAGTAATTCAAGGCTAAACCCTAAAACGGAAAGGTAAGATTCAAAGCATCATAACTTAATCACTCGAACCTCGGATCATCAAGATAGAGTACATGGAGGATTAGTTAATCATGGTGAGGTGGAAGAGGGGGGATGACTAGTAAAGCATAAAGACACAAAGTAGTAAAGAGAAGAAAACAAGAGCACTTTTATTAAAATTAAGACGAGCTTACATCATGAAATTGAACGAGATTACAAGTGCATGGAATTGAAATCCTATTCTAGCCCTATCATTAGCAACTAAAGCATTAATAAAAGCTATTACAAAAGCTTAGCTAACTAGGATTAAGGAAAATACAAAGCGAGAGAGAAAGAGCATAAAAAGAACATTAAACAGAGGGGTAGAACCTCCCCCTCTCAGCCAAAGTGTGTCCTGAACCCTTGGGGAAGGGCTCAATTTATAGCTTTTTTCGGGATGGGTCACTCCCTGGTATGGCGTGTACCTGGGGCGTGCTACGGTCGGTGCGACCTTTTCATGTTGAAATTAACTGCTGGAGTTGACGGGCATGGTTGTTGAAGTACACACCCATATGTCACGACCGGGTCGGGCGCGACCTAGGGGCGTGACACATTCGGTGCGATGGTGGAGCGGGAAAAACGAGCGCGTTGCGGCGATTCCTCAGACCCTGGGGACACGCCTCTAGAACACGCCCGTGTCGGATGTGACATGGGCGTGTACACTAAGTTTCCACGGAATGTAGTTTCAGACCAATTGCTTCATTCCTCTGGGTTACACGCCCTAGGTACACGCCCGGGTAGGGCATGGCCAGGGGGCGTGTCACAGCAAAATTCGGCTGAAAGCCGTGAAAACCTACAAAAAGCAGAAAAACGTATTAGCGACAAAAATATATACAAAGGTGAATCAAAATAAGCACTTTACAAGACATGATTTGCTTTGAAACCCTGAAAATACCCTAATAAAATTGACTATAAACCGTATTATCAAATGTCCACTACAAAACCCAATAGGAATGAAGTATAATACACAAGTATAGTGGCCTTAAGGCCTTACATTTGTTTACTCAAATTACATGTTTTGCAAACCTCGGCACGCAGGCCGGTCACACATGAATAAAGAAAGTAAACACTCAATATTTAGGCCTTCAAGGGCCGGCACAGCAACATGGGCTTTTGCCCGCTATTTACCGCTTGGTCCTGTAGCACCTGCAAGCACAACCCACTGCAATGATGGCAAACATAGACAACGGTCAACTATGCTGACCAAATTATAACGATGTCGTCCCCAAACTCGGGGCAGCGATGCTCCTTCCCTGCACTTTATTAGCATAACCAAGCATTATAGAGTAATAACACTACAACACAGGCGTAGACACGCACGGCCACACAACCCATGCTCTCAGGGCACATTCTCGGTGAACCCGGTCAAAATTGCGGTCTCACCACCGCCACTTGGACGGCACATCTCGTGAGCATTTGGGTCTTTCAGGCAAAAGTCACTTCACTTGAAAACGTCAACAGCCTAAGACCCGACCTCTATGCCATCGGTAGGCCTCTAACTCCGAACCGCATAGTGCAGGAACAGTTCCACTCAACACGTTGCTCACTACGCCATCACGCTTAAAGTTATCGGGGCGGGCTAAGCTTCCCCGAAGCCCGTGAATCGAATGCACAATATTACATAACCCAGTTATGTACAAGTTGGCTCCCAGGTCACCAAGACGGTAGAATCATGCATCTGCCCAATTTTCCGAGTGCACCTTGAGGTTAGTCCCCAAGGCTCCTTGTTGCAATCTAACACGTAAAAAACCCGAAAACAACCAATTGCACGGAGTCTTCTCCAGCCATTTATGTAATGCAACATCACGGATCCACACCAACTTGTCAGGGAAGGCTTCACACATCATGCCTATATCCGTTCTCGATTACGGACTCTACATGTACACAATGAGGACTATTTTTGTCTACCCGAAGGAACGCCTCAACTCACCGCAAACTCGTGATAGCGTGCTTCCTATGCAAAAGAAAAGAGGACTTCACATGTCCTAGGATGAGAATCGTTACCCAAGCATTTTTCCTTGGCGCCATGGAAATTTATGCTGATGGAAAGCACCGCAATCTCCTTGCCTCCGTAGATCTGAAGTCGTCTCGTGATTTGGAGCTCCGAAGCTCCATCGGTGACAGGATCTAGCCTCCTTCTTCTTCCTTGCTCTCCCCTCTCTCTAGATCTTCATAAAGAGATTTATAGGATGAAATGAAGGATTTCCAACCCTAAACCAGAGTATATCCCATCAGAAACAACCCCTAGCCTTCGAATCACAAAGTAAGGAAATGGACGGCCAGGATCCAGATCTGAAATCCAAAATCTGGGCCGAACACGGCCTGTGACATGCCTGTGTCCAGGGCCGTGTTCCCCATTCATCGTCGAAACTGACGAGTCTCGAAAAGGACACGGGTTCTCGACATGCCTGTGTCTGGTTTGACATGCCCGTGTCAACCAGTACACTACCGTGTGGTTTGCCGTATTCCTCCATCGACACAGCCCCAACACTAACCCGTGAAGGACATGGGTCTTGGACACGCTCGTGTCGCAAATGACACGCTCGTGTCTACCTGACATGGCCCGTGTGCCGACCCCGTGTATCAACCACACCACAGCCCAGCTTCAACCCGAGAAGGACACGGCCTATGACACGCCCGTGTCCCAGGCCGTGTTCGCTGCTCGACGATCGTTGACTCCAAAATTCGTCAACCTCTCAGCCAGATCGTCGATCCGAGCACGACACGCCCCTGGGACACAACCGTGTCCCAGGCCTTGTTCCACCTGCCAAATTCCAAACTTGGCTCAAAACACCTCCCGTCGCACTTTTGAGTTTCGGGGCATTACAAAACGTTACTCCCATAGATGTGAATGAGTATACGTGGTTGCAAGCATGTATATTCTGTCTGAAATTACGTGCTTCAGTAGTTTGTGAAGTGTTAAGTTTAAGTAGCTCAGGCGGTGCTGGCATATTCGGTAGATCCACTAAACCTCCTTTGCAGCATAGAGCTGATGTCTCAGTGTGGAAAATCTATGCATGACAATGTGAGGAAATAGTAAGGGAGGATAGTTTGACTGTGTGCACATTAAGTGCGTGGTAACAGTTCCTTCCTATGAAATGAGTTATCGTTCTTCGATTTGTGTTGTTTCCTGTATATTAACATGGAGAGGTTATTGTGCAACAATTATGATTAACAACTTTCAATGTTAAAATTGCACAGTCATAAGGAAACTTAACTTGAAGGGTTGACAGACCCACGTGCATCTCCACATCAGCAATATTTGTCATTCTTTGTTCTTGTAGACATGCACTTCTTCGTTGCATGTTTATTGTTTGTTGTTGTTCAAAAAGACTGTCTTGTACAACATGCAGTGGATTATGTGACTCTGTTTTATTGCTTAACTCATTGGATGTTGTCGAGTTCTTGTGTTGTTGCATCTGTCAGGCTTGTCATATTCGAGCATTTATTGCATCCCATCGATCTTGTGATGTTGCATATATTCTTGGTCTTCCTCTTGGGAGATTTATTCTTGGTGGCATGATGATTTCTGATGAATTATATAGATTGCATATATTTGTATGCGCATTTGCTGGAAATAACTGAACATCGGGGTCTACCAACATGTTAGCCGGCTCCACCATTTGATTTGGCAATATTTGAGGGATCGCAGCACCTGCAGAAAGAGTGGTTGTTTGTATTGTTTAGAATATAAAAATCATTGTTGTAGATCAATGTCTATTGACGTTGATTATTTTTAATACCTTCAACAAACGTTGGAGGGTCAATTACCCATGTTTCTATGGTAATTTCGGTGGTTAACATGGGCGCAATATTGTTTTCTGAAGCATGTTCTTTGCAGATTTGATGTTCAGGCTGAATTGATGCATTCATGAGTTAGTGTTTGACTCCAAGTTGTAAGTAGTTAAAAGTTGTTGATTTTTTGGTTCATCCTGATTGCGTAACTTGTTGGAATTAGATGTTTGCTTGATTCGCTGCATTCGTCGGGCTCCTCGTCTTCTTAAATTTTTCGCGTCCCGTCGGTCTTGAGTCGATGCATATATTCTTTATCTTCTTATAGTGCGATATGTTCCAGGTGGCAAGTTGGAGTTGTTTACCTCTCCACCTTCTTCTTCATCAGTTATAGAGCGGTTATGTTGGTGTGCTACGTGAAGATGATGAAGCTCTCGTCTTCTTTGAGCGCGTGCCTGTAGTTGGGACCTCGTTGACATCTATATTTGGAGAGCGTGCATAGAGCAAATTGCATGTTGAAATTATCATTGAGTCAGAGAGGAAATAATGTTAATGGTATTTTTATGGTTTGGTGGGTAAGCAGTATACAAACCGGGAAAAGAATTTTGCAGCAGATGTAAAGACTGATTAAAGGGGAAAACGTTATGAATTCCTTTTTCCTAAGCAAATGTAAATTTCTAAGGCCTAAGCATACAATATAATCAGAACATGAAACATTGAAATTTATGAATACAAATTTTTAACTATGTTGTTGAAATCAGAGCAACATAATCCAATCAATATTATGAACTAAAACTGTGTTAGAGCACCTCTATTCATTGTAGTGAGAGAAAGTGTAAGAGTAAATGTCGTATTACGGTGAGAAAAAGTGGAGATGGGCATAAAAAATATCATTAAACCCAAGAGATCACTCACCTTGCCAATGCTAGAAGGAGAGCATTAATGAGATCCACTTTGCCTTTGAGATACCCTTGAAAATGGATTCACAAAAATGGAATCTATAAAAAGTCCAAGAGATCAGGAGTTTGAAGACGAAGAACTTAAACCAAATTTAAACATGTGGTAAAAAAAGTTGAAGTTCATGTACAAAAACTTAAAGCACATGCACATAAAAATAACAATGCTATACAGACAAATACATGGAGCAACTAAGAAGTCAGGCTGCAATTGTACATCATACAAAAAATATAAAACATATTGTATCAAACACTGTAATTAGAGGATTCAAAATTCAACATACTCAAATTTCAACAACCCATAATCCAACACAAGTCAACTACCCAATCAAACTAGGAGGAAGCATAAATATGTAAGTATCAATTCTAGTAAGCATATTTGTCGAGCCTGTTTGCAGGTGTTCTCCAGTCTACTTAAGTATGAAATTTGTGGTTTCCTCCTTGCTCCAGGTTAATATTTTTTAGTTTCTTAGATTGTCGTAGTAATAAATTACATTTATCTATGGGTTTATGGCATCTGAAGTGGTGAGTCCATGATCAATGTTCTTAAGGTGTTTGTTGACATTAGTCTATAAAGAATTTGAACATTTAGACAAACGCCTTTTGGGCAAATCATGGGTGTTTGTCTGTTAAATTCTCAAGACATTAATCCATGACATTAAACTTTTGAATTCTCAAGACATTAATCTCTTGATGTCCCAAGACATTAATCTCTTGAAGTCTGGAGATATTCTAATTTAATATGTTGAATTTTGAAGAAATGGGAAATATATACGAATTCTAAAAGTGCAACATGCATGTGTAGACAATGGCATAGATCGTCTACACAAAAAGTGAATCAACAGGAGGAAGCCACTGTGCAGTTTTAATTTAATGGCAACATGCATGTGTAGACAATGATATAGATCGTCTACACATTCAATTCAATTGAAGAGCACAAATATAATCCAAGTAGTGAGAAGAATATATAGAATAAACAAAATAATTTGTAAAACAATTAAATTTATTTTGAAGACAAACTCATTCACATACCAACAAACACCTTAAGAGCATTGTAGGCAATGGTGTAGATTGCCTACACATTTAATTTAAAGGATACAATGATTTAAACTCATTCATACATACCAACAAATACCTGATGAGAAATCTAAAGGGTGCATTCACTACTAGAAAATAGACCTTTAGCCACGATTTTTTTTTGCCACGGGGGAAAATCGTGGCTAATAATGAAGTATTAGCCACGGTACCTATTCCATGGCTAATAAGTTACTATTAGCCACAGATGACTAATTCATGGCAAATAAAAAGTTTTTTGCCACTGTTTGCCTATTTTGTGGCTAATACTATTAGTATTAGCCACAAAAGCCTAATCCGTGGCAAAAAATGAGTATTTTTTAGTCCCACACCGCCATTTAAAACTTCAAGTTCGGGTTTATATTTCTCCTTCTGCAATAAATGTTTGAATTTAGCTGGGCTCGCGGGCGGGTTCGCGGGAGGGCGACAAGTGGGACGCGGGCGACAGGCGGCGGGCGGCGGGCGGTGGCCGCTGCGGCGGAATTTTTTAAGTGAGGAAAGAAGGAGCTTTTAGCCACGACAATTGAACCGTGGCAAAAAAGGAGCTTTTAGTCACGACAATTGAACCGTGACTAATAATTGCTGAAAACATGCCCTTTAGCCACGATTTTAATTCATGGCTAAAATTTGTGGCTAAAACTTATTTGCCACGGATTCGGCATGGCTAATACTATTAGCCACACTCGCATTACCCATGCCCATTTGCCGTAGGTAAGCCGTGTCTAAAAGGCTTTAGCCACGGTTTTGGACTTTTAGCCACGGCAATCTGCCGTGGCTAAAAGTCTGTTTTCTAGTAGTGTCATTGATTTAAATTCCACTATGCACGCTCTAAAAAATATATACCTGTTAATGGATAAAAACTGCAGGCTGAAAACAAATATATTTATGTACATATTAATTAGTAGTTAATTCAATTCAAGATCAAAGTATATAAAGGTTCAATCTATATAATATTTGAATCCCCTGTACAAATACATATAGTACATATGGTCATCTCCACTGATAAGGTAGAAAACAATTCAAGGGACTCAAAATATACTTGTTAATGGAGAAAAACTGCAGGCTCTCAGTGATGAAGGCAGTTTTGATTTGCTACGAGGCAGAGCGTCGTCGGAGGTGTTTTGCGCACGACAGAATAGAGTGGCGACGCCCTAGATCAGTGTGCAAGATTTTGCGGGAGGAGGGAAGATGTGCGAGGGATGGAGAGCAGGGCTGCACATAAGATTTCAAACGGACATCACAAACTGTACGTTAAAAAGAAAATCAAAACTATAACACTATCTTCTGCCTAACTTACAGTTTTTGATTAACTGCACATAAGATTTCAAACGAGAATTAATAACAAAATCAAAAAAGGGGAACTGTATATCAAAAAAGAATTCAGAAATATGAACTGAAAAAGAAATCAAAAAAGAAATCCCCAACGGGTGATTATTAATGAGTTCTAAAACGGTATATAAACATAGATTGCAGAAATCCCCAACGGGTAATTTTCGGCAGCTTGTCATTTGTCTACAATTCAAATTGTAACTTATTATATATTCCTCTTTCGCCCAAAAAAAGTTCACGCCATAAATTCAAATTGTAATTTGTCTATGTTTAAGTGTCATTATCTAATATGCCAATAATTCAAATTCTAATTTGGCTATTTCTCTTTCGCCGAAAAAAATTTTCACGCCATAAAAGTTTTCTTAATTGTTCGCTTTGGACGCTTGTTCATATGTTCACATCATAAAAGTGTTCTTGTTTGCTTTGGACGCTTGTTCATATATAAGTCTCTCGTATCTAAACAATGACTAAATTAGACACTTGCACACGTACATACACATGTAATTATAGGTTGAACCCATGTATATATAAATCTTAAACTAAAAATTGCAAATCAAGTTAAGACTCATTTATGCATTTCATCAAACATGTGGAAGATAAATAATTAAAGAGTATTTACTGAAGTTGAAGGGCATTAACACAACATAACTGGAATAAACTAAATCATTGTTTTAGTGCACTAAGAATAAGTTAGGTAAATACAATGCAAATTTATGTTAACCTTGGAAGAGTGGCTGCGTTGGAAGATGTTGTTTCCATAGTTGAGCTTTAGGAAGAGTTTCAATGGAGACTTCTAACTTGCAAGTGAAGAAATTCATTGATCTTCGCTTGCCCAAGACGTTGAGCCGCAGTTAAAGGAAGCACCGAGCTGCAGCTTTTGAGTGCTGAATGAAAAGAATGACTACTAGAGGAAGTCTTGAGGTAGAGAGAACCTTTGATTTTTTAGTTCTGCGGCGGAGATTCACACATAGGAGGATTGTGATTAGAGAAAAACCTTTGAAATCTTGGAAATGTAGGCAAAATCAGAAGAAATCAAAAAAATGTGAAGAGGTCAACAGAAGATACCTCCATGGAGTCTGAGAAGAGCGAAAACTGAGGTGTTTGCCTGTTGAGTTTCTTGGGTGGGAGGAGAGTGGTGAGTCTCTCCCAGAGAAGTTTCATCATAACTGATTCGCCTCACCGAGCATCCGCCGGCCAATGTTTATTGCGCTGAGAGGAGAGGGCCGAGAGGAGAGCGGAGAGTTGCTGACGGAAGAGGATCGCCATCTGGTAGTTCGCCATAGTTGATTCCCGCACAGAGGAGGTAGGCTACGATTCCCTGGATGAGCGAGGAAGAGATGTTGCGTGAGGATGGACCGTCTTTGGGGGGATTGAGATGAGCGGTGGCTGTTTTCATTCCGTGTTTTAATTGCGGGGGAAATCTTAATAATGAACGAGAATTTCTATCGGTGTTTGAAATAGACTGTTTAATTTTGATCTGTGTTTTCCATCCAATTAATGATCGGTCGTGATTTGTCCAGTGTCTTATTTGCCATGCCAAAAGTCATATTTTTGTTGTCACTCTATTCGATATTTATTTTTAATATAGTACATATATATCATCTTTTTTTAATTCGCTGTAAAAATAACTCAAAGTTTTTAAAACACTATATTCACCCCCCTCCAATCAAGAGTAAAGATAAGATTTATCCCTCACTTTCAATTGGTATCAGAGGCAGGTTAATTAGTTGTACAGGCTAACACCTGAATAAAAAAATCTTTCATAGATCCCATTTAATCTAGTGTCTTTTTATATCATGGCACAAAATAAGGAGTACTCAAACACCAGAACACCAGTGTGCAATCTAAATAAGTTTGCTCTCTCGAAGGCAAAGATTAGACTGTATATGAATTCTATTGATGAAGACATTTATAATTCTATCTTGACAGACCCCCTACACCAACTGCAACAACAAGAAGAAGTGCAGTTCCACCACCTGAGAGGACAGATGCTCAGAAAATCTGAAAATTGCAGATGCCAAAGCTATGAATATTTTGGCTCAAACAATGTCAGTTGACATATTTCAAAAAGTTGTTGAATGTTCTTCCGCCAAGGATATATGGGATTCCTTAAATGCTATGGTTGCTGGTTCAACAGATGAAAGATAGGACAAAAGGTCCCACTTGATTTCTCAAAATGAGAATTTCAAGAAGGGTGAATCAGAATCAGTTGCTAAAATGTAAAGAAGACTCAGCCTCGTTATCAATGAGCTGAAGACACTTGACAAGGACATCTCTTTAACAGAGATCAATGACAAGATCATTATGTGCTTCCCTAGCACATGAGACTCTAGGTTCCGGCCAATCACGGAGGCAAGAAGTATAAATGAGATTTCTACTGAGTTATTGTTTGGCGAGCACAATTCTTATGAGTAGCTTATCAAAACCAGGGAGGCAACTGAACAAAAGACTTCTACCTTTGGAAGGAAGGAGTAATGTATTGCCTTTAAGGAATCTGAGGAATCAGAAGTACTACCAGATAATGAAGACCTATCGAGTTTTCTTGCAAAGAGGTTTTATAAAATGGCAAGGAAGGACTTCAAACGAAGGTCAACCAGAAATGAGGACAAGTCAAGGTATGATAAGACTCCTACTAAGGAAATTGTTTGCTATGGATGCAGGAAGCCAGGACACATTCTCCTACAATGCCCATAGGCTCAAATGAAGGATAAGAGAAAAGAAAAAGTGTCCAAGAAGCACTCCAGCAATCCCTCCTCCAACAAATACAAGAAGAAGAAGGAGAAGTGATTTGTGGCTGAGTCTTGGAGTGACTCAGAAGAAGAAACTTCATCTTGTTCTAGTGAGGATGAAGAAGAGGCAAAAGCTAGAGAGATCTGCTTGATGACAATCAATGCATCTTGCAATAACTCAGAAGCTGCTATTTCAGAAGTAGAAAACTCAGAATCTGAAATAGAAGAGGACCAGGTAATAACATCTTTTGATTTTACTTCTGGACATTATAAAATTGAATTCATACTTCTATGCAATGACTTAATTAATTCTGAGAAGGAAACCAAACTTCTCAGAGAAAAACAAATTGAATATGACAATCTATTTTCTGAAAACATCAAACTGAAAGTTGAATTAGACTTAGCTTCTGAACAAATTATTTCATTAAAAAGTAAATTAAATGAGGCAAAAGAATTTGAAGAATCCCTTAATGGAAAAAGGATCAAATTGATGGGCATCACAAGTATAGTGAATGCCATACTTAATGTCAAACTTGGCTTGGGAGTTTCATCAAATCAGCCTCCTCTTCTTATGAAAAACATTCTTTCTACCCATATTAAATTTGTTTCTGCTCAATAAAAAAGAAAAAAGGTTTTACAACTTACAAATAAAGATACTGAAATCTTTCCAAATAATAAATAAAAAAAAATCTTAACAAAAACAATATTCAACATTTTTTGTCAAATCAAGATCGACGAAATGTATGTAGTTCGTCGAACTCAAATCGACGAACTATGAACGTAGAATTTAGATATAACTATTCTTCTGACTGCGATCGACGAAATCAATATGGTTTGTCAAACCGCGATCGATGAAATTGGGGTGCAGAAAAAGAATACTTTCATTCTCTGAGTGGAGTTCGATTAACGCATCCCTATTCGTCGAACGCAGGTTGACGATCTTACTGCAATTCATCGAACCCAGTTTACTATAACAGAAACATAAATTCTTTTCAGAATTTCAAGAAACCTAAAACCATTAATAATCCGTTTACCCAGTGGATAATTCCACCTTGAAGATTTCAACCCTTAGGATATAAACACCAAACAGAATTTTCTTACACTTCCAGTGATAAATTTGAGAAGAATCAAGGACCAAAGGTTACACGGGTCAAGAACATCTATTCTATTTTCATGTAGGTGATGGACTATCCTACCACAAAGTAACATTGATACTTGGGTAGTGGGTGTATAAAACATATGACAGGCAGCAAGAGAAATCTAACTGAGTACAAGTCAAAGCTTGGACTAAAGGTGATCTTTGGAGACTCCAACTGTGGCCAAACAAAAGGATATGTGAATGTCAAAGTTGGAGTTATCACCTTCAGGAAAATATCATATGTGAGTGGTCTCAAGAATATTCTGATATCCATAAGCTAATTATATGATGAAGGTTATCTGGTATCATTTAATCAATCTTGTTTTACTATTACTTCTAATAAAAACAAAATTATTTTAAAATGAATTAGACAAGGTAACATTTATGTAGTAAATTTTAAGTCTGCCATTTAAATAATTTGTTTATGTAATCACATTAGTAATACTAATGATTTATGATATAAAAGACTAGGACATGTAAATATATGAAATATTGCTAAACTATCTAGGGACAACCTTGTTAGAGGTTTGCCTTCTCGCCCTTATAAGAAGGAATGTGTAACACCCCCTATCCGTTGCATAGCATATAGCAGTAGGTCCGGTCGGGGCCCGACGCCATATACCACAGACAGACCGGAAGGTTACGCAATGGAAACCATCCTGCAATTAACCATCGTCCTACACAGAGTACATTCTAGCAGAAGCAATTTAAAAGTTGCAAGAATAAGAACCCAGCCAAACAGCCTGAATGTCCACTACAATAACACAATAGGAATAAACGTACAAATACACAAGTACATGGCCTTAAACCCTTACAATAATTTTCTCAAATTTAAGTGTCTTCCAAACCTCGGCACGTAGGCTTGTCATACATGAGAATAAAAGAAAACACTCAAAATTAGGCCTTCGAGGGCTGGCTCAGAAAAAAAGGGCTTTTGCCCGCTATTTACCACTCAGCTCCGCAGCACCTTCAAGCAACATTGCTGTTAAAATTCAACAACCTAGCACTACTACCACATTGAATTTTCTCTAGGTGGTCAACGAGATAGCCTGACGCCAAATTAATATTCTCAGGACTATCAAGATCACAACTTGGTCACGCGAAAACTTTCCGTGGAACTTGGTGTGAGTAGGCGTTATCTCAACTAAAGCCAGTCAACCAGAAAACACATACAACACAAGAGTCTTTATTGATTCACAGCAATATTCTCTACACAGCAAGACATACATGGCAAGACATGCTTCACCAAACAACCACCAAAGGGAAAGCAGAGACTACAAATATAAGACAAGATAAACAAGCCAGGCGGACTAAAACACAAGCCGCCGGTCTACTGCCGTGGAGTCCGATCAAACCGCCAGGTCAGTAGACCGCAACCCAAGCCGTGCGGAGTACCCCTTATTCTAATACTTGCTCTAGCTGCCGGTCTACAAGTCGTCGGACCGCAAGGTCACCTAGCCGCTAGACCGCACCAGCTGCAATGCCGAATAGAACAGTCCGCCTGAAGCAGGCGACTTATTGAACCCCGAACCAAGTTGCCAAAGAGAAGACCGTCTAGTCGCTGTCCGCGACCTGCTGTTTACCGCTTGTTGCTTAACCGCAGAGTCTACAATGTCCCTGACTGCAATAAGAGCCAAATCCTGGCTTTCCAGTTCTATCTGCACAACCTGCAAAACACAACCCGGTCAACTCATTCATACCGTGCGGACACAACAGTCTAGTCCGCAGCAACAGTTGCGAGCTCAAGGTACTGTTCACTTACGCATGGAGGTTACTGTTCCTGACGTGACAAGGGTCCTATTTATAGACACGATGATGAGTGTGGTCACCGCCCTAGCCGATAGGATTACCTCCACATCCCGCAGCAAGACATCTCTACAGTCTGCGGATACATTACAGTCTGTCGCGCCTGTGCAAGATAGCCAGCCCGCCTAGCTTCTCCAAGGCCGAACGCAATCTCTAGTCTGCCATATTGCCAAAGGCCAAGCCGCCAAGACATCACCAAGGCAGGATAACAACACCAGTCTGCCTTGTCGCCGAGGGCCAAGCCAGGACCACCATAGCCGGACTCTACAACAACAATGTCCGCCAATCAGTGGACACAGCTCCAGCTCACTTATCCTGAGCCAACAGCATCACCATCAAGGCACCTGCAGGACTCTGCGGACACACAGCTTCAGTCCGCTCATCCCAAGCCCATGGCTTTTCCACAATGGCACCTTCCAGACTCAGCAGACACACAACTTCAGTCCGCTCATCCCTAGCCCACGGTTTCGCCACACTGGCACCTGCCGGACTCAATGGACACACAGCTTCAGTCCGCTCATCCCGAGCCCATGCCTTCGCCACAATGGCACCTGCCGGACTCAATGGACAGACTCTTCCAGTCCGCCCATACTCCATATAGCACTAGTCTGCATATCCCTGCAGACAACTCTAGTTCGCATACACAGCAGACACTTCCAGTCTGCATCTTCCACAGACTGCTCCAGTCTGCATATCGCAAGTCCACAGCCACGCCAGTAAGGCTGTTGTCGGACTTAGCGGACTCCAGCTCCAGTCCGCACACAGTTGCAGACAAAATCTCCAGTCCGCTTATCCCGAAAATCGCAACCAAGGCACATGCACTTCTGCCAAGCTTGGCGGACTGAGAAGCAATACGCACTCCACTGCACCATCCCCCCGGACTGAGCCAAACATGGACTTGGTTCAAAACCAACCAAGTCCACACCACTACCGACAAGGGCCAGTCCGCACTTACTGGCGGACATTGGATTCAGTGCACCAAACTCGGCGACCTCCAGCACCTGTCCGCACTGACTGGCGGTCTCCGCGGCTTCCACTTGCCGCTGCACCAGAGCAAGACCAAGGCTTCTGCCAAGCCGGTATGCCGAGCTCCAGTTCTTCAGTTCGCTTCATGCCGAACTCCGCGGATAGAGTTTCTATCCGCCCGGTTACTTCCTGGGATCCAACTGTATGCTGAGTACAAGCCGGCCTAGGAGACCGCCACCGTTATCCGCATAGTCCGCGTGAATAGACCTCCGGGGCCGATACAGAACAAACCGTCTGCCACATCCCTGCCGACCTAGCAGTCCGACAACCCTGTCCGCGTAGTCCGTGCGGATAGGTTCAAGTGCTCCATTCACCCACTTTCACTTCACAAATTTCAACACTCCCCCTTGAAGTGAGAAGTGGTGAATATCTCCAGCAGCTCCCGTCACCATGCACCTGGTCTCTCCAATAACATCTACAAAGGGAATTCCAAGACATAGTCCTTGCCCCGCATATCATGGACCATGAGGGAGCCCTCTAGCATCTCCCAAAAGGAGCCATGCTTCCCTCTGCCTTCTTTATCAGCTTCAACCTCCACTCATGCATCAAAGGAGTATCACCAACTACCTTGGGCACAAAGGCCCAAGCCTCGTTACCACTGAGAGTAGTCACCTCTTCAGCCTTGGTGTCAACCACCTCCTTGATTCTAGTTGGGTCATCACAGCCAGAAGATCCTCACTTGACTTGAGGGCTAGACAGGAAACATGAGACCAAGCCCGTTGTTTTCCCTTCACTGTATCGAGCTGGTGGCTTACTGATCCTCTTCAATCTCCGAAGAATCTGATCATGGCTAACCACCTCCGCTGCTCCTGAAGCAGCGTCGTTCCCGGGTAAACCCGGAAAAATGTTCCCCTTGCTTCCTGAACAGGATGCCTCCTTTCTGGAACCAAAAGCACCTCGAGCAACGCTCCCCTTGCTACCTGAAGCAGAAGACTCCCCTCTTGAACAAGAACTACCTGGAACATCGCTCCCCCTACTTCCTGAACCAGAAGCCTCCGCCTTCGAGTCAGAAGCTACTAGAGCATTGCACCCCCTGCTTCCTGTCCCTGATGCCTTTGCCCCGGAGCTAGAACAAACTGGAGCTCTTGGTGACTCAGGCAGCTCCACCTGAACCTTAACAGCAGCCTCCTTCAGCCCACCATCTGACCCGCTCATCTCTAGCTCCACATAAGAGCTATCCCAATACGGCGTCAACTCATCGAAGACAACGTCTCTCGATACGATGAGCCTCTTCGTCGCAGGATCCATACACCTACATCTTCTCCTTTGCTCATCATACCCAATAAAGGCTAGCTTTGTAACGCCCCGCTTTTTCTGTGATTGCTTATGACGCTTCTTCAGTGTTAATTTGACACGTGTTAATCTTGCGCCGATCTTCAGAGCATGGTCTTAGCTCTATTTTTCCTGTGTGGCTGATTTGCAGCCTGTTGGCGAGATACCCTAGCTAGCTGGGTCTGTTTTGGTGACCGGTGTGGCGTCTCGGGGAATGCTTGTGTTTTGGCTTCGGGTGGTGTTTTCCCGAGTTTTATTCGTCATATGTTAATTCCAACTTCACCATTGGATTCGTAGCGCTGGGTTTTAGCTACGGTGTGATTTTCGCGATTTTGGGAGATCGTTTGATCCCGCGTCGTTTCGGACATTTTATGTTATGAAATTGATTATATATATATTGTACTATAAGATATTATAAATTAGGGTTAATAGGAGTCGGCCGAGTCTTTTTCCCCATTCATCGTCTCCCTCACCCGACGGCGGGCGATTTCGCGTGAAAGACGAGAGCTCGAATCGGCGGAGGTTTCGGCCGGCAGAATCCAGCTTCCGAACGGTCGGTTTCGTTGTCTGAGTAGAGTTTCGGGAAGCTCTCGGCGAGGGCTTCGTGGTAAGGTAAGCGTTTCCCATTTCCTTCAAGTTTGTAGGTTAGGGTTAGGGGTTTTGGCCCGTTTTTCTCTCCTAAAGTTTCTGGAATGGTTGCTAGGAAGTTCTTGCGGCCGAATCTTGAAGCGACAAGAGCGGGCGGCCATTCTCCGGTGTCTTCGAGGAAACTAGACTTCCTCCCCTTGCTTTCTCATTTTTTCCCTTGTTATCTTTTGTTTACCTTGTATTTCGTAGGTATAAGGTGTAGGGCTAGTTACCTAGGTAAAGCGTAGGCTAGATCTGAAAATAGGACTTAGAAGAGAAATTTTTGGTTTTCTTACGTTACAAGCCGAATTCGCCGGAGATCATGATGATATCCGACGAATTCGTCGGTTATCGATGGTGATAACCGCCGGCTAGGAGACTTAGGGCGATTAAGGCAAATTTGTCGGGTATGGTGGGATATCCGACGAATTCGCTTGCTTTCAGTGGTGTTACTCGACGAATTCGCCTGCTATCAGTGATGATATCCGATGAATTCATCGGCTTTCTGCGGTGATATCCTACGAATCCTGTGGGACTTGTTCGTTTTTGTCGTTTTCGCTCGTTTTCGCTGAGTAAAGTCCTTGGGGACTTAGTTTGGGGTGTTTTTCCCCAAACATCGTGGAGTGTAATTAGGTGTTGGTTTTATGTGTTAAGTGTTGATAGGGTTGTTAGCCGATGTTGTTTCGAGGGTCGTTAACACGTGGTGATTTTTGGGTCTCTAAATGGCTTTTTGGCACTTTGCACCCCCCATTTGCACCATTTTGACACTTTGCACCCCAAATTTTTAAATAAGGCACTTTGCACCCCCCATTTGCCATAACTTTGGCACATTGCACCCTAGGATAACTTTTAGAGGGGTAGTTTTGTCCATCTCATTTAAATGACAGCTTTTAGGCTTCACATCTTCATCCCGTCATTTCTCATCCACGGCGACGTTTCCCTCTCCAGCCGATAACCTAGGTCATCCATTGGAGCGCCGAAATCGCCGGAGAACTGAGCTCGTTGGAGCGCCGTGCTTTCGTGGAAGCTGAGATCCTCCAAGGCTGGGCTCGTCGGAGTGTTAAGCTTGTCGAAACTTCAAGGTCATCGGAACCTTAAGGTAGTCGGAAATCTACAGCGATGGTGAAGTTTTCCAGTGGAGAAAGGTAAGCCTTAGAACAATCCATTTTACTCTTTTAGGGCTTCACATCTTCATCCCGTCATTTCTCATCCACGCCGACGTTTCCCTCTCCAGCCGATAACCTAGGTCATCCATTGGAGCGCCGAAATCGCCGGAGAACTGAGCTCGTTGGAGCATCGTGCTTTCGTGGAAGCTGAGATCCTCCAAGGCTGAGCTCGTCGGAACCTTAAGGTAGTCGGAAATCTACAGCGATGGTGAAGTTTTCCGGTGGAGAAAGGTAAGCCTTAGAACAATCCATTTTACTCTTTTTTTAGCTATGAATTTTTCAACGCTGTTTTCAAATTCAGGTACTTGTGATATCTGAGTTGTGCAAATTGAAGTTCGAGGAGCAGTCAATAATTGACCGCAATCCTCACCAGGTGATTCTCCCCTTTCATGCACTATTTATGGGTACAGTGAATCTTAAATTTGGTTTGATGGCTTTAATGGAGTCCTTGAACCTATTATTTAGCTTTCTCTTCTCCTTTTAGTTTTTTATTGAATTGATGATCTCCTTTTTGCTTGATATGCTTCATTGTTTGGTATATTAAGGAACTTTATGCTTCATATAGCATCAGACTAGTTTTAGGTGAATGCAGAGGGTTACCTAATTCCTAATCAAGGTGCAGCTTGAGTAGGGACTAATTCAGTTTAACGAAAATAGGGAGAACTAGCCCAACTCTAATCGGTTCCTCTTTGTGTGCTAAATGTGGACTAGTTTATGGTTGAATCCAAACCTAAATTAATTCAAACATCACCAACTTGCATAAGTCAGGTTTGTGCTCCACAATGATTACAGAAATCTCATTTAGTGTTTTTTCCTCTTTTTTCAGATTTCGGCGTTCATTTAGGAGCATACGCAATGCATTTATCCCCAAATCTGAGGTATTGTCTGTTTTTTATTTCCATTTTCAGTCCACATTTATTTCCAGATTTCTTATAATTTTTCTTATTGAGATTTATGTTTTCAGTATTCAGTTCACATTCAATCGACATGTCTAATCCCGGAGTTGTTGAGTGGCAAAACATGTTGATTGATGAAGAAGAATTAGATGTTGATAGTAGTAGTGATTCACTATGCCTGGATAAGGAATCAGATCAAGATATTTTGTCATTTAGTGATGATTTGCAAGATAGTGAATTTGAGATGGATGCTTTGTTAGACGATGATAATGTAGAGAATGAAATTGAAGTGGTTGGTGAAAGAGTGGAAACAAAACAACCTTTGAAAACGAACGTCGGAATACATATAAGGGAGCCTGGTAGTCATTCCTCATCTAGTTCACGAAAAGGAATGCAAGTTTATCAAGAAGATGAAAATGATTCTGATTTTGAGTTCGATGTGGGATTGTGTTTCAATAGTGCTTCTGACTTTCGGGATGCCGTTAGATTGTACGCTACAAAACAAGGAAGGCCTTTAAAGTTCACTAAAAATTGTAATGACAAGATTCAGGTAACATGTGAATGTGGTTGGATTATGTTTGCTTCATTCATGTCGAAGACTGAAAAAACTTTTCAAGTTAAAACAATCAAAGGTGAACATACATGTTATAGAGTTCCAAACTCCCGACATTGTAACTCTAAGTTTCTTGCGAGGAAGTATGAGCACAACATTAGGAGCAATCCAGAGTGGCCCGCAAGTTCGATGCAGGAAATAATGCAGAAGGACACTAAAACATCTTTAAGTTTGTGGAAGATGTATAGGGTCAAAAAACATGCCTCTAAATTAATTAGTGGCACAGAGATGGAGCAATATGCAAAACTTTGGGATTACTTCGAAGAGATTTATAGGACCAATCCTGGAACTACAATTAAAATTAAATGCAAGCATGATGTGACCTCACAAACATGTATTTTTAAAAGATTATATATATGTTGGGATGCATTGAAGAGAGGTTTTATGGCAGGATGTAGACCTATTATAGGTTTAGATGGGACTCATTTGAAAACATCAACTGGTGGAGTATTATTATGCGCTGTTGGGGTTGATGGTAATAATAATATGTTTCCTATTGCTTATGCGGTTGTTTTAAAAGAAAATACAAAGACTTGGCGGTGGTTTATTAGTCTTCTAATAGAGGACTTGTGCATTGAAAACACATACACATGGTCAATAATTTCAGATAAGCAGAAAGGGCTAATGAAGGCAGTTAGTGAGTTATTACCAAATGCAGAACATAGGTTTTGTTTGCGGCATATGTACAACAACTTCAAACAAAAACATAGAGGCATGCAACTAAAAGATTTGCTATGGAAGGCAGCATCCGCCACTAGGCTTGTAGATTTCAATAGCGAGATGGAGAAGTTGAAAGCATGCGACAAAAAAGCATACGAATGGGTAAGAGAAAGACATGAAAGACATTGGGCAAAATCTCACTTTAGCACTTGGCCTAAATGTGACATGTTATTAAATAATTTTTGTGAGGCATTCAACAAAGTAATTTTAAAGGCAAGGGATAAGCCTATAATTACTATGTTAAAGACTATAAGGGTGTTGCTCATGAAGAGACTACACACCCAAAGAGACAAAATTTTCAAGTTTAATGGAGATATATGTCATTCCATACAACGACTTTTAGAGAATAACAAAAAAAATGCACACAATTACATCTTAGTGTGGAATGGACATGACAAATTTGAAATTGAAGGGTGGACGGGAGACAAATGGACGGTTGATTTGAGTTCAAGAAGTTGTAGTTGCAGGCGATGGGATCTAACGGGTATTCCTTGTGTGCATGCAACATCATGCATATTTTATCGGAGAGAAAACGTTGAAGACTATGTTGCCCATTGGTATAGAAGAGAAATGTTTATGAGGGCATATGAACACTTATTGAATCCTATAAAATCACATAAAGAGTGGCCGTTAGCCAATTTGAATCCAATTGTGCCGTGGTGTAATGTTGACAAGAAGCCCGGAAGACCATCTAAACATGCTAGGAGAAAGGAGAAAGATGAGTTACAAGAGAAAAAATATGGAGTAAATAGGCATGGTATGAAGTATGCGTGCTCCAACTGTGGGATGAGAGGACATACCAAAAAGAGTTGTATTGAGCCCCCCAAAAGTGAAGATGCAACGACTAGTACAAGATCAAAGCAACCGGTAAATATTAAGTCATCTTTTTCTCTTTCATCATTTTATATTATTCACATGTTTCTTTAATCATTGACATGTTAATATGCAGGTGAGGAGGAAATCGTGATCGTGGACATGATTGTCAAGAGAGGGAGATGATCGTGGACTGCTACTGTTTTGGACTGCATTATATTTTGGAATGCATTATGTTTTGGACGACACTATGTTTTGGACTGCATTATGTTTTGGACTAAATTATGTTTTGGACTGTATTATGCTTTAGATGATCGTGGGTTGTATTAAGTATTGGACTGCTACTGTAATATTGTATTCTCTTTTGAAAATTATGTAATCTGTGCTGCTAATTTCTTGGGTGCAAAATGACATTGTAATATGCACTCAATAAGGAATGGACATCATTCCTTACATTGACGTTAATGTAATATTGTTTTGTTCGCAATGATGTAATGCAGGTGCTAATTTTTTGTAATATGAGTGTTAATATTCGATTTCGAAGGCATAATTTTTTTATAACATTATCGCAAAATGACATTATAAAAATTCGGGGTGCAAAGTGCCGGCGTAAAGAATTCGGGGTGTAAAACGCCAATGAAAGGAATTCAGGGTGTCAAACGCCAATGAAAAATTTCAGGGTGCAAAATGCCAATTTTAAGAATTCGGGGTGCAAAATGTCAATATATGTCATTGATTTAAATTCCACTATGCACGCTCTAAAAAATATATACCTGTTAATCGATAAAAACTGCAGGCTGAAAACAAATATATTTATGTACATATTAATTAGTAGTTAATTCAATTCAAGATCAAAGTATATAAAGGTTCAATCTATATAATATTTGAATCCCCTGTACAAATACATATAGTACATATGGTCATCTCCACTGATAAGGTAGAAAACAATTCAAGGGACTCAAAATATACTTGTTAATGGAGAAAAACTGCAGGCTCTCAGTGATGAAGGCAGTTTTGATTTGCTACGAGGCAGAGCGTCGTCGGAGGTGTTTTGCGCACGACAGAATAGAGTGGCGACGCCCTAGATCAGTGTGTAAGATTTTGCGGGAGGAGGGAAGATGTGCGAGGGATGGAGAGCAGGGCTGCACATAAGATTTCAAACGGACATCACAAACTGTACGTTAAAAAGAAAATCAAAACTATAACACTATCTTCTGCATAACTTACAGTTTTTGATTAACTGCACATAAGATTTCAAACGAGAATTAATAACAAAATCAAAAAAGGGGAACTGTATATCACAAAAGAATTCAGAAATATGAACTGAAAAAGAAATCAAAAAAGAAATCCCCAACGGGTGATTATTAATGAGTTCTAAAACGGTATATAAACATAGATTGCAGAAATCCCCAACGGGTAATTTTCGGCAGCTTGTCATTTGTCTACAATTCAAATTGTAACTTATTATATATTCCTCTTTCGCCCAAAAAAAGTTCACGCCATAAATTCAAATTGTAATTTGTCTATGTTTAAGTGTCATTATCTAATATGCCAATAATTCAAATTCTAATTTGGCTATTTCTCTTTCGCCCAAAAAAATTTTCACGCCATAAAAGTTTTCTTAATTGTTCGCTTTGGACGCTTGTTCATATGTTCACATCATAAAAGTGTTCTTGTTTGCTTTGGACGCTTGTTCATATATAAGTCTCTCATATCTAAACAATGACTAAATTAGACACTTGCACACGTACATACACATGTAATTATAGGTTGAACCCATGTATATATAAATCTTAAACTAAAAATTGCAAATCAAGTTAAGACTCATTTATGCATTTCATCAAACATGTGGAAGATAAATAATTAAAGAGTATTTACTGAAGTTGAAGGGCATTAACACAACATAACTGGAATAAACTAAATCATTGTTTTAGTGCACTAAGAATAAGTTAGGTAAATACAATGCAAATTTATGTTAACCTTGGAAGAGTGGCTGCGTTGGAAGATGTTGTTTCCATAGTTGAGCTTTAGGAAGAGTTTCAATGGAGACTTATAACTTGCAAGTGAAGAAATTCATTGATCTTCGCTTGCCCAAGACGTTGAGCCGCAGTTAAAGGAAGCACCGAGCTGCAGCTTTTGAGTGCTGAATGAAAAGAATGACTACTAGAGGAAGTCTTGAGGTAGAGAGAACCTTTGATTTTTTAGTTCTGTGGCGGAGATTCACACATAGGAGGATTGTGATTAGAGAAAAACCTTTGAAATCTTGGAAATGTAGGCAAAATCAGAAGAAATCAAAAAAATGTGAAGAGGTCAACAGAAGATACCTCCATGGAGTCTGAGAAGAGCGAAAACTGAGGTGTTTGCCTGTTGAGTTTCTTGGGTGGGAGGAGAGTGGTGAGTCTCTCCCAGAGAAGTTTCATCATAACTGATTCGCCTCACCGAGCATCCGCCGGCCAATGTTTATTGCGCTGAGAGGAGAGGGCCGAGAGGAGAGCGGAGAGTTGCTGACGGAAGAGGATCGCCATCTGGTAGTTCGCCATAGTTGATTCCCGCACAGAGGAGGTAGGCTACGATTCCCTGGATGAGCGAGGAAGAGATGTTGCGTGAGGATGGACCGTCTTTGGGGGGATTGAGATGAGCGGTGGCTGTTTTCATTCCGTGTTTTAATTGCGGGGGAAATCTTAATAATGAACGGGAATTTCTATCGGTGTTTGAAATAGACTGTTTAATTTTGATCTGTGTTTTCCATCCAATTAATGATCGGTCGTGATTTGTCCAGTGTCTTATTTGCCATGCCAAAAGTCATATTTTTGTTGTCACTCTATTCGATATTTATTTTTAATATAGTACATATATATCATCTTTTTTTTAATTCGCTGTAAAAATAACTCAAAGTTTTTAAAACACTATATTCACCCCCCTCCAATCAAGAGTAAAGATAAGATTTATCCCTCACTTTCAATTGGTATCAGAGGCAGGTTAATTAGTTGTACAGGCTAACACCTGAATAAAAAAATCTTTCATAGATCCCATTTAATCTAGTGTCTTTTTATATCATGGCACAAAATAAGGAGTACTCAAACACCAGAACAACAGTGTGCAATCTAAATAAGTTTGCTCTCTCGAAGGCAAAGATTAGACTGTATATGAATTCTATTGATGAAGACATTTATAATTCTATCTTGACAGACCCCCTACACCAACTGCAACAACAAGAAGAAGTGCAGTTCCACCACCTGAGAGGACAGATGCTCAGAAAATCTGAAAATTGCAGATGCCAAAGCTATGAATATTTTGGCTCAAACAATGTCAGATGACATATTTCAAAAAGTTGTTGAATGTTCTTCCGCCAAGGATATATGGGATTCCTTAAATGCTATGGTTGCTGGTTCAACAGATGAAAGATAGGACAAAAGGTCCCACTTGATTTCTCAAAATGAGAATTTCAAGAAGGGTGAATCAGAATCAGTTGCTAAAATGTAAAGAAGACTCAGCCTCGTTATCAATGAGCTGAAGACACTTGACAAGGACATCTCTTTAACAGAGATCAATGACAAGATCGTTATGTGCTTCCCTAGCACATGAGACTCTAGGTTCCGGCCAATCACGGAGGCAAGAAGTATAAATGAGATTTCTACTGAGTTATTGTTTGGCGAGCACAATTCTTATGAGTAGCTTATCAAAACCAGGGAGGCAACTGAACAAAAGACTTCTACCTTTGGAAGGAAGGAGTAATGTATTGCCTTTAAGGAATCTGAGGAATCAGAAGTACTACCAGATAATGAAGACCTATCGAGTTTTCTTGCAAAGAGGTTTTATAAAATGGCAAGGAAGGACTTCAAACGAAGGTCAACCAGAAATGAGGACAAGTCAAGGTATGATAAGACTCCTACTAAGGAAATTGTTTGCTATGGATGCAGGAAGCCAGGACACATTCTCCTACAATGCCCATAGGCTCAAATGAAGGATAAGAGAAAAGAAAAAGTGTCCAAGAAGCACTCCAGCAATCCCTCCTCCAACAAATACAAGAAGAAGAAGGAGAAGTGATTTGTGGCTGAGTCTTGGAGTGACTCAGAAGAAGAAACTTCATCTTGTTCTAGTGAGGATGAAGAAGAGGCAAAAGCTAGAGAGATCTGCTTGATGACAATCAATGCATCTTGCAATAACTCAGAAGCTGCTATTTCAGAAGTAGAAAACTCAGAATCTGAAATAGAAGAGGACCAGGTAATAACATCTTTTGATTTTACTTCTGGACATTATAAAATTGAATTCATACTTCTATGCAATGACTTAATTAATTCTGAGAAGGAAACCAAACTTCTCAGAGAAAAACAAATTGAATATGACAATCTATTTTCTGAAAACATCAAACTGAAAGTTGAATTAGACTTAGCTTCTGAACAAATTATTTCATTAAAAAGTAAATTAAATGAGGCTAAAGAATTTGAAGAATCCCTTAATGGCAGAAGGATCAAATTGATGGGCATCACAAGTATAGTGAATGCCATACTTAATGTCAAACTTGGCTTGGGAGTTTCATCAAATCAGCCTCCTCTTCTTATGAAAAACATTCTTTCTACCCATATTAAATTTGATTCTGCTCAAGAAAAAAGAAAAAAGGTTTTACAACTTACAAATAAAGATACTGAAATCTTTCCAAATAATAAATAAAAAAAAATCTTAACAAAAACAATATTCAACATTTTTTGTCAAATCAAGATCGACGAAATGTATGTAGTTCGTCGAACTCAAATCGACGAACTATGAACGTAGAATTTAGATATAACTATTCTTCTGACTGCGATCGACGAAATCAATATGGTTTGTCAAACCGCGATCGATGAAATTGGGGTGCAGAAAAAGAATACTTTCATTCTCTGAGTGGAGTTCGATTAACGCATCCCTATTCGTCGAACGCAGGTTGACGATCTTACTGCAATTCATCGAACCTAGTTTACTATATCAGAAACATAAATTCTTTTCAGAATTTCAAGAAACCTAAAACCATTAATAATCCGTTTACCCAGTGGATAATTCCACCTTGAAGATTTCAACCCTTAGGATATAAACACCAAACAGAATTTTCTTACACTTCCAGTGATAAATTTGAGAAGAATCAAGGACCAAAGGTTACACGGGTCAAGAACATCTATTCTATTTTCATGTAGGTGATGGACTATCCTACCACAAAGCAACATTGATACTTGGGTAGTGGGTGTATAAAACATATGACAGGCAGCAAGAGAAATCTAACTGAGTACAAGTCAAAGCTTGGACTAAAGGTGATCTTTGGAGACTCCAACTGTGGCCAAACAAAAGGATATGTGAATGTCAAAGTTGGAGTTATCACCTTCAGGAAAATATCATATGTGAGTGGTCTCAAGAATATTCTGATATCCATAAGCTAATTATATGATGAAGGTTATCTGGTATCATTTAATCAATCTTGTTTTACTATTACTTCTAATAAAAACAAAATTATTTTAAAATGAATTAGACAAGGTAACATTTATGTAGTAAATTTTAAGTCTGCCATTTAAATAATTTGTTTATGTAATCACATTAGTAATACTAATGATTTATGATATAAAAGACTAGGACATGTAAATATATGAAATATTGCTAAACTATCTAGGGACAACCTTGTTAGAGGTTTGCCTTCTCGCCCTTATAAGAAGGAATGTGTAACACCCCCTATCCGTTGCATAGCATATAGCAGTAGGTCCGGTCGGGGCCCGACGCCATATACAACAGACAGACCGGAAGGTTACGCAATGGAAACCATCCTGCCATTAACCATCGTCCTACACAGAGTACATTCTAGCAGAAGCAATTTAAAAGTTGCAAGAATAAGAACCCAGCCAAACAGCCTGAATGTCCACTACAATAACACAATAGGAATAAACGTACAAATACACAAGTACATGGCCTTAAACCCTTACAATAATTTTCTCAAATTTAAGTGTCTTCCAAACCTCGGCACGTAGGCTTGTCATACATGAGAATAAAAGAAAACACTCAAAATTAGGCCTTCGAGGGCTGGCTCAGAAAAAAAGGGCTTTTGCCCGCTATTTACCACTCAGCTCCGCAGCACCTTCAAGCAACATTGCTGTTAAAATTCAACAACCTAGCACTACTACCACATTGAATTTTCTCTAGGTGGTCAACGAGATAGCCTGACGCCAAATTAATATTCTCAGGACTATCAAGATCACAACTTGGTCACGCGAAAAATTTCCGTGGAACTTGGTGTGAGTAGGGGTTATCTCAACTAAAGCCAGTCAACCAGAAAACACATACAACACAAGAGTCTTTATTGATTCACAGCAATATTCTCTACACAGCAAGACATACATGGCAAGACATGCTTCACCAAACAACCACCAAAGGGAAAGCAGAGACTACAAATATAAGACAAGATAAACAAGCCAGGCGGACTAAAACACAAGCCGCCGGTCTACTGCCGTGGAGTCCGATCAAACCGCCAGGTCAGTAGACCGCAACCCAAGCCGTGCGGAGTACCCCTTATTCTAATACTTGCTCTAGCTGCCGGTCTACAAGTCGTCGGACCGCAAGGTCACCTAGCCGCTAGACAGCACCAGCTGCAATGCCGAATAGAACAGTCCGCCTGAAGCAGGCGACTTATTGAACCCCGAACCAAGTTGCCAAAGAGAAGACCGTCTAGTCGCTGTCCGCGACCTGCTGTTTACCGCTTGTTGCTTAACCGCAGAGTCTACAATGTCCCTGACTGCAATAAGAGCCAAATCCTGGCTTTCCAGTTCTATCTGCACAACCTGCAAAACACAACCCGGTCAACTCATTCATACCGTGCGGACACAACAGTCTAGTCCGCAGCAACAGTTGCGAGCTCAAGGTACTGTTCACTTACGCATGGAGGTTACTGTTCCTGACGTGACAAGGGTCCTATTTATAGACACGATGATGAGTGTGGTCACCGCCCTAGCCGATAGGATTACCTCCACATCCCGCAGCAAGACATCTCTACAGTCTGTGGATACATTACAGTCTGTCGCGCCTGTGCAAGATAGCCAGCCCGCCTAGCTTCTCCAAGGCCGGACGCAATCTCTAGTCTGCCATATCGCCAAAGGCCAAGCCGCCAAGACATCACCAAGGCAGGATAACAACACCAGTCTGCCTTGTCGCCGAGGGCCAAGCCAGGACCACCATAGCCGGACTCTACAACAACAATGTCCGCCAATCAGTGGACACAGCTCCAGCTCACTTATCCTGAGCCAACAGCATCGCCATCAAGGCACCTGCAGGACTCTGCGGACACACAGCTTCAGTCCGCTCATCCCAAGCCCATGGCTTTTCCACAATGGCACCTTCCAGACTCAGCAGACACACAACTTTAGTCCGCTCATCCCTAGCCCACGGTTTCGCCACACTGGCACCTGCCGGACTCAATGGACACACAGCTTCAGTCCGCTCATCCCGAGCCCATGCCTTCGCCACAATGGCACCTGCCGGACTCAATGGACAGACTCTTCCAGTCCGCCCATACTCCATATAGCACTAGTCTGCATATCCCTGCATACAACTCTAGTTCGCATACACAGCAGACACTTCCAGTCTGCATCTTCCACAGACTGCTCCAGTCTGCATATCGCAAGTCCACAGCCACGCCAGTAAGGCTGTTGTCGGACTTAGCGGACTCCAGCTCCAGTCCGCACACAGTTGCAGACAAAATCTCCAGTCCGCTTATCCCGAAAATCGCAACCAAGGCACATGCACTTCTGCCAAGCTTGGCGGACTGAGAAGCAATACGCACTCCACTGCACCATCCCCCCGGACTGAGCCAAACATGGACTTGGTTCAAAACCAACCAAGTCCACACCACTACCGACAAGGGCCAGTCCGCACTTACTGGCGGACATTGGATTCAGTGCACCAAACTCGGCGACCTCCAGCACCTGTCCGCACTGACTGGCGGTCTCCGCGGCTTCCACTTGCCGCTGCACCAGAGCAAGACCAAGGCTTCTGCCAAGCCGGTATGCCGAGCTCCAGTTCTTCAGTTCGCTTCATGCCGAACTCCGCGGATAGAGTTTCTATCCGCCCGGTTACTTCCTGGGATCCAACTGTATGCTGAGTACAAGCCGGCCTAGGAGACCGCCACCGTTATCCGCATAGTCCGCGTGAATAGACCTCCGGGGCCGATACAGAACAAACCGTCTGCCACATCCCTGCCGACCTAGCAGTCCGACAACCCTGTCCGCGTAGTCCGTGCGGATAGGTTCAAGTGCTCCATTCACCCACTTTCACTTCACAAATTTCAACACTCCCCCTTGAAGTGAGAAGTGGTGAATATCTCCAGCAGCTCCCGTCACCATGCACCTGGTCTCTCCAATAACATCTACAAAGGGAATTCCAAGACATAGTCCTTGCCCCGCATATCATGGACCATGAGGGAGCCCTCTAGCATCTCCCAAAAGGAGCCATGCTTCCCTCTGCCTTCTTTATCAGCTTCAACCTCCACTCATGCATCAAAGGAGTATCACCAACTACCTTGGGCACAAAGGCCCAAGCCTCGTTACCACTGAGAGTAGTCACCTCTTCAGCCTTGGTGTCAACCACCTCCTTGATTCTAGTTGGGTCATCATAGCCAGAAGATCCTCACTTGACTTGAGGGCTAGACAGGAAACATGAGACCAAGCCCGTTGTTTTCCCTTCACTGTATCGAGCTGGTGGCTTACTGATCCTCTTCAATCTCCGAAGAATCTGATCATGGCTAACCACCTCCGCTGCTCCTGAAGCAGCGTCGTTCCCGGGTAAACCCGGAAAAATGTTCCCCTTGCTTCCTGAACAGGATGCCTCCTTTCTGGAACCAAAAGCACCTCGAGCAACGCTCCCCTTGCTACCTGAAGCAGAAGACTCCCCTCTTGAACAAGAACTACCTGGAACATCGCTCCCCCTACTTCCTGAACCAGAAGCCTCCGCCTTCGAGTCAGAAGCTACTAGAGCATTGCACCCCCTGCTTCCTGACCCTGACGCCTTTGCCCCGGAGCTAGAACAAACTGGAGCTCCTGGTGACTCAGGCAGCTCCACCTGATCCTTAACAGCAGCCTCCTTCAGCCCACCATCTGACCCGCTCATCTCTAGCTCCACATAAGAGCTATCCCAATACGGCGTCAACTCATCGAAGACAACGTCTCTCGATACGATGAGCCTCTTCGTCGCAGGATCCATACACCTACATCTTCTCCTTTGCTCATCATATCCAATAAAGGCTAGCTTTGTAACGCCCCGCTTTTTCTGTGATTGCTTATGACGCTTCTTCAGTGTTAATTTGACACGTGTTAATCTTGCGCCGATCTTCAGAGCATGGTCTTAGCTCTATTTTTCCTGTGTGGCTGATTTGCAGCCTGTTGGCGAGATACCCTAGCTAGCTGGGTCTGTTTTGGTGACCAGTGTGGCGTTTCGGGGAATGCTTGTGTTTTGGCTTCGGGTGGTGTTTGCCCGAGTTTTATTCGTCATATGTTAATTCCAACTTCACCATTGGATTCATAGCGCTGGGTTTTAGCTACGGTGTGATTTTCGCGATTTTGGGAGATCGTTTGATCCCGCGTCGTTTCGGACATTTTATGTTATGAAATTGATTATATATATATTGTACTATAAGATATTATAAATTAGGGTTAATAGGAGTCGGCCGAGTCTTTTTCCCCATTCATCGTCTCCCTCACCCGACGGCGGGCGATTTCGCGTGAAAGACGAGAGCTCGAATCGGCGGAGGTTTCGGCCGGCAGAATCCAGCTTCCGAACGGTCGGTTTCGTTGTCTGAGTAGAGTTTCGGGAAGCTCTCGGCGAGGGCTTCGTGGTAAGGTAAGCGTTTCCCATTTCCTTCAAGTTTGTAGGTTAGGGTTAGGGGTTTTGGCCCGTTTTTCTCTCCTAAAGTTTCTGGAATGGTTGCTAGGAAGTTCTTGCGGCCGAATCTTGAAGCGACAAGAGCGGGCGGCCATTCTCTGGTGTCTTCGAGGAAACTAGACTTCCTCCCCTTGCTTTCTCATTTTTTCCCTTGTTATCTTTTGTTTACCTTGTATTTCGTAGGTATAAGGTGTAGGGCTAGTTACCTAGGTAAAGCGTAGGCTAGATCTGAAAATAGGACTTAGAAGAGAAATTTTTGGTTTTCTTACGTTACAAGCCGAATTCGCCGGAGATCATGATGATATCCGACGAATTCGTCGGTTATCGATGGTGATAACCGCCGGCTAGGAGACTTAGGGCGATTAAGGCAAATTTGTCGGGTATGGTGGGATATCCGACGAATTCGCTTGCTTTCAGTGGTGTTACTCGACGAATTCGCCTGCTATCAGTGATGATATCCGACGAATTCATCGGCTTTCTGCGGTGATATCCTACGAATCCTGTGGGACTTGTTCGTTTTTGTCGTTTTCGCTCGTTTTCGCTGAGTAAAGTCCTTGGGGACTTAGTTTGGGGTGTTTTTCCCCAAACATCGTGGAGTGTAATTAGGTGTTGGTTTTAGGTGTTAAGTGTTGATAGGGTTGTTAGCCGATGTTGTTTCGAGGGTCGTTAACACGTGGTGATTTTTGGGTCTCTAAATGGCTTTTTGGCACTTTGCACCCCCCATTTGCACCATTTTGACACTTTGCACCCCAAATTTTTAAATATGGCACTTTGCACCCCCCATTTGCCATAACTTTGGCACATTGCACCCTAGGATAACTTTTAGAGGGGTAGTTTTGTCCATCTCATTTAAATGACAGCTTTTAGGCTTCACATCTTCATCCCGTCATTTCTCATCCACGGCGACGTTTCCCTCTCCAGCCGATAACCTAGGTCATCCATTGGAGCGCCGAAATCGCCGGAGAACTGAGCTCGTTGGAGCGCCGTGCTTTCGTGGAAGCTGAGATCCTCCAAGGCTGGGCTCGTCGGAGTGTTAAGCTTGTCTAAACTTCAAGGTCATCGGAACCTTAAGGTAGTCGGAAATCTACAGCGATGGTGAAGTTTTCCAGTGGAGAAAGGTAAGCCTTAGAACAATCCATTTTACTCTTTTAGGGCTTCACATCTTCATCCCGTCATTTCTCATCCACGCCGACGTTTCCCTCTCCAGCCGATAACCTAGGTCATCCATTGGAGCGCCGAAATCGCCGGAGAACTGAGCTCGTTGGAGCGCCGTGCTTTCGTGGAAGCTGAGATCCTCCAAGGCTGAGCTCGTCGGAACCTTAAGGTAGTCGGAAATCTACAGCGATGGTGAAGTTTTCCGGTGGAGAAAGGTAAGCCTTAGAACAATCCATTTTACTCTTTTTCTAGCTATGAATTTTTCAACGCTGTTTTCAAATTCAGGTACTTGTGATATCTGAGTTGTGCAAATTGAAGTTCGAGGAGCAGTCAATAATTGACCGCAATCCTCACCAGGTGATTCTCCCCTTTCATGCACTATTTATGGGTACAGTGAATATTAAATTTGGTTTGATGGCTTTAATGGAGTCCTTGAACCTATTATTTAGCTTTCTCTTCTCCTTTTAGTTTTTTATTGAATTGATGATCTCCTTTTTGCTTGATATGCTTCATTGTTTGGTATATTAAGGAACTTTATGCTTCATATAGCATCAGACTAGTTTTAGGTGAATGCAGAGGGTTACCTAATTCCTAATCAAGGTGCAGCTTGAGTAGGGACTAATTCAGTTTAACGAAAATAGGGAGAACTAGCCCAACTCTAATCGGTTCCTCTTTGTGTGCTAAATGTGGACTAGTTTATGGTTGAATCCAAACCTAAATTAATTCAAACATCACCAACTTGCATAAGTCAGGTTTGTGCTCCACAATGATTACAGAAATCTCATTTAGTGTTTTTTCCTCTTTTTTCAGATTTCGGCGTTCATTTAGGAGCATACGCAACGCATTTATCCCCAAATCTGAGGTATTGTCTGTTTTTTATTTCCATTTTCAGTCCACATTTATTTCCAGATTTCTTATAATTTTTCTTATTGAGATTTATGTTTTCGGTATTCAGTTCACATTCAATCGACATGTCTAATCCCGGAGTTGTTGAGTGGCAAAACATGTTGATTGATGAAGAAGAATTAGATGTTGATAGTAGTAGTGATTCACTATGCCTGGATAAGGAATCAGATCAAGATATTTCGTCATTTAGTGATGATTTGCAAGATAGTGAATTTGAGATGGATGCTTTGTTAGACGATGATAATGTAGAGAATGAAATTGAAGTGGTTGGTGAAAGAGTGGAAACAAAACAACCTTTGAAAACGAACGTCGGAATACATATAAGGGAGCCTGGTAGTCATTCCTCATCTAGTTCACGAAAAGGAATGCAAGTTTATCAAGAAGATGAAAATGATTCTGATTTTGAGTTCGATGTGGGATTGTGTTTCAATAGTGCTTCTGACTTTCGGGATGCCGTTAGATTGTACGCTACAAAACAAGGAAGGCCTTTAAAGTTCACTAAAAATTGTAGTGACAAGATTCAGGTAACATGTGAATGTGGTTGGATTATGTTTGCTTCATTCATGTCGAAGACTGAAAAAACTTTTCAAGTTAAAACAATCAAAGGTGAACATACATGTTATAGAGTTCCAAACTCCCGACATTGTAACTCTAAGTTTCTTGCGAGGAAGTATGAGCACAACATTAGGAGCAATCCAGAGTGGCCCGCAAGTTCGATGCAGGAAATAATGCAGAAGGACACTAAAACATCTTTAAGTTTGTGGAAGATGTATAGGGTCAAAAAACATGCCTCTAAATTAATTAGTGGCACAGAGATGGAGCAATATGCAAAACTTTGGGATTACTTCGAAGAGATTTATAGGACCAATCCTGGAACTACAATTAAAATTAAATGCAAGCATGATGTGACCTCACAAACATGTATTTTTAAAAGATTATATATATGTTGGGATGCATTGAAGAGAGGTTTTATGGCAGGATGTAGACCTATTATAGGTTTAGATGGGACTCATTTGAAAACATCAACTGGTGGAGTATTATTATGCGCTGTTGGGGTTGATGGTAATAATAATATGTTTCCTATTGCTTATGCGGTTGTTTTAAAAGAAAATACAAAGACTTGGCGGTGGTTTATTAGTCTTCTAATAGAGGACTTGTGCATTGAAAACGCATACACATGGTCAATAATTTCAGATAAGCAGAAAGGGCTAATGAAGGCAGTTAGTGAGTTATTACCAAATGCAGAACATAGGTTTTGTTTGCGGCATATGTACAACAACTTCAAACAAAAACATAGAGGCATGCAACTAAAAGATTTGCTATGGAAGGCAGCATCCGCCACTAGGCTTGTAGATTTCAATAGCGAGATGGAGAAGTTGAAAGCATGCGACAAAAAAGCATACGAATGGGTAAGAGAAAGACATGAAAGACATTGGGCAAAATCTCACTTTAGCACTTGGCCTAAATGTGACATGTTATTAAATAATTTTTGTGAGGCATTCAACAAAGTAATTTTAAAGGCAAGGGATAAGCCTATAATTACTATGTTAGAGACTATAAGGGTGTTGCTCATGAAGAGACTACACACCCAAAGAGACAAAATTTTCAAGTTTAATGGAGATATATGTCATTCCATACAACGACTTTTAGAGAATAACAAAAAAAATGCACACAATTACATCTTAGTGTGGAATGGACATGACAAATTTGAAATTGAAGGGTGGACGGGAGACAAATGGACGGTTGATTTGAGTTCAAGAAGTTGTAGTTGCAGGCGATGGGATCTAACGGGTATTCCTTGTGTGCATGCAACATCATGCATATTTTATCGGAGAGAAAACGTTGAAGACTATGTTGCCCATTGGTATAGAAGAGAAATGTTTATGAGGGCATATGAACACTTATTGAATCCTATAAAATCACATAAAGAGTGGCCGTTAGCCAATTTGAATCCAATTGTGCCGTGGTGTAATGTTGACAAGAAGCCCGGAAGACCATCTAAACATGCTAGGAGAAAGGAGAAAGATGAGTTACAAGAGAAAAAATATGGAGTAAATAGGCATGGTATGAAGTATGCGTGCTCCAACTGTGGGATGAGAGGACATACCAAAAAGAGTTGTATTGAGCCCCCCAACAGTGAAGATGCAACGACTAGTACAAGATCAAAGCAACCGGTAAATATTAAGTCATCTTTTTCTCTTTCATCATTTTATATTATTCACATGTTTCTTTAATCATTGACATGTTAATATGCAGGTGAGGAGGAAATCGTGATCGTGGACATGATTGTCAAGAGAGGGAGATGATCGTGGACTGCTACTGTTTTGGACTGCATTATATTTTGGAATGCATTATGTTTTGGACGACACTATGTTTTGGACTGCATTATGTTTTGGACTAAATTATGTTTTGGACTGTATTATGCTTTAGATGATCGTGGGTTGTATTAAGTATTGGACTGCTACTGTAATATTGTATTCTCTTTTGAAAATTATGTAATCTGTGCTGCTAATTTCTTGGGTGCAAAATGACAATGTAATATGCACTCAATAAGGAATGGACATCATTCCTTACATTGACGTTAATGTAATATTGTTTTGTTCGCAATGATGTAATGCAGGTGCTAATTTTTTGTAATATGAGTGTTAATATTCGATTTCGAAGGCATAATTTTTTTATAACATTATCGCAAAATGACATTATAAAAATTCGGGGTGCAAAGTGCCGGCGTAAAGAATTCGGGGTGTAAAACGCCAATGAAAGGAATTCAGGGTGTCAAACGACAATGAAAAATTTCAGGGTGCAAAATGCCAATTTTAAGAATTCGGGGTGCAAAATGTCAATATATGTCATTTCAGCAAATTTTGGACAAAACTACCCCTCTGAAATTAAGCCTAGGGTGCAATGTGCCAAAGTTATGGCAAATGGGGGGTGCAAAGTGCCTTATTTAAAAATTTGGGGTGCAAAGTGCCAAAATGGTGCAAATGGGGGGTGCAAAGTGCCAAAAAGCCTCTCTAAATAGAGGCGGTTTTTGTTGGCTTTTTCGCCCTGTGGCCACACTGTGTAGGCCTTTGGGACATTCTGGGTCCCTGAGAGGTGCTTTTCTTTTTTGTGTGTTGGACCCCGTGGCTGTCACGTAGCACCTTTGAGACAAGGTTCACCCGTATTGGCGACTCTCTTTCCTGGTTAGGACTATTTTTTTCATGTGCTTTGTTTTTATTGATGGCTTGTTAGCTTTTTCTCGTTTTGATTCAGCAGGTTTGGCCGAAGCAGGTTGACTTTTGCTTTGCACTTGGTGCATCCTTCTTCAGCGTTTACTGATATTTATTTTGCTTACTTTTTGTTTGTCTTTTGCTGACCTTGTAGCTGAGTTTGATAGTTTGCTGGAGGGGATTTGCCTTTCCCCATTGTTGATCTATCTTTTAGCTTTGAGCTCACTTTCGTTACCACTTGCATTCTTGATTTTTTTTGTTGTGGTATTCTTTCTTGGAATGCCTCAGGTTCAGGTTGCAGCCATCTGAGCGGCTTGGTTGGAGCTGTTTCTAGTCTGCGGTCCCGCATAGGTGTTTTTCCCTCACTTTTGTGAATTGCTTGTTGTTGATCTTAGTAGTACAAATATACTTACTCACCGGTCGGTTTGTGTCAGGTTATTGACGCATATCGGTGGTTTTCTTTTGGATTACTATGTACATGTACTTATACTATTAGTTACCCGTTTTGGGGGTCGTTTACTTATCTCTCTGGGATGTTTTATTATACGTTGCATGTTAGTTATTTTGTTACATAAACATGGCTAGTAGTATGTCTTAAATATCATATTTCTAAACTTAAAAGAAGTATTTGAAGCTAACATAAAAGGTATTTCCTTACTTATATTAAATCTATGGGTTTACATACCATGAGTTGTCCTTCGGGGACGTTTACGCTCATGTAGGACGTCAAGTCAAGTTAATAAAGTATTTTTCGTAGTGTAAAACTATGTTTTCTTCTAAGTGGGTTGGATGAACCACTGAGCCGAGGGATACGGCCAATTAAATAAAACTGATTTTTTTCTATACATCTTAACCTATGATTTTTCATGGATTAGGCATAGTTGGTAGTTTTGCCTGAGCATCGGCAGTTATCCCCTGCTCGACGTGGCATCACAGCACGCGTTTTCTCGTACTCTGATGCTTCCTAAATTCGGAGAAAATGCGGGTTGTGAAAGTTGGTATCAGAGGGAGGTTTGTTGACTATTGGTCGGGCAACCTTCCCTTGTTAGAGCTAGTTGTCTAGTGTCATAACATACGCACACTGATATGTCATCAGTACGTCTTGGCGGAAGCACGGACACTCCACTCATAGCATGACAAGAAGTATACGGGGCATATTATGTAGTATGTGATGCATAAATATGGGTTTGTATATGGATCCATCATAGGAGACAACATGCGAGAGTTATGTAGTATGGGATGCATAAACTCACCGCATGAATGCCCATTAGCGCGTTTTCTTTTTATATTGCATGAAATGTTATGTAGTATGGGATGCATAATATTTCATGTGTATGCCGCTCATATCATGCACTAAGGCCTTTATAGAATGCATAACACAACATGCATATCATAACATAACATAAGCACAACGGGCCAAGCCTAAGATTTACATGATGACATATGTACACACATGGTTTTGAGTCAAAAGGGAATATAAATTCTTCCATTCATGGTTTAGGCACCAGAGTCCATACGGTGATGGTATCACCTTAGGGCTGTAATAACATCATCATTTAAAAATCCCAGAGCAAGTTCGCAGTACGGGTAAGTACGTAAGTAAGTTATCTGCACTGTGTTGTTAGTTCTAGCGGGTGGGCTTGGTTCTGAATTGTTGATGATGTCTTTTCTTTATAGAATGAGACTGAAGCGAGTAGCGATGAGGTCAACTCCCCAGTCCGAGGGTGAGTCCTCTGGCACGCAGAGCGATGCGATCATAGAGAGCTTGCGTTTTAGCAATGAAGCCCTGTCCGAGCAATTGGTGGATATACAGTCGCAGATCCAGTCTCTGATGGCAGTGGCGGCGGGACAGCCTCTGATTGAGCAGGCCACTTTTTTGGTTCCGGTTGTTCCTGCTGCGTTGGTGCCACCAATCATGTTTCCCTCGGAAATGTCGTTCATTTCACAGTTTTAACGGCTAGGGCCCCCGATGTGCGATGAGCTTGCTGATTTTGTGGTATTGGACGATTGGCGGATAACTATTGAAGAGATGTTCTCGTACTCTGGAGTTCTGGAAAGCCATATGGTGATGATAGCTGCCTATCAGCTAAAGGGCTTGGCGAAGAGTTGGTGGCTGCGAGAAAGGAAGGTCTTAAGGATGGATGTTATTAGGAGCCTTTCAAAGAGATGTTGTAGAGGAAATTTTTGCCTTCGGTTGAGAGGGACTGCTTGATGAATGATTTCCTGAATCTAAAGTGGAGGCAGCTCACGGTAAGTGAGTATGAAGTGGAATTCAGTAAGTTAAGCAGGTTTGCTTCTGTTATGGTTAACTCTGAGGCATATAGAGTAAAGAGATTTTTAGGTGGTCTGAGGAACGACATCCAGCAGCTGGCGAGTGCTTATGGATCCGCGAGCTATGCGGAGGTTGTGGAAGCTGCTCTGGAAGTGGAGGCGATTGATAACGCTAAGAATGGAGGACAGCAGCTGAGAAAAGATTAGAAGAAGTCTGATGGTAGTAAGGGTACTCCGACTTCTGACTCAGGCTCTAGGAAAAAGGTTTAGAGATATTTGTAGTTTCTATGGCCGTCCGGGCCATTCGTTTGAGAGATGCTTCCAAAGATTAGGAGCTCAGAAGCAGGAATTGGTGAGTCCCGTGCAAGGAGTTCCTAAGAAGGACTTGGTCAATCCTGTGTGCAGGAGAGCTGGGCTTGTCGCTGCCCACTGTTGGAAGAAGACCAAGAATTGTTTTCAGTGCGGAAGAGAAGGTCATATCAGGTCGTAGTGCCCGCAGCTTCAGCCTGCGCTGCAACCTGTGCCCCTCCAGACTCTGTCGCCCCCTTAGCATTTGGACAAGGGAAAAGGGAAGTTGAATGTGCTTTCGGCAGACGAAGCCCAGACATCTACCTAGGTTATTTCAGGTTAGACCTCTTCCCTACTTTAAATTCTTGGCTGTGGCCGTAATTTTTAGTTTCGAGTCCTTAGTCGCGTGTTCGATTTTCTGGGGCGATTTAAAGTAAAGAACCGCTGGGCGTGCGTTCTTTTCAATTCTAGTGCTACCCACTCGTCTATGGCTAGAGCCTTCGTTGAGCGTTATCGGTTGGTTCTCGATCGAGTTGGCTGTGTTTTCTGCATTTGGTTTCCGTCTGGCGAGTCCGTGGTGACGGATGTGGGCATTCAGGATTGTCCGATTCTGTTAGGTGACTTTTTGGCAGTTGTAGATTTGCTAGTGCTGGAGCTAGAAGATTTCGATGTAATCCTGGGCTTGGATTGGTTGTATAGATTTGATGCGGTTATTCAATACAAGGAATAGCACTCGGGAACTTTTAGGATCCGGCTGCTTTGCTTGTTTGGTTTTGGTGTTGGAAACCAAGTTGTTTTTGCCGCGTTTGGAGGAGATTCCGATGGTGCGAGAATTTTCCAATGTTTTTCTAACTAGTCTTCCTGGTCTCCCGCCCGAGAGAGGCGTGGAGTTCGTTATAGATTTGGAGCCCGATACGCATCCCATTGCTAAGACGCCGTGTCGCTTGGCCCCGCATGAGCTGGAGGAGTTGCTTGATAACGGTTTCTTAAGGCCGAGTTCATCTCCATATGGTGCACCTGTGCTGTTTGTTAAAAAGAAGGATGGGTCGATGAGGCTGTGCATCGACTATCGGGCATTGAATAAAGAGACCATTAAGAACAGGTATCCTTTGCCAAGGATTGAGGATTTATTTGACCAATTACGTGGTGGTGCCGTGTTTTCCAAGATTGACCTTCGTTCGGGCTATCTCTGGTTGAGGATTCGGGAATCGGATGCTCCGCGGACGGCATTCCGCTCTCGTCTTGGTCATTTTGGATTTCTAGTAATGTCTTTTGGTTTGACCAATGCCCCGTCTACATTTATGAATTTGATGAACAGAGTGTTCATGGATTTATTGGATAAGTTTGTGACTGTATTTATAGACGATGTTTTGGTGTACTCTAGAAGTGCTGAGAAGCATGGTCGACATTTGCGGCTAGTCTTGGCGACTCTAAGAGACCATAAGTTATACGCCAAGCTGAGCAAGTGTGAATTTTGGTTGCCTCAAGTTTCTTTCCTGTGCCACCTGGTTAATAAGGATGGAATATCGGTGGACCCAGAAAAGATTTCTGCTGTTAAGGATTGGGTGAGACCTATTTCTCCCAATGAGATAAGAAACTTCTTGGGCTTAGCTGGTTATTATAGAAGGTTCGTAGAAGGATTCTCTACATTGTCTGCGCCGATGACTAAGTTGACGTAGAAGAATGTAGCCTTCGTATGGAATGATAAGTGTGAAGAGGCCTTTGAAGAATTAAAGAGAAGGTTATGTTCATCCCCGATTTTGTCTTTGCCAACAGAAGTGTTGGATTTTGCCGTCTATGTGGACGCAACGCACGTGGGTCTCGGGTGCGTGCTTATGCAAGAAGGTCGAGTCATCACGTACGGGTCTAGGTAGCTCAAGATTCATGGAAGGAATTACCTTACGCACGACCTGGAATCTGCCGCAGTGATTTATGCGCTGAAATTATGGAGACATCAGTTGTACGACGCACAATGTAAGATATATACGGATCATAAGAGTTTGAAATATATCTTCACTCAGAAGGAACTAAATCTGCGCCAGCGCCGATGGTTGGAATATGTGGCGTATTATGAGGTCGAGATCCTTAACCATCCGGACAAGGCTAACGTGGTAGCGGACGCCCTGAGCAGAATGGTAAGTAGGATTTCGACCTCTCTGTGGATTTGTTGGTTGAAGAGTTTCTCTTGATGGACATCTCCGTTAGTTGTGGTAGCTTTCCAAATTGTTTAATAGTATCTGAGCCTTCATGGATTTTCCTGACGAGGCTTCATCAGAAGGACGATCCCGATCTTCTGCACCTTTACAATAGAACTGAGAAGGTGGAGCTACCAGATGTTTTACAATTGATGACGCTGGTACTTTGATGTATCGCGGTAGATTTTGTATCCCCAACGATAAGAGCATTCGAGATAAGTTATGCAGTGAGGCGCACGGTTCTAGCGTGGCCTACCATCCTGGCTCTACTAACATGTATCAGGATTTAAGGATGATTGCCTGGTGGACCGGAATGAAAAATGATATAGCAAGGTTTGCATCAAAATGTTTCAACTGTAATAGAGTTATGACCGATCATAGAAGGCCTGGGGGCAAGTTATCGCCCCTAGAGATTCCAGCTGGGATGTGGTGGAGTATCTCAACTAACTTCATTACCGGTTTGCCGAGATCTCCCCGTGGGCAAGACTCTGTGTGGGTAATCGTGGATTGACTAACGAAGTGTTCGCACTTCGTCCCTTTTAAGATTGGTTATCCGATGAATAAGTTAGTAGAGCTTTATGTTGATGAGTTTATCAGGCTGCATGGTGTGCCCGTGAGTATTATGTCGGATCGAGACTCCCGGTTCACGTCTCATTTTTGGAAGAGCCTTCAGGAAGGGCTGGGCACAGATTTAAGATTTTCTACAGCTTATCATCCGCAGACAAATGGTCAAACAGAGTGAGTTAATAAAATCGTGGAAGATATGATCCGCTGTTACATTCTGGACCACGGAGGAGCGTGGGATGAGCGGTGGAGATTAATGGCGTTTGCCTACAATAACAGTTATCAGGAAAGCTTGCAAATGACCCCCATTTGAAGCTCTATATGGGAGGCGGTGCAGAACTCCCTTGTTTTGGACAAAGGTCAGAGAAAGGACGCTGCTAGGTCCTGAGGCGCTTGAGGTAATGGAAGTGTCAGTGAAGCTTATTCGGGAAGAAGCTCTAGATAGCTCAGGAACGCTATGAAAAGAATGCCAACTTGCGTAGATCAGAATTGATTGTTTTGAAGGGAACATGGTTTTCCTCAAGGACTCCCCAATGTTTGGAGTTAAAAGTTTCGGTAAGAACCATAAGCTGGATCAGAGATTTGTTGGACCGTTTAGGGTGGCTGAGCGGATTAGTGTGTCAGCTTATAGGATGGAGTTGCCCGCAGATTTCCCTCGTGTGCACGATGTTTTTGACGGGAGCCAATTGCGGAAGTGTATTCTGAGTGACAGGCTAGTGCTTGATTCAGTTCCCCAGTTGGAGCCTAACCTTTCTTATGTGGTGATGCCTGTACGCATTATGGATGTTCAGGATCGGGTCTTGCAAAGAAAGATGATTTCGATGGTGAAAGTTCTGTGGAGCAACCAAGACGTGGAGAGCGCGACTTGGGAGTTGGGCTCAGCAATGAGGATGTCTTATCCTCACCTGTTCTCCTGATTTTGCTGGTATGTGATTTCTTTTGGCTGTTTTGTTGTTTCCTCCTGCTAGTAGGAGTTTTGCGTGTAAAGTTTCGGGGCGAAACTTTTTTTAGGGGGAGTGACTGTAACGCCTGGGTTTTTTTGCGACTCCTTATGACATTTCTTCGTCGTTGCTTTGATGCGTGTTAAGCTTGCGCCGATCCTCAGAGCGTGGTCTTAGCTCTCTTTTTCCCATGTGGCTGATTTGCAGCCTGTTGGCGAGATACCCTAGCTAGCCGGGTCTGTTTTGGTGACCGGTGTGGCCTCCTGGGGAATGCTTGTGTTTTGGCTTCGGGTGGTGTTTGCCCGAGTTTTATTCGTCGGATGTTAATTCTGACTTCGTCATTGGATTCGTAGCGCTGGTTTTTAGCTACGGTGTGATTTTCGCGATTTTCGGAGATCATTTGTTCCCGCGTCGTTTCGGACGTTTTATGTTATGAAATTGATTATATATATATTATACTATAAGATATTATAAATTAGGGTTAATAGGAGTCGGCCGAGTCTTTTTGCCCATTCATCCTCTCCCTCACCCGACGTAGAGTTTCAGAAAGCTCTCGGCGAGGGATTCATGGTAGAGGTAAGTGTTTACCATTTCCTTGAAGTTTGTAGGTTAGGGTTAGGGGTTTTGGCCCGTTTTTCTCTCCTAAAGTTTCTAGAATGGTTGCTAGGAAGTTCATGCTGCCGGATCTTGAAGAGGCAAGAGCGGGCGGCCATTCTCCGGTGGCTTCGAGGAAAGTGGACTTCCTCCCCTTGCTTGCTCATTTTTTCCCTTATTATCTTTTGTTTACCTTGTATTTCGTAGGTATAAGGTGTAGGGCTAGTTACCTAGGTAAAGCTTAGGCTAGATCGGAAAATCGGACTTAGAAGAGAAATTTTCGGCTTTCTTACGATATGAGCTGAATTCGCCGGAGATCGTGATGATATCCGACGAATTCGTCGGTTATCGTTGGTGATAACCGCCGGCTAGGAGACTTAGGGCGATTAAGGCAAATTCGTCGGGTATGGTGGGATATCCGATGAATTCGCTTGCTTTCAGTGGTGTTTCCCGACGAATTCGCCACCTATCAGTGATGATATCAGACGAATTCCTTGGCTTTCTGCGGTGATATCCGACGAATCCTGTGGGACTTGTCCGTTTTCGTCATTTTCACTCTTTTTCGCAGAGTGAAGTGCTTGGGGACTTAGTTTGGGGCGTTTTGCCCCAAACATCGAGGAGTGTAATTAGGTGTTTGTTTTAGGTGTTAAGAGTTGATAGGGCTGTTAGCCGATGTTGTTTCGAGGGTCGTTAATACATGGTGATTTTTGGGCTCTGAATAGAGGCGGCTTTTGGTGGATTTTTCGCCCTGTGGCCACACTGTGTAGGCCTTTGGGACATTCTGGGTCCCTGAGAGGTGCTTTTCTTTTTGTGTGTTGGACCCCGTGGCTGTCACGTAGCACCTTTGAGACAAGGTTCACCCGTGTTGGCGACTATCTTTCCTGGTTAGGACTGTTTTTTTCCTGTGCTTCGTTTTTATTGATGGCTTGTTAGCTTTTTCTCGTTTTGCTTCAGCAGGTTTCGCCGAAGCAGGTTGACTTTTGCTTTACACTTAGTGCATCCTTCTTCAGCGTTTACTGATATTTATTTTGCTTACTTTGTGTTTGTCTTTTGTTGACCTAGTAACTGAGTTTGATAGTTTGTTGGAGGGGCTTTGTCTTTCCCCGTTGTTGATCTTTCTTTTAGCTTTGAGCTCACTTTTGTTACCACTTGCATTCTTGATTTTTTTGCTGAGGTATTCTTTATTGGAATGCCTCAGGTCCGGGTTGCAGCTGTCTGAGCGGCTAGGTTGGAGCTGTTTCTAGTCTGTGGTCCCGCAGAGGTGTTTTTCCCTCACTTTTGTGAATTGCTTGTTGTTCATCTTAGTAGTACAGATATACTTACTCACCGGTGGGTTCGTGTTAGGTTGTTGACGCCCATCAGTGGTTTTCTTTTGGATTACTATATACCTGTACTTGTACTGTTAGTTACCCATTTTGGGGGTCGTTTACTTATCTCTCTGGGATGTTTTATGTTAGGTTGCATGTTAGTTATTTTGTTATATAAACCTAACTAGTAGTATGTCTTACATCTCATATTTCTAAACTTAAAGAAGTATTTGCAGCTAACGTAAAAGGTATTTCCTTACTTATATTAAACCTAGGGTCTTACATACCATGAGTTGTCCTTCGGGGACGTTTACGCTCATATAGGACGTCAAGTCAAGTTAATCAAGTATTTTCCGCAGTGTAAAACTATGTTTTCTTCTAAGTGGGATAGATGAACCACTGAGCCGAGGGATACGCCAATTAAATAAAACTGATTTTTTTTTTATACATCTAAACCTATGATTTTTCATGGATTAGACGTAGTTGGTAGTTTTGCCTGAGCGTCGGCGGTTATCCCCTGCTCGACGTGGCATCATAACACGCATTTTCTTGTACTCTGATGCTTCCTAAATTCGGAGAAAATGCGGGTTGTGACAAGCTTTGTCTTGAGAGCATCCGGAGTGTGTACATAGCAGGTAGATCCAAACACCCTTAGATGCTTCACACTGGGCTTGACCCCGAACATCAACTCATGAGGAGTTTTCATATAGATGAGGCTAAGAGGCATCTGATTGATGACATGAGTAGCACATGCCATCCCTTCCGCCCAAAGAGCCTTAGGAACGCCTTTACTCTGAAGCCAACACTTGCAGTTCTCCGTTAACCAACAGATCATCCGAGCTGCAATACTGCCTTGCTGTGAAGTATGTCCAGAAGAAAGCTCCTTCCGAATCCCCTGCTTCCTACAAAGGTTTGAGAACTCGGTTGATCCAAACTCACCACTGATGCTTGTCCTCAACTTCTTGATCCGCAGGCCAAGTTGGCCTTCCACAAGCTTCTTGAACTCCATAAACAAGCGCATCATGTTGGACTTCTTCTTCATGAAGTATACCCAAGTATACCTCGAATAGTCATCAACCAATATCAGCATGAACTTGCTGCCTCCAAGACCAACGGTGACGGTCGGTCCAACCAAAGCACAATGGACAACCGCCAAAGGTTCTTTACATCTGGATTATGCCTTATCAACCATAAAGCGATAAGCTTCACTTTGCTGTCATCCCAAACATCCCTGACCATCGCCATAGGATGACAATCTAGGCAAGCCTCTAACGAGTCTTCTTACTGCCATTGCTTTCAGCTTGTCCATCCCTACATGCCGCAGTCTTTCATGCCAGATAGTTGCACTATCACTGCCCTTCATTCGATCAGCACTAGAACTTGTTGAAGATCTAACTAAGTTCTTCTCCTTGCCTCCAAAATGAGCTGCGTTAGCCGAGAGCAAGACAACCTTGCACTCTTTCCTGAGATGACCATGCTGCTTGCATCTATAGCACCTTGGTCCCTCCTTCCTTTTCCCATAACACCTAGGAGAACCACTCCTCTCTTACTGATATGAAGTAGAAGGACCATCCTCTGCAGCAACATTCACCTCCTTCTTGAACAACCCATCAAGGGAAGTCCAGACCTCGGCAGCTGACCGACATCCACTGATGTGGTCCAAGAGCTCTGATGAGATCACCTGCTTGAGAATAGACACCGCTTTCGTATTTGTCTCCTTCCAAGCTCTCATCTCAACAGCTTTGCCAGCACTAGACTCTTGTCTTTCTGCTCTGCATACTACCTCGCAAAGGTCCTCGCCAAGAAGAAAGCTCTCCATACAGGACTTCCACATATCAATGTTCGTCTCTGTAAGGAGATCAATTCCACGACAACTTGCATATTCAACTACCATGGTTCTAAAACTAGTTCCCTCTTCAAAGAGTAACAACCACTTCAATTGATCACTGCTTATCTACTTCAGTCCAGCTCTGATACCATGTTAGAATTCAACAACCTGACACAACTACCATGTTGAATTTTCTACAGGTGGTCAACGAGATAGCCTGACACAAAATTAATCTTCTCAGGACTATCAAAATCACACCTTGATCACGAGGAAAATTTCCCTGGAACTTGGAGTGAGCAGGGGTTATCTCAACTAAAGCCAGTCAACCAGAGAACACATTCAGCACAAGAGTCTTTATTGATTCACAGCAATCTTCTCTACACAGCGAGACATGCTTCACCAAACAACCACCAAAGGGAAAGCAGAGACTACAAATACATGACAAGAGAAACAAGCCGCGCGGACTCAAACACAAGCCGCAGGTCTACTGCCGTGGAGTCCGCTCAAACCGCAAGTTCTACAGACCGCAACCCAAGACGCGCGGACTACCCCTTATTCCAATGGATGCTCTAGCCACCGGTATGAGAATTGCCTGACCGCGAGGTCTCCTAGCCGCCAGACCGCACCAGCTGCGATGCCAAATAGAATAGTCCGCCTGAATCAGGTGGCTTATTGAACCCCGAACCAAGTTGACAAAGAGAAGACCGTCTGGTCGCTGTCCGCGACCTGCTGTTTACCTCCTGTTACTTAACCGCAGAGTCCGCACTGTCCCTGACTGCAATCAGAGCTAAGTCCTGGCTTTCGAGCGCTATTTGCACAACCTGCACATCACAATCCGGTCAACTCAAACAAACCGTATAGACACAAAAGTCTATTCCGCAGCAATAGTTGCGAGCTCAAGGTACAGTTCACTTACGCATGGAGGTTACTGTTCCTGATGTGACAAGGGTCCTATTTATAGGCACGATGATGAGTGTGGTCACTGCCCTAGCCGATAGGATTACCGCCACATCCCGTAGCAAGACATCTCTGCAGTCCGCAGATACATTCTAGTCCGTCGTGCCTGTGCAAGATAGCCAGCTCGCCTAGCTTATCCAAGGCCAAACACAATCGCCAGTCCGCCATGACGCCAAAGGCCAAGCCGCCAAGACATCACCAAGGCCGGACAGCAACACCAGTCCGCCTTGTCGCTGAGGGCCAAGCTAGGACCACCAAAGCTGGACTCCGCAGCAACACTGTCCACCAATCCGCGGATACAGTGATGAACCCGCGAACAGACTCTTATGTGGGTGGTTGGTTCGATGAGTCGATCGTCGCGGGCTTGCTTAGGTAGGCAAGTGCACCTATCACATGTAATATAGAATATTCAGGGGAATATCTAGATCGTAAATTTCCCGGGAACGGGTTGATTATCCCTACTGCTCTGAAAGCACTATTATTTTACCGATATAGTAAGATGTTGATTTAAACGAAAATAGAATGAAAATAGATTAAAATTAAGAAAAACAATGAAGAGATAACACTCGGTATCGAATTACGTTAGGATTAAAAATAGATTTGAATAACTAGAGATCTAAAGTTTCAATTAAATTAATGCGGAAACTTGGCCGTAGAGGTTCCAAAATAATGAGCTCACCTATCTCTAAGAATATCACTCAGTTGTACATTAAGACTATTCGACCAGGCTCTCGTCTGACGAAGGATTCCTCTTAATGCCCGCAGTATGCTAAGAACACCTTTATTGGGTGGGGGACCCAATCCGGTAGATTTAGCACGTCTCCTCTCTCAAGGGTTAGTGCAGAACACTCTTTACCTAGGGGTGATCAGTCCATACGCACGACCTCTCGAATAGCTAGCTTATGGATAACGAAAATATAGCCCACACATCGATATGTGGTTCTACGCGTCGTTAACCGGGGGTAAAGCTTAAGTTTTTAATTAAATAGAAAAATAAGACCTTTAGTTATTTAAAACATTTTTTATATCCCAATGCTCTTCGATACCGAGGGCTATAAGCGATTAGCCACTCATCGGAATGAGGATAGCTTATGAGTTTGGTTAGGCGAGCATTCTAAACTATTCTCTGAACGGTTATAAAAAAAATAAGAAGAAAAGCAAGAAAACTTAATTTTAGAAAAGTTACTACAAATAAACGCACTCGCACTCATCCAAACATATAATAAAGAGGCAGAAATAAAACTAAGTTACAAGTAAGAGAAAATTGCATAATTGAAATTGCAAGTCCCACTCAAACGAGTGGACGGGAAATATAAACTGAAAATTTACAAGTCCTACTCAAACGAGTAGGACTGAAATGAAAGCACGTCCTACTCAAACGAGTAGGTGGAAATAAATGCGATTACAAGTCCATTTCAAATATTTATAGGGAAATAAAGTCCGGGCATTTAACTCTTGCGAGTATGCGGAAGATAAAAACCTGCCATCTAACTCAAATGAGTAGGCGGTAAATAAAAGCTTAAAATTACAAGTACTACTCAAACCTCGTAGGAGGGAAATGAAATCCGGCCATTTAACACCTAGCGAGTGGGCGGAAGATAAAAAACAACAAGTCCTACTTAAATAAAGTATAGCCATTTAACTCAAATGAGTATGCGGAAAAATAAAAACCAGCCATTTAACTCAAATGAGTAGGCGGTAAATAAAAAAAACACACACTTGCTGAAATCAAAACACACACTTGCATTAATAAAAAAACACACACACACACATGACAGAAAATGAGATACTCACACTGCAGAAAGTAAATACTCACACATGCAAATCCTACTCAAATGAGTAGGTGAAAAATTAAAGACACGCCATTTAACTCTTAACGAGTAGGCGGAAATAAATGTGCACACGCACACACTCTACATAATTGAAGAAAGCAATAAAATTATCTCATACACGCACGCACGCAGGCGAAAAAATTAAGAAAAACAAAGTTATCGAAAAATTAAAACAACTGCATTTCTACATCTAGAATGCCGTAGAAATGCACAAAAAGGCAAAATAAAAATTGTTTGAGCAAAGAGTTTTCAAATTAAGGTTAGAAAAGCAAGTGCTTGAAAAATTAAAACGTTTGCATTTTTATCGTTAGATTTTCCCAGAAATGCATAAAAAGTTGAAATAAAAATTGTTCGAGCAAAAATCATTTTACGTATTTGCCAAAATCAAAGTTGTTGAAAAACTAAAATAACGCTTGATTCATTCTTATATATTTGTAAAAGAGTTTAAAAAGTAGCAGAAAATGAAAATTAAAATCCTAAGTCTAACCAATTTTGACAAGAAAAATTGCTATAATAATGACTAGAAATTTTGATAAAAATGAAAATTAGGCAAACAGTTTTTTCATTTTAAAGAATAAATTTCACAATTTTAACTCATACACACACACACAATATGAAAATGAAAACAAAAGTACATAAGATTGATGAAAAAGAGGCCTTCAAAGACATTCCAAAGCTTTGTAAGGATAAGAAAAATAACGATTTTATTAACAAAACAGGTTGATTACAGAAGCTTAAATAAACAAACTTCAAAAGGGGTTGGGGGAATCCTCACATAACACTACAATAGATCCAAACAGTAGACCTTACACATCAAAATGGTTCAAAAATTTGGAATCCCGGAATCATACAGCAGTTGGCCTTTTATAGGCAAAAATTTCCAAGTACACGCCCTCCGACACGGGCGTGTCGGGGGGCATGTTAGCACTATTCAACAGCTGATTTCGGTGATCTGACGGCGATTTGACGTTGCGGCAGAAAATGCGGCGGTCACGCCCCAGGTCACGGGCTTGATGGTGGGCATGTCGTTCGACGATTGATGGCATTGTTGACTTCGGGAGGTCCACGTGGAAGTCACGCCCCTTGTCACAGGCATGACCCAAAGTACATGGGAGTGACGGGGAGGTTGAACTGGGCGCCGTCTGCGTCGAAAGTCGCCGGCGGCAGTTTGTCGGCCAGGTGGAGGAGTCACGCCCCAGGTCACTGGCATGACGCTGGGCGTGTCGGCTTGGTCGATGATCGTCGAGCGAATTTCGTCGAGCTTGAGTACCACGGGCCATGGTCACGGGGCATGTCAAATGACACGGGGGTGACCCCGGGCGTGTCACACTTTTATCATCAAAATCTTCTGATTCCACTTGAAATGAAGTGTCATGGCCTGGTCACGGGCGTGAGCCAAAGTACACGGACGTGTACTAGGGCGTGTCAGGTCATTTTTTTTGAATTTTTCTAAAAAATTGCAGGAATCAAAATTAAGTTAAGTTAGTACAAAACGAAAGCAATTTATTAAATAAAAATAACTAAAAAAGACAAAATTAAACTAAAATGTCTTAATAAAAATACTATAAAATAGGTATATTTACAACTCATCAAATACCCCCATACTTATGCTTTTGTTATTCCAGAGAAAAAGTTTGAGGTGAACGTATAAGGAATAGAAAAATTCTAAGTTTAGCAACCACATAATTAGTTATAAGAGAGATCTAAATAAATATATAGGGTGTAAGAGTTAAGTCCTAAAATTATGTAGATGATTTAAATAGCGCAAAAGTTTTGGCCAAAAGGCTATTTGATGTAATCAAATAGAAAGCAATAATTGTAATGTTTAGATTAACAAAAATAGTTTAATACTATAGACAATTAGCATTTAGTGACGAAAGTTTTGGTCACAAAATATTGCGGTTTGGTCACTGTATACAATTAGCAACCAAATTTGGTCTATCACAAAGTGGTTACAAAATGGGCGTCACAAAATACATTTAGTGACCAAATCAACTTTCGTCACAAAATGTATATTTTTTGTGACAACTATTTTTCTTCACTAAAAGTATTTTTTTATTGACCATTAATATTCATCACTAAATGTACGTTTTTAGTGACAACTATTTTTTTCGTTTCTAAACGTACATTTTTAAATATATTTACTTATTTGCTATTAAATAGAAATAAATAAATTACAAGATAAGACATGATAATAAATAGAATATCTATTTGATAAAAGAATCTCAATGAAAATATATTTTTATTAATAGTAAAAAAAGGAAGGTGGGAGATAGCCCAAACCCCTCAATATATACAAATCAACATAACACTTTAGATCTACTAAACCCAATAAAAGACAAATTCTATAATAAATAATTTGTCCGTGAGAATTATTTTCTTTCTTCTTCTTAGGCTCGTTTTCTTGCCTTATTCCATCTTCGGCGCCTCGTTTTTGGTCTCTTCCTTTTTTTAACTTTCACGGCCAGTCCAACAAAGAGAAGTTCAGTATGCCAAAACTTCCTCCTTTTTTTCAACTTTCACGAGTCCAACTTTCATCTTTTCTTGTAGTAGGTATGCCATAACTGGGGGTCCAATAACTGCTCAATTTCCGTCTTTGTCTCCTTCATGAAAATCACAAAAACACATGGTTAAAGCTAGTTATATCTACATTTATAACTATAATTACTAAAATAGTTCACATTAATTACTAAAATAAATGCAAAAATATGATAATACAAATGTGAATATAATACAAAAAAAAAATCTAAAATATCATGTTCTCCAAAAGAAATAAAAATGTTTCATTATCAAACTGAAAAATGAGGGTCCGTTTGAGGCGGTGTCGGGGCTCCAGTGCGATCGGAGCTAATGCCATGTGTGATCGGGCATTCACAAATGATGATCCATAACCACCATGTTTTCAATCGCTAACGTCATGCCAAACCGATCCTAAGACATCCTCAATATTTGTCCAACATTTACATAAAAAGACATCTCCATAGCTAATAATATGAGGAATTCAGGAATACACATTCAGTCAGGAAAAAGCACAAACACCTTAAAAGTACATCTCTAAAATGTTCAACACCAGAATACAGTATACAGTAAGATGATATTGATATAAAGATTCATATATTATCAAACTGAATAAAATTAAAAAAAAATAAAGTACCAGGATACATATTCAGTCAGGCAAAAACACAAACACGTTACAAGAAACAGGCAAAAAACTACCAAGAGAAGAGAAGACAAGCAGAGGCTCAAACCATGGCATAAAGATCCGGAGCAAAGGAGAACCAGCGAGATCCACAGATCCATTTGTCCTTTATCAGCGGGCACTTGGGCAGCCAATGCCAAATTCCCCTTCCCACCTTGAATAGCAACACCTCCGGCCTGGCGGTGCAGCAAAGGCACACCACTCCCTCTTGCCACATACAGTAAACATGCGAGTAATCATGGTAGCAAATCGACAAGAATTTTTGGCACATCATCTCTGACAACCTCCCCACCTCCTCCCAACGCCGCCCCTCCTCCTCAGTCACCATCTCCCACACCTTCAAGCTACTCTATATTTCATCCCTGCCCTCACCACCGATGAGTAAAAGCCTCTTCCCTCTTCCATCTCCCACTTCCAGGAACGAAGATTGAATCCCATGACGGAGAAGGGCTCGCCGCTGATGAAATAGAGAAGATCGTTGTAAAAGATGGGCTCCTGATGTGAATTGGTGAGGGCGAGGAGGGGCTCGAAGAGGGAAAGTTGGTCCAGGAGTGGGAATCGGAGTCATAGAGGAAGAAAGAGTTAGACGAGGAGTAGGGGAGAAAGATCTTGTAGCTGTGAGGGGAAGGAGAAGGGATTATAGACGAGAAGAGAAGCGGATTGTTGAGGGAGGGAGAAGCATAGGAGGCCAGAAGATGAGGAAAGGAGATGGTCGGCGGAGGAGATGGAGATGGGTTGTTTGCGCCAGGAATCAGCGGCGGAGTCGTACAACGAAAGGAATTGGCGAGAAAATTGAGGGTGGGAAAGGAGGATGTGCGCTCCTGGCCGCCGGAGCTTGGGAGTGTGGAGTTCGGAGACGTGTGAGGCCGTGAGGGGTGTGTTAGGGTTTTTACGGTGGCAGAGGGATGTGCGGAAGGGGCGGGATCTAAAAGAAATTGTGAAAATAAAGGCGGGATTCAAAGGCGGTTCCAAAATAAAAGAGGTGTTTTTCAAATAAAAAAGATATTTTTCAAATAAAAGAGGCGGCTTCAATATAAAATAAGTGGCAGATTTTGATATTATTACTTATAATTTGTATTTTATTTTTTGACCATTATAATTCGTTACTAAATAGTACTAATTAGTGATGAAATTTAATTGGGTTGCTACAAATTATTTTTTTGTGACGTAATATTATTTTGGTCACTAAAAAATACTTTTTAGTGACCGAAAATTTCTTTTAGTCACTAATTAATTTGAAATCATCATTTAGTGACCAACCTATATTTTCTTCACAAAAAGTATAATTTTAGTGACGAAAAATATTTCGTCACACATATTTCATCACTAAAAGGATGTTTTCTTGTAGTGTTTGGAATTATATGAACTTTAGCTTATAGGAGTTTTTCTAGAAATAATGCAATTGACAAATTATGCTCTCAAAAAGATTTTTGAATTAATTCTAGAATCATGAAATTGGCTAAGGGGGGTTGATGTTGGTTTATGAAGAGGGTTTGGATTTTGAGGTGAGGTAGTTTTTTCTCGAACCTCCATATTTTTCTTTTTGGATTATTAGGAAAATGAAATCTTATTTCTCTAATATCATATTTTTTTCCTTCATAATAATAAAATTAACCCAATACATATGTGTGTGAGTAATGAATTTTATCCTCTTACTCCGTAACATATAATCTTTTTAAATTATTGGGTGCCTATGTTTACGGAATGAAATCTTATATCCATTGACATAGGATCTTTTAAGGGTAAAAAATTTTATCATGCCAAATAAGTCATGATAAGTGAGAGGAGAAAAGAAAACTAGATTTTAAATAAAAAAAAATGTTTGAGAGCAACCTTAATAAATTGTACGTTCCAATTTTTCAGAAAGTTAAAAGTAAACATAATTGAATTCTATAGTCGTTATTTTCTAACATAATACAAATGCTTCTATCAATGAAAAATTAGAAGTAGTGTCTAAAACGAGTTCGCTATTTTTAACAAAGCATAATGAATTCTTTAAAACTTAACACCGACTATTTAAATTTTTCTATCAATAATTAATAAACGAATAACAAACAAAGAATTAATAAAATTCACATATAAATAAACTCAGAACAAAATTTTTGGATAGCAAGAAAATTAAGGATGGTATATTTGATTTATTTGTTTCGAAATATTTTTTTGTTTTTTAGAGTTTTTATCATTTTTTTGTTTTTTTAATTTATTATTGTTTCTTGAATTTTTTTTGGTTTTACTCATTTTTTGTGTTTGAATTTTTTAACTTATTATTATTTTTTTATTTTTAAGTTTTGCGAAAAACGTAAAAAGAGACGTTATTTACAAGAATGAGAGACAAAAAGGAAGGGGGTGAGAAAGAAGATTAAAATATTTACAAAGATTTTTACAAAATGAAACTAAATATTTTTGGAATTTTTGTTTTATAAGTTTTTTTTTTGGTATTTTTGTTTTATAATTTTTTTGGAATTTTTGTTTTATAATTTTTTTGGAATTTTTGTAATAAAAAGAAAGGAAAAGAATAATATTTTTTTGGAATTTTCATTTTCAAATTTTTTTTGTTTTGTTTTGTTGTTATATATATTTTTGTCATTTATTCTTTTAAGTTTTTAGAGTGCGGAAAGTAGAAGTACAGTGCAGAAAATAGAACTGCGAAAAAAATAAAGCGAGAAAACACCCACATACTTAAGTCCAACATTGTCCACAATGTTGTAACGTAAGTATATGGAACAAACAGGAAAGACAATATGTACAAAGAAAATAAAGAGAGGGGGGTAGAAGCTTCCCTGACAGGAGGTGGGGAAGGCGCAGTTTAGGAACCCTGCATTATTAAGAAAGATAACAAAGAAAAAGGTAAAGAGATAGCGAAAAAGATAAACATGGGGTGTCTCCCAGGAGCGCTTTGTTTATAGTCATGTAGCTTGACTATTTTGGCGGTTTATATATTGTGGAGGGTTATGGATTCGAAATTACCGCCAACAGGATCACCTGCTATGTATAATTTTAAGCGATGACTGTTCACCTTAAACGAGACTTTATCTGGGTGGGAGACGAGTACGGTCCCATATGGCCAAACCTCTTCAACTTTGAAGGGGCCGGACCAGTGTGATCTAAGTTTACCGGGAAAAGCCTCAGTCGTGAGTTATAAAGAAGGACAAGATCGCCAGTAGAAAAAGTTTTTTGGGGCTTGAGTTTTCGATCGTGATAAAACATAGAACCCTCCTTATAGAACTTATTGCTCACATAAGCGTTTGCACGACATTCATCGAGTTAGTTTAGTTGCAGTTTTCTATTTTCAGCGGTTAAGTTAGTGTCGAGATTTAAGAGTTTTAAAGCCCAAAGAGCACGATGTTCTAATTCTACGGGGAGATAACACGCTTTGCCGTAGACTAATCGATACGGCGTACAACCAATTGCGGTTTTGTATCCGGTACGATATGCCCACAACGCATCGTCGAGTTTGATGCATCAATCTTTCCTATTAAGTGAAACAGTTTTCTCTAATATACACTTAATCTCTCGATTGACTACCTCTACTTGGCCACTAGTTTGCGGGTGTTAGGGGGTGGCAAGTTTGTGTGTGACACCGTATTTAGCTAACGTCTTAGCCATCTGGGTGTTGCAATAATGCGTCTCCCTATCACTTACAATCGCGCGCGTTGTGCCGAAGCGGGAAAATAGTTTTTTAAGAAAAATAACGACGACTCGCGCATCGTTGGTGGGGAGAGCTTGCGCTTCCGCCCACCTCGATACGTAGTTGACCGCTACTAAAATATACATATTTTTGAAAGACGGAGGTAGGGGGCCAACTAAATCTATGCCTCATAAATCGAAGACTTCGCATTCCAAAAACGTATTTTTGGGGCGTCTCGTCGCGACGAGAGATGTTACCCGACCGCTGGCAGCTATCGCAGGAGCGCACAAAATTGTGAGCATCTTTGAATAGAGTGGGCCAAAAGAAGCCCACCTCGAGCGCCTTCCACGCGGTCTGGTTTGCTTGATAATGCCCACCGGCTGGACCCTCGTGGCAGTGCCTAAGGATTTGCCTTTACTCCACACCCACGACACATCTTCAGAACACTTGGTCCGCGCAGATACGAAAAAGAAAAGGGTCCTCCCAAAAGAAATATTTCAAGTCAGAAAAAAATTTCTTCTTTTGCTTGCTCGAAAAGTCTTTTGGTATCACCCTCGCAACTAAATCATTCGCAAAATCTGCGAACTAAGGTGAGGAAGATGAACAAGTAGTTACGGCTAGGAGGCGTTCCTCAGAGAATCTGTCATTTATGTCAGATTCGACGATCGCTTCCGCAGCCGGATTTTCTAAGCGCGAGAGGTGATCGACGACTAAATTTTTCGCGCCCCTCTTATCTCGGATCTCTAAATCGAACTCCTGTAAGAGGAGGATCCATCGAAGAAGGCGGGGCTTGGGGTCCGTTTTTTCTAACAAATATTTTAAGGTGGAGTGGTCGGTAAATACGATAACTATAGATATCATTATATACGAGCGAAACTTATCAAAAGCAAAAAACGACGGCTAAAAGTTCCTTTTCCGTTGTCGTGTAATTTACTTGTGCGAAAGTAAGCGTCTTTCTAGTGTAATAAATAGGATGAAAATATTTGTTTACACGCTGGCCAAGAACGGCTCCTACAACATTATCACTAGCGTTGCACATAATTTCGAACGGAAGGTTCCAATCGGGCGCCACTAAAATGGGTAAATTGATAAGTTTTTGTTTTGTGAAATTAAAGGCAGACTCGCATTCTCTATCAAACACAAAATTTGATTCCTTTTCCAAGAGGCGAGTAAGCGACTTTGTTATTTTTGAAAAATCTTGATTGAAACGCCTATAAAAGCTCGTGTGGCCTAAGAAACTCCTAATAGATTTAAGGTTGGAAGGCGGGGGAAGTTTTTCGATAATTTTGACTTTGGCCTTATCGACCTCCATCCCCTTAGGCTAAATCATATGACTGAGAACCAAACCTTCTCGAACCATAAAGTTACATTTTTCTCATTTTAAAATGAGATGCGTGTCCTCGCATCGCTGGAGGACACGATCTAAATTACGAAGATAGGACGGGAAAGAGCTTCCGAAAACAGAGAAGTCATCCATAAAGACTTCCATAATGTCTCCTACCAGCTCGCCAAAGATTGCCAACATACATCTTTGGAATGTAGCGGGCGTGTTGCAGTGGCCAAATGGCATTCTTCGATATGCGAAGGTACCAAACGGGCAGGTAAAAGTTGTTTTCTCTTGGTCATCGGGGGAAATGGGGATTTGGAAAAACCCTGATAATCCATCAAGAAAACAAAAATACGGATGACCGGATAAACGGTCTAAAATTTGGTTTAAAAATGGTAGTGGGAAATGATCCTTACGTGTGGCGTCATTTATTTTTCTATAATCAATGCACACCCGCCAACCCAAAACAGTACGAGTTGGGACGAGTTCATTATGCTCATTCTCCACTACGGTAAGACCGCCCTTTTTGGGCACCACGTGAATGGGACTAACCCACGTACTATATGATATGGGATAAATAATCCATGCATCTAATAATTTAATAATATCGGCCTTAACGACGTCTTTCATGTTTGGGTTAAGTCGTCGCTGCGGCTGAATAGTTTTGCTGATCTAGGCTACGGTGTTTGACGCTATAACGACAAAGGGAGTAACACGTATGCCTCTTTATTTCCAGTATTACGCTCACACAATAACTAAACGCAGCACACCCACTAACAACGTTATCAACTATCACTAACGTACGGTATCCGCGCCGATTAAAGATCGAACAAATGACTAGAGGCCGATGTTCTCTCAAGCTAAAAGGACCAATCTTGGGTCTAATCGAGCGATGGTTGTACCAAAAGAGATCTAACAAAAGGTTCGGTTTGGAAATGGTAGATCTCCCCCAACAAAATTAAAGCGAGGCTCGCCAAACCTCTCGGAAAATTAAATCACTAGAAAGAACAACACATGCGATTGGAAAGATAAGCCACAAACGAAAAAAATGATTCCAAAGTAACACAAAGGTATTCCACCAAATAAAAATCTAAAGGGATAATAATGACACAAGAGGTGGAAGATCTCGTTACCCAACCGGAATAGATGATTCCGGTTCACTTTCAAGGATCGTTCTTCCACGACTCTGCCGGAGTGTCGTCGGATGGAGAGAAACATGTCCGCTTCCTTTGCTTCATGCCGTGATGGAGGAAAACCACAAAGGGAGAAAACACCTTTGATCTTGGTCGATTTCACTATGTAAAGGGGCTGATTTGAGGGCTCTTGATGGAGGTCGGGTTTTGGATAAGGGAGAAGGTGGTGGTTCGTTTTGTGGTGTGGAAGTGAGGGTCGGCTTAAGAGTGGTGGCCGAATCTTGGGAGGTGGAGTTGAGTGGTGCTCGGGTCTGGTGTTGGTGGAGGAGGTCGGCGCCTAGGGAGGAGTTGTGGTGGTCGGATTTGTGAGGGAGGAAAGAAAAGGGAGGAGGAGCTAGAGGGGAAACCGAGGGGAGCAAAGGAGGAAAGGGGAGGAGGGAAGAGGAAGGAGGCCGTGCAAGACGAGGGGAGAGGAAGGGCGGCCGGCGGCCAAGAGGAAGGGAGGAAGAGATTTCAAAAGGAGGTTTAGGGTTTCTCAATTTTTCATTCACTAAGTAAAACCATGAAAGTCCATGCCTATATATAGGCTTTACAAAATGCATAGGCTATGTGCAGCCCACTAAATAAAAATAAATCAACACCTAAAATACTTAAACATTACATGATGAAAATAAAAATGCAAATAGAAATAAAATAAATAATGTTTAAAATCCTTGATCTCATGTAGCTCCACATCATGTAGTCATCATCTTCAACATATAGAAGAACGTTGTTGCCGTCGCCGTCATCATCTTCAACTTTAACATGTTGGGGGTTGCTGCCATCAATCCTCCCCCGCTCAAAATAACTCATCACCGATGAGTTGGCATGGCAGTGCTGGCGCCGAAGAACATCATCCAAAAGAACCATCGCCGAGTCCAGAATCCAAGGCTCACCGGAGACCGGGCGAGCACACCATCGTATCACATAAGGCTGAATACCACCGCTTGGAGAGGAGAGCAAAACACCAAATATAAACATGTCTAGCAAAAAGATTGTTCTGGGGAAACTGGGAAAAGCATTAGACAAATAAAGAGGAAAAATTTCTGCATCAACAGTCAACGTTCCTCCGTTGGAGACCAATGAAGAGAACGATCCAAGAACAAGCTCACCCCCCCAACCCAAATGAAAATATAGTGGCACCAAACGTAGAGTTAGATATTTCAAAAGGTGGAAAAACACAATGCATGAAATTGGAAACATTTAAACTAGGGGAATTACCCCATTCAGTGGTTAACTTCAACAGATATGTTGTTTCTCCTAATTGTTTAAAAATCCGAAAAGTTCTAACTCGCCGACTCGCCAAACCCTCTATAGTGCCCGTAGGCATCCGTTCAGGGACGAGTCGCACCAAGAGTAAACTGAAAACCTTATACGGAGATGCCCTCTTATGTAAGTTAGCGATATATTGATAAGAAGACATGTGTGTGACTAGCACTTCCGTACTGTGCGTATGTAAAATGAAAGCGTGAGACGAAAATACTATTGCATGCAGACTTGACATGTAAAATAGCGATAACGGAACTACTTGAGATGGAACCAAGGGAACTAAATATGGTGGCGCCAACGGAAAGTAATAGGGTGGCACTAGTGGAACTACATATGGTGGCACCAACCCAACGAGATCTGGTGGTACCAACAGAATGCGATCCGGTGGCACAAAAGATGGCCACATCTTTAACGTACTCTCAGAGGTTTGGTTAGTTTTAGAAAGTCACGTGGATACCAAATTAATGAGACATTCATCATGACCAAACACGAAATCTATTATCACACTACGAGACATGTCCCAAGGAGGGTCCACCATGGATGGTAAAATAACATGACTCGAATCAGGCAAAATAAATTCAAGTCCGAAAGGATCCGCTGGTCGGGTCAACATATCAGGAGGGAGAGTCGGTAAAGCTAAAACCGGGAGAGAGTTAAGATGGCATTTAAATTCACGCAACGGAGTTAGCATCAGGGGACGCTCATCCGGGTCTACTTCTATGTCGTCTTCCAATTATATAACTCTCTCGCTAGGACATTCTTCCAACTCATAAATCACGACATCAGTAGCAGTATACATCTCAGGAATGGGAGCATCGATAGATTCCGGGGGAGGGGCTAAGTCATGCCCAATGTAAAAATATGGATTTATCATCCAAGAAAAATCCTCCGGGTGCAAGCCATCAAAATCAAACGGAAAATCAAACAGATGATTTTCCCTCACAGAAAACACAACTGGCTCGCCATCACCTAACTCACGATCAGAGAAACATTCACCACAGGGTGACTCTATCACCTCACTAGAAACTTCACTCAAATTAGACTCAGTAATTGTTTCAGAAACATCGACGAGGGGAAGTGGAGATGATTCCTCAGAAGTGGGCACTACAATATGTCTCGGACTAAAAATAACCAGCTCGAGTCCTAACATTTAAACTCCTAAATCACGAATGGGTAAGCTCTCAGCATAAGGTAACACTTTCGATTCAGCCGGAATATCAACTGACTCAGGGTCACCAGAAAATTCCATGGAAATCAAGGTAGACAGCGCAGTAGTATTGCCGAAGTGGAGTGGAGATGATTCCACAGGGGAGAAATCCTCATCCAGGTCACTAGGGTAACCAATCTCTTCAACGTCAATACAATCGTCAAAAATATCAGCCTCGCCCTCAGTGACGGGCATAGTCCTAGGCACGATCTTAGACTCATCAGGGGAGTCTACAACTAAATCAGGCAACTCAGGGGGAGACTAAAAATGGTCTACGGGCGTAATCAGGGTAGGACGCATAATAGAGCCAAGACCAGATTCGCCACTAGACTTACATATAGTAATCGTCTGACATGAGGGAACTTTACTCCTAGGAATCTGATGCTTCTCAATTTCTAAAGCCGTGTAAAAGGTGGTGTCTAGATCGGTGTGACCATATCGCAATAACTTTCCCAGGATGTAGGGGCTCATCCCCCTACGAAACCTGGAAAGGGTGACCTCAGACAATTACTTCACACCGCTCCTAACCGTCAAATCCTTAAAGAGTTGCATATAATCTGAGACTGACTTATTACCTTGTTTAAGGGTAGCCAAATCATCAGTTATTTGCCGTTTGGCCTGGCCGTTTGGTTTTTCTTCATTCCTAAAGATCGGTATGGAACTAGCGCCGTCCGTAGGATAACTAGGGTGTTGCCTCGGGAGAAATGGTACTACTTGGCTAGCCTTTAATTGGCCAATCAACGCCTTAATTTCATCCACTACCGGGCATTAGATGGCTTTCTAACGTTCCTAATGGAACCTAATGATTTTCCTCGGGAAACATTGACGTTGTAGGCCATATTGTGATAACCGGAGAGAAAACTCGATCCGGAATTTGTGCACATACAATGAGAAATGCTTCTGCCCCAATTAAAATAGGTTTGTCGCAATTGTTCCAGCTTAACCACTAGGGTAATATTAATATAAAATAGATTTTCTTGCAGAATAAAATATGAAGATTATTAATTAATTTTTTTTTTGATTTTTTTGCTGAAAAATAAGAAATTTAAGCCGCTATTGGCAGACCAGAAATAATTGTTTTTTGATTATTTTGACTCTAAACGTGCATACAAAGTGCGTGTTAACATGATAAATAAGAGGGGAGGGTGCCAATTAAAACATTGACAAGAACCTCCCTCTGATACCAAATTGATGTAGGCTATGGTGTTTGACGCTATAACGGCAAAGGGAGTAACACGTACGCCTCTCCATTTCCACTATTTCGCTCACACAATAACTAAACGCAGCACACCCACGAACAACGTTATCAACTATCGCTAACGTACGGTAGCCACGCCGATCAAAGATCGAACAAATGACTAGAGGTCGATGTTCTCTCAAGCTAAAAGGACCAATCTTGGGTCCGATCGAGCGATGGTGGTACCAAAAGAGATCTACCGAAAGGTTCGGTTCGAAAATGGTAGATCAGCCAACAAAACAAAAGCGAGGCTCGCCAAACCTCTCGGAAAATTAAACCACTAGAAAGAACAACACATGCGATCGGAAAGATAAACCACGAACGAAAAAAATGATTCCAAAGTAACACAAAGGTATTCCACCAAATAAAAATCTAAAGAGATAAGAATCACACAAGAGGTGGAAGATCTCGTTAACCAACCGGAATAGATGATTTCGGTTCACTTTCAACTAATGTTCTTCCACGACTCCGCCGGAGTGTCGCCGGATGGAGAGAAACTTGTCTGCTTCCTTTGCTTCATGCCGGGATGGAGGAAAACCACAAAGGGATAAAACACATTTGATCTTGGTCGATTTCACTATGGAAAAGGGCTGATTTGGGGGCTCATGATGGAGGTCGGGTTTTGGATAAGGGAGAGGGTGGTGGTTCGGTTTGGGGTGTGGAAGTGAGGGTCGGCTTGAGAGTGGTGGCCGAATCTTGGGAGGTAGAGTTGAGGGGTGCTCGGGTTTGGTGTTGGTGGAGGAGGCCGGCGGCTAGGGAGGAGTTGTGGTGGTCGGATTTGTGAAGGAGGAAAGGAAAGGCAGGAGGAGGTAGAGGGGAAACCGAGGGGAGCAAAGGAGGAAAGGGGAGGAGGGAAGAGGAGGGAGGCCGTGCAAGAGGAGGGGAGAGGAAGGGCGGCCGGCGGCCAAGAGGAAGGGAGGAAGAGATTTCAAAAGGAGGTTTTGGGTTTCTCAATTTTTCATTCACTAAGTAAAACCATGAAAGTCGATGCCTATATATAGGCTTTACAAAATTCATAGGCTATGTGCAGCCCACTAAATAAAAATAAATCAACACCTAAAATACTTAAACATTACATGATGAAAATAAAAATGCAAATAGAAATAAACTAAATAATGTTTAAAAGCCATCATCTCATGTAGCTCCACATCATGTAGTCATCATCTTCAACATGTAGGAGAACGTCGTCGCCATCGCTGTCATCATCTTCAACTTTAACACGTTGGGGGTTGCCGCCATCATTGCGGCAATTATCGAGAATGAAAATCTTATGGGTGCAGAAAGACGAGTTAATCGCTTTGAGACCAGAAATTTGCCACGTAATTGCGTGGTGATGTTTAAACAAAACTCCCAATAAATCGGAAGTCTCTGATTCGCTCAAATGCGAAGAAATGATAACGGGAAGGGTATCATCTTTTACCAAAACGACGTATTTTAGTGAATTGGGTAGGGGTTTGAGATATAGGATGGGCGGTTCTTCTAGGGAAGTTTTAATTCCTATGTCTTTCTTACCAATTGTTTCTAAAGGAAAGTCTATAGAGGTATACTCATCGCATTTAAAATTTTCGAGCGCATAAATATCGTCGTTTAAAAAAGTAGACTCAAAAATAGGAGAAGAACAATCTCTGGGATAGGTGTCTAAATTATAACAAAAGACATCGCTCGATGACGAGTCTCCTATAGAGGGATAAATAGAGAAAGTAACTGAGATCAATTAATGCATGGGAGGTGGCGAAAAAAGGGTGACCGAGTATAATTGGTACAACGGTGTCCTCCTCGATGTCCAAGATGACGAAGTCTACCGGAAAGATAAACTTATCAACTCGGACAAGTACGTCCTCCACTACCTCGACGAGAAACTTAACCAAGCGATCCACTAGTTAGATTCACATTTTAGTAGGGGCCGGAGTGCCCAAACCTAATTTTTGAAAGAGCGAGAAAGACATCAGATTAATGCTCGCGCCTAAATCTGCAAGAGCGTATTTTACTAATATATTGCCAAAAAGGCACGGGATGGAGAACCTTCCCGGGTCATTTCGTTTTAGGGGCAATTTATTAGTAAGAGCCGCTGAGCAGTCAGCATTTAGAGAAATGTGCGAAATATTTTCAAATTTTTGTTTATTGGAAAGAAGTTGTTTTAAATATTTCGCATATTTAAGCATCTGAGAGATTGCCTCGCAGAAGGGAACATTAATATGAATTTGTTTTAATAATAAAATAAATTTTTCGTATCGTGCGTCCTTACGCTCACTATTAAGTTTATGCGGATACGACAAGGTCGTTTTAATAATTTTTTCATTTGAAATTTGTAAAGGCGGCATAATCGAAGAAGGGGGAAGAGGGGTCGGAGGTGAAATATGTACCTGCGGATCGGGCCATTTTGGATCGATCACCTACTTTCCACTACGGAGGGTTATAGCGTTGATATTCTCCCGCGGATTGGGCTCCGTGTTTCCCGGCAGTGCCCCGAGCGCGTGCTCGGACATCATTCGTGCTAGCTGTCCAACCTGGAGTTCTAAGTTTTTTAGCGATCCGGTGATGTTCCGGATATTTGACTCATTGGAAGCGATATATTTATAAAAATTCTCCTCCATTGGGGAGGGTTTTGGAAGAGGGTGAGGCGGAAGAAATCCAGGCGCAAAAGAATTGGGCGAGCGCTGCGCATTATTCGTGTTGCTCCATGAGAAGTTCAGGTGGTTCCTCCAACCACGATTATAATTATTGCTATAAGGGTTGTTGTTAGGGTTGAAGGAAGGTCGCCCAACATTTCCCACGTAGTCTACGAATTCAATGACTAAGCCGACATTAGGGGGAATCGCCCAAGGGGGAGTGGTGGAGGCAGCAGACATCTCTGCCACCTACTTCGTCAGCCTTTCAACTTGAAGGGCTAAGTGGGCAGTGACATCGACTTCGAAGAGGCCGGCCGCCTTCTTAGGACGACCCCGTGGGACGTTCCATTGGTAGGCATTCATAGCCATCTCTTGAATATGAGCTTGGGCAGCATCAGGGGTCTTATTATTCAAGGTACCACCGGCAGCCGCGTCAATCATTTGACACGTTTGATAATTAAGCCCATTATAGAAGATTTGGACCTGCAACCATGCAGGCAGCGCGTGGTGCAGACACTTGCGGAGAAATTCTTTAAAGTGCTCCCAAGTCTCAAATAGAGACTCGCAATCATTCTGCTCAAAGGAAGAAATGTCCGCCCGCAACTTTGCAGTTTTGGCGGGCGGAAAATACTTCGTCAAAAACCATTCTGCAAGCTCGGACCAAGTGGTGATACATCCTCGTGGGAGGGAATTACACCACTCCTTAGCTTTGGATTTGAGGGAGAATGGAAAAAAGGCACAAACGAATGGCGTCATCAGTGACGCCATTAATCTTAAAGGTATCACAAATTTCCAAAAAACTAGAAAAATGAACGTTCGGGTCCTCATCCGGCAGTCCATCGAACTGCACAGCATTTTGGATCATTTGGATAACGCTCGATTTGATCTCAAAATTATTGTTCGCCACCGTCGGGCGAACAATACTAGACCCAGTATCGACCAAATTCGGTTGGGCGTAATATGACATTGTACGCTCGACGGCTGCGTTCGGATTGGGGTCGGCCATAGCAACGACAGAGGGTTCTCCGACGGATTCTTCGGGATCTAAAGAGGGATTTTAGAATTGTGACCGAATACGCGCAAGCGAGCGTTCGATCTCAGGATCGAAATCCAAATTTTTGGACTCCGAAGGTTGTCCACGGGTCATTCACCCTAAAATATAAACTAGAAAATTAACCTTTTTTTTGGATTTTAAAGAAAAGTTTTTAAGTTTTTTTTTGTTTTAGTTTTTTAGAAATAAAGGTAAAAGTAATAGACTTCGGATTCGAAATAACAACTCAAAGATTGTCCCCTGCAATGGCGCCAAAAACTTGATGAACCCGCGAATAGTCTCTTATGTGGGTGGTTGGTTCGATGAGTCGATCGCCACGGGCTTGCTTAGGTAGGCAAGAGCACCTATCGCAAGTAATATAGAATATTCGGGGGAATATCCAGATCGTAAATTTCCCGGGAACGGGATGATTATCCCTACTTCTCCGAAAGCACCAGTATTTTACCGAAATAGTAAGATGTTGATTTAAACAAAAATAGAATGAAAATAGATTAAGATTAAAAAAACGATGAAGAGATAACACTCGGTATCGAATTACGTTAGGATTAAAAATAGATTTGAATAATTAGAGATCTAAAGTTTCAATTTAATTAAAGCGAAAACTTGGCTGTGGAGGTTCCAAAATAATGAGCTCACCTATCTCTAGGAATATCGCTCACCTGGATATTAAGACTATTCGATCGGGCTCTCGTCCGACGAAGGATTCCTCTTAATGCCCGCAGTGTTGAATTCTGTGAAGTGAAAGTGGGTGAATGGAAGGCTTGGGATACCTATCCGCGCGGACTACGCGGGCAGGGTTGGCGGACTGCTAGGTCGGCAGGGATGTTACAGGAGGTTTGCTCTGTGGCGGCCTGGGCGGTCTGTTCGCGCGGACTACGCGGACAGCAACAGCGGTCTGACAGGCCAGTGTATGCTCAGCAGGCGGTTGACTCCCAGGAAGTAACCGGGCGGATAGGAATGTTATCCGCGGAGTCCGGCATGAAGCGGACTGAAGAACTGGAGCTCGGCAGATCGGTTTGGCAGTTGTCTTGGTCTTGCTCTAGTGAAGCGGCAAGTGGAAGCCGCGGAGAACGCCGGTCAGCGCGGACAGAAACTGGAGGTCGCCCGGTATGGCGGGCTAGATCCAGTGTCCGCCAGTAAGTGCGGACTGGCCCTTGTGGCCAGCGGACTGGACTTGGTGGGAATTGAACCAAGTCCAGGAAGGCTCAGTCCGGGGAGATCGCGCAGTGGAGCGCGGGCTGGTTTCTTAGTATGCAATTTCACAGGACAACTCTTATCACAGCTCGTTACTACAAATAAACGCACTCGATCTTATCCAGTGTCCGCCATGCCAAACAGACAGGACAACTCTTATCACAGCTCGTTTCCCTACCGTGGGAATTAACCCGTGGCACAGAGCTGCGTCGCTACAGCTCTTTTGGCTGCAGCATTTTAATAAATAGCATATAATATATTATATATTATATTTATATAATATCTTATATAAATAACATATAATATAAATATAAATACAATATTATAATATATAAATAACAAAGGTAAATAATAGATTATATAAATAGCATATAAATATCAAGTTATATTAGTTTATAAATAATAGTTATTATTATAAAATTTTATAACATTATTAAATAATTTTATAAATAATATATTATATTATTTTGTTTATACATATATTATTTTAATAAAATTGTCAAATACAACTACAAACGTTATTCCTCCAAACAGTTCCCTCTGATTTTCCCACCACTCTGTAAAATAACAGATTTTCCCACCACTGCTTCTTTCATCGTTACAGTTGAATCAAACAGAACCTTAGGATTCATTTGTTTCGGCGGTGGCGGGTCGATCCGGCGGGTGGAAACGGAGTGTTCGAAACGGAGGGGAGAGGTGACTGCTCCAAACGAAGCTTTTTGGGGCGTTTCTCAAGGCGGGCGGGCGGGTGGAAACGGAGCAAACACCGCCGGAGGTTCATTTGTTTACCCGCCTTCCGGCGGCGTTTGCCCAAAACGGAACACGGAAACGCCCAAACAAATAGAGCCTTAATATCCATAATAAGTGTTAAATTGAGATAACCCTAAAAGGTAAGATATTTAGCATAAGATTGGTCATGATACCACTATCAGAATTATAAAACAATTGGGGATGAACTGATTGTCAAATCATTTTATGTCCATTGACGTGGGAAGATGATATTAGAATTTTTTCTTAGAGAGGGAAAAAAGTTCACTAAATATTGAGTTACATCGTTGGTGATTTCTCAATGAAATTTGTAAAGTTGATAAGTGTGAGAATTTGAAATGTAAATAATCATTGTTTTAAAACTTCTAACTTATTACATAGAAACCCCCTCTTATATAGAGTAGAAGAGGAGGAAGAATAAACATTTGAAGAAGTTGGATAAAATACAAGAGAAGAATATATAAGTGTAGCAATCCATGTTTTAAACATATAAAAAAACATAAAACATAATACTAATGGTGGCAATTTTGTAAATCTACCTAAAGTTTCTCTATTATTCCTAGCCGAGCAGACACTTCCAGTATGCCACATAATACTAATGGTGGCAATTTTGTAACTCTTATCACTGTATGCAATTACACATCAAACACTTCCAGTATGCATCTTCCACAGACTGTTCCAGTCCGCAAATCCCAACTCCACAGCCACGCCAGCAAGGCAGCTGTCGGACTCAGCGGACTCCAGCTACAGTCCGCACACAGTTGTGGACACAATCTCCAGTTTGCTTATCCCCAAACTCGCAACCAAGGCACATGAACTTCTGCTAAGCTTGGAGGATTGAGAAGCAGTCTGCGCTCTGTTGGGTACATTGGTCTAAATGTACCTGATTTGAAGAAGCCTCACCCAACTCAATGATATACATCAAAATGTATTTGATGTGTTTTGAGTTTACTTGTGCAGGCTAAGTATTTGCAGGAAAGAAGAAAAAGTTTCTAAGTCCATGTGTCGACACCCAGAGGGAAAGTGTCGACTCTTAAGAAGACTTGTGTCGACACCCAGGCAAGTAGTGTCGATACTTGGAGTCATTGTGTCGACACCAGGGATGCTGAGTCGACACCATACAGAAAGTGTCGACACAAGGAGCTGTGTCGACACTCAGTGAAGAAAAGCCAGTGAAGCTGTGTCGACACATAGCAGTTGTGTCGACACCCAGTGAAACTGTGTCTACACCAGAAAAAGTGTCGACACTTAGAGGCTGTGTCGACACTCAGCAAAAGTCAGCAGAGACTAAGTACAAGTGTCGACACCCAGAACAATGTGTCGACACTCAGCAGAAGAGTCAACACTTGAAGTAAGTGTCGACACCCAGAACAATGTGTCGACACTCAGCTGAAGACTCAACACTTGAAGAAAATGTCGACACAAGGAGCTGGGTCGACACTTAGTAAAGATCAGCAAAGTTCAACAAAAATATTCTAAGTACAAGTGTCGACACTAAGGAGTTGTGTCGACACTCAGCCAGAGTCTCGGCAGAAGAAGAATGTGTCGACACCCAGAGCAATGTGTCAACACCCAGCAAGTATCAACACTGAAGACATGTGTCGACACCAAGAAGAAGTGTCGACACTCAGCAAGTTCAACACATGAAGATGTGTCGACACAAAGGTGTTGTGTCGACACTTAGAAGAATTCAGCAAAATACTGAAGTACAAGTACTTGTGTCGACACTCAATTTCAGTGTCGACACATGAAGAAGAAGTAGTGTCGAGACATAAAATCTATAACACAAGAAGTTGTGTCGACACCTTGTAGGCTAGTGTCGACACTTAGACAACATGTGTCGACACTTGGTCTATAAGTGTCGACACTTAAAGACAGGCAGTCTCGACACTTGGAGACAGTTACAGAATTTTTAAGAACTGACTGGATGACTTGACAGCTGCCATTCCAGCCGGTCTACAGCACCTGTCAGAGTTGTCAGAATTCAGTTATGAACCGGACCAACCGGTTACCATGAAGAAGGCCTATAAATAGGCTTGTACAGTCTACAGAAACTGTTGTTGAAGAGATTGGTTGAAGTTGTCAAAGTTCAGATCAAGTAATTGTCTAAAGAAGATCTAGCTATCAAGTGAAGATCTAAGAAGTTGGAGAGATAAACCTCCATCCAAGAAATCAGTTGTTGGAACCAGACTGAGAAGAAGGGTTCAGATTTACACTGAACCTTAAGTAGCAGAGATCAAGGATCAACTGCAGAAGGAGTCAATCTTATTGTGTTCTACTTTCAAGAAGCTTTGAAGAAAGCTAAGTCAGATTGATTTCAGCTGAGTTCTTCCAAGAACTCATCAAGAAACTCACAACTCTTCTCTCTCTTTTCTCTGAGTTGTTGAGTCACAATTTTGTATTCATTTTATCTTGTAGGATCCTTTGGATCTGAGTCTTGTAAGCCTGCAATTATAAAGGCTGAGTGTAGGGCTTGAGAGCCTGAGTGTAGGAGATTGAAATCTCTGAGTGTAGGCCTTGGTGGCTGAGTGTAGGCCTTGGTGGTTGAGTGTAGGCCTTTGTGGCTGAGTGTAGGCTTTGTGAAGAAGCTGAGTTGTAGGGCCTTGGGCCTGAGGTGTAGGAACCAGTTTTGGGTTCTGAGATAGTGGAGAAGTTTGGCCGAATCTAGTACACTGCTAGATAGGCGAAGGGGGAAAGTGGATGTACCCAAACCTTGGAGAACCACTATAAAACTGTGTGTCTTCTGTGTGTTGTGGTTTGCTGTGAATGATGTGTGATTGTTGTGCAATAGTAGATATAAATCTATGTTAAAAACTGATTTCTTCCATAAAAAGTTAAAAAGAATTTGGTCACCTATTCACCCCCCCTCTAGGTGTTTAGGTACTATATCTTTCGAGTGGTATCAGAGCCAGGTTACTCAAAAGGGACATAACTGTCTGAGTAGATCCTGTTGGCAGATTCAGTCTAAGTCAAAGTACAGAATCAAGAAAATCAAGAACCATGGGTTCCACTGAAAATCACAAGGAATTGGGATCCATGAAGCTACCCATATGTAGGAAAGAGATCTTTGGGATCTGGAAGGAAAGGGTATGGCTGTTTATGGAAGCCTCAGACCCTAGGATTTATATCACAGTAAAGGAAGGGCCATATGTGTCAATGAAGGTGTCAGTCTTAGATGCAAATCAGAGAACACCTAAGGATTTCTCTGAAATGACAAAGGATGAGATTGTTCTAGCCACCATGGACAAAAGGGCTCAAAACATTATAGTGAGTGCCATAGATGATGCAACTTTTCAGAATCTAATACACTGTAAGACAGCCAAAGAGATGTGGGATACTCTTATTGTGTATATGGAGGGTTCTGAAGAAGTTAGGCAAGACAGAAAATCCTTGCTAAATAAAGAGTATGAAAGTTTTAGACAAGGAAAAGCTGATAGCCTAACTGAGTGCTATAAAAAGTTCTACAGGATAGTGAATGAGCTCATATCCTATGGCAGAGAGTTCAGTAATTATGAACTCAATGATAAGTTTCTCAGGTCCCTAACAAAAGATTGGGACACCAAGATCTGTGCCATTAGAGAAATGGCTAAGTTAGCAGAAATTCCTCCACCAACTCTATTTGGCAAACTGCTGTCCTATGAAATGCAGTTAATGGTGAGGAAAGAAGAGGAGGAATCCACGAGAAATGAACACAAGGAAAGGACAGTGGCCTTTAAATCAGAAGCCCCCAGAAAGTACAGAGGTAAGTCACCTACTCCACCTCCAAAGGTTGCTGAATCTGAGTCAGATAAGTCAGTCAGCACAAAATCTGAAAGCTGTGAAAGTGATGAGGACTTTGCTGCCTTCACAAGACATTTTCAGAAATTCTTAAAGAAGAAACAGTGGAGGACAAGGCCATCTACTTCACAGGGAAAGGAAGACTCTTATCAGAAAAAGAAGTCTTCAAAGAAAGACAGGAAAAAGTCCAAGTCTAGCAAAGCTACACTATCTAAAATTATGTGCTATTGCTGTAATAGACAAGGACATGTCATTGCAGACTGTCCAGAGAAGAGGAAGGAGTCTAGTGACAAGAAAAGGACTCAATACAAGGGCAAGAAGGAGAAGTATTTTGTTGCCAAAAAGGACAAGAGCCTGTCAGATTTATCTTCATCAGAAACTGAGTCAGATGCTGAGGCATATATTAGACTGTTTGCTGAGGAAGAAGAAGAAGAGTTCATGCAGATTATGAATTCTATTTATGAACAAGATGACAGTCAATGCCAAGGGATAATGGCATTGACAGAAAATGACAAAATCCTGGAGCAGCCAGGACCTAGTAAGGTACAAAGTTCAACTTTAAGTTCAGTTTCTTGTGCCAGTACAGAATCAGATTCATCCTCATCAAATGATGAGAGTGCATCTGAGTCTGAAGAAGATATTCATCAGTTGATAGATGAATATAGAGTTCTGTTGCAAGCTTATAAGAAGAGCAAGTCCCTAGCCAAAAGTCAGGCAAAGGAATTGCTATTCTCAAAGCTGCTGTAACTGATTTTGAGAAGTTGTTTGATCAAAAGCTTAATGAGATAGCCAGATTGAAGCACATAACTGTGATTCAAATGGGAACTATATCATTTAAGAATGATCAAATCAAGAGTCTGGAGATTAATCTTCAGAAGGAGAAGGACTTAGTTGCTAGGTTTTCTAAACCAAAGTCTGTTTTACCCATAATTGATGAATTTATTCATCACAAAGGTAAAGCTGGACTGGGGTTTACTAGACCTGCAAGGACTGTTCAGTCCAAGTCCAAGTCCAAGGGCAAAGCCCCAACTCTCAACAAGTCTGCTGTAGATAAAACAACAAAGACAGTACCTAAGCAAAGGTACAATAAGTTTGAGTGTTGGTGCTGTGGCAAGGTAGGCCATTATGCAATGGACTGTTGGCACAATGCTAGTGCCAAAGTGAGTAGCAAACTGCCTGTTGGAAAACCAGCAGGTAGCCTTGTCAGGATGCAAACTAACAAGTACCAAGGACCCAAGAATTCTTTGGGTTCTAAGGTTCACTAATCTGTTTTGCAGGTGAGTCCAAGTGGCCATGCCCCAATATGGCACTTGGACAGTGGATGTTCCAGACATATGACTGGAACAAGGGAATTGCTAAAGGACTACCCTCCAATCAAAGCTGGTCCTAAAGTCACCTTTGGTGGTTCTGAAAAAGGAATCATCAAAGGGTTTGGTAACATTTCTAGTAACTTAGTTACCATTACTCAAGTGGCTTATGTTAAAGGTTTGAAACATAACCTAATTAGTATAAGTCAATTAAGTGATGTAGGATATGACATCTCATTTGTTAAGGATGATTGTCATATCAAGAGGTCAAATGATCAATAGATCATTTTGACTGGCTATAGAAAAAGAAATGTCTACTGCTTAGACATTATGTGTGAGACCAATGGTTCTCAAGTGTGTCTTGTAGCTGATGAGAAAGTCTCTCATTGTGTCAAATGGCACAAGAGGCTAGCCCATCTTAATTACAAGACAATTGGAAAACTCTTTAGTAAAGAGTTAGTGAGGAATGGTCCTCAAGTTAAGTGTATTAAAGATGGTATTTGCTCAGGTTGTCAAAAGGGCAAGCAGACTAGATCCACCTTTAGAAGCATAGAAAACAAAGATGCTGTGAGGTGCTTATACCTCTTGCATATGGATCTCTTTGGTCCAATGCCAGTTCACAGCCTAGGTAGGAAGGTCTATACCTTTGTAGTTGTAGATGACTACTCAAGGTTTTCCTGGGTGTTCTTTCTAAGACAGAAATCTGAAACACCTAGTGTCTTCTATAGCTTTGTCAAACAGATTCAGAATGAACTAACTAGTACTGTGGTCAAAATAAGAAGTGACCATGGTACTGAATTTCAGTCTGATAGCATGACAAAACTATGTGAAGACTTTAGGATATTTCAAGAGTTTTCTTCACCAAGAACACCTCAGCAAAATGGCATTACTGAGAGGAAGAATAGAACCTTGATTGAGGCTGGTAGGACCCTATTAAGTGATACATCACTACCAGAATACTTCTAGGCTGAAGCAGTCAATACTGCATGTCATGTTATTAATAGGGCTACCATAACTAAAAGCCTCAACAAGACCCCCTATGAGGTTGTGAAAGGCAGGAAACCAAACCTATCCTACTTCAGGATCTTTGGTTGTAAGTGCTTTATACTTAACAATGGAAAGTCTTACTTGACTAAGTTTGCTGCCAAGTCCCAAGAGGGGATCTTTGTTGGGTACAGCAACAATAGTAAGGCTTATAGAGTCTACAACTTGTCTACTCAAGTTGTAGAAGAGACTGTACATGTAGTATTTGATGAAACTAGACTTATTAACAATGAGTTGTCTAGTAGTGTATGCAGCTCCTCAGGTATAACCAAGAAGATGATAAGCTTACTATAGAAGAAGTACCTACTGCAAGACAGCAAGTAGAAGACAGTTGCTGTTGTCCAAGGGGAGAACTACATGTACCAATTGCTGATGAAGTTCAAGGAGTACAGCATGATGAAGATGTTGAAGAAGCTCAACCTGAAGTCAGGATGCCTCCAGCCAATAGGCATCTAAGAGATCATCCAGCTGAGCAAATCATTGGTGATCCAAGATAAGGGGTACAAACACGGAGCAGAAACCTGAATGCAGCAATCTACTCCAGTTTCCTATCCCAAGTTGAACCTAAGAAGTTTGAAGAAGCCATCAAAGACCCTCTTTGGATTGAGGCAATGCAAGAAGAACTCAATCAGTTCAAGAGGTGCAAGCTCTGGGAGCTTGTTCCTAAACCTAAAGACCACAATATAATTGGAACCAAGTGGATCTATAGGAACTAGATGGATGAACAAGGAGTCATCATTAAGAACAAAGCAAGACTGGTTGCTAAAGGATATAGGCAGGAAGAAGGTATTGATTTTGATCAAACCTTTGCTCCAGTAGCCAGACTGGAAGCCATAAGGATGTTCCTGGCCTATGCAACCTTTCAAGGATTCATAGTTTACCAAATGGATGTCAAGCCAGCATTTCTAAATGGTAATCTTAAAGAGGAAGTCTATGTGGAACAACCCTCAGGTTTTGTTGATTCAACTCTACCTAATCATGTCTAAAGTCTTAGGAAAGCTTTATATGGGTTAAAGCAAGCCCCAAGGGCTTGGTATGAAACTCTGTCTAGTTTCCTCATTGAGAATAAGTTCACAAGGGGAAAAATAGACAAGACTCTATTCCTTAGGGAATCTAGAGGCAAAGTAATACTAGTCCAAATATATGTAGATGACATTATATTTGGGTCTACTGAAAGTAGCCTTTGCAAAAAGTTTGCAAAACTAATGCAAGGTCAATTTGAGATGAGTAGTATGGGAGAGCTAAAGTTCTTCTTGGGTCTCCAAGTAAGACAGACTGAGAATGGTTTATCCATTTGCCAGTCCAAGTTCACCCTAGAACTCATAAGAAAGTATGATATGTATTCATCCAGCACCATGAAGACTCCTATGGGGTCAAGTATGTCTCTTAGCAAGGATGATGCAGGGAAACCTGTGGATGAAATCTTGTATAGAGGGATAGTTGGCTCCCTATTATACTTGACTGCAAGTAGACCAGATATCATGTATGCTACATGTGTCTGTGCAAGGTATCAAGCCTGTCCTAAAGAGTCTCATTTGACAGCAGTCAAAAGAATATTGAGATATCTAAAGGGCACTCCTTATCTAGGCCTCTGGTACCCTAGGAATGGGGATTTTGAACTAACAGGTTATTCAGATGCAGACTTTGCAGGATGCAAAGAAGACAGAAAAAGCACAACTGGAACCTGTCAATTCCTAGGTGGAAGACTGATTTCTTGGAGTAGCAAAAAGCAAACAAGTGTGGCTATCTCCACTGCAGAATAAGAGTATGTGGCTGCAGGAAGTTGTTGTGCTCAACTTCTGTGGATACAACATCAGTTTGAGGACTATGGATTTCAGGTAAGTAGAACTCCACTCTTCTGTGATTCTACAAGTGCTATTTTAATTGCACATAATCCTGTTTCCCATAGTAGAACTAAACATATTGAGATAAAATATCATTTTCTTAGGGAGCATGTAGAGAAAGAAGATATTTTACTGGAATATGTTAAAACTGATAATCAACTAGCTGATATGTATACTAAGCCCCTAGAAGAAACTAAGTTCAATAGGTTTGAAATTGAACTAGGTATGATAAACTTAGACTAAGTTTATAGTATTGGATATGGCTAAGTAAAAAGGTGTCGACACATCTAGGAAGTTGGTGTCGACACTTCAGAATAATAGTGTCGACACATGACAAGTTGGTGTCGACACAACCAAGGTGGTGTCGAGACATTAAAAGTCAGTGTCGAAACTTATCGCCAGTGTCGATACAATTTAAGTTAGCTGCCCGCCTTTTCATCTTCAAAACTAGAAAGGTATAAATAGTGTTTTGCCTTAGTCTGTCGACGGGCTTTCAAAAGTTTCGAGACCAAAACTTGTGTGTCGACACTTCTCTTCTCTCAGTTCAAATTCTTCAAACCCTAATGGCGCCAAAGCTTGAGGAGAACGTCAACGAAGGCTACGAGCTGGTGAGCAATGCTTTTGATGATGCAGACCTGGAGATCAAGACTGTAGTAACCCTAGTAGCCGACTCAGGGTTAGAATATCTTGTTTCAGAGCCAACAAAAATTTGGAAGAAGGAAGTCTTGGAATTCCTTAATGGAGCTAAGGTAGACGACACTGGATTGAAGATCAAGTGCAGGGTCCATGGTGAAAAGGTGAAGGTGTCACCAAAAAGTCTGAGAAAAGTCCTTCAGTTGCCAAGAACTAAGGAAGAAGAAGAAATTACAGCTTCAAGGACCAGAGATGCATTGGCATGGTATGGACTGGATGCTAAGATGAAAATTGGTTCAGTCTTTAATAGAAAGGGCATGAATAGTCAAGGAAAATTTCTATCAGAAATTGTTGGCAAGGTCATCTTAAGTAAGCCAGGAGGGCATGATAGGATATCAGCTCATATGTTTAATATCATGACAAGGATAATCTTCACTCTGAAAACTGACTGGTCTATAGTAATCTTTGAGAAGATTAAAGAAAGCCTAAAGAAGCCAAACTTGGGAAGGATCTTAAGTCTATATCTAGCTGGAAGCATACCAGAAGTTATGGGTCAGACTGCAGGCACTAAAATAAATCATATGAGGAAAATGGATATGAGAATATTCTCCAGATGGGACAGGGTGTTGACTAAGGAGATGCCAACCACTGAGAAGATCACTTTTGAAAAGGAAACCCCACTAAAGAAGAAGAAGAAGTCTGCCCCATTGGCTCAGGATCCATCCAGCAGCTCTGAAAGTGAAGGGCAAGTTGTCTTCACACCTGATGAGCATGAAGAAGAGACTGTTGAGAAGTCTACTGCTCAACAAGAAGTTGCTGAAATCCAGGGGGAGCTACCTCAAGTTAGCCCCATACACAAGGATCACATCCAGGGGGAGCCACTAGTTGTGGAAGAACCCACTCCTCTTGAAAGTGAGCAAGCTACAACCACAATTCTAGAGGTAATTACTGAGCTTAATGCTTTGGTTTTTCCTATAGAAGATACTGATTTGTCTGATGTTTATCAGCAACCACAGACTGCTAGTCAAGTCCCAGATGATGTCATGGAAGACACATCTGCTGCAGCTCAGTTTGTATCTGATCTAGTGGTAGATGAGCCCAGAGTTTCTCCAGCTCATTCTCCACAAGAGTATACCATGGAAGATTTATTTCTAAATTTGGATCAAGAAGATTTTGACAAGGAAACTGCTGCTGCTGAAGGAGAGAATGCTCCAGTTGAGGGGGAGCAAATACAAATTCATGAAGAGCCTGCAAGGCAAGAGCCTGAGAAGGCACCAGAAGTGCAGAAGGAGCTACCTAAGGAGAGGGTAGAGATTGCCAGCTCATCTGCTTCTGAAGATGAGGAGACTTCAAGGGCCAAGAAAAGAAAGTTTCAAGTATTCCGAAGAAGAAGCCAAAGTTATTACAAGGCTCTCCAAACTGTTACTCCACAGCCTATATCACAGCCATCTCCAACTGTTGATTATAGTGCACTGATGGTTGCAATGCAAATTAAACTGGATGAACATAGGCAAGCTATTGAGAAGTATGTTGATGAAGGGCAGAAATCTTTGCAATTTGATCTGGCCCAGGATATCAAGTCAATAAGATTTGAGATGAATCTTAATAAGAAGGAGATGACAGACTGCTTCCACAAGAGAGGGAATGCAGTGGTGTACTTGGCTACACACCAGGAGAAGATAAAAGCACAAGTTGATGACTTTGCAGTCAAACAAGGATATGTACTTGAAAATCAAATTAGGATGAATGATAATTTGACTGCATCTCACAATGCTATAGTCACAGAGTTGAAGAATCTAGCTGCAGGGCAGACTCCAGCTACTATTAAAGCAGAATTTGACAAAGTATTTCAAGAAGAAATCACTGCTGTTAAGACTGTCATCCAAGACTCACAGAAGATCATCACTAACAAACTCCAAAGGTTAAACCTTTCTTTAAAGATGGAGTTAATTATTTGGATAATCAAGTGAGATTTCAGAAAGATGATGTTAGAGATCATATAGAAAGAGAAGTCATAAAGGGGGAGAGAGTGTTAGTCAAGGCCAGCTCTGATCATGCCAAGTGGATATCAAATTCTATCAGAGCTACTCTTGGATATCCTCCTCTTTGTGATGATGATAATGTTGCTGAATATGGAATTCATCCTGCATATCTAGGAGGGGAGCAACCTGAAGTGGCTCAAGTCATCTACCCTCCTCCAGATTTTGATATGATTCATGTTGACATACAGTCCATGTATAGCCCACCTGGGGGTAAGGATAATGTCATCATAGAGAAGGTAGGTCAGCCAATCTCTGAAGCTATGCAAGAAGCTATGCAGAAAGAAGAAGAGACTAGATTGTCAAAGAAGAGGTTCAGGGAGCAAGCTGAACAAAGACCTGACTTTGAGCAGTGGAGCCCCACCTCTAGGACTATTATCTTGACTGCATGGAAAGCTGCAAAAGATAACATTCAAGACAGGAACAAGTGGTTTTCTGAGGCTGAATGGAGAAAGCATGAGTCAAGGCAGGAGGCTATAGTCCAATACAGGAGAAAGACCAAGATGGGAAAGCTACCTCCTACTGCTCAGGAGCCTAGCAAGTACTTTCCCAAGCCATATCATTATTTTGAGAGGCAAAAGATTAAAGCAGAAGAGCTAAAGAAGAAATATCTGAAAGGCAAGAAGCCTGCTGATGCTGAAGTTGCTGAAGCTCCTGTTCAAGCCAAAGTATAAGCTGGAAAAGGAATAGTGATCAAGGAGCATGAACAGAAATAGAATTAGAATTTTCTTAAAATTTTGCTATGTAATCTTTTTGATGTAAAACATTCTGTAAACTTTTGAAAATGAATATGACAGATATTAGAACAATGTGTTATATGTTAAATCTATTTCATATTTGTTCTGTGATGATGTCTATGTATACATGTTTAATTGATACATGTTTATGATTGCCCTGCTATATATAATCCTGCTTTACATCATTGTGTAATTTTATTATGAATGGTGTATATCATTGACTAAGGGTTATGACTTCTCCAAATAGGGGGAGATTGTTGGGTACATTGGTCTAAATGTACCTGAGTTGAAGAAGCCTCACCCAACTCAATGATATACATCAAAATGTATTTGATGTGTTTTGAGTTTACTTGTGCAGGCTAAGTATTTGCAGGAAAGAAGAAAAAGTTTCTAAGTCCATGTGTCGACACCCAGAGGGAAAGTGTCGACACTTAAGAAGACTTGTGTCGACACCCAGGCAAGCAGTGTCGACACTTTGAGTCTTTGTGTCAACACCAGGGATGCTGAGTCGACACCAGACAGAAAGTGTCGACACAAGGAGCTGTGTCGACACTCAGTGAAGAAAAGCCAGTGAAGCTGTGTCGACACATAGCAGTTGTGTCGACACCCAGTGAAACTATGTCTACACCAGAAAAAGTGTCGACACTTAGAGGCTGTGTCGACACTCAGCAAAAGTCAGCAGAGACTAAGTACAAGTGTTGACACCCAAAACAATGTGTCGACACTCAGCAGAAGATTCAACACTTGAAGTAAGTGTCGACACCCAGAACAATGTGTCGACACTCAGCTGAAGACTCAACACTTGAAGAAAGTGTCGACACAAGGAGCTGGGTCGACACTTAGTAAAGATCAGCAAAGTTCAACAAAAATATTCTAAGTACAAGTGTCGACACTAAGGAGTTGTGTCGACACTCAGCCAGAGTCTCGGCAGAAGAAGAATGTGTCGACACCCAGAGCAATGTGTCGACACCCAGCAAGTATCAACACTGAAGACATGTGTCGACACCAAGAAGAAGTGTCGACACTCAGCGAGTTCAACACATGAAGATGTGTCGACACAAAGGTGTTGTGTCGACACTTAGAAGAATTCAGCAAAATACTGAAGTACAAGTACTTGTGTCGACACTCAATTTCAGTGTCGACACATGAAGAAGTAGTGTCGAGACATAAAATCTATAACACAAGAAGTTTTGTCGACACCTTGTAGGCTAGTGTCGACACTTAGACAACATGTGTCGACACTTGGTCTATAAGTGTCGACACTTAAAGACAGACAGTCTCGACACTTGGAGACAGTTACAGAATTTTCAAGAACTGACTGGATGACTTGACAGCTGCCATTCCAGCCGGTCTACAGCACCTGTCAGAGTTGTTAGAATTCAGTTATGAATCGGACCAGCCGGTTACCATGAAGAAGTCCTATAAATAGACTTGTACAGTCTACAGAAACTGTTGTTGAAGAGATTGGTTGAAGTTGTCAAAGTTCAGATCAAGTAATTGTCTAAAGAAGATCTAGCTATCAAGTGAAGATCTAAGAAGTTGGAGAGAGAAAGCTCCATCCAAGAAATCAGTTGTTGGAACCAGACTGAGAAGAAGGGTTCAGATTTACACTGAACCTTAAGTAGCAGAGATCAAGGATCAACTGCAGAAGGAGTCAATTTTATTGAGTTCTACTTTCAAGAAGCTTTGAAGAAAGCTAAGTCAGATTGATTTCAGCTGAGTTATTCCAAAAACTCATCAAGAAACTCACAACTCTTCTCTCTCTTTTCTCTGAGTTGTTGAGTCACAATTTTGTATTCATTTTATCTTGTAGGATCCTTTGGATCTGAGTCTTGTAAGCCTGCAATTATAAAGGCTGAGTGTAGGGCTTAAGAGCCTGAGTGTAGGAGATTGAAATCTCTGAGTGTAGGCCTTGGTGGCTGAGTGTAGGCCTTAGTGGCTGAGTGTAGGCCTTTGTGGCTGAGTGTAGGCTTTGTGAAGAAGCTGAGTTGTAGGGCCTTGGGCCTGAGGTGTAGGAACCAGTTTTGGGTTCTGAGATAGTGGAGAAGTGCTCAAAGGGTAAGACTCCATATGAAATGCTCAAAGCGAAGCAACCTAAAATAGATTATTTTAGAATATTTGGTTGTAGATGTTATATTCAGAATAATAACAAGAAACATCTTAGAAAGTTTGAAGACAAAGATGCAGCGGGAATGTTTTTGTATATTCCCAAGTTAGCAAGGCATATAGGGTATTTTATAAATCTACGTAAAAAATGGAAGAATCTGTACATATAACTTTTGATGAAGCTAATATGTGTTTTAAGGAGAAGGATTCTTCTACCAGAGATACATTGCATGTACCCTTTTTGTGTGAGAAATTGGATGACTTAAACCTCACCTAGGGGGTTACATCTCATCCTTCTCCACAGACTAATGAAGAAAGTGAAGAAGAAATTGTTGGAACAATGGAACCAACAATAACAACTAAAATTCCATAAGAGGAATTAACTACCCAAGCTGTTGATGAACCAACTCCTCCTACTGATCTTGTCACACTTAGAGATCATGTCATATCTCAAGTGATTGGAGATAGTTGGTGTGTAAACTAGGCATCAACTCAAATAAGATTTGATGCATGCTTGCTTCATATCTCAGATTGAACCTCAATCCATAAAAGATGTAGAGCAAGATCCCCGCTGGATTATTACAATGCAAGAGGAGCTCAATCAATTTGAGAGATGCAGAGATTGGGATTTAGTTCCAAGACACAAAGACTACCCAGTCGTTGGCACTAAATGGATTTTCAGGAACAAGTTGGATGCTCAAGGATCTATAGTAAGGAACAAAGTAAGATTGGTAGCTCAAGGCTATTCACAGGAGAAAAGAATTGATTATGACCAGACCTTTGCCCCTGTTGCAAGGCTGGAGGCTATCAGAATATTTCTTACATATGCAGCATACAAGAAATTCAAAGTCTACCAAATGGATGTCGAAAGTGTTTTTCTTAATGGTGAACTCAAAGAGGATGTCTATGTGGAGCAACCACCAGGTTTTATCTCTCCAACCAATCCCTCTTTTGTTTTTAAGTTGTATAAAGCTATATAAGCTTTAAAGAAAGCTCCAAGAGGTTCGTATGAGACCCTAGCTAGCTTTCTTTTACAACATAAGTGTAACGCCCCCACTCGTCACATGACATATAACAGTGGGTCCTGTCGGGGACCCACACCATAGGTCACAGACAAGTGACCGAATTACTTGTGGTGATCAAATTCTATTCGTGTCCTTAACTCAATCCATTTTAGCGCAACATTAATTAAGTTGCATGAACTCAACTCCAGGAATGTCAACTAATACATAAATATCACATTTATATATCCAAGACCAGGAATGTATACAACCCACACACACACATGGCCTTAAGGCCTTACAGGTTGCTCTTTGTACACATATACAAGTTCGTACATCGGCACGCAGGCCGGCCACACATGAAATCCAACCACGATTCACTTGGCCTTCAAGGGCCTTAGCAGTAAGCTTTCAATCCGCTTATTTCATTTCAAAGCCGCAGTACCTGCAAGTAGACATCCACCAAAGAGAGGCAAACAAAGTAACGGTCAGCTATAGCTAACCAATTATAACGACCCTACCCCATGCTCGGGTCAGTGGTTCCTTCCCTGTATGCATTTACAAGTATAATAGCTAACAATCACAATCACACACAGCAAATCACAAACGTCGACCGCAGCCAGACGCTTCGTGCACTCAGGGCACCTTACGGTGTACCGGAAACCCGTGGTAACACCAACAATCGCACGGTAATTAAGTCGTTGGCTGGACGGTCCTAGTCACCCCAACACGCAAGCTGGTTTCATTCCGCCCAAACCAAGCAGAGGTACGTACCGCATGGCAAATATGAGCAATCATCCAACAGATCGACCCGGTTTTATTTCGGTGTAGCAAGTCGGGTTATCGCACGCTCCCAAATACTGCCCCTAATCGATCTCTCCCCCATGCCCAGGTACAGGTTAGCCTTGCCCGTGCTCACATCGTCACTGGTGCACCGTGCACCGTGATGCGGGTCGGCCTTCCCTTCCTGGGTAGTCGCAGCTTCTCGCTCTTACAGAGCAAACCACAAGGAGCTTCGCAAAGCATCCAAGATCATAACCATGGCTAGCACACCCATGAGCATACCATCCACACATAGCATTCAAGCACAAAGCACATAGCATCTTTGCAAATCCACGGAGTCTCCTTCGGTTTACCCATGATCATCACCAGTCCAGACTAAGCGTCCAGATGGGCTTCACATAGCATGCCTATGTCGTACTCCACAATTCCGGCTCTACAAAGGAGTCACTTCACGGATCCACCTTTTGCTGGAGGATTCCACGCATATGCATAAACGAAAGGACTTCGATGTCCAAGAAGGAGATCGTTACCCTTGAAGATTGCTTCGGTGCCATGAAGTAGCCGGATGGAAATCACCGCCTCGGCTCAGCCTTCACGAATCCGCTCTCGGATCTTCACTCTGCACTCCACAGCTCCTCCAGCAGCTCGTTTCTCTTCCTCCTTCCTTCCCTTGCACTCCCCTCTTCTTGCTCTCTCTTGAAATGAGAAGAAGAAGAAGATAATGAAGAGGAAGGGTTAAATCCCCTTTTTCCCCGGCCTTATCAACACCTGGAGAAAGCCTACCCATTGGATCCAGAAAGAGGGAATCAAATGGCTCAGAATCGTCCAGAAAAACATGAACACAGCCTGACACGCCCTCAGACACGCCCGTGTCTGTGGCCGTATGCAACAGGCTGCACAACCTCAAAATCACCAGAGACTCACACGGCCCTGGGACACGCCCGTGTGCACCTGGACACACCCGTGTCCCGCAAACACGCCCTGGCTCAAAACGTCGAGCTGAGTTCATCGACCACATTGACACACCCTGTGACACGCCCGTGTCACAGGCCGTGTCCTCACTCGACACTCGATGATCGTCGAGCAAAATTCGTCGACCACACGACTCGACACAACCCAGGCATGACACGCCCTCGGACACGCCCGTGTCCCAGGATGTGTCACCCATGCCTGAACCCAAATTGGCCCAAATTAATTTTAGGGTGTTTCAATCCTCCCCTCCTTCAAAAACTTTCGTCCTCGAAATTTGGCTTACACCAATCAGTCACAACGTCACAAAATCTTACACCCACCGCATCCGAGCACGCAAAAAGGCGAGCCGGGTTTGAGCTTAGAGGCCGCAACATGTCTCATCCCAAGCCCTCGCACCAACAAACCAATATCAACACATTCATAGATACACATACATTTCTAACCCGCCATGTACATATCATATGTCACAGATACAAAAACATAACATTCACATATACATATCGTATATCACATCCATACACACAAGCTCATGCGGGTCATGCTTATTTCCGCTCATCTGTATTATTTTGCAAATAGCGTTTAAACTCCTCGGTAAATGCCAAATTGAAAACCCGAGGTTGAATTTCACCAAGTGCACTTTGCGGTTCTTGTACTTCCATATTATGCAATCGAGGCTGCATCCGAGATGCAGATGATTCGGCCACTGCTTTACCCTTATCTTCCTAAGACGCACCCGTCGTTTTCTCACTTCTAGGAGGGCCGCTTTGACATTTAGAGGCTATATGCCCCGGTTTTCCGCATTTAAAACAGGTACGTGTCTCCACACGCCTTTGTCCATACGTTGCTTCTGATGCAACATTCGACGAGGTTTGTTCCATAGGCTTGAATCTTTTCTTCTCTTGTTTATGAAAATCAAATTGTTCCGACTGCAGAACTTTGAATTCTGGATTCTCCATCTCCAGTCTCCTCGTTTCATGCACTCATTTCATATCCTTCTCCAATGTATGGGTTGTATCTACCAACGCTTGGAAGCCTTGGCTCACCGAACTGGGAAGTGTCAACCTTAACTCATCTCGAAGGCCCTCATAAAATCGATTCGTCTTTCGGGCTTCCTCAGTGAAAGTAGATCCCGCATACCGCCCCAGTCGGGTAAATTCATGTAGGTATGTATCAATATCCCGCTCACCCTGCACTAAACGTAAAAAATCATTTTCCATTGCAATCCGCTGGGACACTGGCACATACTTGGCTAAAAACAAGCGGGAGAATTCTTCCATGGAAACTTCCGCTAAACCTCGACCGACCAAGTAATGCACCTCCATCTCATCCCACCATAATCTTGCGTCTCCTTCCAACAGAAAAGTGGATAAAGTCACTTTCTGCTCCTCCGATGTCCTGATGGCAGTCATGATTTGTTTTACTCTCGCAAGCCAATCTTCTGCCTGCGTTGGGGAAATTGCCCCGCCAAACGTAGGTGGATGAAATTCCATAAAACTTTTCAACGACTCATCAACAAACTCTTGCCGAACAGGTACAACTGCAGGCCTTGCAGGTTGTGTCTGCAATACTGCGAACACTGTTTCCATCACCATCCGAATGGTCTCCGCCAAAGGAGGCGTAGCTGCTTCAACCGGTGCGACACTCTCATCAGACCGCTGGGGCTCAGACGGCCCAGCTCCACTCCTCGCTACCTGGCAATGTACATAACACCATTAATAATTCATATCATAATGGTACTGCTACATTGACTACACACACACACACGTCATGTACATGAAATACATCAATTATGTTCTCTCCTCCCAAACAATCTCAACCTGGATCTGATACCACTTTGTAACACCCCCACTCGTCATATGGCATATAAGAGTGGGTTCGGCCGGGGCCCCACGCCATAGGTCACAGACAAGTGACGGAATTACTTGTGGTGATCGAATTATATTCGTGTCCTTAACTCAATCCATTCTAGCGCAACATTAATTAAGTTGCATGAACTCAACTCCAGGAATGTCCACTAATACATAAATGTCACATTTATATATCCGAAACCAGGAATGTATACAACCCACACACACACATGGCCTTAAGGCCTTACAGGTTGCTCTTTGTACACATATATAAGTTCGTACATCAGCACGCAGGCTGGCCACACAAGAAATCCAACCATGATTCACTTGGCCTTCAAGGGCCTTAGCAGCAAGCTTTGAATCCGCTTATTTCATTTCAAATCTGCAGCACCTGCAAGAAGACATCCACCAAAGAGCGGTAAACAAAGTAACGGTCAGCTATAGCTGACCAATTATAACGACCCTACCCCATGCCCGGGGCAGTGGTTCCTTCCATGTATGTATTTGCAAGTATAATAGCTAACAATCACAATCACACACAGCAAATCACAAACGCCGACCGCAGCCAGACGCTTCGTGCACTCAGGGCACCTTACGGTGTACCGGAAACCCGTGGTAACACCACCAATCGCATGGTAATTAACTTGTTGGTTGGTCGGTCCTAGTCACCCAAACACGCATGCTGGTTGCATTCCGCCCAAACCAAGCAGAGGTACGTACCGCATGGTAAACATGAGCATTCATCCAACAGATCGACCTGCTTTTATTTCGGTGTAGCAAGTCGGGCTATCACACGCTCTCGAACACTGCCACCAATCGATATCTCCACCATGCCCAAGGACAGGTTAGCCTTGCCTGTGCTCACATCGTCACTGGCGCACCGTGACGTAGGTCGGCCTTCCCTTCCTGGGTAGCGGCAGCTTCCCGCTCTCGCAGAGCAAACCACAAGGAGCTTCGCAAAGCATCCAAGATCATAACCATGGCTAGCCCATGCATTAGCATACCATCCACACATAGCATTCAAGCACAAAGCACATAGCATCTTTGCAAATCCACGGAGTCTTCTCCAGTTTACCCATGATCATCACCAATACAGACTAAGAGTCCAGATGGGCTTCACACAGCATGCCTATGGCGTACTCCACAATTCCGGCTCTACAACGGAATCACTTCACGGATCCACATTTTGGTGGAGGATTCCACGCATATGCATAAACGAAAGTACTTCGATGTCCAAGAAGGTGATCGTTACCCTTGAAGATCGCTTCGGTGCCATGAAGTAGCTAGATGGAAATCACCGCCTCGGCTCAGCATTCACGAATACGCTCTCGGATCTTCGCTCCACACTCCGCAGCTCCTCCAACAGCCTGTTTTTCTTCCTCCTTCCTTCCCTTGCACTCCCCTCTACTTGCTCTATCTTGAAATGAGAAGAAGAAGAAGATAATGAAGAGGAAGGGTTAAATCCCCTTTTTCCCCGGCCTTATCAACACCTCGAGAAAACCTAGCCATTGGATCCAGAAAGAGGGAATCAAATGGCTCAGAATCGTCCAGAAAAACATGAACATGACCTGACACTCCCTCAGACACGCCCGTGTCTATGGCCGTGTGCAACCTGCTGCACAACCTCAAAATCACCCGAGACTCACACGGCCCTGGGACACGCCCGTATTCCAGACCGTATGCACCTGGACACACCTGTGTCCCGCAAACACGCCCTGGCTCAAAACGTCGACTTGAGTTCGTCGACCACATTGACACGCCCTGTGACACGCCCGTGTCGTAGGCCGTGTCCTCACTCGACACTCGACACTCGATGATCATCGAGCAAAATTCATCGACCACACGACTCGACACAACCCAGGCATGACACGCCCTGGGACACGCCCGTGTCCCAGGCCGTGTCACCCAATCCTGAACCCAAATTGGCCCAAATTAATTTTAGGGTGTTACAATAAGTTCACTTGGGGCATTGTAGACATGACTTTGTTTACTAGGCATCATAAAAATGAAATTTTGTTAGTACAAATATATGTGTATGATATCATATTTGGCTCTACTAATTCAAAACAATACAAAAGGTTTTCTGACCTGATGCATTCCAAGTTTGAAAATAGTAGATGGGTGAGGTGTTTTACTTCTTTGGTCTTCAAGTGAAGCAATCACCTGATGGAATTTTCATCTCCCAATCTAAATACGCTAAGGAGCTAATTAAGAGATTTGGGATGTCTGATGCCTCTGCTAAGAAAGCACTCATGGCTTCCCATGCTATGATTGATTCTGATGAACAAGGCAAGCCAATTGATCAGAAAACATATAGGGCCATTGCTGGGTCCTTGTTGTATCGCATAGCTACTAGACCAGATATAATATTTGTTACATATCTCTGTGCTAGGTTCCAGGTGAACCCTAAAGGATCTAATCTAATTTTACTTAAAAGGATTTTAAGAAATATAAAGGGTTGTCCAAATCTAAGACTCTGGTATCCAACTTAGTCATAATTTTAATTAACTGGATTCTCAGATGCTGACATTGTTGGATATAGAGTTGACAGGAAAAGCACATCAGGAACCTGTTAGTTCCTTGGTGATAGGCTTGTGTCTTGGTTTTGTAAGAAACAGACATCTGTGTCAACTTCAACTGCTGAAGTTGAATATATAGCAGCTAACAATTATTGTTCACAAATTTTGTGGATTCAAAACCAACTCCTTGATTTTGGTTCAATCTAAAAAATTCAACTATATTTTGTGATCGTACAATTGCAATTTCTATTGAACAAAATTCAGTGCATCATAGTAGGACAAAGCATATAGAAATTAAACATCATTTCATTAGAGATTGTGGGGACAAAAATAAAATTAACCTTGTGTTTATCGCTACTGATTTACAAAGAGCAGAAATATTCACTATGCATTTAGATGAGAAGTGACATCTGTTTTTCCTAAATCAGCTAGGCATGATAAATGGGAAAACTTAATTTAAATTTTGTTTTGAGTTCAACGATTAGGATATAGTTCGTCGAACGGAGATCGATGATCTATGAACTCTTCATGAAGAGTTCATCGAACGGAGCTAAATGAATTTTTCTCTGTGAAATTGTTCGTCGAACGGAGATCGATATTTTGTTTTAAAAAAAATTTCGTCGAACGGTGTACGACGATCTATTTTCCTTCTCTTGAAACTGAGATCGACGCTTTTATCTCCTCATGAAATTTTTCGTCGACCTGAGTTCGAAGCTTTTCTTTTTTTCATTGGATGGAGTTTGTCTTTTCATCTTCTGAAAACATATAATATGGTTTTCACCGAACTCCATCCCGTGCTTTCCAGTTCTCATGCACTTGATCTTTGGTTTTTGCAGGCATGGTGATTTCAACGGCGACTCTTTCAGGCATGAAGTTTGATGCAGGATTCGACATTGACATCGATTCTTTCAATCATTCTGATCAAATCTTCAAAGACATACTTCTATTGTTTGAGGCACCGCAGTTAAGGTAGTTCATGATATTAAGGATCAAGCTTCTAGTACAGGAAATTAAATAATGTGTATTCGCAACAACTTTTCCAGACCAAACCTCCATTACTCGATCGATTTCTAGTCATCAGGCTTATCTTACCCCTGATATTCTTACAGAGGTTTTTTGTTTTATAAATGGGGAAGATGATTTTGAATTATCTTGCAATGAGTTTGAATATATGCTAGTTATCATGGGTCACTCCCAGGGAAACCCTAATGTATTACTGAAGAAAAATTTGTCTGCTGAATATACGTTCTTGGCTGATATAGTTGGGAAAGTCATCTTGGGCAAGCATTCTGCCCATGACTACATAACTAGGCACCAATTCTTGGTGATGAGTGCCTTAGTCAATCATAAATCAGTAAATTGGGTATTGATTTTATTTGAATCAATTAAGAAGAAAATAAATAAGAACGATGTTGGTTATAGAAGAGTTTTGGGCATCTTCCTGCAAGCCAAGTGCCCTGAACTCTTGGTCTCCCAGACCATTTTTATAAATGCTTCTAAGAGGCTTGCCTATGCCCTCTTTGGCAGATGGGAGAGGGTTATTACCAACCCTTCCAGGGGTTCCTCTTCTAGGATAGCTTTAGAGGACAGCCGGGCAGTTGTAGCCACTTCACCAACCCCTGAAGAAGGTCCTGCTCCTCATATTCCCTCTCTTCCACCTCCATCTCAACATCATTCAATATTTCCTTTATTAACTACGCTTGTTGATGTTACTACACTTCAACAATCATCTCCACAACATCCCTCAATTCAGGAAGATATTATACTCCCTGATGTCTCCACGTCCAACTTTCTAACAGACTTTCAACAACCATCCACAGTCACTACAGACTCACCATCTCAACCACAATCACCAATCCGTATTCTTGAGGATACACCATCTCCACCTCATCAATCACCTCTTCCACCACATCTTGATGATATTCCATCCACTTCTACTCAACAAGTACCTCTTCTTTCATCTCCATCTCCACCACACTCTCCACATCATTCACCTATTCAGGATATCCCTCCATCAAATGTTCCACTAACATTACCATCCATCCAATTTTTAGACATCCCTCTGGGCTTCTCATTTGTTTCCAACTGTGGACATCAATCCACATATACCTCCTCTACTCCTGATCAATTATATATAATTTTTTCTGATAATGCAAATGATCTTCTTAAAAAAGATAAGTAACCATGACCTATAGGAATGCACATACAAACCTATAGACCAAGGGGTCGTTTTGCAAGGCCTATTGTATAAAGTGTTCCATAATACGTGTCAACGGTTATATGCAATGATTATGCTATATCATGCAAATATGCTATGATATGAACATGCAAGTGCAACACAAACACCCAAATCTGTGCACACAGACTTTAGTTCCCCCTTTCTGGAGCCTAATGTCTGAGGATACTTCTGTAGTGGCAAACAGAAGCGGTGGGTTATGCCTCTGCCACCTCTAAACCGTTATCAGCACAACCAGTCAGACCTATCGTACGCATCAATGCTGGTAAACTAAGTGGAGATCCTGCGTACTCTTGCCGGCCGGATCACCAGACTTTATTTGTCTAAGTGCTAAACCACACTTGTCGAGTAAATATATTGGTGTTGGTGCAACGACCCTCAAATAACAAAGACCGACCACCTTATATTTTATGCACACGCAACAGTACAGAATTTTGCCACCAAGCCAAAGCTCCCCAAAATATCCCGTCCGTAATAAAAATCTACCGAGAAATCGACTCGCCGGGCTAAACTGCCCATCACCAAAACCACCGATTCTACCGCTCGTGAGGCCCAACCTAACTCCCACAACACTGGGGAGTGTGAGTGTAAGTGTAATCCTAGAGTATTTCTAAATACTCTTGTAGTCCAGTTAGTCTTACGGCTTATGATAAACTTGGACTGCCCAGGGCATTCCCTGTGAAGTGCTCTTGAGGATACTAGGAAATACGATGGGCTGAAGCTCAAAGCTCCCTTTCGCAAGGTACTTATTATTATTAGTATAGACCCATAGCCTATCCTATTCAAAGTTATACTTAATCTAACCCTAGTTATTTTGACTCTCTCACTCCACAGGAAGGACGATGATTTGTCGAACATGAGCACCATTTAACACTAGTCAACCCAACACTCTCCACAGCAAGACTCCCAATGATGGACATCATGAAGATCCAAGGTCATAGGACCCCTTAATTATTTCATTAGGTGTATAGACCTAAATAATTGTCAAGTGATTAAATTGGGGTGCATGTGTCCAAATACCACCAAATTCCTTCCTAGTGCATTTCACCACCCTAAGATCACATGGACTAAACAACAAGTCCAAACAACGACATATCACCCTATGTCCTTCACAAACCCCAAAGTTCAACTTTAGGGTCTGAACTAGTGTACTAGGGCAAATCCACCCTAATCCACCCCAAACTCTATGTGAAGGTGTTTATTGTCATAGCAAATCAGTGGCCCAAGTTTCAACCTCTGTTGAGGTGATTTGGTCACTCAATACCCACAAGGGACACTTTGACCTAAATAATCCCATTAGGTCAAGGCTACGGTCAACTAAATTCTGAACGAAATCATCTCTAAATGTGATGAAATTTTATACATAGTCCTATAATGACCCCAAGGACCACTCACCATAATTTGGGAGGATTTGGAGGTAATTACACCCTTTACTTAAACCTTACATGAAAAATGAATTGATTTCCAAAACTTTAGAATGATATTTTATAAAAATTCCCATTTTTGGATATGTTATATATATAGATATGAATGGTACATGCTCAAAATTTCAAGACATTTGGATGTCAGGATTGATGGGGGCAACCCAAAAAATCAATGATCAACACTAAGTATAGACCTCACCAAAATGAGTGTTGCGGTCTAAACTAAACTCAAAATTGGTTCAAATAAATTTGAAAAAAAACTAGACTCATAAGGATACAAGTTTCATGTTGCCACTATTTATAAAAGGCCTCTAAATATTTTTAATTTAAATCCTGATGGAGCTGATTTTCTGCGACATAAATACATATACCCTAAAGTTTAATTCATCAAGATCAGCACTGATCTTAAAGCACGATCGGGTGGCGGCTGGCTTTCTTCTTCCTCCAGCCAACTATCTCGATCCACCCGACCTGGAGCCAACTCTAACCCTAATTGTCGGCCCTACGACCACCGCACTGGCCAACCACCGCCACCACCACCTACGTTTAGGTGAGGGATATCGATCGGAGGTAGTTTGGCCGTCGGAGACGGCGGCATCCGGCCAACCAGGCACCTCTATTTTCATGGAAATCCAATTGAGAAATTCTTTTGTATCGTGCTCAATTTCACCCGATTCTTATCTCTAAAGATTCTGAAGATCTAACCCATGAAGAATGAGTAGAGGATGATCTGGTTTGTATTTTGAATGCGTGTGCTTTGCCTCCTCACCATTTCCGGCTACCAAGCTTTGGCTGCTCTACAACTTCTATACAAACCTCAATGGAATTGAAATGTAATCAGGGGAAACGGTTTCCCTTTCTCTGGTGAAGGTCCTTAAAGAAGGAATTTGGGAGAGAAGGATTGTAACTCCCAATTTCATCAAAACTCCATTAATGGCCAAAAAACAAACTTTTCGGTTTCATCCAAATTAAGGTGGCTGAGCCACCCCATTGGTCAGCCATCTCCAGGAAGCTTATCCTCACCCTCAGAGGAGTAAACACTCCATAAAAGTCGGGGTTATGGAGCCTCCATGGCCATGATGTCCATTATGCCCTATCTTTCTCTCTCCTCCAAATTGGGGAAACTCTCATTCTCTCTCTCCTAGTCACCCATCTCTAATATTATTGGGCCCCAAACGTGCTTCTCCACCTCCTAGACTAATGGGTCACACAATTTTGTGCTTAGCCCACTTGGATTGGGCTAGGTTTGCCCAAATTGCCCAAATTGAGCTATGGGTAAGTTTGCCCAAATTAGCCACTTGGTTGACTTAGGCATGACGTTTTTGGGGCCATTGGGTCCCCAATGATGCCAAGAGACTAAGGGTGAGGTCATTTGACAATTAGGTGGTCAATTGACCCAAATTCACCAAAGTTGACTTTCTTAGGATTAAGGTTGACCTTGGCAAACTTGGCCTCTTTTATTGACTCCAGTGGGTCCTTATGGCTCTAATGGACCCTCTAATAGGTTATTGATGTTGTGGTGGGGTCATGGAGTCATGGTGATGCCCTACGGTTGTCCCTAAGCTAGTAATTGGAATTCTACTATTTACTGACCAAGGTGCTTCACACCATAATTCACATGTTCACCGAACCACTTTAGTGCTTCCCAGGGTTTTGTCATGACCCAGTCATGAAAAAACCATCCTAGGGGTCTAGACGTTTAAGGGATGTTACAAGTCCAGGCTTACCTATGGTCCCGGTTGATATTTAGTACAGCCTTAAACCCTCAGACGGACGGACAGATGAAGCGTGGAGGACGTCTTGTGCTTATGCATCCTGGACCGCGGGGAGCCATTGGTTTGAGACTGTTGCCATTGATTGAGTTTTTGTATAACAATAATCATCAGTCCAGTATAGTCAGGGACCCTTACGAGGCATTATATGGACAAAGGTGCAAGACCGCACTATCTTGGATACAGGATGAGCATTCAAAGACACTCGTCTCGGAGTTCATCGAGAACACAAATGCTCAGGTGAGATTGATTCGAGACAGGATGTTGGAGGCACAAAGTAGATAGGATAAGTACTATAATGTGTGACATCGTTAGGTGGAGTTCCGGGTGGGAGACCGGGTTTTCTTGAAGATATGGCCGATGTGTGGAGTCTTCCGGGTACACGCACGAAGAAAGCTTAGTCCGAGATACATGGGGCCCTACAGGATCCTGGAGCGGATCGTCCCCTAGTCTTACAGACTGGAGCTACTGCTGGATCTGGCGGGGTTGCACGGAGTCTTCCATGTATCTTCACTTCGGAGGTCTCTACTACGACCCGAGCTGCTGATTTCTACTACAAATGGTATGGTGGCTTCAGATCGATCAGTCAGCAAAAAGCTGGTCAGGATCGATGATGCAACAGTATGGGTCTTTCCACGCAAGGAGCTCCCATAGGTCAAGTTCCCATGCAGGAATCATGGCAGGAGTACTTCACTTGAAGATTTCTAGGTACCTCTGCTGCATCAGGTCACGTGGCTTTTATACATGTAGAAACCCCGTAGGCCCAACATTAATTTCGGGAACGAAATTTTCATTTTTATGTATTTGAATTCTTAACATCACTCAAATAAATAGACCCCTAAGAGTGGTTTTGTCCTGAATAGGTCATGATAAAACCCCAGGAAGCCAAGAAGATCAAGTGAACCTAGGAATGAAGGTGATATCACCTTGGTCTGCCAATAGCTCATTTCAAGCACTACCCCTAGGGTTTGAATTTAAGTGCTCAACTTAACTCCAGGACCCCACCACAAAATCCCTAACCTCTTAGGAGTTCCATAGGGCCACTAAGGACACATTGTGGTCAAGTTGACCAAAGTCAACTGTAACCCTAAATGGGTTAAACTAATATACATAGGGTCAATTGACGTTCCCTTAGCCAAATTGATCCCGCCTAGACCTTCCTAACCCTTATGGGAGGTCAATGGGTCACCAAGGACCCATTGGGGGTCAACTAAAGAGGTCTAGTTGACCAAAGTCAACCTAGCCCTAAAATGGTTAAAGTGTTATAGTTAAGGGTCAAGTGGCCTCCAAGGTACCAAATTATCCCTACCCAACCCTTACTAAACCTTAGGGGAGGCCAATGGTTCACCAAGAACCCATTGGGGGCAACCTAAAAGGTCAATTTGACCAAAGTCAACTCAACCTTAAATTAGGTCAAATTAGCTCAAGTTGACCTAACCTAGCCCAATCCACTTGGGCTAAGCCAAATTGGATTGGCCCACCATCCTTAGGTGCGGAAATTTACCTAAATTGCCACACAATTTCTAGAGGTGGTGATTAGAAGTGAGAAACCTCAAGTTTCCCCATTAATGGAGGAGAGAGAAAGAAAAGAAGAGACAATTCATGCGAAGGAAGGCCAAGGGGCCTCCTCTCTTCATATGCAAAGGCGAGATTCATCTCCCCCATCAGTTATGAGAAGATCAGGGGGCTTTCCAGGCCATTTCAATGGCTGGGTGCACTGAACAACCACTTGGTTAAAAACCTCCCACATGGCCATTAATGACCATTGAAGAATAGACCTCCCCTCTCCCCAGTCTGATGCTTTCAAAAGCATTACCAGGTCGAGAGTAATCGTTTCCAATCTTTCCCTGAAGTAGTTGAGCCCTCTGGTAGTGTTGTTGCAGAGCATCGAGCTGCGCCACCACCGTCAATAGCAACCCGGCGATCGGCTAGGCTACAGCCCTCCCAGAAGGTCTTGTTTCTCTCCCTTTCTTCAGTGGATAGATCCACATCTGTTGGTCGCAAGGTTTGGGTCAAATTGGCTCCAGATAAAGCTCATCGAGAACTTGTATTCCAAGCTTTTTCGTCCACATATAGATCACTATTCCGGCCACCTCAGATCGGCCAACAACCGCGAATCGCCAGCCACAACCTCAATAAAGATGGTGGTGGCTGGCCCGGAGGAGACGTGGGTGGCTGGGAATACGCGAGCCAAAACGGCATAGGATGGGTTAATCTGAGCAGTTGGCGCGCTGGGGAGGATGACGGTATGTCGTTGGATGGCTCTTTAAGTTTTGTGCTAAGATTTATTTATTAATTCATTTTAAATAATATTTTGTCACATAATATGTTGTAGCTAGTTTTAATATTTAAAAATACTTAGATGTTAAATTGGAGAAAATGTTATATTTAAAAGTTATAGCATTTTGAGTGTAGTTTATTTTAAAATTGGTCTCAACCAATTTGGGTCACTGGTTTGACCACAACACACCAAATGGTGCAAGATGTACCTAGGGTTAACCAGACACAAATTTTTGTGCCCCCACAAATCTTCACATCCAAATACTGTGAAATTTGGATCATAGGTTTGTCTAATCTATATATCAGACATATCCAAAAATGAAAATTTTTGGAATGTATTTTTCTATAATTTTAGAAAACATTTAATAAATAATGCATGATTTAATTAGAGTTTCTAGTGTCCTCAAAACCATCCAATATTTTGGTGGTTCACAATTAGGGTCAAGCAATGACTCTAGTAAAAATCTTAGCCCATTTGGTGTTGGTTTGAGTAGGCATTGGTGTGACCAAATTTTGGTTCCTTAAGGGTAAATTAGGGCAAGTCTGTATTTGATGAGTTGAGTGGCCAATACTCATCAAAAAGGGATGAAAATTTGGCCACTGCCTCAAAGTAATCTAAAACACACCCTCAAGATAATTAGGGTGGTTTGGGATTCAGATGCCCTAAGAACCTAGTCTAGGCCCTAGGGTTGAGGTTTGGGGCCTATTGAAGGACATGGGACTATATGCCCTTGGATGGTCTTGGAACTTGGTTGGTGAGTTCCTACGGTAAAAATAAGCTCAAGAAGTGTGGTTGTAGGATTTTTAGTAACATATACCCTCTTTAAAATAGTTATGGATAGATTAGGGTGTTTTGAAAAAATATTTATGTACATGCTTAAATGACTTTGAATGCTCATGAAATTTAGGCAGTAAATTTATTTAGAAGATGTTGTTCCCTAGAAATTTTATTGTGAGTTTTGGCTTGATAATTCTAGTATTTCATTCACAAATCCTAAGTTTGATTCAATCATAAGATAATTATTTAAGGCTTATTTGCTTACTAGAAAATTGTGAAACAAGGTCAGGGGACATTATAGGACATAATCGTGCTCTGTAAATTTTTATAAAAAATATTAGAAGAATTTTCATATAGGCTCCTTCATAAGTGCTCATTTGTTATATATTTTAATATAATTCATTTTTGTGATCAATTAGAGTTGGAAAATCATAATTCATGGTCAATAGCATTTTATGGTAATATTTATCATCTAGTAATTTTCTCATAATTCTTGCATTGTTAATTCTAATTTTCCCCTAATTACATTAATATTGTGCTTGTTTTTCCATTATTTGTTGAAGGACAAATCCACCTTGGAAAATTTGGATTTTTGTTTTGTACTGTTATTTTCATGTTATTAGTATATCGTAATTTCTTTATGGCTGTACTTAGTCAGAAAAGTGCACTTGGTGTTCAAAGGCTCATGAGGCGTGATTTTGTAGAAATTAAATAAATAACAAATCAAGCAGGAAAATTATAATATTATGGATTTGTCCCTAAAATATCAAGAAATAATCTGAATAATAATCTTAGGTGAGTATGAGTACGTTCAACATGATATGGCGACACTAGTATATGGCTATTAGAGTCCACTCAATAGTACTATTAGAGTTCTTAGAGCCTAATAGTACTTTAAGTACTATTAGAGTCTCGTACTAGTCACTGCTTGGGTATAATTCTAATTCAAGTACGTTAGAAGAAACAAAGAAGGGCAAGTTGTTACTTTCAGAAGAACATATTTTCTCCAAGTATAATTCGTCGAGTACAGTAGTGAGTATTCGTCCAATTCGTCGAGTATAGTAGTGAATACTCGTCGAATTTGTCGAGTATAGTCGTCGAATTCATCGTGTATACTTACTGGCACTCGTCGGATTCTCCGTATTTACTTATGGTATAATATCTGGGTTTGTGAAAAACAGTCCTATAATCTATGGCCACTCATCAAATTCGTCGTATTTACCTAGGATATAATATTTGGGCACTCATCAAATTCATCGTATTTACTTTGGGTATAATCTCTATGTTCGTGAATTCATCATATTTACTCAACTTGATTGTTGGTGATGAGAAAATGTACTACCACCGTTTGATCGATACTTGCTCCCTGGGAGCTCTCCAAGATCACCCCCACCCCCAAGGAATGTCTTCCTGAAGCGCATGATGGGGACGATGCTGATGCGGCCGTGGATCCTCAGCATAGAGAGTTCGTGGATTGGGACGGTCATTGTCGCAAGCTCGAAGATGGGAGACTACCACGATGTTTCTTCGAGAACGCCGCCACCTCTACATGTTTTGCTCTATGTCCGCCGCCGCCAATAAATAAAATATATAATTATAAATTACATAAATATAACTATATATTTTATCAATTATTATTTTTAGCAATTTCTATTTTATGCAATTTTAATTTAAGCATTTTTTTTGCAAGCATTTCATTATAGTATTTTTATTTCATGTATAATGATGGGTGCTTATAACCATCAGGTATTGTTTTAAATTATTTCCTTCAATATGTAAGATGGGTGCCTATAACCATCATAGTTTAATTTTGAATTTTGAATGGAGGATATTGAGTGGTGTAGGCAATATATAGCCATGCTTATGAAGAAATTATTAGGGAATGAATGATAAGAATTTGAATCCCCAAATTATTCTTGAGATCTTTTACCCCCTATTTTCGGCCTCCCTTTTCCCCATCTCCAAGTTCGGTCCTTTCTTTCTCCTTCAACCTCTCTGCCAACCTCTCCTCCCCTCCTTGCAAAACCGGCCACCCACATTCTTTCCTCCCTCTCCACCACACAACCCGAGCAACCGACTCCATCAAAATATTAACCGACTAGCCCCTCCTTCCACTTTGGCAATATTTCCACTACTTTTCCTCTCTCATCATTCCATATATATTGGCCTTCAAGTTTCTCCCTCACCTAGGGCATTGCAAAGGAAAACAACTCGCGCCTTCAATGTTCGGTGCTGATCCGTGGAGTCGCGTGGAGATAGATTCAACCACCGTCTTGTGCACCTCCTCCAATCATCTTGTGGACGGATTATTCTTGGGATTTTGGGTTCTTAGTGCGATGGGATGTTCATGCTACTACGACACAGATTCCGGGGCCAGATTCTAACCATGTTGATGTTGTTTTTGACTATTCCCACCTCACCGGCCACTCATCGATGATGAGTAATTTTGTGTGGAGGAGGATTGATGGCGACGATGCTGATGCGGCCGTCATATAGAGTTCATGTATTGGGATGGTCGTTGCCACAAGCTCGGAGATGGGAGTCTACCACGACATTTCTTCACCAACGCCGCCGCCGCTACATGTTTTGCTTGACGTACGCCGCCGCCAATAAATAAAATATATAATTATAAATTACATAATTATAATTATATATTTTATCATTTATTATTTTTAGCAATTTCTATTTTATGCAATTTTAATTTAAGCATTTTTTATTTACAAGCATTTCATTATAGTATTTTTATTTCATGTATAATGATGGGTGCTTATAACCATGATGTATTGTTTTAAATTATTTCCTTCCATATGTAAGATGGGTGCCTATAACCATCATAGTTTCATTTTAAATTTTCAATGGAGGAGATTGAGTGGTGTAGGCTATATATAGTCATGCTTATGAAGAAATTATTAGAGAATGAATGATAAGAATTTGAATCCCCAAATCTTTCTTGAGATCTTTTCCCCCCTATTTCCCCTCTCTCCCTCTTGGAAAATTCGGCTCATCCTCCTCCTCCCCTCTCTTTGGATGCCGACCACCTCTCTTCCCCTCTCTCTATTCGGCCTCCTCTCTGCCACCTTCTCCATCCCCTTTCAACTCTAAGGAAAAACCGACCCCCTCCTTGCATCATCAAGTTTGGCCAACCCCTAGCTGCGAACCACCATCATCCTCACAAAAAGACGACCACCATCACTCTCGCAAGAAAACTGACTACTGTTCTTCCTTCTAAACCCGACCACCCCATACCCTTTTGGTGAAATTCGGCCAAGGCAAGGACGTTCCTCCTTGAGATTCAAACACTGGCGTGAAGCAATGAAGGCGGACGAGTTTATCTCCATCCAGTGTAACTCTGGCGTAGCCGTTGAAGAGCAATCCAAGATAGTGAAATCGCAATCATCCATTCTGGTTGGGTGATGAGAAGTTCTACCTTCGTGTGTTTTTCATTTTCCTATATTATTCTTGTGGTGGTAAATTATAGCGTTGATTCTAGATAGCCTTAAAATAATCGTGGTTTTCTTCGATCGATTTGGTGTCTATCTTGATTGATTTAATTTTCGAGAGGATTGGCGAATCTCGTTTACTTTTAGTTGGGAGAGATCTACCATAACTGAATCATAATTTTTGGTAGATCTCTTTTGGTACAACCTTTGCTCGATCGAACTGAGTGGGTCCTTTTAGCCGGAAGGAATATTGGCCTATAGCCTTTATTCGATCCTAAAACAGTTTTGGCTACCCATATGTTAGCATTTAATTGATATAATTGCATAGCATATGCGCTGCGTTGAGATTTTGTGCGAGTGTAGAATTGGATTGTAGAGAGGTTTTCATGTGTGTCCGTAGATATTTTACGGTGTCCAATGTGAGCCTGTATCAGTGCCATCCACTATCACCTTTAATGGGTCGGGCGAGAGAGTTCTGCCTCTGCCCACCTCGACCACATAATCAGCAAGAAAGTCGGTCATCGCCTATTCCTTGATTGAGAGGCGAGGAACGAAGGATATGCCAAACTCACTAAACTCCACTGACCACCTTGCCAACCTCCCCGAGTGCTCCACCCCCTCAAAAATGTTGTGGAGAGGGTGGTCAGTCACCACCCGGATGTAGTGTGCTTGGAAATAAGGTCAGAGTCTCTGGGCTAAGATGACCAGAGCAAAAGCCAACTTCTCTAAAATCGGATATCGGAGTTCCGCCTTCCTCAACACCCTACTCACATAGTAGATTAGCAACTGCTTCTTCCCTTCTTCCTGGACCAAGGCGGAGCTCAAGGCCTCGACTCCCACCCCAAGATATAGAGATAAGTCCTCCCCTTAATTGGCCCCTTGGAGGAGCTGAACCTGGGTCAACTGCCTCTTCAAGGCATGGAATGCCTCCTCACACTCCTTGGACCACTCGAATTTCTGACCCCCCCTCAACACTTTAAAGAAGGGGGATCACTTCTCTCCCGCCCGAGACAGGAACCTGCTCAGCCCGGCCAAATTTCTTGTCAGCCTCTAGACCTCCTTGGCTTTCTGAGGCGACCGCAGCTCCATGATCGCCCTCATCTTATTAGGGTTGGGATCTACACCTGCAAGAGTAAGGATATTGCCTAGAAACTTACCCCTGCTTATGTAACGCCCCAAATCTCAGTGGTGACAGTGCTGAGAAGAGTGGGCAACACGGCCTGGGATACGGGCGTGTCCCAAAGTCATGTCCTACTCCATGTGAGGTACACGGTCGGGGACACGGGCGTGTCCATGACCGTGTCCTTCACTCGAGTGCTGGCAGGGTGTTCTCGAGTGAGCTCGACGAAATGCCATCAATGATCCTCGAGTTGAGTACATGGCCTGTGATATGGGCGTGTCCAGGGTCGTGTCCTGCTACGCGCTTGCCGAGTTCTCGAGTGAGTTCGATGAAATGCACTCGACGATCCTCGAGTGGGGCACACGACCTGTGACAAGGGCGTGTCATGGTCCGTGTCCTTCTCTATGCTTGGGCAAACCAATGAACATGGGCTAGACATGGGCGTGTTTGAAGCCATGTTTGACACACGGACTGTGACACGGGCGTGTCACAAGACCGTTTCCTGGTCTGGTTAAGTCAGTTTCTTTGCCGCTTAAGGTACACGGCCTGTGACATGGGCGTGTTACAGGCCGTGTTTAGCATGGGAAAGTAATTTTCAGGGCTTTTCGTGGTCGTTCATTCCTTTCAATTAGGATCCAACGGTTCTGTGATCTCCCTGATGTTATAAGTCCATGAGATGACGATAACTCTATCATTATCTAAGGCTTTTCTCTTTCTTTGAAAGAAGAGGAGAGTGGGGAGTGTAAGGGTGGAGGCGGAGGAATCCGACTGCCGGTGGAGTTTTAGAGCCCCGAATCGCGTGCCGAGGCCAGATTAGTTGAGGCAAAGCCATTGCGGTGCTTTTTATCCTTCTAGTCCTCCATGGCTCAAAAGTGATCGTCAAGGGTAACGATATTTCTTTCTTGGACATGTGAAGTCCTTGATTTGGAATATACATATGTTTCCCCCACAAAAAGGTGGCTTATTACGGAATTTCCTTTGGTTGATTTTGGATATCCCCAATATATCTTGCATGTAGATCCCGAAATGTGTAGTACAGAATAGGCATACTGTGTGAAGCCCATCTGTATAGGTTGGTCTGGATTGGTGATGTTTTATTTTGAACACCGGAGAAGACTCTGTGTATAAATGAATATGTTTGCGGATTTTGTGGGTTGTGCCTGTGAAGGAGAGTAGCATGAAGTAATGGAGTGAATGTCCAGGAAACTACACGCACAGTGCTTGTGCTGTATGCTATGAAAGACCAGTATTTCTGGCACTGCAGATGGCTACAGGGATTGCTGGATGGTTGATCCAAATAAGGTTAGGGTTAGGAATGGAAAGTGAGTTCTGTAGCTAACGCCGGGCAATAGTGAGTGTCGTTGGCGATGGCTCCTAACTAACCTGAGATTATGATGCCAGTCCCTCAGGGAATGTCTGGCTATTTGTGAGCTTGGTGAGCTCTTCAAAAGGCCTCATGCCGAACGAATAAGGGGATGCCGACCCATGTTAGTCTAGTCATTGAACTAATGATTTGAGCAACGAGTAAGGGCTGAACTGTAACAGCATTATGGTTGTCCGCCATGAGTTAATGGGTGATTGGCATTCGGTAGAAACACATAGAGAGAGTCTTAGGCATGCGCGCCATTAAGAATAAAGTCTCCTGCTGAAGGTCGTGGAGCAAAATGCTCATGTTTATGATTGGACTTCACTCCTTGAATGGCGGTGGGCCACTGGTTTATCTGGTATACCAAGAATGTGCCCTGAGTGCACGAAGCATCGGACCGCATGGTCGACGTTTATGATATGTCGATTGTGCGTGAGTGCACATTGTGTGATATATCTGCTTGTGAAATACTACGCCTACAGGGAAGGAATGCCACTGCCCCGGTTAAGGGTATGGTCATTATAAAATGTTCAGTTGAATGCTGACTGTTGCCTTGTTTACCACAGTATGGTGGATTGTCTCGTGTAGATGCAGGAGAGCCGAGTAGAAAATATGGGGCTGAAGCCCATGTTGTTGCTGCTGCTACTGCTATGCTGGGCCTTGAAGTCCAAAGAAGTTCATATGATTGTATTTTCATGTGTGGTCTGCGTTCCGATGTATGTAATTCACATGTATAAAGCTTAACTGTAAGTCCATAAGGCCAGACTTGCATTGTAATTGCAGTACATTCCTTCGTGATGTATATATATAAATGTTGGTTTATATATTGTGGACATTCAAATGAATTGAGTTCAAGAAACTAAAAGCTTCCTCTAGAATGCTCTGAGTTAGGACGCACAACACTGTTATTAACCCGTAACTTCGCCGTCTGTTTGTAGCATATGGTGTGGGACCCCGGCCGGACCTTCTGTTATATGTCATTTAACGGATAGTGGTGTTACATTTTGGTATCTGCTTGTCTCGGTCTTCCCTTTCCAATTCGTGGTCGAATTCTTTTGTGGGGTGGCGAGCACGTGTAAGTGCGACCCACTATAATATTAATGAACTCAAGAATGTCCACTAATGAATGCAAATACACCTGTTTGGGCAACCTGTGCGTTCCTGGCATTGCTTTTGGCACTATGTTAGTTGCTTACTTGTGTGTTTCACGACTGTCGGCGACTAGCGTGAATGCGGGGCAGCAAGAACCTAGCATTCGATGGGAATGAAGACGCCAACTATGGTACCAACACCTCCTCCTTCGGTAGAGACAGTCCGATTGATCGCTGATGTGGTCTTCGCAATGATCAAGGCCCAACATTAGGGACATGTACAACCCTCTGTTCCGATGGTACGTGTCATGCCGGTCAGTGTACTTGATCAGACGCCAAGGGGAAGAGCATCAGCTTCGTCGTTGAACATCTGCCTGAGCCAAGGAATGTACACGGTTGAGGAATACTTTCATGCATTTATTGAACTGAGACAACATCCAGAGTTTGTGTTTGAAACCGAGGAGACTAACATCAACATGTTTTATAATGGGTTATGTCAGGAACTACGTTTTTTGTTGATGGGTCCTAAGTTACTGGGATTCCAAACATTGGTGGAGACAGATAGACTATTGGAAATGGACATGACAAAAGCCCACCAAATGCCTGAGATCAGGGAATTGAGTCCTCCACGGGTTGGAAAGTCTACTCACCGCAGGAGGTGTAAACACGACACGAGAGTATTGATGAGTCAAGCTTCGTGTGCTTGTTATACTTGTGGCAAGAAAGGACACCTTGCCCGACATTGTTGGGATGGTGGACAGAAGCTAAAGAAGCAACACAGGTGTTACTCGTGTGGCAAAGGACATAAAGCCCGATATCTCCGAAGTGGCCCTTAAATAACAACAAAAAAGAAGGGAATTTCGCATTTATGTACATCAATAATTGTGCTCCTGTACTGTGCATGTTTTGTGTGTACAAACGTGTGGTTAGTGTTTTAATGGAGGCTGCAAGTGTTCCTTTTGTGCGTATATTGGTATAATACATATACGAATGGGATAAACGTGCTTGCACGGTAGTCGTGAACACGAATAGATGTTATAGTACATGGGGTATCTTGGCTGTAACTATCTGGTTGGTCAACCAAAGGTTGAAAAGAAGACAGGAGCATCATATGCTGACAAGGGAAAGGCAGTGATGGAGTCCTCTGTATCCCAGGCTGCTTTCGTTATTTCATACCTTGTTTATAGCTTGTGTATTATGTGTTTGTATTAGGCTTTGTACTGATTCGAGACTGTCCAGCGAGAGCACTGTGTAACGCCCCGAAACTCAAAAGAGCAACGGGATGCGTTCCGGGCCAAATTTGGAATTTGGCAGGAGGCACACGGCCTGGGACACAGGCGTGTCCAAGGGTGTGTCATGTTGGGTTCGACGATTTGGCCGAGAGGTCGACGAAATTGGGTTCGACGATCGTCGAGCAGAAAATACAGGCGTGTCCCAGGGCGTGTCGAGTTTGGTTCGACGATCGGGCCATGGGTTCGATGATCGGGCCATGTGTTCAACGATCGGGCCGTGGGTTAGACGATCGGGCCGTGTGTTCGACGATTTGGCTAGAGATCTCCGTTCGACGATCTGGCTGCATTCGACGATTTGGCCAGAGATCTCCGTTCTACGATCTGGCAGCGGTCGACGATCTTGGTTCGACGATCGTCGAGCGCGGGGCGGATTGTGGCGTGTTTGACTCTGTCGACGCGAAGTGTCGACACATGGGTTTTGGCGGGAGTTGACTAAATGTCCAAACACTATTTGATTGGTCGTGGACGTGTCTTGCTCCGGATTGGTGAACTGTGCGGTGCTTAGCCCCATTTGTACAGGTCAGACCTGGATCGTGCCGTGCATTTCCCTTTTGTGGGATCCGACAGCTGTGGTTATTTCCCGATGGGGTTATACCCGAGTACAGGGTTTCAAAACCCTTATTTTTCTGTCGTAGTTCTCTGTCTATATCTTAGAGAGAGGGGAGAGAAAAAGAGGAAGGAGTCTAGATCCAGTCGTTGGAGGAGTTTCAGAGCTCCAAATCGCGAGATGACTTCGGATCTACGAATGCAAGGAGATTGCGGTGCTTTACATCCGCGTACATTTCCATGGCGCCAAGGAAGAACGCTAGGGTAACGATTCTCTACTTGAGCATGTGAAGATCTACTTCTTTTGCATAGGAAGCCCGCTCTCGCGAGTTTGCGGTGAGTTTGAGGCGTTCCTTCGGGTAGATATGTGAAGTCCCCGTTGTGTAGAGTCCGTAATCTAGAACGGACATAGGCATGATGTGTGAAGCCTATCCGGACATGTTGGTCTGGATCGGTGATGTTGCATTGCATTAATGCCGGAGAAGAATCCGTGCGAATGTTTGTTTTTCGGGTCTTCTACGTGGTAGATTGCAACAGGGAGCCTTGGGGATTAACCCTAAGGTGCACCCGGAAAACTGGGCAGATGTGTGATTCTGCCAACATGGTGGCCTGCGAGCCAACTTGAACAAAACCGGGTTATGTGAAGTTTGTGACGGAAACGGGACTCGGGAGAAGTTTTACCCACACATATGTTTTAAATTAACGTTGCGGTGTGAGCAACGGGTTAGGCGGAACCGTACCCGTTCTATGTCGTTCGGTTAGAGCCGTTGGCATAGATGAGGGTCTTCAGCGGTCTTTGGTTTAAATTACTGTGACCCATGCCAGGTAGAAAAAATGCTCATTGTTTGGCCGTCCAAAGGGATGGTGGTGAGTCGGCGGACTTTGACCGTGATCACTGAGAATGTGCCCTAAGTGCACGGGGTGTGTGGCCGTGCGAGCCTACGCCTGTGATGTAGTGATATTACTATAATGCTTGGTTATACTAATAAAGTGCAGGGAATGAGCATCGCCGCCCCAAGTTGGGGGCGGGATCGTTATAATTTGGTCAGCATTGCTGACCGTTGCCTTTGTTTGCCACCGTGCGGTGGTTTGTTGCTTGCAGGTGCTGCTGGACCAAGCAGTCAATAGCGGGCTAAATCCCAAATTGTGAAGCCGGCCCTCGAAGGCCTAATTGGAGTGTTTTACTTGCTTTTGTTCATGTATGACCGGCCTGCGTGCCATGTAATATGAGTAAACCATTTGTAAGGCCTTAAGGCCAGTACTTGTGTATGTACTTCATTCCTTTTTGGCTTGTTAGTGGACATTCATGCTTGTTGTTGGGTTCTTTTAATTGCAACTATTTAAACTGCTTAAGCTAGAATGCTCTGTGTAGGACGGTGTGATTGGTTGGATGGTTTCCATTGACTAACCACCCGGTCTGTCTGTGGTATATGGCGTCGGGCCCCGGCCGGACCTACTTCTATATGCTATGCGACGGATAGGGGGTGTTACAATTTGATATCAGACTACGGGTTTCGATTGTAAGACCCCCCGCCCCTTTTTTTTCTTTTTGAACACCGGGGTCTTAGACCCAGAACCGCCGTTTTGCGGTGACTCCTCCACGCCCTGAAGGGTCATCACCACAAAGCGCCGATTCTGCCGGCCAATTCGATCATAGAAAAGTAGCACAATAAAGTAAATGCAAACTAGCAGTCCACAGATAATCACATATCATAAAGATAATCTCCACGAAGGGAGTGTCCACAAAAAAATACATCAGAGTAGTAAAATACGGGCTTATGCCCGGTACATCATTTCCACACTACAAATCACTCATGCGGAAGCAAAAGCAGAAAATCTACTCAAGGTCGAGACTCACGGTCCCGGCTGTATGAACTCCGGAGCTAGACTGCCCCATCTCCAAGCGCACCGGTCTCTGGGGCTGCTCCTCCATGCCGGGCTCCATGATCCCCTAAATGATGCGGTTCGAAAATCGTTAGTCTAAAAGACTAAGCCCTATCATCCCCTACCCCTTCCCCCACGGCCCCTAGGCACCGAGCGGAGAGGAAGAAAGAAGAGGACTTGAAGGTGGATAATATTAAAAACAGATGGCAGCGGACTTATACTAGCAATTCTATAATAGATAATGACAATAAGATGAAATATGAAAAGTAACCTTCACTTATGTGAGAACACATAAGCCAAGGGATCTTCTGCGAGGCTCCCATCGTATAAAGAGTCTCATACCAATTTATACGTTGGGGTGTCAGTTATCAAACAGCAATAAATATATATATATATATATATATATATATATATATATATATATATATATATATATATATATATATATATATATATATATATATCAAAATTGACGTTAATTTATAAACTTTCCCACACAAGCTTATAGACCAAGGGGTCGTTTTGCAGGGTCTAAAATATAAGCATCCCATTCCACTTATACTTTAGGTGTCAGGGTTAAATGAATCGATTATGCTATGACATGCAAGTGGGTATGATGGATCATACAAGTGCAACACACACACCCGACTCTGTGCACACAGACCTTTAGTTCCCCCTTTTTGGAGCCGTAACCACCCAGGATACCTTCGTAGTGGCAGACGGAAGCGGTGGGTTGGGCCTCGCCCACCTCTAAACCAGTAAAGCACTACCGGTCAGACCTATCGTACGCCTCAACGCTTGGTGCACGAAGCGGACTCCTGCGTACACTTGCTGGCTGGCGCATCGGACTTCTGTTGTCGAAGTGATAACCACACTTGCCTAGTCAGCGTATTGGCGTTGGTGCATCGACCCTCCAATACCGAATACCCACCACCTTAATTTCCTTTCCTTTTATGCACATGAAAATTTAGCATAATCAAAAACCGAGCCGAAGCACCCCGGACCAAAACGTCCGTCTCTTAACTATCTGAGCCGAAGCTCTCCGGACCAAAACGTCTGTCTCTTAACGATCCGAGCCGAAGCTCGCAGCTATCTTCCTATGCTATCTGTTTTTGTGAAATGTGCAACCCTAATTACTAAGTTACTCTTTTCAGCTTGTTAATACAGTTTACGTTAACCCAGGACTGCCCCCGGTATTCCCTATGAAGGGCTCTCAAGGGGCACTAGGAACTATGTTGGGATTACGCCCAGCGTTCCCTTTCGCAAGGTACTTATTATTATTGTTGGTTAATACCCTTACCCATTACCTTCTCATATTACAATAGGCTAATCCTAGGGTGATTTGACTCCACCTCACCTCGGGGAAGACGATCTTTCGTCGAACCCGAGCACCTCTAAACTCTAGCCAAATAAATTTCTCACCACTCTTCCTATCCTTCTATGGTGAACTCATCCACATCTATCCAAAATGACTAACTCCTACACCATGTCCCATCGTATCTTATTGCAATTTACCCAACTTGCCAAATGCATACCATCCTAGGCTATATGTCGGACCGGACAGGAAATAATCCAAATAATCATCCAAATGGCCTACCTTTTTTACTGGAGACTTATCATGACACAAATATACTAAATTCAGGAAATTATAATTTTCCTAATTTATCTGGCATTTAATTAATTTCCCTTAAGCTTCCAAAGGCTACCAGTTTGAACATGAACTACCCTAAGTACTCATGCAAGATGCCAAATAAAATTATGATAAATATTAGGTTATCTCAATATGGTAAATCCAAAGTATCACAATTTTTCTATCATCAAAAGGACACAAAAACTATTTTAGCAATATTTACTATCTTCCGTTGTTTATGAATCAAGTATAGAAAATATCTATCCAAAAATTATAAATTAAATATACTATGCAGAAACAACCTTAAAAGTAGCATTGGCCAAGTTTCATAATTTTTCAGCAAGTATTAATCTCTGAATAAATTAATTATCAAAAATCCCCATATTATGGACTTGTAAAGGAAGTACTGTAATAAACCCTATAAATATTATGAATAAATTTCTAAAAGCATATTCTGACCTGAAATCATCAGTACCTAAGTCTCATGAGTTTTCAACAGATATATCATACATAAATAATTTTATACCACCAAAGCCCCTTTTTGAATCTAGTGAAGGAAGTACTAAATATCATCAATTAAAAACTGTAACAAAATTCAGGGATATTCACTTAGACCTAGGTCATCTACTGACCAAGTTTCATCAGTTTCAAATGAACAAAATAATCAAATTAATTAGAAAACCATTTTGGGGCCCTTTGAAATATAACAAATAAAGTACTAGAAATATAATCCATAAAATTCTAATAAAATTACTAGGGGTTCTAGATGGTCTTAAACGTACTCTACCCAAGTTTCACAACCTTTAAATATGTTTAATGGCTGAATTTACAAAATTGTTCTTCTACCCTAAAACTAGGGTTAGGGTTTTGGGATGTATACCTTCCTCCAAGTCCTCTAAGATTCCTTTCAGAGAACTTAGGTTACACTACCTTCAATTCTACGGAGTTTTCAAGGTCATACAAGGGCATTAGCCCACATGTCCTTCACAACCCCCAAAAGTCCTTCCTTAGGGTTTGAGGTTGAACCCTAGGGTAAATCAAGCCTAAATCATCCCATTTTCCTTAATAGGGTGACATTGGCCATGTCAAGTCAGTGTCCAAAACTTCAGCCTCTGTTGAGGGGAGGTGACCACCCTAAGTCCATAGTGCACTTTTAATTAAAAATACCTCCTTAAAGCCAAACTAGGGTTTGGTGATTCCCTAACCAAACCCTATCCAAATGAGTTGAAATTTTGTACAGGGCTAGGTATGGATACCAGGGACCACTCACCAAAATTTAGGAGGGTTTCGAGGTCATTAGTCTACTTAATTAAAATACCCTAGCATTATTAAATAAAAGTAAAAACTTTAGGCAAAGTGTCCACAAAAAATCCCAATTTTTGCCAGACCCTAGATATAGTTACGACCGACACCCTGTCCAAAGGTCCGCCCATTTGGACAAGGGATGAAGGGTGGGCATCCATTTGAATCTCAGGACAGCCCTATGTAAAGGTCCCACCAAACTGGCTGCCCTGGTCCAACCAGAGGGCCAAATTGGGCCAAATCAATTTAAGATTAAAGTAGACCCATAGGGCTACAACATTCATATTGAAAGGTTTCCCACCTGGTGGACCTAATTATTTTTAATATTTATTTTAAAACAGCCCAGTTTACAGGACAGAAATTCAGAAATCAAAACTTAATAAAAGAAATGATCTGCATGGATCTTAAAGCAAATCGTGAGGCTCCTGGTCATCTTCTTCCTCCAGCCAAAGGCCATGATTGGCCGAACCTGGGGCCTATTCCAAGAGCTTTTCCCGGCCACACTGCCACCTCCCTGGCCGGCCACCACCGCCACCACCTTCGTTGAGGTGGGGGCTATCGCCGGGCGGCGACACGGCCGCCGGAGGGGTGGTTTCCGGCGAACCCCACACTCCATTTTTTTCAAAAAAACCATGGAAAAATCATCACATGATCTGGCTCATTTGAGCCTGATTTTCATCCTAAAAGATTCCTAAGATCTATCCATAGAAGAAGGAGTAGAGGAGGACCTTTAACCGAGCTTGTCGGCGAGTGTGGTGTTGGTGCGCCATGGCCGGTGGTGGAGCTTTCTGATGCTTTGCAACTTCACTGCCAAACATCCCGGTTTCTTTAGGTGAAGGGTGGAAACAATTTCTCTTGGCCCAGGGAAGCTTTTAAAAGCATCAAATGGGGGAGAGGGAGGGTCATGGCTTCAAAGCCATTAATGGCCATGAAAGGGAATTTCGGCCATGGAGAAAATCCATGGAAATTCACCTCCCCTTGGTCCCAATTCGTTTGGAAACTCCTCAAAACTGATAGGGGAGATGAATACTAATTAATTGGTGAAGAATGAAGGGGTGATTCACCTTCCCCACCATGAATGGCCTTCTCTTTCTTCTTTCTCTCTCTTCCCTATTGGAGGAAATTGATTTCAGCCACCTTGGGTGGCCAGCCATGGCTATTAAACTCCTCAAAACTGATGAGGCCCTTAGTCGCCTTGGTCATGAATGGCCTCTTTTCTCACTTTCTCTCTCCTCCATTAAAGGGAAAAATGGAGCTTCCTCTCTCCTACTCACCATGGCCGAATTTTCTCATCTACCTAGCCTATTGGCATCCCATTAACCCATATTAATAATAAAAATGAGGTTAGCCCATGTGGGGGAAATGGTTTGAGCTTGAGTTAGCCCATTTGGGCTAATTTGACCTAACAATAGAATAGAGTTGACCTTGATCAACATGACCATTTGGGTTGACCCTAATGGTTCCTTGGTGACCCATTGGCCTCCCCTAAGGTCTAGGAAGACTTGCGTAGGGTTGCTTGGGCATCTTGGGAGTTACTTGACCCTTAGTTAGGGCACTTTGACCCTTTTTGAAGCTAGGGTTGACTTGGGTCAACTTAGCCTCTTTGGTTGACCCCAATGGGTCCTTAGTGATCCATTGACCTCCCCTAAGATCTAGGAAGGATTGGGTAGGGTTGTATTGGCATTTTTGAGGTCACCTACCCTTAGGAAGGGTACTTTGACCAATTTAGGGGCTATTGTTGGCTTTGGTCAACATATACTCTTGGGTTGACCCCAATGGGTCCTTGGTGACCCACTGACCTCCCCTAAGGTTTATGAAGGTTTGGATAGGGTTAACTTGGTACCTTGGAGGTCACTTGACCCTTGGTAAAGGCATTTTGACCACTTTGGGGCTTGAGTTGACTTGGATCAACTTAGCCACTAGGTTTGACTCCAATGGGTCCCTAGTGACCCATTGACCTCACTTTAGGTTTAGGAAGCCCTGAGTAAGGTTGGTTGTGCACGTTAGAGGTCAATTGCCCATGATTAGGGCACCTTGCCTTATTTACGCCTATGGTGGTCCTAGGTCAAATTGGCCACTTGGGATTGACTCCAATGGACCCTTAAGACTCCAGTAGACCCTCTGATAGGTTAGTGATGTTGTGGTGGGGTCAAATTGTAACGCCCCGAAACTCAAAGGAGCAAAGGGGGACGTTTTGGGCCAGTTTTGGTTTCTGGCTGACGGCACACGGCCTGGGACACGGGCGTGTCCCAGGGCGTGTCAAGTGTGTGCCGACACTTAGTCGCGAAGTCGTCGAGGTATACTCGACGATTCGTCGAGAAAGGGCACACGGCCTGCGACACGGGCGTGTCGCAGGGCGTGTCGACCCGTGTCGACACTTAGCCGTGAAATCGTCAAGTTATTCTCGACGATTCGTCGAGAATGGGCACACGGCCTGCGACACGGGCGTGTCGGAGGGCGTGTCGACCCGTGTCGACGATCGTCAAGGTGAAATCGTCGAGATTCACTCGACGATCGTCGAGACAAGGCACACGGCCTAGGACACGGGCGTGTCCAAGGCCGTGTCATCCAGTCGTCGTTCTCCCCTCGACGAAATGCCCCATGTACACGGCCTAGGGGCCCAGGCGTGTCAATGTGACACGGGCAAGGACACGGGCGTGTCCTAGAACCCGTGCAGTGCTCGGGTTGGAAACGGGGGAAAATCATGGGGTACACGGCCGGCTACACGGCCGTGTCAGCTGGAACACGGGCGTGTCAACTCGAACACGGGCGTGTTCGATACCCGTGTGCGTGTTCAGAAGATTCGATTTTGACGGCGAATGCGGCACACGGCCCTGGACACGGGCGTGTGCCAGGCCGTGTTCGGCCCAGATTGGGCATTTCAGCCCCGAATCAAAGCCGCTCGTTTTCTTAGGTTGAGATCCGACGGCTGGGGATGGTTTCTGAGAGTATATACTCGGGTTTGACTTAGAAAAATCCACACTTTTCACCCCTTTTCATCTCTCCAAACCCTTGGAGAAAGAAGATCTAAGGCAAGAGGAAGAGGAGCTAGATCCGCCATTGGAGGAGCTTCGGAGCTCCGAATCGCAAGCCGACTCCGGATCCACGGAGGCAACGCAAGTGCGGTGATTTCTATCCGATTACATTTCGATGGCACCAAAGAGGAACGCAAGGGTAACGATCCTCACTTGTGAGCATGATAGCTCTCTTTCTTAGCATAGGAAGCCCTCTCTCGCGAGTTTGCGAAGAGTTGGAGGCGTTCCTTCGGGTAGATATGTAAAGTCCCCGTTGTTTAGCGTCCGTATGCGAGAACGGACATAGGCATTTTGGTTGAAGCCTACCCGGACATGTTAGTCCGGATCGGTGATGTTGCATTGCATAAGGCCGGAGAAGACTCCGTGCTATTTGGTGTTTTCGGGTTTTCTACGCGGTAGATTGCAGCAGGGAGCCTTGGGGACTAACCCAAAGGTGCACCCGGAAAACTGGGCGGACACGAGGTCTTGCCAACTTGGTGGCTTGGAAGCCAACTTGAACATAACCGGGTTATGTGACTTGTGATGAAAATGGGACTCGGTAGAAGTTTGACCTGCGCATATGGTTTAAATTACCGTTGCGGGCGCATATGGTTTAAATTACCGTTGCGTTGTGAGCACGGGTTAGATGGAACCGTACCCACTCTATGTCGTTCGGATTAGGGCCGTTGGCATAGATGAGGGTCTTCGGCGGTCTATGGTTTTAATTACCGTGACCCATGCCAGGAAGACAAACTGCTCATTGTTTGGCCGTCCAAGAGAGGATGGCGGTGAGTCGGCAGACTTAGACTGCGTTCACCAAGAATGTGCCCTGAGTGCACGGGGTGTGTGGCCGTTGAGCCTCCGCCTGTGATGAAATGACTATATTTATAATGCTCGCTTATGCTAATGAAATGCAGGGAAGGAGCATCGCCGCCCCGAGTTGGGGGCGGGATCGTTATAATTTGGTCAGCATTGCTGACCGTTGCTTTGTTTGCCACCGTGCGGTGGTTTGTTTGCTTGCAGGTGCAGCTGGACCGAGCGGTCAATAGCGGGCTAAAGCCCTTTTTGCGAAGCTGGCCCTCGAAGGCCCAAGTGAAATGTTTTCTATTTTTATTCATGTATGGCCGGCCTGCGTGCCGAGGTTGGTAAATCATGTAACGGACAAGTGAAACTTTTTGTAAGGCCTTAAGGCCAATGTTTGGGTATTTTTGTATACATTCCTAAATGTTGTATTAGTGGACATTCGTGCTCTTATGCTGGGTTCTTGTTTACAACTTATATTAACTGCTTCCGCTAGAATGCTCTGTGTAGGACGTTGAGATTGGTTGGATGGTTTCCATAAGTAACCACCCGGTCTGTCTGTGGTATATGGCGTCGGGCCCCGGCCGGACCTACTGCTATATGTTATGCGACGGATAGGGGGTGTTACAATTTGGTATCAGACTACTGGTTTTGGTCGGGCTTAAACGGAATTCGTGGTCGAATTCTTTTTAAGGGGTGGTGCGCACATTGTGTGCGTCATCGTTATAATGGTAAAAGAACCCATGAATGTCCACTTAGGAATGAAAATACTCGTGTTTGAGGAACCTGCGTGTTCCTATAATTGCTGTTTGCAATGTTATTTGGTCGCTTAACGGTGTTTTGTACCACTATAGGTGACCCGAAGTGGTGTTGGGCCGTTAGAACGCCGAGGTTCTGAGGCTAGTAGTGCACCAGAAGTTGCTCCAGCAACACCTTTGTCGGCTGAAAATATACGATTGGTGGCTGAAGCGGTGTTGGCCGTGATCAATGCGCAGCCTGGAAGGCAAGCGCAGCAGCCCGCTCCTGTGATGGAGCAAGTACCTCTTCAAGAGGCCGAGCCGAGGAGGATGGAGCAAGTGGTTGTAGAACCAATAGTGCCAAGGAGGGCGACTGAGAGGCAGTTGAAGCATGTAATGAGCTTTAACCCTCCGTTATTCTCGGGGTTGGGAACCCCATCACAGGCTGAAGACTGGCTCTCTAGGGTGAAGAGAGTCATGACAGCGACGGAGACGGAGGAGTGGCAAATGACCACCATCGCTACGTTCCTTCTGGATGGGGAAGCGAGGATGTGGTGGGAAGGTTTGGAGCTGCATCATTTGAGAGGTAGACAACTGATAGACGTTCCGATGGAAGAGTTCTCGGAATTGTTCTTAGCAAGATACCTCCCTTCTACTCAGAGGATTTCAATGGAGAATGAGTTCCTGAAGTTGGTGCAGGGTGAGAGGAGCGTGGATGAATATCTCCACGAGTTTACGCGGTTGAGTCGTTATGCTAGCTCCATCATCATGGATGAGGAGCGCAAGACTAATCGTTTTTATGAAGGCTTGAGGGATGAGCTGAGATTGTTACTGTCGGGGCCAATGACGCAGGGTTTCTTAACCTTGGTCAATACTGCCCGGTCCTTAGAGAAGGACATGAAGAGTGTACAAGCGAAGAAAGGCTTGGGCGAGAAGAAATCTGGGTTCAAAGTGCCGACTACTTCAAAGTCTGGCTATCAACGATTCTTTAAGAAGCATAGGACTTCGGGTCCAGCTCCTTCTGGTGCTTCTGGGGCGACTACGAGTCGGACCCCGGGCGCGTGCTTCACTTGTGGCAAGACGGGGAATTTCGCCAGTGATTGTTGGAGCGGACGTCCTAAGTCTGAAAGGAGGCCAGGAGCTACCTACGAAGAGAAGGGAAAGGCGGTGGAGTCGACCGCATCTCACTATGCTCCGGCCCAACCAAGGGTTTACAATCTTGGCCAACAGGAGGCCATTAAACAAGCTGACGTGGTGACAGGTACGGTTTAATTTATAGCAAGTCAATTCCTTTATATGCTTGTTATGTATATGTTACCTTACCACTGCTTGTTTAGGATTTGTAATGATTTGTGAAAATCCCGCACGAGCACTCTTCGATACGGGAGCTTCACACTCCTTCTTGTCCGAAGGATTTATATCACGCATCGGAGTCCCTTCTTCGATGGCGAAGGACAAGTTGGATGTGTTGTTGCCCAATGGGTGTTCGATGCGAGCGGTTAGGATCTGCGAGGTTAAGACTCGTATTGGAGAGCAGGAGTTCGACCTGCGGGCGTCTTTACTTCCGTTAGTGGAGTTCGACGTCATATTTGGCATGGACTGGCTCTCGGAGCAGCAGGCCCATATAGATTGCGGTAGCAAGGAAGTCAAGCTGGGAGCGAGTCGTGAGACGACTTTTACGGGCTTAAAGGGGTCGAGCAAGACGTTGATGTCTGCTCTTCAGGTGGTAAAGGCGGTCCGTGCTGGAGCAGAACTGTTCTTTACACTAGTGGAGGTTGCAAAGCCGAAGCCCGCGTTGGATTGTATTTCAGTGGTATCGGAATACCCTGATGTGTTCGCCGCAGATCTTCCTGGAGCCCCGCCTCAACGGGAGATAGATTTTACGATCGAGCTAGTGCCAGGTGCAAAGCCTGTGTCACGATCTCCGTATCGGCTAGCGCCTAAGGAAATGGCGGAGCTGAAAGTTCAACTGCAAGAGTTGTTGGAGCAAGGGTATGTGCGCCCGAGTTCTTCGCCTTGGAGCGCACCGGTCCTCTTTGGTAAGAAGAAGGACGGAAGCTTGAGATTGTGTATTGATTATCAGGAGCTAAACAAGCTGACTGAGAAGAATAAGTACCCGATCCCTAGGATTGTGATCTCTTTGATCAGTTAGTCGGGTCGACGGTGTACTCGAAGTTAGATCTCAAGTCTGGGTACTATCAGCTGCGGATAAGGGAGAGTGATATCCCGAAGACAGCGTTTAGTACGAGATACGGGCATTATGAGTTTACGGTCATGCCGTTTGGGCTGACTAATGCGCCGTCGGTGTTCATGGATTTGATGAACAGGACGTTCAGGGAGTACTTGGACCATTTCGTGATCGTCTTCATCGACGATATTTTGGTGTACTCGCAAAGTGAGGAAGATCACTTCAAGCATCTCCATTTGGTGCTGGAGACGCTAAGGAGAAACCAGTTGTATGCCAAGTTCTCGAAGTGCGAGTTTTGGCTATCCTCAGTAGCGTTCCTCGGGCATATAGTGAGTGGAGAGGGTATTGCGGTGGATCCGGCGAAGATTGTTGCGATACGGGAGTGGCCTGAGCTTGCTACGGTAGCAGAAGTCCGGAGCTTTTTGGGGCTTGCCGGTTATTATAGGCGCTTCGTAGAGAACTTCTCGCGGATAGCGCTACCTCTCACTACTTTGACGAGCTTTTTGGGGCGTGTCCAAGGCCGTGTCATCCAGTCGTCGTTCTCCCCTCGACGAAATGCCCCGTGTACACGGCCTGGGGGCCCAGGCGTGTCAATGTGCCACGGGCAAGGACACGGGCGTGTCCTAGAACCCGTGCAGTGCTCGGGTTGGAAACGGGGGAAAATCATGGGGTACACGGCCGGCTACACGGCCGTGTCAGCTGGAACACGGGCGTGTCAACTCGAACACGGGCGTGTTCGATACCCGTGTGCGTGTTCAGAAGATTCGATTTTGACGGCGAATGCGGCACACGGCCCTGGACACGGGCGTGTGCCAGGCCGTGTTCGGCCCAGATTGGGCATTTCAGCCCCGAATCAAAGCCGCTCGTTTTCTTAGGTTGAGATCCGACGGCTGGGGATGGTTCCTGAGAGTATATACTCGGGTTTGACTTAGAAAAATCCACACTTTTCACCCCTTTTCATCTCTCCAAACCCTTGGAGAAAGAAGAGCTAAGGCAAGAGGAAGAGGAGCTAGATCCGCCATTGGAGGAGCTTCGGAGCTCCGAATCGCAAGCCGACTCCGGATCCACGGAGGCAACGCAAGTGCGGTGATTTCTATCCGATTACATTTCGATGGCGCCAAAGAGGAACGCAAGGGTAATGATCCTCACTTGTGAGCATGATAGCTCTCTTTCTTAGCATAGGAAGCCCTCTCTCGCGAGTTTGCGAAGAGTTGGAGGCGTTCCTTCGGGTAGATATGTAAAGTCCCCGTTGTTTAGCGTCCGTATGCGAGAACGGACATAGGCATTTTGGTTGAAGCCTACCCGGACATGTTAGTCTGGATCGGTGATGTTGCATTGCATAAGGCCGGAGAAGACTCCGTGCTATTTGGTGTTTTCGGGTTTTCTACGCGGTAGATTGCAGCAGGGAGCCTTGGGGACTAACCCAAAGGTGCACCCGAAAAACTGGGCGGACACGAGGTCTTGCCAACTTGGTGGCTTGGAAGCCAACTTGAACATAACCGGGTTATGTGACTTGTGATGAAAATGGGACTCGGTAGAAGTTTGACCTGCGCATATGGTTTAAATTACCGTTGCGGGCGCATATGGTTTAAATTACCGTTGCGTTGTGAGCACGGGTTAGATGGAACCGTACCCACTCTATGTCGTTCGGATTAGGGCCGTTGGCATAGATGAGGGTCTTCGGCGGTCTATGGTTTTAATTACCGTGACCCATGCCAGGAAGACAAACTGCTCATTGTTTGGCCGTCCAAGAGAGGATGGCGGTGAGTCGGCAGACTTAGACTGCGTTCACCAAGAATGTGCCCTGAGTGCACGGGGTGTGTGGCCGTTGAGCCTCCGCCTGTGATGAAATGACTATATTTATAATGCTCGCTTATGCTAATGAAATGCAGGGAAGGAGCATCGCCGCCCCGAGTTGGGGGCGGGATCGTTATAATTTGGTCAGCATTGCTGACCGTTGCTTTGTTTGCCACCGTGCGGTGGTTTGTTTGCTTGCAGGTGCAGCTGGACCGAGCGGTCAATAGCGGGATAAAGCCCTTTTTGCGAAGCTGGCCCTCGAAGGCCCAAGTGAAATGTTTTCTATTTTTATTCATGTATGGCCGGCCTGCGTGCCGAGGTTGGTAAATCATGTAACGGACAAGTGAAACTTTTTGTAAGGCCTTAAGGCCAATGTTTGGGTATTTTTGTATACATTCCTAAATGTTGTATTAGTGGACATTCGTGCTCTTATGCTGGGTTCTTGTTTACAACTTATATTAACTGCTTCCGCTAGAATGCTCTGTGTAGGACGTTGAGATTGGTTGGATGGTTTCCATAAGTAACCACCCGGTCTGTCTGTGGTATATGGCGTCGGGCCCCGGCCGGACCTACTGCTATATGTTATGCGACGGATAGGGGGTGTTACACAAATAGTCAAGATGAGACCCTAAAATCAAACCCTAGGTTGGGTAATTGGAAATTGTTATGTGCAAACCATGATGATCTCGCATCCATTCCTAAGCTCACGTGGTCTCTTGGGCTTCCTAGGGTTTTGTCATGACCTAGTCATTGCCAAAACAATTCTTAGGGGTCTAGTTGGAAATGAGATGTTACATAGGTCAGGCTTAAAATGAATTCGTGGACGAATTCTTTTTAAGGGGAGGTGAGCACATGTGTGTGCGTCATCGTTATAACAACAAAAGAACCCATGAATGTCCACTTAGGAATGAAAATACACGTGTTTGGGGAACCTGTGTGTTCCTATAATTGCTGTTTGCAATTTTGTTTGGTCGCTTAACGGTGTTTTGTGCCACTATAGGTGACCAGAAGCGGTGCTGCGCCGTCAGAACCTCGAGTTTTTGAGGCTAGCAGTGCACCAAATGATGCTCCCGCAAAACCTCCTTCGGCCGAAACCATTCGACTGGTGGCTGAAGCAGTGTTTGCAATGATCAATGTGCAGCCTGCAAGGCAGGTGCAACGTCCCACTCCTGCGATGGAGGAGGTACCACTGCCAGCGGCTGAGCAGAGAAGGGTGGAACAGGTAGTAGAGGAACCGGTGGTGCCGAGGAGGGAAACCGAGAGACAGCTCAAACATATCATTAGCTTTAATCCTACGGTATTCTCAGGGTTCGGAACCCCATCTCAAGCTGAAGACTGGCTCTCCCGTGTGAAGAGACTCTTGACAACGACAGAGTCGGAGGAGTGGCAGATGACCACTATAGCTACGTTCATGTTGGATGGAGACGCTAGGCTGTGGTGGGAGGGTTTGTAGCTGCATCTAATGAGAGGAAGGCAACTTATAGACGTCTCGATGGAAGAGTTCTCGAGACTATTCTTGGCTAGGTACCTACCTTCAGCGCAGAGGATAGCGTTGGAGAACGAGTTCCTGAAGTTGGTTCAAGGAGACAGTAGCATGGATGAATATCTCCACGAGTTTACTCGATTGAGTCGATATGCTAGCTCCACCATCGCGGATGAGGAGCGCAAGACGAATCGATTCTATGAAGGGTTAAGAGATGATTTAAGGTTACTACTCTCGGGGCCGATGACGCAGGGTTTCTTGACCTTGGTCAACACGGCCGCGTCCTTAGAGAAGGACATGAAGAATGTTCAAGCGAAGAAGAGCATTGGTGATAAGAAGTCTGGGTTCAAAGTGTTGACTACTTCAAAGTCCGGCTATCAAAGGTTCTTTAAGAAGTCTAGGACTTTGGTTCCCGCTCCTTCTTCTGGTGCTTCTGGGGTGACTACGGGTCGGACCTCGGGTCCATGTTTTACTTATGGAAAGTCGGGGCACTTTGCCCGCGATTGCTGGAGCGGACGTCCCAAGTCCGAAAGGAAGCCGGGAGCAACTTATGAAGAGAAGGGCAAAGCGGTGGAGTCAACCTCGTCCCATTATGCTGCGGACCAATTGAGGGTTTATAATCTTGGCCAACAGGAGGCCATCAAACAGGCGGATGTGGTGACAGGTAAAATTTAAATTTGTAGCAAGTTAAATTTCTTTAAATACTTGTTGTCCACATGTTACCTTACCACTGCTTGTTTAGGATTTGTTTTTATTCATGAAAATAGGGCAAAAACACTCTTTGATACATGAGCTTCACCCTCCTTTTTGTCCGAAGAATTCATATCGCGCATCGGAGTACCTTCTTCGATGGCGAAAGACAAGTTAGATGTGTTGTTGCCCAATGGGTGTTCGATGCGCGCGGATAGAATCTGTGGTGTGAAGATTTGAATTGGGAGCCAGGAGTTCCATTTGAAAGCGTCGTTATTGCCGCTAGTGGAATTCGACCTTCTTGCAATGCAAGATCCGTACTCCTCTGTCATCGATACGAACCGGCTCCAAGTGAACTGACCGATCTGAAGCTACTGGTCCATCTGTGGTCGAAATTTGCTGCTCCGGGCATAGTAGAGCCCTCCGAAGCGAAGATATATGGAACACGTTGTGTAAACCTGTCAGTTCCGGTGGCAACTCCAGCCTGTAAGCTAGGGGTCCGATCCGCTCCAGGATCCTGTAAGGTCCCATATACCTAGTGCTGAGCTTCTTCTTCCGCCCACGCACCCGTGAAACTCCGTGCATGGGCCGAATATTCAAGAAAACCCGGTCTCCCACCTGAAACTCTACCTGACGGTGTCGGGCGTCGTAATACTTAGCCTGTTGGCTCTGCGCTTCCAGCATTCTGTCTCTTATCAGTTTCACCTGAGCCTCGGTGTCTTCGACAAAATCCGATCCCAACACCTTCGGATCCTTGTCCTGAATCCATAAAAGCGGAGTCCTACATCTCCTTCCGTACAAGGGTGGAGAGTTGTGTTGAATGTCGACCGAGAGCCCATATAAGCCTAGACTGATCTTCTCTCCTTGGACGTAAACTATCCATCCTAATTCAACACGATCATCTTGAGCACACCATAATAATGAACAACTACTCACAAAACTTATGAAACACCTACGAGAGTTTTCTTTCGGGTCAGGGTGACCCTAGATATCTCGGTCAGTCTATCGTTGATTTTCCAATTATAATTGTGCCCGGAGTGCGGATGAGGAATCGTGTGTATGAAAATACCTAATTATATCCTCGAACTTCCCCTCTATCCGGGCAGTGACTGTAATAGTTTCCCAAAAGTTCTTGCACTTAACCTTCATCGGGCGATGGACCTCACCGTGCTTCACAAAATCCATGACACCCATCTTCACTCCAGGGATATACACGTTCCGAGATACACCAAACTTCCGATGATTAAATTTCTCATTTGTATGGGTAGCCAATGACTCTATAAAATCTCCACTTCACAATCAGATTCTTATCCTTACGAATATGCCCGAGTAGCACCGAATACGGTTTACGTTCATTTCACTATATTTACGACGCAAACTTTCCTAGATGAGATCTAATGGAAACCCAAGTCAGTCACTAATTTGCCCAATAAACAAAAGACACGCCCCCAATAAATAAAAGATAAGCCCCCAATAAACAATAGATAAGTCTCTACCTGCCTTGGGCTGAGTATCTTTGATATTACCATATTATATCTGATGCGTGTAAATCTGCAAGCGCACCGGTCACACAAGTAATAAAGTTTTGGGAATAAGTACCCGAGTGTCGGTCTCTTAAGGAATGCAATTAGCGTAGAACTGCAACAGTGCAAAGAATATCGTTATGAGAGTTATAAATAGAAAAAAAAGAGAAAATAGAGGACTTGGGAGATTGTGGATGTTTGATCTACTGAACTAGTAAAAGCTATGCGGGTCGAAGGCACTGCTTTGCAAGGTGGAGTGGGTTTGTCGGCCGCGATACCGAACTTCAGTTGGGCGAGTGGAAGGGAAGCTAATGGATTGAAGTGTTCTTGTGTGGAGTGCAATCGGATAAGACACAGGATTGGAGTGGATGTGGGGTGAGCGAAGCACATTCACAGACAATACTCACAAGCATAAGAAAATACTAACATTCCATTAGCTATAAAATAAACTTGATGTTCATGGATGGAAGTGTTCATTACACTGCTCAAAACATTCATACTACAGAGTAAGGGGAAGACGAGTAAACCAAAAGAGAGTGAAGATCCACCGCGGGTCGTGGCCGGAGTAGCGAGTTGTCAATCCGCTTCCGGGCTCAGTACAAGGAGGCTTCCGGTACCAACGAGATGTCACCTCGAAGGCCTTTAAGTCCGTTCTCTAGGTTGTCTACGTCACCAACTCCGGAGGAAAGCTTGGAGTTGAAGTCATCAATGGCTGAGGGCTTCGCCGGAGAGTTGAAAAGCATCGGAGTAGTTGGCAATGGCCTCCCGATGAAGGTGGAGGTGATGGAGCAGCTGGAGAAGTGAAATGGCGATTCCAGCAAATGACAGGCAGTGACCTAAATCGCGGAGCAGGGCATTAAATACAGAGGCAGCAGAAGCAGTGCGCACGATTAGTGGCGCACGACCAGTGGTCGTGCGCACTGTCGGTCGATGATCGTGCGACTTTTCCAAATAGACCTGCAACCTGGACAAGAAGCATCAGCATATATGCGCACGAGCAGTGGCGCACGACCAGTGGTCGTGCGCACTACGGCCAGTGCTTGTGCGATTACCTAGATAGGATTAAGAAAAAGAGAGTGCAATGTGCACGATCGGTGACGCACGACCAGTGGTCGTGCGCAGTATTCCTGCATCGTCGGTGTCTCCCGAGCGGTTCCGGAGCACGTACATGACCACTGCAGCAGTAAAAGAGGCAGATAGGGCAACAAAACGTGCACACCACATCCACGAGATAGGGCTAAAGAATAACAAAAATATAGAAACACAGAAAGCACACAGAAACGGGCCTACAATGCACTTAATCGTGAAATAGGTACATAAGCACATATAAGTAATAAAGGCTCTCAAGTGTAGTGCTAAGACGATAAAACTAGCCCAGATGAGTCCAAAAATCAGTGTAAAAGGTGGACTCATCACACCCCCAGACTTAACCATTTGCACGTCCCGAGCAAATCATCACTCTGTGGAGTAGAAAATAGCTAACTGGGTCAGAAATTTCAAAAAGAAGTAAGACGAGAAATCAAATACATCATGGGTATAGAAGATATAATAGAAAACTTTTTAATTATACGACGTAGTTTAAACTATTCGACAGACGTAAATAAATATTGTAATTGCTCAAAATTAGAATTCTGGAGGATCTTGCGATCATGTGTAGGAAGAAAGTAGGCAGGTCACTAAGGTGAGCATTGCCAAAGTTCGGGACTCGGGATCACCTCCAAAGGAATCCACCAATGTCGGGGACCGTATTCTTGCACGTTCACACTCTCTCCACGGCGCAGGTGACACTCAAGCGTAAATCAGTAGGACTTGTAGGATACAATGGGGCTTAGGCGAAGGCTTGGTAGTCAAAGATAAACATGAAGGCTCTATGCAACCAAAGCGAGCGAATAAAACCCAAACCAATACAGCCACTTAGAAATGAACGGGGCACACGCCCCCGGACATAGCTTGAAAACCGGTTGTGAACACGGATGAACCCGACCAAAATCAATAAAGAGGATGGGGATCAAAATATCAAAGCAATTCTTTCATATTTTTCTCTTTTGCGCTTATCGGCTTTTTATTTTTGTTAAATTTTTTATTTCTGCGCTAGCAATCCCCAAACGTAGCAATCAAAACGTGAATGAATTCAGCACCCCCAAAAACAATGTCCTCTTATCACAACCTCGGCAAAACAGTAAATACAGATCAGCTCAAGCATTTGATTGCGATGGTGGGTTTAGCTTCAGGCCTTGGTGAAAGTGAGTGGAGCTGGATCAAAGGAAGGGTAGGCACAAATTTGGCATGCAACGGTTAACAGGTAGGAAAGGCTAAACAAGGATCAAACTAGCCAAAATGAAGGCCTACGTGATGCTCACGCTTGACTAACCGTGCACCAATGCTTCGAGAGTAGCTTATGGCAAGTTCTTAGCCACCGAGAAAGTTGATCCTTCCTCCCGACTCGAGCAATACGAGTCTAGTGGCTGTTACACACATTCCTACATTATCGTTCGATTACCCCAGATTCAGATTTTGAGCAGTACAAACAATATTTATGTTTGCAGAAAAAGATAAATCTACGAGCATAAAGAGAAATTAATTCTATCCTAAATCTACACAAACCATGAGTATTCGATTAGGAGCACTGCATGAGTTTCGAACTACTCAATCCTGAAATCCTAAGCCAGTACCACTATTTTAAAGTTTACACAAAAACAATAAATTTTACTCGGGTTGTGCGCGTGGGTAAGAGTGCACTCGTGTGGGTGATTCAGTGTGTGCAACATGAATCAAGAAATAAGTAAACAAGAAAGTAGTATGCAACAGAATGTGTGGTGTAGTGACCACAGGCATGCTCTCCCCCCCAGACGTAAAGTCAACAACTAGTAAAAATTAGCATGTCAGATATGATAAAAAGCTAGGGTAGGAAGTACCTATGCTCAAAATTGAGCATACCAGTCGTGCAATGAGATGTCCAAGTGCGGCCAAGTTGCCACACCTCAAATATTCCTGCACCTGCGATTGAAGGATGTCAGCCAAATAAAATATGGAAACAGGAATATATCAATATATAAAAAGAAATCAAAACACAGCATAGGACCAAATGGTCCAACTTGGGTTATCTCCCGAAAGCCCTTTTATTTACCGTCCTTAAGGTGGTCCAAATACCTGTATTAGCAGTTCAAATAGGATATAAATATATATCAAAAAAAAAAGAAAAAACAACAGTCGGCTCCCAGATGGGCGCTCACAAAAATTTAATAGTTGTCTTGCTCAGAAAATACTAACAATAGAAAAGAAATAGAAGGCGTGGTAGACTAGCTCAGTGCTGAGCTCCACTCACTCCCCCTCACTATCACTGTCGTGAATCTCGATGGGCGACGGACGTGGACCAGGTGCTGATGGGGCGACACGAGTGGGCGGTGGTTGAATGTTCAACCAGCCTCGCACTGCTTGCTGATAAATAAAATCCTGCATCCAAAACTGGGAAGCTTCCAGATGAGCAAGGCGCTCGGAAAAATATGGGCCGCCCCATTCTTGAGCTGAGCTGAACTGGCGGCTAGATTGCCCCTCATGCTTTATGGGAGGCCTCAGTTTTTGTCGACTCTGCTGCGGTGGCACTCCTGCACTCCGCCTACCCATAGCGAAAGATTCACCCGACTCTCCTTCATCTTCCCCTTCATCTCTACCTGCAGGCGCATCACCAGGCATGCGGACAATAAACTTCCGACCACCTTTTCTCCCAACCACACGTAGCAAATGGCAACTCACCAGGTTGGCCCTGGAGATCATGGATGGGGCAGTGACCTGCACCATCGGAGGTAGCTGGCTGATGATTTTTCTTGCTAACAAGTAATAACTCAATGTGATTTCATTCTACATTCTGATACAATTATGTAGATGGACTTAACTAGATTGAATTAGCATTCAGGCAAGCGCACCTATCAATCGTAATATATGAGAAATCTATATCTCGTGTCGTATTCCACAGGGTCGTTTCAACTATTCGTACTCACCCTCCCTTTATTATCATACCTCTAAACAAAAGTGATATTTAAACTACATTAACCTAACTATGACCAATTGGATGATTTAGTATTGGAGAAATAAAAACGATAAAAACATGAAGCTTCTAAATAATTACATGAACAATTTCATTTATCAGTTCAATTCTAAGCGATCATGACATGAAAAGATTGTTACATTCGTGTAATGTAAAAGTTAATTTTTCATCAAAATTCTCTCTCGAGCAATTCCAAATCTAAACCTAAGATAGTAAATTTTCTCTCGAACAATTCACAACACTCAAGTTCGCATTAAGTAAAATACCTTTATTACTACATAAATTCATGGATTTTATTTCTAAATTAACATGAATCCTTTTATTCGTGTTCTAATTTTACAAACAAAATATCTCTCGATCATAAAGTTTGAATTACAAAGGGAATTATCATCACAATATGAACATACCAAAAGCATTGCAAAGAACCAATTTCTCAATCTAGCCAATTGCAAATTGTGTAAAACAAATAAGTAATTCAAAGGGATGATTAAACTCTTTGTTTGATTGCATAAACACAAATAAAATACTACAAATGTAACATAAACAAAGTGATACATGATTACTAGAATGTTCAAAGAGAAATTCATGCAAATTAAAACATAAATTGAAGATGAATCATCAAGATAAGGGAAGGATTAAAAGGGATTAATGATTAAATGAAAATACATAGGAATACCCTTCAATCCTCCTTGTCTTGGATGCTCCCCTTCGGCCTCCAACAGTTCTCCAATCCAGAAAAAATCCAAAAGTTCTCAACAAATTTTTCTACAGGAAATTTATAGTTCCCTTGCAAACAGGTCGGACACGGGGTCGCACACGGCCGTGTGGCAGGCCGTGTGGACAGTTCCTAGGCGGTTCCTAGACGGTTCCCCACGAGCAGGCGTGTCTGGTAGTGGGCCGTGTCAGATGACACGGGGATGGACACGGCCGTGTGTGCGGCCGTGTTCTTTAGACACGGGTTGGTTGTCAGCCGTGTGCAAAGCTGACATGGGTATGCACATGGGCATGTGCCATACCCGTGTGAGGTTCCATCTTCTGCGCCCAAATTCTTCAGCTCCAGGTGCATAGGACACGGGTAGGCACACGGCCGTGTGTCTGGCCGTGTGCACCAAATTTTCGTCCTGTCATCAGCCATGTAGACTCCGTGAACTCCTCTGTTTGCTCTGAGACTTTTAGGTCCATTGGTTGACATTACCTGCAATAGAAAAATGATAGACTCAGTAAATGGTTTATTATAAGAACTGCCAAAGACTTCTAAATACGCTCTTCTATCTATGATACGACAGTTTCTTTGCTATTATCATGAAATCAACACAAAAAGGGGCAGGAAATGGTAGACATGATTACAATTATGATAGTAAAAAACCTATCATAATCGTACTCATCAAATACCCCCAGACTTAGATGTTTGCTTGTCCCTAAGCAAACTAATTCAAACACCTGAGTTACCATTAAATAATTTTGCCTCCGCACACTGGTTGCTAGGAATTTAAGAGAACTTTGATGATGTAATCGCATAGGAAATAATTTAACAGACTTTTCTAAATATAGAATTATCTTAAAATTCCTCTAATATATCATTTTAACTATCTCTCACTCGCTTTTAGAAATAACAGTATAGTCATCTTTAACAAATATGAGGAGAAAATAACAATCTCTATAAGATACATATTAGTGTTTCAAAACTTATAAGTACTCTTACTGATAATCATGAGCTTACCCTTTTTACACCCTCATCACATCACAATTTAGAATTAGTAAGGTTGGATCCTTAGGACTTGAATTTTGGTGTAGCCTTTTTGGCTTAGGATAGAAGATTAAAGGTGAGGTAATCAAGGATAATTTCGATGAATTTTTCACACCTAAATCTTGATTGAGCCTTATGTTGGAGGATACCTTAACATATTTCAATTTTTTGTAAACACCCCCAGGCTTTGCAATTTGTATATTTCCCATATTTTGAAGGGTACTCTATTTTTTATATATATATATATATATTTTAACCAAGGGACCATAGTAGGGATCATTCCAAGTGGGTGCACGTATACACGCACTCAGGCCACATATCACTATGTCTTTTTTTTTTTTGCCCGTGTGCATACCCGTGTCAGCTTTGCACACGGCTGACAACCAACCCGTGTCTGAAGAACACGGCCGCACACACGGCCGTGTCCATCCCCGTGTCATCTGACACGGCCCACTACCAGACACGCCTGCTCGTGGGGAACCGTCCAGGAACCGCCTAGGAACCGTCCACACGGCCTACCACACGGCCGTGTGCGACCCCGTGTCCGACCTGTTTGCAAGGGAACTATAAATTTCCTGTAGAAAAATTTGTTGAGAACTTTTGGATTTTTTCTGGATTGGAGAACTGCTGGAGGCCGAAGGGGAGCATCCAAGACAAGGAGGATTGAAGGGTATTCCTATGTATTTTCATTTAATCATTAATCCCTTTTAATCCTTCCCTTATCTTGATGATTCATCTTCAATTTATGTTTTAATTTGCATGAATTTCTCTTTGAACATTCTAGTAATCATGTATCACCTTGTTTATGTTACATTTGTAGTATTTTATTTGTGTTTATGCAATCAAACAAAGAGTTTAATCATCCCTTTGAATTACTTATTTGTTTTACACAATTTGCAATTGGCTAGATTGAGAAATTGGTTCTTTGCAATGCTTTTGGTATGTTCATATTGTGATGATAATTCCCTTTGTAATTCAAACTTTATGATCGAGAGATATTTTGTTTGGAAAATTATAACACGAATAAAAGGATTCATGTTAATTTAGAAATAAAATCCATGAATTTATGTAGTAATAAAGGTATTTTACTTAATGCGAACTTGAGTGTTGTGAATTATTCGAGAGAAAATTTACTATCTTAGGTTTAGATTTGGAATTGCTCGAGAGAGAATTTTGATGAAAAATTAACTTTTACATTACACGAATGTAACAATCTTTTCATGTCATGATCGCTTAGAATTGAATTGATAAATGAAATTGTTCATGTAATTATTTAGAAGCTTCATGTTTTTATCGTTTTTATTTCTCCAATACTGAATCATCCAATTGGTCATAGTTAGGTTAATGTAGTTTAAATATCACTTTTGTTTAGAGGTATGATAATAAAGGGAGGGTGAGTACGAATAGTTGAAACGACCCTGTGGAATACGACACGAGATGTAGATTTCTCATATATTACGATTGATAGTTGCGCTTGCCTGAATGTTAATTCAATCTAGTTAAGTCCATCTACATAATTGTATCAGAATGTAGAATGAAATCACATCGAGTTATTACTTGTTAGCAAGAAAAATCATCAAGTTTTTGGCGCCGTTGCCGGGGAAACCGAACACGGACGTCGAGACCGATGTGTCGAGACACCGAACACGGGCGTGTCGGATTCCACACGGCCGTGTCACCTACCTAACCGTGTTTATGTACCGTGCCAGCTGCGACACGGGGCAACACACGGCCGTGTTGTCGCCCGTGTCCACCTGACGCGCTGTCCCCAGCTAGTTTAACCACACGGACCGAGGCAGGCCCGTGTTCCACGAGGCCTCGGATCCCCTAACACGGGTGCACACACGGTCGTGTGCGCACCCGTGTTCCATTATTTTACACGGACCGACGCACCCCGTGTTCCACGAGGCTGTTGATTCGCTAACACGGGTCCACACACGCCCGTGTGCGAACCCGTGTTCATCATGTATAAATAGGGCCGTGTGGATTTCTTTCTTGCTCACTCCAAACCCTCTCCCAGCATCAGTCATCCCGTGGCCTGATCCCCAAGGCACCATTTTCTCCAATCCTTTTTCCCCTTTACTCGTACCTTCCCATTTACGTCATGTCTTCCGGAAGAAGTGGAGGTCGCCGTCACCGACCGGAATTACAAGTCTCAACGGAGAGGCGGGATGCCGCTGCTCCGCTAATTTTCACAGATGCGTCGCACACCGCCCGCTTCAACCGCTTGCAATCAAAAAAATTTCAAGACATACGTATGATTGATTGGAGCGTACTTGAGGAGATAAACTTAGCTGGAGATGTCAGGGGGCTAATTTCTGTAACAGGGTGGAATCAATTTTTTGCCATAGAGGAATTAGGCTTTAGGGAACTCACCTTAGAGTTCCTATCTTCATTTTATTCCAGCTTTAGGCCTAATTTCACCGACGCACCGCACGCGCCCGAGGGGATAGTTTCATTTCGAGTGGGTGGCACATTTTATACACTCACCATGCTCCAATTCACCCAATATTTAGGGGTGTATGAGGAGTCGTTCCTTTTTAGTGCGGCCTACCCCGAACTCTACTTCGATCTCCCCAACCGCGATATGGCCGGTGGAATCTGGCGTCAGATTTCATTTGACACTGGCGCCTACGAGGCCAAGAGATCTAAGGCATCTAAATTGATTTCCCCCGCACTCCATTACATCCACCATCTACTCAGCCACACGTTGAGCGGTCGGGGCGAAAGCTCCGGAGTTGTCAGTAGGCAGGATCTGTTATACCTTTACAGCATGACATCACGATATCCTCTACATCTCGGTTATCTTCTAGCCCAGTTCATTCTCCATCAGGCTGACACCCCTCGTATAGGGTCTATTTGCGTAGCACCCTATATTACTCGCCTCGTGAAGAATATGGGCATCTTTTTAGCCCTCCCCCAGATGACAGTGGTCGCAAAGACCGTGCCTATCATGATGGCTAGTCTTCGCGCCCTCTGCCTCGTCACCGCCCGTCAGGGCCGGGGAGGGGTTATATATTCTATTGCTCGACGTGGACCGCATATACATGATGACAGTGATGATGAGATAGATCCTGACCTCGACGAGCCATTGGTGCCCCCACCCCATTCCACCTATGCTCACGGCGAGTCGTCTACTGCACCTCCTCCACCTCGTTCACGGTACTCGCGCGAGTTCCGACAGTTTTTCGAGACCGAGCTCTCGCCGCGCTTACAGGACATTAAGGAGGCACATCAGCGGACCGAGGATCTCCTCACACAGATTAGAGACCACCTTGGGATCGCCCCTCGCCAGCCGCCAGCTCCAGCACCGCCTTCCTTCCCGGACGATTCGACAGACCACCAGGCTTACTTCTGATATGTATCGATGTAGTTCTATCTTCATATATCGTATCTTGTATTTTTTTTATATATCACTGTATTCAGTTCTATCAGCTATTATATATCAGTGCATTCCATTACAGCTCCTGTTTCTTTACTGTGCTCTTCTACTTATTATGATAGCAGTTTTTTTTTCTCTTATATCATCATGAAATCAATCTATGTTCGCTTTTTACATTGAACTGAGGACATTGCAAAATTTAAGTCTGGGGGTAGAATGGTTATTCATGTGGTTACAATTGATTCTAATCTGCCTATCATAATACTCAAGTTTGTCCCCCTACAAATTTTGTTGATCTTTTAAGCTCTCATTATTCATTCATTTGGGATTATAAATATTTAATTTACCTTCGCACACTGATTAAAATGAATTGATGTAGACTCATAGAGTATTTAACTTTGTTGATTTTGTAATTAAGCATAGAATTTTTTTTTAGCTTAATTTTCTCTATATAATTTAATTTTAAGATTACTCCTCTATATTAGTAACTATCCAACACTCTATTTTAGAAAATATATTTATCTATAATAAAGTGAGTCGATGAGTGTAACATTTTTATAATTTGGTATTAGGGTTTTAAAATTAAAAATTACTCCCTATTGATGGCTAGGACTCACCCTCTAGCATTCCTCAAAACATTACATAAGTTAATTAGTAAGGGCGGAAATGACTTAGGCCTCCTATTGGATAGCTTGAGCCTTGTTATCCCAACACCTTTAACATGATACCCTTGCACACCCAATTTGAACCTAATCCCCATCCTTTTGATGCTCTACTATTAAAATTCACCAAGGCCAAATCCTTACCCTTTTAGCACACCTATCATTGATGCCTGCTTGGAATGATGTGTTCATTGTGATATGTGGCCTGAGTGCGTGTATCCTTGCACCCACTTGGAATGATCCCTACTTTGAACCCAAAAAAAAAAGACATAGTGATATGTGGCCTGAGTGCGTGTATACGTGCACCCACTTGGAATGATCCCTACTATGGTCCCTTGGTTAAAATATATATATATATATATATATATATATATATATATATATATATATATATAGAGTACCCTTCAAAATATGGGAAATATACAAATTGCAAAGCCTGGGGGTGTTTACAAAAAATTGAAATATGTTAAGGTATCCTCCAACATAAGGCTCAATCAAGATTTAGGTGTGAAAAATTCATCGAAATTATCCTTGATTACCTCACCTTTAATCTTCTATCCTAAGCCAAAAAGGCTACACCAAAATTCAAGTCCTAAGGATCTAACCTTACTAATTCTAAATTGTGCTGTGATGAGGGTGTAAAAATGGTAAGCTCATGATTATCAGTAAGAGTACTTATAAGTTTTGAAACACTAATATGTATCTTATAGAGATTGTTATTTTCTCCTCATATTTGTTAAAGATGACTATACTTTTATTTCTAAAAGCGAGTGAGAGATAGTTAAAATGATATATTAGAGGAATTTTAAGATAATTCTATATTTAGAAAAGTCTGCTAAATTATTTCCTATGCGATTACATCATCAAAGTTCTCTTAAATTCCTAGCAACCAGTGTGCGGAGGCAAAATTATTTAATGGTAACTCAGGTGTTTGAATTAGTTTGCTTAGGGACAAGCAAACATCTAAGTCTGCGGGTATTTGATGAGTACGATTATGATAGACTTTTTACTATCATAATTGTAATCATGTCTACCATTTCCTGCCCCTTTTTTTTCATTAAAATTTTGATGGAAATTTCTTTTCATTAAAATTTTTTTTCTTTAATTTTTTTTCATTGCAACTAAATAGATTTATACTAAAACAAGAATACTTAAAAACACCTACTATACTTAATATTAAATTAGTCAAGACGGAGGCAAGTTTCTAGACGAGCGAAGTCCATAGGGATTTCACCATAATAAGGTTTAAGTCGGTGACCATTAACCTTAAAATCTCCCTTCTCTGGGTGAGTTAACTCGACGGTTCCGTAGGGAAAGACTTCTTTAACTTTAAAGGGTCCGGACCACTAACACCTTAACTTCCCTGGGAATAATCGTAATCTGGAGTTATAAAGGAGGACTTGGTCACCTTTTTGGAATACCTTGGGTTTGCGAAGGTGACGGTCATGAAATAGTTTGGTTTTCTCCTTATAAATCCGGGAGTTCTCGTAGGCCATAGTTCTCCACTCATCTAATTCGTTAAGTTGAAGTTTACGCTTCTCTCCTATAGAACTAGCGTCAAAATTTAAGGAGCGTATTGCCCGATATGATTTGTGTTCTAATTCTATAGGTAGGTGGCAAGATTTACCGTAGACTAATCTAAAGGGGGTGGTCCCTATAGGTGTTTTATAGGTGGTCCTATAAGCCCATAAACAGTCGTTAAGTTTCCTAGACCACTGCTTCCTATTCCCTTCTATAGATTTTTCTAAGATTCTCTTAAGCTCTCTATTGGTAACTTCAACTTGCCCACTAGTTTGAGGATGATACGGAGTGGCTATCCTATGTGTAACTCCATATTTTTCTAACACTTTGTCTAGTTGTAGATTACAAAAGTGTGAACCCCTATCGCTAATAAGTGCACGTGGTGTGCCAAATCGTGCGAATAAGGATTTCAAAAATCTAATTACAACCCTACTATCATTAGTAGGCAAAGCTTGTGCTTCAACCCACCTTGATACATAATCTACAGCTACCAAAATGTATTTATTCCCAAAAGAAACTGGGAATGGTCTCATAAAATCTATACCCCACACATCGAATACTTCACATTCAAGGATAAATTTTTGAGGCATTTCATGTAATTTAGAAATATTACCTGCTTTTTGGCAAGAATCACATGAAAGCACATACCTTTGGGCATCCCTGAATAGAAGGGGCCAATAAAAAACGGAATCAAGAACCTTTTTAGCGGAGCGATTCGCTCCATAGTGACCACCAGCAGGACCTGAATGACACTGCTCCAAAATCTTCCAACCTTCCTCCGCTGATACACACCTTCTTATAATAGAATCTGCACATATCCGAAAAAGAAACGGGTCCTCCCAAAAGTAATATTTCAAGTCAGAGAAAAATTTCTTTTTCTGCTGATATGAAAAGTCTTTTGGAAGGACCTTAGCCACAAGATAGTTTGCATAATCTGCAAACCATGGATAATCTAGATGTATATTGTTAGATATGGCAAATAATGATTCCTCAGGAAATGTATCAGAAATTTCAGACTCATCTAACATTGATCGTAGTGGGTTTTCTAAACGTGAAAGATGATCTGCCGCTAAGTTTTCCGCTCCTCGTTTATCCCTAATTTCTAGATCAAATTCTTGTAGAAGAAGAACCCATCGGATTAAACGAGGCTTTGCTTCCGCTTTGGCTAGCAAATATCTAAGTGCAGAGTGATCCGTATAAACTACCACTTTGGACAATGCTTAATATGGTCTAAATTTATCAAAGGCGAATACCACTGCTAGGAGTTCTTTTTCAGTAGTTGTATAATTCTCCTGTGCATTATTAAGTGTTTTACTAGCATAATATATTGGGTGAAAATGTTTGTTTCGGCGTTGTCCTAAAACAGCCCCTACCGCAAAACTACTAGCGTCACACATGATCTCAAATGGTTGACTAAAGTCAGGTGCGATCATAATAGGAGAATTAATTAATTTTTCTTTTAAGAACTCAAAGGCGTGTAGACAATCTTGTTCAAAAATAAAAGATGTGTCTTTTTCTAAAAGCCTTGTAAGTGGTTTAGCTATTTTAGAGAAGTCTTTAATAAAACGACGGTAAAATCCCGCGTGTCCTAAGAAACTTCTCACTGCCTTTACGGAGGTTGGTGGTGGCAATTTTTCTATGGTCTCTATTTTTGCTTTATCTACTTGAATTCCTTGGCTTGAAATTTTATGGCCAAGTACTAACCCTTCTTGTACCATGAAATGGCACTTCTCCCAACTAAGCGCTAGGTTCGTCTCCTCACACCTCCTAAGAACTTTCTCTAAATTATTCAAACACAACTCAAAAGAGTCGCCAAAAACCGAAAAATCATCCATGAACACTTCCATAATATCTTCAACATACTCGTTAAAGATGGCTAGCATGCACCTTTGAAATGTGGCGGGTGCATTACATAACCCGAAAGACATACGTCTATAGGCAAAGGTACCAAATGGGCAAGTAAATGTTGTTTTCTCTTGGTCTTCTGGTGCTATGGGAATTTGAAAGTATCCAGAAAGTCCATCTAGAAAACAATAATAAGAATGTCCTGATAAGCGTTCTAATATCTGGTCAATGAAAGGAAGAGGGAAATGGTCTTTCCTAGTGGCATCGTTTAATTTCCTATAGTCTATACAGACACGCCAACCTGTTACTGTTCGCGTTGGAATTAATTCATTTCTATCATTTGCTACTACGGTCAGGCCACCCTTCTTAGGAACTACTTGGACAGGACTAACCCATGAACTATCCGAAATAGGATATATAATACCAGCATCTAATAACTTTACAATCTCAGCCTTAACTACCTCTTTCATATTAGGATTTAGCCTACGTTGCGGTTGAATAGACGACTTATAGTTTTCTTCCAAAAGAATTTTATGAGTGCAAAAACTAGGATTAATACCCTTTATATCAGATATTTGCCACGCTATTGCACCTTTACATTTCTTCAATACGGTTATCAATTTTTCTTTTTCAAGTTTGGAAAGATTTGAAGATATGATAACTGGGTACGAAGAATTTGCTCCTAAGAACGCATACTCAAGATGATCCGGTAATTTTTTTAATTCTACTATTGGTGGATCCTTAGTATTATTCTTAAGAATTTCATGATCTCCTTCAGTAATTAAACTATATTCCGTTGTTCTATTCATAGCAACACAATTTTCTAGAAAGAATAAATGTTCAATAATGTCATCATTTTTATCATCTTCTAGATAATTGTTAGTTATGCAAATTTCTAAAGGATCTTTATAATAAAAATTAGAATTTATAGAAGACATAAAATCATCAATACCATGAGAAAAATAGCAATAATCATCGTTATCTAAGGATTGTTTCATAGTATTGCCAATTTGAAAAGTGACTTCATCTTCTCCTACTCGCAATACTAATTTACCATCAAAAACATCAATAAGTGCTCTAGATGTAGCTAGAAATGGACGACCTAGTATGAGTGGTTCTTCGATATTTTCATCCATATCTATAATAACAAAATCAGCAGGAAATATAAATTTATCTACCTTAACTAATACATCTTCTACTATTCCTTTAGGATACTTAACCGATCGATCTGCTAATTGAATACTCATTCTTGTTGGGCTAAGTCCTCCTAGGCCTAGTTTCAGATATAGTTTATAAGACATTAAATTTATACTTGCTCCTAGATCTGCTAAAGCCTTATTTACTTGTAAATCACCGATTAAGCATGGAATTGAAAATGAACCGGGATCCTTAAGTTTTTGTGGTAATTTATTTTGCAAAATAGCAGAACATTCTTCACTTAATGTTACCAATGATAATTCTTCTATTTTCTTTTTATTAGAAATCAAATCCTTAAGAAATTTTGCATATTTAGGCATTTGAATAATTTCAGAAAAAGGTAAATTAACATGTAATTGCTTAAACATAGATAAAAATTTACCATACTGCGCATCCATGCGCTCCTTGCTATGCTTTGCTGGGTATGGTAATGTTGGTTGGTACTCCATCGGTTGTACATTCATCTCGCTTGGTCCTTCGCCGCTAGACTCCATTTTGGGTGCTTCCTTTGCAGGCCTTGGGTCTTGTAACTCCTTTCCGCTCCTCAATTGAACGGCTTTTGCATGCTCCCTTGGATTTATCTCTGTATTCCCTGGAAGTGTTCCTTGTTGCCTTTCAGAAACCATCCTTGCAAGCTGACCAATCTGATTTTCCAAGTTCCGAATTGAACCCTCTTGATTTCGGAAGGCTACATCGGTAGTTTGCATGAATTTGGTAAGCACATCTTCCAATGTAGGCTTCCTTGGTTCCAACTGTGGTTGTTGTCCAAACATGGGTTGCTTCCCTTGATTTCCTTGTCCTCCCCAAGAGAAATTGGGGTGGTTTCGCCATCCAGGATTATATGTAGAGCTATATGGGTTGTTGGCTTGATTGAAAGGTGGCCTAGTATTGTTACCCATATAGTCAACATGATCTTGAACTTGCGGTTCACATCCAGGCATTCCAGTGCATGAAGGGTCCCATTGTTGAGGTGCCATGGAAGGTGATGCTAAAGCAAGGTTGTCCATCTTTTGGTGAAGTTTCTCCACTTGAATTGCTAAGGCGGTGACGGCATCTACTTCATAAATTCCTGCGGGCTTGCCAGGCTTTTGTCTTACTGTAGTCCATTGGTAATTGTTCATTGCCATGTCCTCTATCAACTGCTGAGCCTCTTCAGGTGTCTTGTTGTTCAAAGTTCCTCCACTAGCCGCATCAATCATTTGTTTGGTGGCTGGATTTAGACCATTAAAGAAGGTCTGAATCTGAAGCCATGAAGGTAGAGCATGGTGGGGACATCTCCTTAACAACTCCTTGAATCGTTCCCATGTGTCGTACAATGATTCAGACTCCAATTGAATGTACGTAGAAATGTCATTCCTTAACTTCGCAGTCTTCGCAGGTGGAAAATACTTCATCAGAAACTTCTCAACCATCATGTCCCAAGTAGTGATCGACCCTCTAGGTAAGGAATTCAACCACTGCTTCGCCTTATGCCTTAAAGAAAATGGAAACAATCTCAATCGAATGGCGTCGTTGGAAACACCATTGATCTTGAATGTGTCACATATCTCTAAGAATCCGGCCAAGTGGGTGTTAGGATCCTCATCTTGCAAGCCATCATACTGGACATACTGTTGCACCATTTGTATCACACTAGGCTTCAATTCAAAATTATTGGTAGCTATCGGTGGTCTAACGATGCTCGACCCGGTTCCTTGGAGATTAGGTCTAGCAAAGTCCGACATGGTTTGCTCATTTTGGTTGGCCATGATATCTAAGTTTTCAAGATAATTCTCTCCTTGGTTTACTGTCTCCTCTTCTGATAGTCCGTTTGAAATATCTGTGGTATTAATTCCCACGTCCCTTAAGTTAGTGTTATGGAGAATTCGTTCTGGGTCAGGATGAAATGGTGCTAGCCCAGAATTTCTGCCCCTGGTCAAAGACTAACAGACTACAAAAAAATATTATGCAATATAATTATACAAATACTAATTTATAACTATATAAATGAAAATTGGTAGATCAATAAAGATTGGGATTTCAAAATATTGAAAACGATTCCCCGGCAACGGCGCCAAAACTTGATGATTTTTCTTGCTAACAAGTAATAACTCAATGTGATTTCATTCTACATTCTGATACAATTATGTAGATGGACTTAACTAGATTGAATTAGCATTCAGGCAAGCGCACCTATCAATCGTAATATATGAGAAATCTACATCTCGTGTCGTATTCCACAGGGTCGTTTCAACTATTCGTACTCACCCTCCCTTTATTATCATACCTCTAAACAAAAGTGATATTTAAACTACATTAACCTAACTATGACCAATTGGATGATTCAGTATTGGAGAAATAAAAACGATAAAAACATGAAGCTTCTAAATAATTACATGAACAATTTCATTTATCAGTTCAATTCTAAGCGATCATGACATGAAAAGATTGTTACATTCGTGTAATGTAAAAGTTAATTTTTCATCAAAATTCTCTCTCGAGCAATTCCAAATCTAAACCTAAGATAGTAAATTTTCTCTCGAACAATTCACAACACTCAAGTTCGCATTAAGTAAAATACCTTTATTACTACATAAATTCATGGATTTTATTTCTAAATTAACATGAATCCTTTTATTCGTGTTCTAATTTTCCAAACAAAATATCTCTCGATCATAAAGTTTGAATTACAAAGGGAATTATCATCACAATATGAACATACCAAAAGCATTGCAAAGAACCAATTTCTCAATCTAGCCAATTGCAAATTGTGTAAAACAAATAAGTAATTCAAAGGGATGATTAAACTCTTTGTTTGATTGCATAAACACAAATAAAATACTACAAATGTAACATAAACAAGGTGATACATGATTACTAGAATGTTCAAAGAGAAATTCATGCAAATTAAAACATAAATTGAAGATGAATCATCAAGATAAGGGAAGGATTAAAAGGGATTAATGATTAAATGAAAATACATAGGAATACCCTTCAATCCTCCTTGTCTTGGATGCTCCCCTTCGGCCTCCAGCAGTTCTCCAATCCAGAAAAAATCCAAAAGTTCTCAACAAATTTTTCTACAGGAAATTTATAGTTCCCTTGCAAACAGGTCGGACACGGGGTCGCACACGGCCGTGTGGCAGGCCGTGTGGACGGTTCCTAGGCGGTTCCTGGACGGTTCCCCACGAGCAGGCGTGTCTGGTAGTGGGCCGTGTCAGATGACACGGGGATGGACACGGCCGTGTGTGCGGCCATGTTCTTCAGACACGGGTTGGTTGTCAGCCGTGTGCAAAGCTGACATGGGTATGCACACGGGCGTGTGCCATACCCGTGTGAGGTTCCATCTTCTGCGCCCAAATTCTTCAGCTCCAGGTGCATAGGACACGGGTAGGCACACGGCCGTGTGTCTGGCCGTGTGCACCAAATTTTCGCCCTGTCATCAGCCATGTAGACTCCGTGAACTCCTCTGTTTGCTCCGAGACTTTTAGGTCCATTGGTTGGCATTACCTGCAATAGAAAAATGATAGACTCAGAAAATGGTTTATTATAAGAACTGCCAAAGACTTCTAAATATGCTCTTCTATCTATGATACGACAGTTTCTTTGCTATTATCATGAAATCAACACAAAAAGGGGCAGGAAATGGTAGACATGATTACAATTATGATAGTAAAAAGCCTATCATAATCGTACTCATCACTGGCTCCAAACTCCCAAACTTTTGGCGATGCGGGTAATGTAGTAAGGAGCCCCGATCGCGCCCGCGAGATCATAAGTGGCTTTATGGTGAAAGAAATAGGCCAGCATATACCCCAAATGGAGGGGGTACTGCTGATGCATGCTACATAAGGAGATCAAATCCTGCCACCCCACCACATTCTTGCTCAGGGCCCTAGCGGTGAGTGAGTGACTAAGCAAATGCTGCATAAACCTTAGAGCGGGCGAGACAATCTTCATTGACTTGGCACGGCGGGCTACGTACTCCTCGTTCCCTCCGATCAGAGAATGCCAAGCGGACCGCGGAGTCACACCCTCTGGAAAATCAATGCACAATTCGGGGAAATTAATCTGGGATGCCTCTGCCTCGGAATAGACGCCTGCATGAATGGCAAGCTCCGGTAGAGTGACAGTGAAGACATTTCCCATCATTCGAAAGGAACAAGTGGGGAGATAGCGATTGTCCGCCGTTGTCTCCCAAGTGAATGTGGAAAGGAATTCCAATGTCAATTCTCGGAAGCCAAGCTCGTCGCACTCGAACAACTTGCTCCAAAAATAGAAAGAGTAGAGAATGAGCACGGCCTCTGCTAATGCACCGTCATCCCCAATGGAACGCAGCTCGTTCCAGTTAACAAGCCGCTGAGAGAGGAATGGCTTGTCCTTCAAGGAATTATAGCGTTGAGTATGCTCTGCCTTAGCAAAGGTTCCCATTCTTCCTAAGATCTAAGCAGGGGTTGCTGAATCACGACCGGATCATTGATAGGCCTTTACTATAGGGCGGCGTCTAGGCTCCATTACAACACAGTGAGGAAGAGAGATATGAAGTTCAGGGATCCTACCGGAGGAGAGAGATCCGAACCATCGGAGAGAAATCGGAAGGGGATGAGCGCCGACAACACACGCGCAGCGGACCAAGCAGGAGATTAGGGCGCACGCACAGTGGACATCGGTTGGAATTAAAAAGAAACTGGGCATGCGCACAACCAGTGGTCGTGCGATTATAAGTAGTGCGCACGACCAGTGGTCGTGCGCAGTGAAATTTTTCGCATGCCCGAGTTTTCAGTCTATTTCACATTGCTGACCACGTGGTGCAACGGAGAGCTCATCACGCAGCTGGGCTACCACACCTAATAATGGAATACAAACAAAAATTTAACGAAAGAAACACTATCCTAGATAACTGTTGGGTTTATTATCTCCCAACAGGACTTATTCAAAATCTGAGCATTTCCTAACTGATGGGCGAATGAAACTGGAAATGCTCAGGCAGAGGTTCTTGGTCGCGCTGCGGTAGCGGGTACCGGAATGGAGATAGAACATAAGCCCCAATACCTGTATACGTATACCTATCGTAGGTGTCAGGCATGAGCAGACAGTAACTTGGGAAGCTCATCGGCTCCAACTCCACCTGCATCTGTTCACAATAAGTCCTAGGCCTCATTATAGGCCCTTGCACTGATTGGATCAATTCCACATGTGGTCCTACATGGAAGTAGACACGAGAGCAGGGTCAAGAAATAAACTAGAAGAATAACATAAACGAACCACGATCTTGGGGATGATCCCGGAGTCATCCCCCGTCGGTGAAATTGAGAGCGCTTCCAAACAGCTGTCTAGGCTGGTGCAAGGATGTTCTAAAGCTGCATCTGCCTCGTCCATGCCTCGGGCATCCTCACATGGGGTGAAGGTCGGAACCTCTGCCACGGAGTCATCCGCCTCGACTGGATCTAACAGAATGCTGGAAATGCTAATTGCCACCTGCGATTCAACCTCGACAGCACTGTTAGAAGAAGAAAGAATGCTATGCAAAGAAGAAGGTGACGGCACGAAGCTCGGTAGGACGTTGAGCGCTGGCTCGCCACAACTAATAGATTCTATGCTAGGTGAAGTATGCACTTCAGGAGTATAAATAGTAGTGGCGGAATGGGGATAATCACATATATCGGTGCACATACCTGGGATGTCTTTTCCATAACAGAGAGATGGCATTGGTGCATACCCCGATACAGAACGGATGTTGCCCAAGGTTGAAGTAGAGATAATTCGAAAATCCGGCTCGTCATCCAACTCTAGCTCAGCTAGGTACGCGACGCAATCCTTCAATGCATGATCCAAGCTTCGACAAAAAAGGCACTACTTAGCCGGTTTCGGCGGTGCAACGGGTGCGGAAGCTGAATAAAAGTAGTGCGGCAATGGCTCCGCAGGTCGGTAGCTAACTGGCTTATGTCGACGATATGTCGATTCATGAATTTCCTGGCTACTATACTTCTGAGGGCATCTGTCGCTAGCATGGGAGATGTCTCCACAATGACGACAATTGATATTGAAATTGGCCCACATTGCAGCGATTTCAAATATAAGGGATACAACTACTTGGCATAGATTCTACGAATAAAACTAACAATTCCATCTGATGGAATAACAACACAACAGAAAAGGGATCAAAAACAACAAAACAAAACAATGCAACTTGTATAACGAAATTCTCAGTCATCCGGAGTCGCTCTACAGTTGCAACTCCCCGGCAACGGCGCCAAAAACTTGATGCATGTAAATCGGCAAGCGCACCGTTCGCACAAGTAATAATGTTTTGGGAATAAATCCCCGAGTGTCAGTCTCTTGAGGAATGCAATTAGCGTAGAACGGCAACAGTGCAGAGAATATCGTTATGAGAGTTATAAATAGAAAAAAAGAGGAAATAGAGGACTTGGGAGATTGTGGATGTTTGATCTACTGAACTAGTAAAAGCTATGCGGGTCGAAGGCACCGCTTCGCAAGGTGGAGTGGGTTTGTCAGACGCGATGCCAAACTTCAGTTGGGCGAGTGGAAGGGAAGCTAATGGATTGAAGTGTTCTTGTGTGGAGTGCAATCGGATAAGACACGGGATTGGAGTGGATGTGGGGTGAGCGAAGCACATTCACAGACAATACTCACAAGCATAAGAAAATACTAACATTCCATTAGCTATAAAATAAACTTGATGTTCATGGATGGAAGTGTTCATTACACTGCTCAAAACATTCATACTACAGAGGAAGGGGAAGAGGTGTAAACCAAAAGAGAGTGAAGATCCACCGCGGGTTGTGGCCAGAGTAGCGAGTTTTCAATCCGCTTCTGGGCTCAGTCCAAAGAGGCTTCCGGTACCAACGAGCTGTCACCTCGAAGGCCTTTAAATCCGTTCTCTAGGTTGTCTACTTCACCAACTCCGGCAGAAAGCTTGGAGTTGAAGTCATCAATGGCCGAGGGCTTCGCCGGAGAGCTGAAAAGCTTCGGAGTAGTTGGCAATGGCCTCCAGACGAAGGTGGAGGTTATGGAGCAGCTGGAGAAGTGAAATGGCGATTCCCGCGAACTCTCCGATCACAGCAAATGACAGGAAGTGACCTAAATCGCGGAGCAGGGCCTTAAATACGGAGGCAGCAGAAGCAGTGCGCATGATCAGTGGCGCACGACCAGTGGTCATGCGCACTGTCGGTCGATGATTGTGCGACTTTTACAAATAGACCTGCAACCTGGACAAGAAGCATCAGCATATATGCGCACGAGCAGTGGCTCACGACCAGTGGTCGTGCGCACTACGGCCAGTGCTCATCCGATTACCTAGACAGGATTAGGAAAAAGAGAGTGTAATGCGCACGATCGGTGGCGCACGACCAGTGGTCGTGCGCAATAAGTCCAGTGGTCGTGCGCAGTATTCCTGCATCGTCGGTGTCTCCCTACCGGTTCCGGAGAACGCACACGACCCCTACACCAGTAGAAGAGGCAGATAGACCACCAAAACGTGCACACCACATCCCCGAGATAGGGCTAAAGAATAACAAAAATATAGAAACACAGAAAGCACACCGAAACGGGCCTACAGTGCACTTAATCGTGAAATAGGTACATAAGCACATATAAGCAATAAAGGCTCTCAATTGTAGTGCTAAGACGATAAAACTAGCCCAGATGATTCCAGAAATCAGTTTAAAATGTGGACTCATCAATATCCATCCTAGTTGGGTGCACAATCCCGAGGGCATCAATCTTTGACTTGGGGTTCCAACCTGAATCTGTTGATATACTCCATACTTTGAACCCTCTGAGTCATATTTACGACAACCTTATCTGGGTCAAAATGTTCTCAATCCCAACTGGGTCTCTTCCGAACTTGAATTCCTATACGACCTTCGGTGTTTGTCGTGGTGGTGGTCTCCAGGTAATCTTGTTACTGGTATGAGGGTTGAGACTATGTGTCTTCTACAATTCTGCTAATGGATTATTGGTCTCAATTCTCCTTAAAGCAGTCCTTCCGGTTTGAGTAATCTTTGATAGGGACAGTAGGGCTACATGAGTTTATGGCTTAGGTAGCCATTCTCGTGTTATACTCCTCCTTTATTCTCTTTAGGTATCTCCTTAGCTTAACCAAGTTCATACCCAAAGTCTATTTCAGAATAGGGCATACTATACGTTATCGCGGTTAGTCATGTCTCCTAGTGGGTTGAGTCTAACTCGTTGACTAGAGGATTATAAGATGTGATTTTCACAGCCGGAGGTGCTCCCTGCTGGGGGCAGGGTTTGCCGCAGGCTACAAAAAGAATTCCAATTGCTAGCTGATGAACAAGTGGAATTAATGAAAAGGTGGACTTTACATGTGATTCCCCTAATGGGCACACCACCGCTTCCACTGCTTAGTTTGTCCCCAAACTAATCTCGCGCGGGGGTGACCCAGGGTTGTGGACTACTACTTTTCGATCGAGGTCTCCTCTGATACCACTTGTAAGGCTCCTTTTTTTCTTTTTGAACACCGGGGTCTTAGGCCCAGAACCGCCATTTTGCGGTGACTCCTCCACGCCCTGAAGTTTCATCACCACAAAGCGCCGATTCTGCCGGCCAATTCGATCACAGAAAAGTAGCACAATAAAGTAAATGCAAACTAGTAGTACACAGATAATCACATATCATAAAGATAATCTCCACGAAGGGAGTGTCCACAGAAAAATACATCAGAGTAGTAAAATACGGGCTTATGCCCGGTACATCATGTCCTCACTACAAATCACTCATGCGGAAGCAAAAGCAGAAAATCTACTCAATGTCGAGACTCACGGTCTAGGCTATATGAACTCCGGATCTAGACTGCCCCATCTCCAAGCGCACCGGTCTCTGCGGCTGCTCCTCCATGCCGGGCTCCACGATCCCCTAAATGATGTAGTTCAAAAACCGTTAGTGCAACATGTTGGGTACATTGGTCAAATGTACCTGATTTGAAGAAGCCTCACCCATCTCAATGATATACATCATAATGTATTTGATGTATGTTTGAGTTACTTGTGCAGGTTAAGAAATCACTGGACTGAAGCAAAAAGTTTCTAAGTCCATGTGTCGACACCCAGAGGGAAAGTGTCGACACTTAAGAAAGCCTGTGTCGACACCCAGACAAGCAGTGTCGACACTTGGAGTCATTGTGTCGACACCTGGGATGCAGAGTCGACACCAGACAGAAAGTGTCGACACTTGGAGCTGTGTCGACACTCAGTGAAGAAAAGTGCAGACAGAAAGTGTCGACACAAGGAGCTGTGTCGACACCCAGTGAAGCAGTGTCTACACCAGAAAGTGTCGACACTTGGAGCTATGTCGACACTCAGCAAAAGTCTGCAGAGTCTAAGTACATGTGTCGACACTCAACACAATGTGTCGACACTATGCTGAAGAGTCAGCATTTGAAGAATGTGTCGACACTCAGCACAATGTGTCGACACACTATCAGAAGAGTCAACACTTGAAGTAAGTGTCGACACCCAGCACAATGTGTCGACACTTAGCTAAAGACTCAACACTTGAAGAAAGTGTCGACACAAGGAGCTGTGTCGACACTTAGCAAAGAACAGAAAGAACAACAAATTATTCTAAGTACAAGTGTCGACATTATGGGAATGTGTCGACACTCAGCTGAAGTCTCAACAATAAGAAGGTGTGTCGACACAAGGAGCTGTGTCGACACTCAGCAAGTTTCAACATAGAAGACTATGTATCGACACCAAGAAGCAGTGTCGACACTAGACAGATTCAACACAAGAAGTTGTGTCGACACAAAAGAGATGTGTCGACACATAGAAGAATTCAGCAAAAGCTAGAAGAACAAGTACTTGTGTCGACACTCAATTTCAGTGTCGACACATGAAGAAGAATCTGTGTCGAGACATATAAGGATATGTGTCGACACCTTGTAGACTTGTGTCGACACTTATACAACATGTGTCGACACTTGGACTATAAGTGTCAACACTTAAAGACAGAAAGTCTCGACACTTATAAACAGTTAGAGATTTTCAAGAAGTGACTGGTTGACATGACAGCTGCCGATCCAGCCGGTCTACAACAACTGTCAGAGATGTCAGAAGTCAGTTATGAACCGGACCAGCCGGTTACCATGAAGAAGGCCTATAAATAAGCACCCACAGTTTACAAAAACGGTGGTGAGAATAATTAAAGTAGTTGATCAGATTATTCAAGTAATCTGTAAAGTGATACACAGAGCAATAAACACAAGAAGATCTTGCAGTCCAACTGCAGATCTAAGAAGTTGGAGAGAGAGGGCTCCTTCCAAGAAATCAGCCTTTGGAACTAGGCTGAGAAGAAGGATTCAGATTCAGTCTGGATCTTAAGTGGCAGAGGTCAAGGAACAACTGCAGAGGATTCAGCCTTATTCAGTTCTACTCAAGAAGCTTTGAAGAAAGCTAAGTCAGGGTGAATCCAGCTGAGTTCTTCCAAGAACTCATCAAGAATCTCTCAACTCCCCTCCTGTAATTCTGAGTTGAAGAGTTATTATCTGTATTACTTTTGTAACTTGTAGGATCCATTGGATCTGAGTGATTGTAAGCCTATATTTATAAAGGCTGAGGGTAGGGCTTGTTAGCCTGAGTGTAGGAGATATAGATCTCTGAGTGTAGGCCTTGGTTGGCTGAGTGTAGGCCTTGATTGGCTGAGTGTAGGCTTTGGGATAAAGCTGAGTGTAAGGCTTTGGGCCTGAGGTAGGAACCAATTTGGGTTCTGAGACAGTGGAGAAGTTAAGCCGAATCTAGTACACTGCTAGATAGGCGAAGGGGGAAAGTGGATGTACCCATAACTTGGGGAACCACTATAAAACACTGTGTGCTGTGCTGTGTTTGTGCTGTGGATGATCTGTGTTTGTTTGATTATTGCTGATTGCTGTAATAAACTAGTTAGAAATCTGTGATATAACTGTTTGGCTGCCAACAAAGTTAGAAAAGGATTAGGTCACCTATTCACCCCCCCCCCCTCTAGGTGTTTAGGTACCATATCTTTCAAGTGGTATCAGAGCCAGGTTCCTCAAAACAAGGACTAACAGTCTAAGGAGATCCTGTTTGGCAGAAACAGTCTAAGTCAGAAAACAGCTTCAAGAAAATCAAGAACCATGGGTTCCTTTGAAAATCATAAAGAATTGGGTTCCATGAAATTACCTATTTGCAGAAAGGAAATTTTTGGGATCTGGAAGGAGAGGGTAAGGCTATTTATGGAAGCCTCTGACCCTAGAATATACATCACAGTAAAGGAAGGGCCTTATGTGCCAATAAAGATTTCAGTATTGGATGCAAATCAGAGGACTCCAAAGGATTTCTCTGAGATGACTAAAGATGAAATTGTCCTAGCTACCATGGACAAGAGGGCACAAAACATAATAGTAAGTGCCATTAATGATGCCACTTTTCAGAACTTAATTCACTGTAAGACAGCAAAAGAGATGTGAGACACTGTTATAGTGTATATGGAAGGATCTGAAGAAGTTAGGCAAGATAGGAAGTCCTTGCTTAATCAAGAGTATGAGAGCTTTAGGCAAGGAAAGGGAGATAGCATCACTGAATGCTACAAAAAGTTCTATAGAATAGTTAATGAACTCATGTCTTATGGAAGAGAGTTCAGCAACTATGAACTGAATGACAAATTCCTAAGGTCCCTAACCAAAGATTGGGACACCAAGATCTGTGCCATAAGAGAAATGGCAAAGTTGGGAGAAATTTCTCCTCCTACACTGTTTGGCAAGTTATTGTCATATGAGATGCAGCTGACAGTGAGGAAAGAGGAGGAGAAATCTACTAGGACTGAGCACAAGGAAAGGACTGTTGCTTTCAAGACAGAAGTTCCCAGAAAATACAGGACTAAGTCATCAACTCCACCTCCAGAGGTAGTTGAATCTGAGTCAGAAGAGTCTGTCAGTACAAAGTCTACAAGCAGTGAAAGTGATGAAGACTTTGCTGCCTTCACTAGACACTTTCAGAAATTCCTGAAGAAGAAACAGTGGAGGTCCAGACCATCTACTTACAAGGGAAAAGAAGTCTTGTATCAGGAGAAAAAGCCTTCAAAGAAGGACAGGAAAAAGACAAGGACAAGCAAGGCAACTGGATCAAAGATTGTGTGCTACTGCTGCAATAGACAGGGTCATGTTATTGCAGATTGTCCTGAGAAAAGAAAAGAATCCAGTGACAGGAAAAAGACTCACTTCAAAGGGAAGAAAGAGAAGTCTTTTGTTGCTAAGAATGAGAAGACTCTTTCAGATATTTCTTCTTCAGACACTGATACTGATGCTGAAGCCTACATAGGGCTATTTGCTGAAGAAGAAGAAGAAGAATTTATGCAGATCTTGGAGTCAATTTATGAACAAGAAGACTGCCAGTGCCAAGGACTGATGGCATTGACTGAGAGTACCAAAATCCTGGAGCAGCCAAGTCAGGTACAAAGTTCAAGTTTAAATTCAGTTTCTTGTTCTAGTTCAGAATTAGATTCTTCTTCATCAAGTGATGAGAATATATCTGAGTCTGAGGAAGATATTCATCAGCTTATAGATGAATATAAGGTACTGTTGCAAGCCTATAAGAAAAGCAAGACCCTAGCTAAAAGTCAGGCAAAGGAGATTGCTGATCTCAAGGCTGTTGCAACAGACTTTGAGAAGGAATTTGATCAAAAACTGAATGAGATAGCCAGGCTGAAACACATTACTGTGATTCAGATGGGAACTATCACTTATAAGAATGATCAAATTAAGAGACTGGAGATCAATCTTCAGAAAGAGAGAGAGCTTGTTGCAAGGTTTTCAAAACCTAAATCAGTGCTGCCTTTAATTGATGAATTTGTTCATCATAAAGGCAAGACTGGACTGGGTTTTGTTAGACCTGAAGGGACTGAGTAGTCCAAGTTTAAGTCCAAGGGCAAAGCCCCAACATTCAACAAGCCTGCTGTAGTCAAGACAGCAAAGGTTGTACCTAAGCAAAGGTACAACAAGTTTGAATGCTGGTGCTGTGGCAAGATTGGCCATTTTGCAATGGACTGTTGGCACAATGCCAGTGCCAAGGTGAGTAGCAAGTTACCTGGTGGAAAGCCAGTAGGTAGCTTTGTCAAGTTGCAAACTAACAATCACCAAGGACTCAAGATTACTTTGGGTTCTAAGGTTCATTAATTTGTTTTGCAGGTGAATCCAAGTGGCCATACCCCAACATGGTACTTGGATAGTGGATGTTCCAGACATATGACTGGAACAAGGGGACTACTGAAGGACTATATTCCAATCAAAAATGGTCCTAAAGTGACCTTTGGTGGTTCTGAAAAAGGAATCATCAAAGGGTTTGGTAACATTTCTTCAAACCTTGTTAACATTACTCAAGTGGCTTATGTTAAAGGGTTGAAACACAACCTTATAAGTATAAGTCAGTTAAGTGATGTAGGGTATGACATCTCATTTGTTAAAAATGGTTGTCATATCAAGAGGTCAAGTGATCAAGAGATCATTTTGACAGGATATAGAAAGAGGAATGTCTACTGTCTAGACATTATGATTGAGAACAATGGTTCTCCTGTTTGTCTTGTAGCTGATGAGACAGTCTCTCATTGTGTCAAGTGGCACAAGAGGCTAGCTCATCTTAACTACAAGACTATTAGCAAACTCTTTAGCAAAGAGTTAGTGAGGAATGGTCCTCAAGTTAAGTGTGTCAAAGATGGTATTTGCTCAGCTTGTCAAAAGGGCAAGCAGACTAAATCCACCTTTAGAAGCATAGATAACAAAGATGTTGTGAGGTGTTTATACCTCTTGCATATGGATCTATTTGGTCCAATGCCAGTTCACAGCTTAGGTAGGAAGGTCTATACCTTTGTAGTTGTTGATGACTACTCAAGGTTTTCCTGGGTGTTCTTCTTAAGACAGAAATCTGAAACACCTAGTGTCTTCTACAGCTTTGTCAAGCAAATTCAGAATGAACTGAATAGTACTGTGGTCAAAATTAGAAGTGATCATGGTACTGAATTTCAGTCTGAAAGCATGACAAAACTATGTGAAGACTTTGGGATATTTCAAGAATTCTCTTCACCTAGAACACCTCAGCAAAATGACATTGCTGAGAGGAAGAATAGAACCTTGATAGAGGCTGGTAGAACCCTATTAAGTGACACATCACTACCAGAATATTTCTGGGCTGAAGCAGTTAACACTGCATGCCATGTGATAAATAGGGCTACCATCACTAAAGGGTTAAATAAGACACCCTATGAAGTTGTGAAAGGCAGGAAACCAAACCTATCCTATTTTAGGATCTTTGGTTGTAAATGCTTCATACTTAACAATGGAAAGTCTTACATAACTAAGTTTGCTGCCAAGTCCCAAGAGGGAATTTTTGTTGGGTACAACAATAATAGTAAGGCTTATAGAGTATACAACTTGACTACACAAGTTGTTGAGGAATCAGTGCATGTAGTTTTTGATGAGACTCAACTTATTAATAATGAGTTGTCTAGCAATGTATTCAGCCCCACAGGTTTGACAAAGACAATGGACAAGCTTACCGTAGAAGAGGTGCCTGCTGCAAGACAGCAAGGAGAGGAGAGTAGCTGCTGTCCAGGGGGATAACTACATGTGCCAATTGCTGAAGAAATCCAAGGATTACAGCATGATGCAGATGCTGAAGTGGTTCAACCTGAAGTAAGGATGCCTCCAGCTCACAGGCATCTTAGAGATCATCCAGTAGAATTGATTATTGGAGATCCTAGACAAGGAGTTCAAACTAGGAGCAGATACATGAATGCAGCAATCTACTCCAGCCTTTTGTCTCAAGTTGAACCTAAGAAATTTGAAGAAGCTATACAAGATCCACAATAGACTGAAGCTATGCAAGAAGAGCTTAATCAGTTCAAAAGGTGCAAGGTTTGGGAGCTGGTTCCAAAGCCTAAAGACCACAATGTAATAGGAACTAAGTGGATCTACAGAAATAAGATGGATGAACAAGGGGTCATCATAAAGAATAAAGCAAGACTGGTTGCAAAAGGATATAGGCAAGAAGAAGGTATTGATTTTGATCAAACCTTTGCCCCAGTAGCCAGACTGGAGGCCATAAGGATGTTCTTGGCCTATGCAACCTATCAAGGATTCAAGGTTTACCAGATGGATGTCAAGTCAGCATTCTTAAATGGTAATTTGAAAGAAGAAGTCTATGTGGAGCAGCCTTCAGGTTTTGTTGATCCAACTCAACCTCATTATGTCTATAGACTTAGGAAAGCATTATATGGGTTAAAACAAGCTCCTAGAGCTTGGTATGAAACCCTATCTAGTTTTCTCATTGAGAACAAGTTCACAAGGGGGAAAATAGATAAGACTCTATTCCTTAGGGAATCTAGAGGCAAAGTCATACTTGTCCAAATATATGTAGATGACATTATATTTGGGTCTACTGAAAGTAGCCTTTGCAAAAAGTTTGCAAAGCTTATGCAAAGTCAATTTGAGATGAGTAGTATGGGAGAGCTAAAGTTTTTCTTGGGTCTCCAAGTTAAACAGACTGAAAGTGGCTTGTCCATATGTCAGTCTAAGTTCACCCTAGAACTCATAAGGAAATATGGTATGGATTCATCCAGTACCATGAAGACTCCTATGGGGTCAAGTATGTCTCTTAGCAAGGATGATGCAGGGAAACCTGTAGATGAAACCTTGTATAGAGGGATAGTTGGCTCCCTACTATACTTGACTGCAAGTAGGCCTGACATTATGTATGCTACATGTGTTTGTGCCAGGTATCAAGCCTGCCCTAAAGAATCTCATATGACTGCAGTCAAAAGAATTTTGAGATATCTAAAGGGCACTCCCTATCTAGGCCTCTGGTACCCTAGGAATGGAGATTTTGATCTAACAGGTTATTCAGATGCAGACTTTGCAGGATGCAAAGAGGATAGAAAGAGTACTACTGGAACCTGTCAATTCCTAGGTGGAAGACTAATTTCATGGCGCAGCAAAAAGCAGACTAGTGTGGCTATCTCCACAGCTGAGTCAGAGTATGTAGCTGCAGGAAGTTGCTGTGCTCAACTTCTATGGATTAAACATCAGCTAGAGGACTATGGATTTCAGGTAAGTAGAGCTCCACTTTTCTGTGATTCTACTAGTGCTATTTCAATAGCTAATAACCCTGTATCTCATAGTAGGACAAAATATATTGAAATTAAATATCACTTTCTTAGGGAGCATGTAGAAAGAAATGATATTGTACTTGAATATGTTAAAACAGATGAACAACTAGCTGATATGTATACTAAGCCCCTAGAAGAAGCTAAGTTCAATAGATTCAAAATTGAACTAGGAATGATCAACTTAGACTAAGTTTACAGAACTAGAAAATTGACTAAGTAAAAAGGTGTCGACACATAGACAAGTCTATGTCGACACAGAATAGTAGTGTCGACACTTCAGGAAAAAGGTGTCGACACATCTAGGATGTTGATGTCGACACTTCAGAATGTTAGTATCGACACATGTCAAGTAGGTGTCGACACATCCAATATGGTGTCGACACTTATGTTTTAGTCAGAATTTTTCTAAGTAAAGTCTCGACAATGTGTCGAGTTATGTTGTGTCGACTCATAACCATGTGTCGACACATAAAATCTGTTGACTAAACTTGTGTCGACACATATGTGTCGAGACATTATAAGTCAGTGTCGACACTTATTGCCAGTGTCGACATATGTTTAGCTTGCTGTCCCGCCTGTTCATCTTCAAAATTCGACAGGTATAAATAGGGTTCTGTCTCTGATTGTCGACACGCTTTCAAAGTTTCGAGACCAAAACTATTGTGTCGACATTTCTCTCTTCTCAAGACTAATTCTCCAAACCCTAATGGCTCCCAAGCTCGAGGAGAACGTTAACGAAGGCTATGAACTTGTGCGCGGCGCATTCGATGATGGAGATCAAGAAATTCAATCGGTGGTAACCCTAGTCAGCGATTCTGGACTAGAATATTTGGTTTCAGAACCAACCAAGATTTGGAAGAAGGAAGTTCTTGAATTCCTTACTGGAGCTGCAGTTGATGACTCTGGATATAGAATCAAATCCAGAGTACATGGATCCAAAGTCAAGGTCTCACCAAAAAGTCTGAGGAAGGTACTCCAGCTACCTAAGACTCAAGATGAAGAAGAAGTTTCAACATCCAAGACCAGGGAAGCTATTACCTGGTGTGGACTTGATCCAAAGCTGAAGATAGGTTCTGTCTTTAACAGGAAAGGCATGAACAGTCAAGGAAAATTTCTGTCTGAAATTGTGGGAAAGGTCATTCTCAGTAAGCCTGGAGGGCATGACAGGGTGTCAGCCTCAATGTTCAATGTCATGACAAGAATTATCTTCACCCTAAGAACAGATTGGTCAATGGTAATGAAAGATATGGTACCTAAACACCTAGAGGGGGGGGGGTGAATAGGTGACCTAATCCTTTTCTACTTTGTTGGCAGCCAAACAGTTTTATCACAGATTTCTATGTACTCTATTACAGCAATCAGCAATAATCAAATATACACAGCACATTCACAGCACAGCACACAGTGATTTATAGTGGTTCCCCAATCTTTGGGTACATCCACTTTCCCCCTTCGCCTATCTAGCAGTGTACTAGATTCGGCCAAACTTCTCCACTGTCTCAGAACCCAAATAGGTTCCTACACCTCAGGCCCAAAGCCTTACACCTCAGCTTTCTCCAAAGCCTACACTCAGCCACAAAGGCCTACACTCAGCCACCCAGGCCTACAATCAGCCAATCAAGGCCGACACTCAGAGTTCTTCAACTCCTACACTCAGGCTATCAAGCCCTACCCTCAGCCTTTATAAATTTAGGCTTACAATGCACTCAGATCCAAAGATCCTACAAGATAAAATAGTATTACAACAAATAACTCAACAACTCAGAAAATAAGAGAGGAGTTGAGAGTTTCTTGCTGAGTTCTTGGAAGAACTCAGATAGATCCAAACTGACTTAGCTTCCTTCAAAGCTTCTTGAGTAGAACTGAATAAGTATGAATCCTCTGCAGTTGTTCCTTGACCTCTGCTTCTTAAGATCCAGATGCTTCTGAATCCTTCTTCTCAGCCTAGTTCCAAAGACTGAATTCTTGATTGGAGCTCTCTCTCTCCAACTTCTTAGATCTGCCGTTGGACAGCACGATCTTCTTGATTTGTATCACTTGGATAACTTGATCAGCAACCACTTGAACAAATCTCTTAGATTAATCTGAACTCAATCAGAACTTAATCTTCTTCTGTTAACTCTTAACAACATTAACATTAACCACATTTTCTGTAAACAGTCTGTGCCTATTTATAGACCTTCTTCATGGTAACCGGCTGGTCCGGTTCATAACAGACTTCTGAGATCTCTGACAAGTGCTGTAGACCGGCTGGAACGGCAGCTGTCATGTCATCCAGTCAATTCTTGAAATTCTCTAACTGTCAGATAGTGTCGAGACTTTCTGTTCTTAAGTGTCGACACTTATAGACCAAGTGTCGACACATGCTGTGTAAGTGTCGACACAAGTCTACAAGGTGTCGACACAACTCCTTGTATGTCTCGACGCAGATTCTTATTCAGGTGTCGACACTTGGAATTGAGTGTCGACACAAGTACTTGATCTTTTGTAACTTGTTAAATTCTTCTAAGTGTCGACACATCTCCTTTGTGTCGACACATCTTCATGTGTTGAAACTGTCAAGTGTCGACACTGCTTCTTGGTGTCGACACAAGTCTTCAATATAGATTCTTCAGCTGAGTGTCGACACATTCCCTTAGTGTCGACACTTGTACTTAGAATATTTTTTGTAGATATTTCTGTTCTTTGCTAAGTGTCGACACAGCTCCTTGTGTCGACACTTTCTTTGAGTCTTCAACTGAGTGTCGACACATTGTGCTGAGTGTCGACACTTTCTTCAAGTGTTGACTCTTCTGGTTGTGTGTCGACACATTGTGTTGAGTGTCGACACATACTTCAAGTGTTGACTCTTTTGGTTGTGTGTTGACACATTGTGCTGAGTGTCGACACATACTTCAAGTGTTGACTCTTTCTGGTGTAGACACAGCTCTTCTAGGTGTCGACACTTCTGCTAAGTGTCGACACTGCTTCTCTGCATTCTTCTTCACTGAGTGTCGACCCAGCTCCTTGTGTCGACACTTTCTGTCTGGTGTCGACTCTTCATCCCAGGTGTCGACACAATGACTCCAAGTGTCGACACTGCTTGTCTGGGTGTCGACACAAGCTTTCTCAAGTGTCGACACTTTCCCTCTGGGTGTCGACACATGGACTTAGAAAGTTTTAGCTTCAGTCCAGTGAATACCTAACCTGCACAAGTAACTCAAACATACATCAAATACATCATGATGTATATCATTGAGTTGGGTGAGGCTTCTTCAAATCAGGTACATTTGACCAATGTACCCAACAATCTCCCCCTATTTGGAGAAGTCATAACCCTTAGTCAATGATATGCACCACTCATAATTAAAAAGTATAAAATGATGTAAAGCAGGTATATTTCAACAGGGTAAACTTAAACATGTAATAATGCACACATGTATACACATTAATCATTCCAGAATAATCAAAAATAGACACATTTCAGAACAATTATACTATATTAATCATAAATTGTTCTAACATTGTTCTAAAACATCTTCAATGATTTACAAAAATGTTTCTCATACAAAGGATTACAACAATCTTCAAATTAATTCCTAATCTATTTCTGATCAGGTTCTTTGATAACAATTCCTTTGCCAGCTAGGACTTTAGCTTTGACAGCAGCAGCAGTAGGCTCAGCATCAGCAGGCTTCTTGCCTTTTGAGTCCTTCTTCTTTTGTTCTTCAGCCTTGATTTTCTGCCTTTCAAAATAATGATAGGGCTTAGGAAAGTACTTGCTAGGCTCCACAGCTGTAGGAGGTAGCTTTCCTAACTTAGCCTTTCTTCTGTACTGGACAATGGCTTCCTGCCTGATCTCATGCTTCCTCCATTCTGCTTCTGAGAACCACTTGTTCCTGTCATTCATGTTGTCTTTGGCAGCTTTCCAGGCAGTTAGAATTATATTCCTAGAGGTAGGGCTCCATTGTTCAAAGTCTGGCTTTAGTTCAGCTTGTTCCCTAAACCTCTTCTTTGACAACCTTGCCTCTTCTTCTTTGTCCAAAGCCTCTTGCATAGCTGCAGTAATAGGTTGAACAACCTTTTCCAGAACAACATTAGACTTGCCCTCAGTTGGGCTGTACATTGTCTGCACTTCTGCATGAATCATTTCAAAATCTGGAGGTGGATAAATGACTTGAGCTACTTCTTGTGGCTCACCTCCAAAATAGGCAGGGTTCAGTCCAGATTCAGCAACTTCATTGTCATCACACAGGGGAGGATATCCAAGTGTAGCCCTGATTGAATTTGATATCCATTTTGCATGCTCAGAACTTGCCTTGACTAACACTCTCTCCCCCTTTATGACTTCTTGGGCCACATGGTCTCTTACATCATCCTTTTGGAATCTAATCTGACTATCCAAATACCTGATTCCATCCTTAAAATAAGGTCTAAGCTTTGTAAGTTGTTCAGATATTGCTTTCTGGGAATCTTGTATAGCAGTTTTGACAGCAGTAATCTCAGCTTGAAAGAGTTTATCAAAATCAGCCTTTGCAGCAGCAACAGATGTAGATGGTTCAGCAGACTTATTCTTTAATTCAGTGACTATAGCATTGTGGGATGCAGTCAAATTATCATTCATCCTTAATTGATTTTCCAGCACATAGCCTTGTTTCAATGCTATATTATCTACTTGAGTCTTGATCTTCTCCTGGTGAGTAGCCAAATAGACTACTGCATTCCCACCCTTGTGGAAGCAGTCAGTCATTTCTTTCTTGTTGAGATTCATCTCAAACCTGATAGATTTTATATCTTGAGCAAGATCAAACTGTAATGATCTGTGCCCTGCATCAACATAAGCCTCTATGGCTTTCCTTTGTTCATCCATTTTGATCTGTAGTGCAATCAGTAAAGCACTATAGTCAGCAGGTGGAGCTTGCTGAACTATAGGCTGTGGGGCAATGGATTGTAGGGCTTTCTTGTAGCTCTGACTTCTTCTCTTGAATACAAAGAGTTTCTTCTTTTTAGCCCTAGCACTCTCCTCATCTTCAGAGGCAGAGGTGCTTGCAATATCAACTCTATTCTTAGAGCTCTCTTGTTTTTTAGCTTGCACATCAAGTGCCTTCTCAGTCTCTGGCCTTAAAGGCTCATCCTGAACTGATATGTGCTCCCCCTCAGCAGCAGCACTCTTATCTTCAGCAGCAACCTTGTCTATGTCAAAATCCTCTTGATCTAAATTCAGAAAGAGGTCTTCCATTGTGTATTCAGGAGGTGACTGTGCAGGAGAAGTACTTGGTTCTTCAACTACTTGAGTAGTATCTGGAACATTTTGCACAACAGCAGATGTGTCTTCAAGACCAACATCTGGAGCTTGGCTAGGTAGCTGAGTTTGCTGAGGAACATCAGACAAATCAGCATCTTCAATAAGATATTCTAAAGTTTTTAAGTCAGTGAGTACCTCTTGAATAATGATGGTGTCTTGCTCACTGTCCAGAGTAGATGGTTCTTCTACTGCTGGAAGCTCCCCCTGGCTGTGATCCCTATGGATGGGGCTAGCTGGAGGCAGCTCCCCCTGGATCTCAGCTACATCTTGAGGAGCAGGAGTCTTCTCTGCAGCCACTTCTTCATGGTCATCAGGTGTGAAAATAACCTGTTCTTCACTATCAGAACTGCTGGAGGACTCTTCTGTCACAACAGCAGTCTTTCTCTTCTTCCTGGGAGGAGTAACTTTCTCAGAAACTGGCTTCTCAGGGGTAGGCATGTCCTTTGACAACACCCTTTCCCATCTAGAGAATATCCTTGAATCCATCTTCCTCATGTGATTGATCTTACTTCCAGCTGCATTGCTCATCACCTCTGGTATTGTACCAGCAAGGTAGAGACTTAGTATTCTGCCCAGGTTGGGCTTCTTCAAGCTCTCCTTGATTTTCTCATACACCACTTGAGACCAATCTGTTTTCAGGGTGAAGATGATTCTAGTCATAATTTCAAACATGGAGGCAGACACCCTGTCATGCCCTCCAGTCTTGCTGAGAATAACCTTTCCTACTATTTCAGACATGAATTTCCCTTGATTATTCATGCCTTTCCTGTTAAAGACTGATCCTACCTTCATCTTTGGATCCAGTCCACACCAAGTAAGAGCTTCCCTGGTCTTTGAAGCAGTTACTTCCTCTTCATCATGTGCTTTAGGTAGCTGGAGTACCTTTCTCAGATTCTTTGGTGAAACTTTGACCTTAGTCCCATGAACTCTGGATTTGATCCTGAATCCAGAGTCATCTACAGCAGCTCCATGGAGGAATTCAAGAACTTCCTTTTTCCAAATCTTCGTTGGTTCTGAAGTCAAGTATTCCAATCCAGAATCGGCAATTAGGGTTACTACCGCCTTGAGTTCTTGATCAGCTTCATCGAATGCACCTCGCACGAGCTCATAGCCTTCGTTAACATTCTCCTCGAGCTTGGGAGCCATTAGGGTTTGGAGATTTAGTCTTGAGAAAAGAGAAATGTCGACACAAGAGTTTTGGTCTCGAAACTTTGAAAGCGTGTCGACAATCAAAGACAAAACCCTATTTATACCTTTCTGATTTGAAGTCGAACAGGCGGAATGGATAACTAAAAATGTGTCGACACTGTCAATAAGTTTCGACACTGACTTATAATGTCTCGACACACATGTGTCGACACAAGTTTAGTCAACAGATATTATGTGTCGACACATGTTTATGTGTCGACACCACTCTACTCGACTAATCGTCGAGACTTTACTTAGAAAATTCTGAGTAAAACTTAAGTGTCGACACCACATTGGATGTGTCGACACCTACTCGACATGTGTCGACACTAACATTCTGAAGTGTCGACACCAACATCCTAGATGTGTCGACACCTTTTTCCTGAAGTGTCGACACTTTTATTCTGTGTCGACATAGACTTGTCTATGTGTCGACACCTTTTTACTTAGTCAATTTTCTATTCTGTAAACTTAGTCTAAGTTTATCATACCTAGTTCAATTTTGAATCTATTGAACTTAGCTTCTTCTAAGGGCTTAGTAAAGATGTCAGGTATCTGATTATCAGTTTTAACATATTCAAGTGTAATATCATTTCTTTCTACATGCTCCCTAAGAAAGTGATATTTAATCTCAATATGTTTTGTTCTACTATGAGATACAGGGTTGTTAGCTATTGAAATAGCACTTGTAGAATCACAGTAAAGTGGAGTTCTACTTACCTGAAATCCATAGTCCACTAGCTGATGTTGAATCCATAGAAGTTGAGCACAGCAACTTCCTGCAGCTACATATTCTGACTCAGCTGTGGAGATAGCCACACTAGTCTGCTTTTTGCTGCTCCATGAAATTATTCTTCCACCTAGGAATTGACAGGTTCCAGTTGTGCTCTTTCTATCCTCTTTGCATCCTGCAAAGTCTGCATCTGTATAACCTGTTAGATCAAAATCTTCATTCCTAGGGTACCAGAGGCCTAGATAGGGAGTGCCCTTTAGATATCTCAATATTCTTTTGACTGCAGTCAAGTGAGACTCTTTAGGGCAGGCTTGATACCTGGCACAAACACATGTAGCATACATAATGTCAGGCCTACTTGCAGTCAAGTATAGTAAGGAGCCAACTATCCCTCTATACAAGGTTTCATCTACAGGTTTCCCTGCATCATCCTTGCTAAGAGACATACTTGACCCCATAGGAGTCTTCATGGTACTGGATGAATCCATACCATATTTCCTTATGAGTTCTAGGGTGAACTTGTACTGACATATGGACAAGCCACTTTCAGTCTGTTTAACTTGAAGACCCAAGAAAAACTTTAGCTCTCCCATACTACTCATCTCAAATTGACTTTGCATAAGCTTTGCAAACTTTTTGCAAAGGCTACTTTCAGTAGACCCAAATATAATGTCATCTACATATATTTGGACAAGTATGACTTTGCCTCTAGATTCCCTAAGGAATAGAGTCTTATCTATTTTCCCCCTTGTGAACTTGTTCTCAATGAGGAAACTAGATAGGGTTTCATACCAAGCTCTAGGAGCTTGTTTTAACCCATACAATGCTTTCCTAATTCTATAGACATAATGAGGTTGAGTTGGATCAACAAAACCTGATGGCTGCTCCACATAGACTTCTTCTTTCAAATTACCATTTAGGAATGCTGACTTGACATCCATTTGGTATACCTTGAATCCTTGATAGGTTGCATAGGCCAAGAACATCCTTATGGCCTCCAGTCTGGCTACTGGGGCAAAGGTTTGATCAAAATCAATACCTTCTTCTTGCCTATATCCTTTTGCAACCAGTCTTGCTTTATTCTTTATGATGACCCCTTGTTCATCTAACTTATTTCTGTAGATCCACTTAGTTCCTATAACATTGTGGTCTTTAGGCTTTGGAACCAGCTCCCAAACCTTGCACCTTTTGAACTGATTAAGCTCTTCTTGCATAGCTTCAGTCCACTGTGGATCTTGTATAGCTTCTTCAAATTTCTTAGGTTCTATTTGAGACAGAAAACTAGAATATACTGCAGCATTCTGATTTCTGCTCCATGTCTGAACTCCTTGTCTTGGATCTCCAATAATCAGCTCTACTGGATGATCTCTTAGATGCCTGTTGGCTGGTGGCATCCTAACTTCAGGTTGAACTTCTTCAGCATCTGCATCATGCTGTACTTCTTGTATTTCTTCAGCTATTGGTACATGTAGTTCTCCCCCTGGACAACTGCTATTGCCTTCTACTTGCTGTCTTGCAGCAGGCATTTCTTCTATAGTAAGCTTGTCCAATCTCTTTGTCAGACCTGTGGGGCTGCATACATTGCTAGACAACTCATTGTTAATAAGTTTTGTCTCATCAAAAACTACATGCACAGTCTCCTCTACAACTTGTGTAGTCAAGTTGTATACTCTATAAGCCTTACTATTGTTGTTGTACCCAACAAAAATTCCCTCTTGGGACTTGGCAGCAAACTTAGTTATGTAAGACTTCCCATTGTTAAGTATGAAGCATTTGCAACCAAAGATCCTGAAATAGGATAGATTTGGTTTCCTGCCTTTCACAACTTCATAGGGGGTCTTGTTTAGCCTTTTAGTGATGGTAGCCCTATTTATCACATGGCATGCAGTGTTAACTGCTTCAGCCCAGAAATACTCAGGCAGTGATGTATCACTAAGTAGGGTTCTACCAGCCTCTATCAAGGTTCTATTCTTCCTCTCAGCAATGCCATTTTGCTGAGGTGTTCTAGGTGAAGAGAATTCTTGAAATATCCCAAAGTCTTCACATAGTTTTGTCATGCTTTCAGATTGAAACTCAGTACCATGGTCACTTCTAATTTTGACCACAGTACTATTTAGTTCATTCTGAATTTGCTTGACAAAGCTGTAGAAGACACTAGGGGTCTGTTTGGCGCAGCTCTGGCGGCTGGAAAATCTCTATTCCAGCCGCCAGAGCTGTTTTATATGTGTTTGGGACAGCTCCCTGTGAAGAGTTTTTCAATCCGCCAGAGCTGTTTTGCAGCTTTTCAGAAATCTCCCTCCCCCCAGCTTCTGCTCTTTCAAAATAGCTTTCTCTCTCACAGGTTTTCGAAATCTAATGATTTCTTCAGTTGGAACATGCTTAGAGGCCGGACGCCCTTCCTCCGGCGATTCCGAGCCCCGGACGGCCTTCCTCCGGCGATTCCGAGCCCCCGACGTCCTTCTTCGGGCGATTCCGAGCGCACTTCTGCACAGAATACCCAAACACTCTGCAGCTTTTCAAAACTGCTCCCCAGAAATCTATTTTAAAACAGCTCTATCCGGACAGCAGCTTTTCAATCCGCCAGAGCTGTCCCAAACAGAGCCTAGGTGTTTCAGATTTCTGCCTTAAGAAGAACACCCAGGAAAACCTTGAGTAGTCATCAACAACTACAAAGGTATAGACCTTCCTACCTAAGCTGTGAACTGGCATTGGACCAAAGAGATCCATATGCAAGAGGTATAAACATCTCACAGCATCTTTGTTATCTATGCTTCTAAAGGTGGATTTAGTCTGCTTGCCCTTTTGACAAGCTGAGCAAATGCCATCTTTAACACACTTAACTTGAGGACCATTCCTCACTAACTCTTTGCTAAAGAGTTTGCTAATAGTCTTATAGTTAAGATGAGCTAGCCTCTTGTGCCACTTGACACAATGAGAGACTGACTCATCAGCTACAAGACAAATAGGAGAACCATTGTTCTCAATCATAATGTCTAGACAGTAGACATTCCTCTTTCTGTATCCTGTCAAAATGATCTCTTGATCACTTGACCTCTTGATATGACAACCATTTTTAACAAATGAGATGTCATACCCTACATCACTTAACTGACTTATACTTATAAGGTTGTGTTTCAACCCTTTAACATAAGCCACTTGAGTAATGGTAACAAGGTTTGAAGAAATGTTACCAAACCCTTTGATGATTCCTTTTTCAGAACCACCAAAGGTCACTTTAGGACCATTTTTGATTGGAATATAGTCCTTCAGTATTCCCCTTATTCCAGTCATATGTCTGGAACATCCACTATCCAAGTACCATGTTGGGGTATAGCCACTTGGATTCACCTGCAAAACAAATTAATGAACCTTAGAACCCAAAGTAAACTTGGGTCCTTGGTGATTGTTAGTTTGCAACATGACACAGCTACCTACTGGCTTTCCACCAGGTAGCTTGCTACTCCCTTTGGCACTTGCATTGTGCCAACAATCCAAGGCAAAGTGGCCAACCTTGCCACAACACCAACATTCAAACTTATTGTACCTTTGCTTAGGTACAGACTTTGCTGTTTTAACTGCAGCTGACTTATTGAATGTTGGGGTCTTGCCCTTGGACTTGGACTGATCCTGAACAGTCCTAGCAGGTTTAACAAAACCCAGTCCAGCCTTACCTTTGTGATGAGTAAAATCATCAATCAAAGGTAGAACTGATTTAGGCTTTGAAAACTTTGCAACCAGTTCTCTCTCTTTCTGAAGATTTGTCTCCAGTTTCTTAATTTGATCATTCTTAAATGTGATAGTACCCATCTGAATCACTGTAATGTGTTTCAGCCTAGCTACCTCATTCAGTTTTTGATCAAATTGCTTCTCAAATTCTGTTGCAGCAGCCTTAAGATCAGCAATCTCCTTTGCCTGACTTTTGGCAAGGGACTTGCTTTTCTTATAAGCCTGTAACAGCACCTTATATTCATCTATGAGCTGATGAATATCATCTTCAGACTCCGAAACACTTCCATCATTTGATGAAGATGAATCTGATTCTGAACTAGAACAAGAAACTGAACTTAGAGTTGGACTTTGTACCTGACTAGGTCCTGGCTGCTCCAGGATTTTGGTACTCTCAGTCAATGCCATCAGTCCTTGGCACTGGCAGTCTTCTTGTTCATGAATCGACTCCAAGATCTGCATAAATTCTTCTTCTTCTTCAGCAAATAGCCCTATGTAGGCTTCAGCATCAGTATCATTGTCTGAAGAAGAAATATCTGACAGAGTCTTCTCATTCTTGGCAACAAAAGACTTCTCTTTCTTCCCTTTGAAGTGAGTCTTTTTCCTGTCACTGGATTCTTTTCTTTTCTCAGGACAATCAGCAATGACATGACCCTGTCTATTGCAGCAGTAGCACACAATCTTTGATCCAGTTGCCTTGCTTGTCTTTGTCTTCTTCCTGTCCTTCTTAGAAGGCTTTATCTCCTGATACAAGACTTCTTTTCCCTTGTAAGTAGATGGTCTGGACCTCCACTGTTTCTTTTTCAGGAATTTCTGAAAGTGTCTAGTGAAGGCAGCAAAGTCTTCATCACTTTCACTGCTTGTAGACTTTGTACTGACAGACCCTTCTGACTCAGATTCAACTACCTCTGGAGGTGGAGTTGATGACTTAGTTCTGCATTTTCTGGGAACTTCTGTCTTGAAGGCAACAGTCCTTTCCTTGTGCTCAGTCCTAGTAGATTTCTCCTCCTCTTTCCTCACTGTCAGCTGCATCTCATATGACAATAACTTGCCAAACAGTGTAGGAGGAGGAATTTCTCCCAACTTTGCCATTTCTCTTATGGCACAGATCTTGGTGTCCCAATCTTTGGTTAGGGACCTTAGGAATTTGTCATTTAGTTCATAGTTGCTGAACTCTCTTCCATAAGACATGAGTTCATTAACTATTCTATAGAACTTCTTGTAGCATTCAGTGATGCTATCTCCCTTGCCTTGCCTAAAGCTCTCATATTCTTGATTAAGCAAGGACTTCCTATCTTGCCTAACTTCTTCAGAACCTTCCATATAGACAATGAGGGTATCCCACATTTATTTTGCTGTTTTACAATGAATTAAGTTCTGAAAAGTTGCATCATCAATGGCACTCACTATTATGTTTTGTGCCCTCTTGTCCATAGTGGCTAGGACAATTTCATCCTTGATCATCTCAGAGAAATCCTTTGGAGTCTTCTGATTTGCATCCAATACTGAGATCTTCATTGGCACATAAGGCCCTTCCTTTACTGTGATGTATATTCTAGGGTCTGAGGCCTCCATGAATAGCCTTACCCTCTCTTTCCAGATCCCAAAAATTTCCTTTCTGCAAATAGGTAATTTCATGGAACCCAATTCTTTATGATTTTCAAAAGAACCCATGGTTCTTGATTTTCTTGAAGCTGTTTTCTGACTTAGACTGTTTCTGCCAAACAGGATCTCCTTAGACTGTTAGTCCTTGTTTTGAGGAACCTCCCTCTGATACCACTTGAAAGATATGGTACCTAAACACCTAGAGGGGGGGGGGGGTGAATAGGTGACCTAATCCTTTTCTACTTTGTTGGCAGCCAAACAGTTTTATCACAGATTTCTATGTAGTCTATTACAGCAATCAGCAATAATCAAACATACACAGCACATTCACAGCACAGCACACAGTGATTTATAGTGGTTCCCCAATCTTTGGGTACATCCACTTTCCCCCTTCGCCTATCTAGCAGTGTACTAGATTCGGCCAAACTTCTCCACTGTCTCAGAACCCAAATAGGTTCCTACACCTCAGGCCCAAAGCCTTACACCTCAGCTTTCTCCAAAGCCTACACTCAGCCACAAAAGCCTACACTCAGCCACCCAGGCCTACACTCAGCCAATTAAGGCCTACACTCAGAGTTCTTCAACTCCTACACTCAGGCTATCAAGCCCTACCCTCAGCCTTTATAAATTTAGGCTTACAATGCACTCAGATCCAAAGATCCTACAAGATAAAATAGTATTACAACAAATAACTCAACAACTCAGAAAATAAGAGAGGAGTTGAGAGTTTCTTGCTGAGTTCTTGGAAGAACTCAGATAGATCCAAACTGACTTAGCTTCCTTCAAAGCTTCTTGAGTAGAACTGAATAAGTATGAATCCTCTGCAGTTGTTCCTTGACCTCTGCTTCTTAAGATCCAGATGCTTATGAATCCTTCTTCTCAGCCTAGTTCCAAAGACTGAATTCTTGATTGGAGCTCTCTCTCTCCAACTTCTTAGATCTGCCGTTGGACAGCACGATCTTCTTGATTTGTATCACTTGGATAACTTGATCAGCAACCACTTGAACAAATCTCTTAGATTAATCTGAACTCAATCAGAACTTAATCTTCTTCTGTTAACTCTTAACAACATTAACATTAACCACATTTTCTGTAAACAGTCTGTGCCTATTTATAGACCTTCTTCATGGTAACCGGCTGGTCCGGTTCATAACAGACTTCTGAGATCTCTGACAAGTGCTGTAGACCGGCTGGAACGGCAGCTGTCATGTCATCCAGTCAATTCTTGAAATTCTCTAACTGTCAGATAGTGTCGAGACTTTCTGTTCTTAAGTGTCGACACTTATAGACCAAGTGTCGACACATGCTGTGTAAGTGTCGACACAAGTCTACAAGGTGTCGACACAACTCCTTGTATGTCTCGACACTGATTCTTATTCAGGTGTCGACACTTGGAATTGAGTGTCGACACAAGTACTTGATCTTCTGTAACTTGTTAAATTCTTCTAAGTGTCGACACATCTCCTTTGTGTCGACACATCTTCATGTGTTGAAACTGTCAAGTGTCGACACTGCTTCTTGGTGTCGACACAAGTCTTCAATATAGATTCTTCAGCTGAGTGTCGACACATTCCCTTAGTGTCGACACTTGTACTTAGAATATTTTTTGTAGATATTTCTGTTCTTTGCTAAGTGTCGACACAGCTCCTTGTGTCGACACTTTCTTTGAGTCTTCAACTGAGTGTCGACACATTGTGCTGAATGTCGACACTTTCTTCAAGTGTTGACTCTTCTGGTTGTGTGTCGACACATTGTGTTGAGTGTCGACACATACTTCAAGTGTTGACTCTTTTGGTTGTGTGTCGACACATTGTGCTGAGTGTCGACACATACTTCAAGTGTTGACTCTTTCTGGTGTAGACACAGCTCTTCTAGGTGTCGACACTTCTGCTAAGTGTCGACACTGCTTCTCTGCATTCTTCTTCACTGAGTGTCGACACAGCTCCTTGTGTCGACACTTTCTGTCTGGTGTCGACTCTTCATCACAGGTGTCGACACAATGACTCCAAGTGTCGACACTGCTTGTCTGGGTGTCGACACAAGCTTTCTCAAGTGTCGACACTTTCCCTCTGGGTGTCGACACATTGACTTAGAAAGTTCTAGCTTCAGTCCAGTGAATACCTAACCTGCACAAGTAACTCAAACATACATCAAATACATCATGATGTATATCATTGAGTTGGGTGAGGCTTCTTCAAATCAGGTACATTTGACCAATGTACCCAACAGGTAATCTATGAGAAAATCAAGGAGAGCTTGAAGAAGCCCAACCTGGGCAGAATACTAAGTCTCTACCTAGCTGGTACAATACCAGAGGTAATGAGCAATGCTGCTGGAAGCAAGATTAACCACATGAGGAAGATGGATTCCAGGATATTTTCTGAAATCCAGAGGTAATGAGCAAAACTGCTGCTGTGGCACAAGAGTCCTCCAGCAGTTCTGAAAGTGAAGAACAGGTGGTGTTCACACCTGATGATCAGGAGGAAGAGACAGTGGTAAAGACTCCTGCTCCTCCAGATGCAGCTGAGATTCAGGGTGAGCTGCCTCAAGCTATCCCCATCCATAGGGATCACAGCCAGGGGGAGCTTCCAGTAGTAGAAGAACCATCTACACTGGACAGTGAGCAAGCCACCATCATTATCCAAGAGGTACTCACTGACTTAAAAACTTTAGACTATATTATAGAAGATGCTAATTTGTCTGATGTCCATCAGCAAACTCAGCTAGACAAACAAGTTCCAGATGTTGTTCTAGAAGACAAATCTGCTGAACAAGTAGTGGTACCTAAGTCAGTGGTTGAAGAACAAAGACTATCTCCAGCTCCATCCCCTCATGAATATACAATGGAAGATTTGTTTCTAAATCTAGATCAAGATGATTTTGACATGGACAAGAATGCTGCTGCTGAAGATAAGAGTGCTGCTGCTGAGGGGGAGCACATGGAAGTTCTAGAAGAGCCTATTAGGCTGGAAACTGAGCAAGCACCTGCTGTGCAAACTGAGAGGCCTGAGAGCCCTAAGAATAGAGTTGATATTGCCAGCACCTCTGCCTCTGAAGATGAGGAAAGTGCTAGGGCCAAGAAGAAGAAATTGTTTGTATTCAAAAGAAGAAGTCAGAGCTACAAGAAGGCTCTACAAACTGTTGCTCAACAATCCTTAGTCACACAAGCTCCATCACCTGATTACAGTGCCTTAATGGTAGCCATGCAAATCAAGCTGGATGAGCACAGGAAAGCCATAGAGACGTATATTGATGAAGGACAAAAGTCTTTACAATTTGATTTAGCTCAAGATATAAAATCAATAATGTTTGAGATGAACCTGAACAAGAAAGAAATGACTGACTGCTTCCACAAAGGTGGGAATACAGTAGTCTATTTGGCAACTCACCAGGAGAAGATCAAGACTCAGGTAGATGATATAGCATTAAAACAAGGATATGTGCTGGAGAATCAGTTAAGAATGAATGATAATTTGACTGCCTCCCACAATGCTATAGTCACTGAATTAAAGAATAAGACTGCTGAACCTTCTACATCTGCTGTTGCAGTTAAGGCTGATTTTGATAAAATCTTTCAAGCTGAGATTACTGCTGTCAAGACTGCCATACAAGATTCCCAGAAAGCAATCTCTGAACAACTTACAAAGCTTAGACCTTACTTTAAAGATGGAATCAGGTACTTGGATGGTCAAATCCGATTCCAGAAGGATGATGTCAGAGATCATGTTGCTCAAGAAGTCATAAAGGGGGAGAGAGTGTTAGTCAAGGCCAGTTCTGAACATGCTAAGTGGATATCCAATTCCATCAGGGCTACACTTGGATATCCTCCCCTGTGTGATGATAATGAAGTTGCTGAATCTGGACTGAACCCTGCATATTTTGGAGGTGAGCCACAAGAAGTAGCTCAAGTCATTTATCCACCTCCAAATTTTGAAATGATTCAAGCAGAGGTGAGCACAATGTATAGCCCATCTGAGGGCAAGGACAATGTCCATTTAGAAAAGGTTGTTCAACCTATAACAGCAGCTATGCAAGAGGCCTTAGACAAAGAAGAAGAGGCAAGGTTGTCAAAGAAGAGGTTTAGGGAACAAGCTGAACTAAAGCCAGACTTTGAACAATGGAGTCCTACCTCTAGAAACATAATTCTTACTGCCTGGAAAGCTGCTAAAGACAACACTACTGATAGAAACAAGTGGTTCTCTGAAGCAGAATGGAGGAAGCATGAGATCAGGCAAGAAGCCATTGTTCAGCACAGAAGGAAGGCTAAGATGGGAAAGCTACCTCCTACAGCTGTGGAGCCTAGCAAGTGCTTTCCTAAGCCCTATCATTATTTTGAGAGACAAAAGATCAAGGCAGACAAGAAAGATCTAAAAGGCAAGAAGCCTGCTGATGGGGAGCCTACTGCTGCTGCTGCTGTCAAGGCTAAAGTCCAAGCTGGCAAAGGAATTGTTATCAAAGAACCTGATCAGAAATAGATTAGGAATTAATTTGAAGATTGTTGTAATCTTTTGTATGAGAAACATTTTTGTAAATCATTAAAGATGTATTAGAAAAATGTTAGAATAATTTATGATAAATATATTTTCATGATTGTTCTGAGTATGTGTCTATTTCTTGTTCATTCTGCAATGTTGAATGTGTATATGTGTGAAGTTTTACATGTTCATGTTAACCCTGCTAATTATAATCTGCTTTACATCATTTTGTAATGAATGGTGTATATCATTGACTAAGGGTTATGACTTCTCCAAATAGGGGGAGATTGTTGGGTACATTGGTCAAATGTACCTGATTTGAAGAAGCCTCACCCATCTCAATGATATACATCATAATGTATTTGATGTATGTTTGAGTTACTTGTGCAGGTTAAGAAATCACTGGACTGAAGCAAAAAGTTTCTAAGTACATGTGTCGACACCCAGAGGGAAAGTGTCGACACTTAAGAAAGCCTGTGTCGACACCCAAACAAGCAGTGTCGACACTTGGAGTCATTGTGTCGACACCTGGGATGCAGAGTCGACACCAGACAGAAAGTGTCGACACTTGGAGCTGTGTCGACACTCAGTGAAGAAAAGTGCAGACAGAAAGTGTCGACACAAGGAGCTGTGTCGACACCCAGTGAAGCAGTGTCTACACCAGAAAGTGTCGACACTTGGAGCTGTGTCGACACTCAGCAAAAGTCTGCAGAGTCTAAGTACATGTGTCGACACTCAACACAATGTGTCGACACTATGCTGAAGAGTCAGCATTTGAAGAATGTGTCGACACTCAGCACAATGTGTCGACACACTATCAGAAGAGTCAACACTTGAAGTAAGTGTCGACACCCAGCACAATGTGTCGACACTTAGCTAAAGACTCAACACTTGAAGAAAGTGTCGACACAAGGAGCTGTGTCGACACTTAGCAAAGAACAGAAAGAACAACAAATTATTCTAAGTACAAGTGTCGACATTATGGGAATGTGTCGACACTCAGCTGAAGTCTCAACAACAAGAAGGTGTGTCGACACAAGGAGCTGTGTCGACACTCAGCAAGTTTCAACATAGAAGACTATGTGTCGACACCAAGAAGCAGTGTCGACACTAGACAGATTCAACACAAGAAGTTGTGTCGACACAAAAGAGATGTGTCGACACATAGAAGAATTCAGCAAAAGCTAGAAGAACAAGTACTTGTGTCGACACTCAATTTCAGTGTCGACACATGAAGAAGAATCTGTGTCGAGACATATAAGGATATGTGTCGACACCTTGTAGACTTGTGTCGACACTTATACAACATGTGTCGACACTTGGACTATAAGTGTCAACACTTAAAGACAGAAAGTCTGGACACTTATAAACAGTTAGAGATTTTCAAGAAGTGACTGGTTGACATGACAGCTGCTGATCCAGCCGGTCTACAGCAACTGTCAGAGATGTCAGAAGTCAGTTATGAACCGGACCAGCCGGTTACCATGAAGAAGGCCTATAAATAGGCACCCACAGTTTACAGAAACGGTGGTGAGAATAATTAAAGTAGTTGATCAGATTATTCAAGTAATCTGTAAAGTGATACACAGAGCAATAAACACAAGAAGATCTTGCAGTCCAACTGCAGATCTAAGAAATTGGAGAGAGAGGGCTCCTTCCAAGAAATCAGCCTTTGGAACTAGGCTGAGAAGAAGGATTCAGATTCAGTCTGGATCTTAAGTGGCAGAGGTCAAGGAACAACTGCAGAGGATTCAGCCTTATTCAGTTCTACTCAAGAAGCTTTGAAGAAAGCTAAGTCAGGGTGAATCCAGCTGAGTTCTTCCAAGAACTCATCAAGAATCTCTCAACTCCCCTCCTGTAATTCTGAGTTGAAGAGTTATTATCTGTATTACTTTTGTAACTTGTAGGATCCATTGGATCTGAGTGATTGTAAGCCTATATTTATAAAGGCTGAGGGTAGGGCTTGTTAGCCTGAGTGTAGGAGATATAGATCTCTGAGTGTAGGCCTTGGTTGGCTGAGTGTAGGCCTTGATTGGCTGAGTGTAGGCTTTGGGATAAAGCTGAGTGTAAGGCTTTGGGCCTGAGGTAGGAACCAATTTGGGTTCTGAGACAGTGGAGAAGTTAGGCCGAATCTAGTACACTGCTAGATAGGCGAAGGGGGAAAGTGGATGTACCCATAACTTGGGGAACCACTATAAAACACTGTGTGCTGTGCTGTGTTTGTGCTGTGGATGATCTGTGTTTGTTTGATTATTGCTGATTGCTGTAATAAACTAGTTAGAAATCTGTGATATAACTGTTTGGCTGCCACAAAGTTAGAAAAGGATTAGGTCACCTATTCACCCCCCCCCCCCTCTAGGTGTTTAGGTACCATATCTTTCATAACAGACTAAGCCCTATTATCCCCCGCCCCTTCCCCCATGGCTCCTAGGCACCGTGTAACGGTCCAGGCCCATCCCATGGGAACCCGCTGGCACCGCCGGCCTACCAGGGTCCAGACCCGGGCCCACCACTGGTAGTCAGCCTTTCACATTCAAGCCTGCAGGCCATGCACCCCAACCACTCTCCGGCCTATTTATCAGCACGGTAGGTTGTTGCCACTGGGTCTCGAACCCAGGACCTTGATAAGAGAGCTTTCCACCACTCCCTCATCACCAACTGAGCTGCAGCTCAGTTGGTGATGAGGGAGTGGTGGAAAGCTCTCTTATCAAGGTCCTGGGTTCGAGACCCAGTGGCAACAACCTACCGTGCTGATAAACAGGCCGGAGAGTGGTTGGGGTGCATGGCCTGCAGGCTTGAATGTGAAAGGCTGACTACCAGTGGTGGGCCCGGGTCTGGACCCTGGTAGGCCGGCGGTGCCAGCGGGTTCCCATGGGATGGGCCTGGACCGTTACAAAAAGTGCACAGCACGGTAGGTTGTTGCCACTGGGTCTCGAACCCAGGACCTTGATAAGAGAGCTTTCCACCACTCCCTCATCACCAACTGAGCTGCAGCTCAGTTGGTGATGAGGGAGTGGTGGAAAGCTCTCCTATCAAGGTCCTGGGTTCGAGACCCAGTGGCAACAACCTACCGTGCTGATAAACAGGCCGGAGAGTGGTTGGGGTGCATGGCCTGCATGCTTGAATGTGAAAGGCTGACTACCAGTGGTGGGCCCGGGTCTGGACCCTGGTAGGCCGGCGGTGCCAGCGGGTTCCCATGGGATGGGCCTGGACCGTTACACACCGAGCGGAGAGGAAGAATGGGGAGGACTTGAATGTGGATAATATCAAAAACAGATGGCAGCGGACTTATACTAGCAATTTTATAATAGATAATGACAATAAGATGAAATATGAAAAGTAACCTTCACTTATGTGAGAACACATAAGCCAAGGGATCTTCTGCAGGGCTCCCATCGTATAAAGAGTCTCATACCAATTTATACGTTGAGGTGTCGGTTATCAAACAGCAATAAATATATATATCAAAATTGACCTTAATTTATAAACATGCCCACACAAGCTTATAGACCAAGGGGTCGTTTTGCAGGGCCTAAAGTATAAGCGTCTCATTCCACTTATACTTTAGGTGTCAGAGTTAAATGAATCAATTATGCTATGACATGCAAGTGGGTATGATGGATCATGCAAGTGCAACACACACACCCGACTCTGTACACACAGACCTTTAGTTCCCCCTTTCTGGAGCCGTACCCTCCCAGGATACCTCCGTAGTGGCAGACGGAAGCGGTGGGTTGGGCCTCGCCCACCTCTAAGCTAGTAAAGCACTACCGGTCAGACCTATCGTACGCCTCAACGCTTGGTGCACGAAGCGAACTCCTGCGTACTCTTGCCGGCTGGCGCACCAGACTTCTGTTGGCGAAGTGCTAACCACACTTTCCGAGTCAGCGTATTGGTGTCGGTGCATCGACCCTCCAATACCGAAGACCCACCACCTTAATTTCCTTTCCTTTTATGCACATGCAAATTTAGCATAATCAAAAACCGAGCCGAAGCTCCCCGGACCAAAACGTCCGTCTCTTAACTATCTGAGCCGAAGCTCTCCGATCCAAAACGTCCATCTCTTAACGATCTGAGCCGAAGCTCGCAGATATCTTCCTATGCTATCTATGTTCGTGAAATGTGCAACCCTAATTACAAGTTACTCTTTTCAGCTTGTTAATACAGTTTACGTTAACCCAGGACTGCCCCCGGTATTCCCTATGAAGAGCTCTAAAGGGGCACTAGGAACTATGTTGGGATTACGCCCAGCGTTCCCTTTCGCAAGGTACTTATTATTATTGTGGGTTGATTCCCTTACCCATTACCTTCTCATATTACAATAGGCTAATCCTAGGGTGATTTGACTCCACCTCACCTCGGGGAAGACGATCTTTCGTCGAACCCGAGCGCCTCTAAACTCTAGCCAAACCAATTCCTTACCACTCTTCCTATCCTTCTATGGTGAACTCATCCACATCTATCCAAAATGACTAACTCCTACACCATGTCCGATCGTATCTTATTGCAATTTACCCAACTTGCCAAATGTAGACCATCCTAGGCTATATGTCGGACCGGACAGGAACTAATCCAAATATTCATCCAAATGGCCTACCTTATTTACTGGAGACTTATCATGATACAAATAGACTAAATCCAGGAAATTATTATTTTCCTAATTTATCTGGCATTTAATTAATTTCCCATAAGCTTCCAAAGGCTACCAGTTTGAACATGAACTACCCTAAGTACTCATGCAAGATGCCTAAAAATATTATGATAAATATTAGGTTACCTCAATATGGTAAATCCAAAGTATCACAATTTTTCTATCAAAAAAGGGCTCTAAAACTATTTTAGCAATATTTACTATCTTCCGTTGTTTATGAATCAAGTATAGAAAATATCCTTGCAAAAATTATAAATTAATTATACTATGCAGATACAACCTTAAAAGTAGCATTGGCCAAGTTTCATAATTTTTTCAGCAAGTATTAATCTCTGAATAAATTAATTATCAGAAATCCCCATATTATGGACTTGTAAAGGAAGTACTGTAAAAAACCCTATAAAAATTATGAATAAATTTCTAAAAGCATATTCTGGCTTGAAATCATCAGTACCTATGTCTCATGATTTTTCAACAGATATATCATCCATAAATAATTTTATACCACCTAAGCCACTTTTTGAATCTAGTGAAGGAAGTACTAAATATCTTCAATTAAAAACTGTGATAAAATTCAGGGATATTCACTTAGATCTAGTTCATCTACTGACCAAGTTTCATCAGTTTCAAATGAACAAAATAATCAAATTAATTAGAAAACCATTTTGGGGCCTTTTGAATTTTAACAAATAAAGTACTAGAAATATAATCCATAAAATTCTAATAAAATTACTGGGGTTCTACATGGTCTAAAACGTACTCTACCCAAGTTTCACAACCTTTAAATAAGGTTTAATTGATGAATTTACAAAATTTTGCTTCTACCCTAAAACTAGGGTGAGAGTTTTGGGATGTCTACCTTCCTCCAAGTCCTCTAAGATTCCTTTCAGAGAACTTAGGTTACACTACCTTCAATTCTACGGAGTTTTCAAGGTCATACGAGGGCATTAGCCCACATGTCCTTCACAACCCCCAAAAGTCCTTCCTTAGGGTTTGAGGTTGAACCCTATGGTAAATCAAGCCTAAATCATCCCATTTTCCTTCAGAGGGTGACATTGGCTATGCCAAGTTAGTGTCCAGAACCTCAGCCTCTGTTGAGGGGAGGTGACCACCCTAAGTTCATAGTGCACTTTTAATCAAAAATACCTCCTTAACGCCAAACAAGGGTTTGGTGATTCCCTAACCAAAATCTATCCAAATGAGTTGAAATTTTGTACAGGGCTAGGTATTGTTTCCAGGGACTATTCACCAAAACTTGGGAGGGTTTGGAGATCATTAGACCACTTAATTAAAATAACATAGCATTATTAAATAAAAGTACAAACTTTAGGAAAAGTGTCTCCACAAAAACCCAATTTTGGATAGACCATAGATATAGTTATGACTGATCCCTTGTCCAAATTTCAGCCCATTTGGACAAGGGATGAAGGGTGGGTATCCATTTGAATCTCAGGACAGCCGTATGTATAGGTCCCACCAAAATGGGTACCCTGGTCCAACCATAGGGCCAAATTGATCCAAATCACTTTTGGATTAAAGTAGACCCATAGGTCTACAACTTTCATATTGAAAGTTTTCCCACCTGGTGGACCTAAGTAGTTTTAATATTTATTTTAAAGCAGCCCAGTTTACAGGACAAAAATTCAGAAATCAAAACTTAATAAAAGAAATGATCTGCACGGATCTTAAAGAAAATCGTGGGGCTCCTGGTCATCTTCTTCCTCCAGCCAAGGGCCATTATTGGCCGAACCTGGAGCCTATTCCAAGAGAATTTCCCGGCCACACGGCCACCTCCCTGGCCGGCTACCACCGCCACCACCTTCGTTGAGGTGGGGGCTATCGCCGGGCGGCGGCACGGCCGCCGGAGGGGTGGTTTCTGACGAACCCCACACTCCATTTTTTTCAGAAAAACCATGGAAAAATCATCACATGATCTGGCTCATTCGACCCCGATTTTCATCCTAAAAGATTCCTAAGATCTATCCATAGAAGGAGTAGAGGAGGACCTTTAACCGAGCTTGTCGGCGAGTGTGGTGTTGGTGCGCCATGGCCGGTGGTGGAGCTTTCTGATGCTTTGCAACTTCACTACCAAACATCCCGGTTTCTTTAGGTGAAGGGTGGAAACGATTTCTCTTGGCCCAGGGAAGCTTTTAAAAGCATCAAATGGGGGGAGAGGGAGGGCCATGGCTTCAAAGCCATTAATGGCCAGAAAGGGAATTTCGGCCATGGAGAAAATCCATGGAAATTCACCTCCACTTGATCCCAATTCATTTGGAAACTCCTCAAAACTGATAGGGGAGATGAATAATAATTAATTGGTGAAGAATGGAGGGGTGATTCACCTTCCCCACCATGAATGACCTTCTCTTTCTTTTTTCTCTCTCTTCCCTATTGGAGGAAATTGATTTCAGCCACCTTGGGTGGCTAGCCATGGCTATTAAACTCCTCAAAAGTGATAAGGGGGAATGTATTCAGCCTTTGGAATCAATTGGAGAGGCCCTTGGTCTCCCTTGGCCATGAATGGCCTCTTTTCTCACTTTATCTCTCCTCCATTAAATGGAAAAATGGAGCTTCCTCTCTCCTACTCACCATGGCCGAGTTTTCTCATCTACCTAGCCTATTGGCAGCCCATTAACTCATATTAGTAAAAAAATGAGGTTAGCCCATGTGGGGGAAATGGGTTTGAGCTTGGGTTAGCCCATTTGGGCTAATTTGACCTAACAATAGAATAGAGTTGACCTTGATCAACATGACCATTTGGGTTGACCACAATGGGTCCTTGGTGACCCATTGGCCTCCCCTAAGGTCTAGGAAGACTTGGGTAGGGTTGGTTCGCCATCTTGGGGGTCACTTGACCCTTAGTTAGGGCACTTTGACCCTTTTTGAAGCTAGGGTTGACTTGGGTCAACTTAGCCTCTTTGGTTGACCCCAATGGATCCTTGGTGACCCATTGACCTCCCCTAAGATCTAGGAAGGATTGGGTAGGGTTGTCTTTGCATTTTCGAGGTCACCTACCCTTAGGAAGGGTACTTTGACCAATTTAGGGTCTATAGTTGGCTTTGGTCAACATAGACTCTTTGGTTGACCCCAATGGGTCCTTGGTGACCCACTGACCTCCCCTAAGGTTTATGAAGGTTTGGATAGGGTTAACTTGGCACCTTGGAGGTCACTTGACCCTTGGTAAGGGCACTTTGACCACTTTGGGGCTTCAGTTGACCTGGGATAACTTAGCCACTAGGTTTGACTCCAATGGATCCCTAGTGACCCATTGACCTCACTTTAGGTTTAGGAAGCCCTGAGTAAGGTTGGTTGTGCACATTAGAGGTCAATTGCCCATGATTAGGGCACCTTGCCCTATTTAGGCCTATGGTGGTCCTAGGTCAAATTGGCCACTTGGGGTTGAGTCCAATGGACCCTTAAGGCTCTAGTAGACCCTCTGATAGGTTAGTGATGTTGTGCTGGGGTCAAATAGTCAAGATGAGACCCTAAAATTTAACCCTTGGTTGGGTAATTGGAAATTGTTATGTGTAAACCATGATGATCTCACATCCATTCCTAAGCTCACTTGGTCTCTTGGGCTTCCTAGGGTTTTGTCATGACCTAGTCATGGCCAAAACCATTCTTAGGGGTCTAGTTGGAAATAAGATGTTACATCGGTCAGGCTTAAAATGAATTCGTGGATGAATTCTTTTTAAGGGGAGGTGAGCACATGTGTGTGCGTCATCGTTATAACAACAAAAGAACCCATGAATGTCCACTTAGGAATGAAAATACACGTGTTAGGGGAACCTGTGTGTTCCTATAATTGCTGTTTGCAATTTTGTTTGGTCGTTTAACGGTGTTTTGTGCCACTATAGGTGACCAGAAGAGGTGTTGGGCCGTCGGATCATCGAGTTTCTAAGGCTAGCAGTGCACCAAATGATTCTCCCGCAAAACCTCCTTCGGCCGAAACCATTCGACTGGTGGCTGAAGCAGTGTTTGCAATGATCAATGCGCAGCCTGCAAGGCAGGTGCAGCGGCCCGCTCCTGCGATGGAGCAGGTACCACTGCAAGCGGCTGAGCAGAGAAGGGTGGAACAGGTAGTAGAGGAACCGGTGGTGCCGAGGAGGGCAACCGAGAGACAACTAAAACATGTCATTAGCTTTAATCCTCCGATATTCTCAGGGTTGGGAACCCCATCTCAAGCTGAATACTGGCTCTCCCGTGTGAAGAGACTCTTGACAATGACAGAGACGGAGGAGTGGCAGATGACCACTATAGCTACGTTCCTGTTGGATGGAGACGCTAGGCTGTGGTGGGAGGGTTTGGAGCTGCATCTAATGAGAGGAAGACAACTTATAGACGTCTCGATGGAAGAGTTCTCGAGACTATTCTTGGCTAGGTACCTCCCTTCAGCGCAGAGGATAGCGTTGGAGAACGAGTTCCTGAAGTTGGTTCAAGGAGACAGTAGCGTGGATGAATATCTCCATGAGTTTACTCGATTGAGTCGATATGCTAGCTCGAACATCGCGGATGAGGAGCGCAAGACGAATCGATTCTATGAAGGGTTAAGAGATGATTTAAGGTTACTACTCTCGGGGCCGATGACACAGGGTTTCTTGACCTTGGTCAACATGACCCCGTCCTTGGAGAAGGACATGAGGAATGTTCAAGCGAAGAAGAGAATTGGTGATAAGAAGTCTGGGTTCAAATTGTCGACTACTTCAAAGTCCGGCTATCAAAGGTTCTTTAAGAAGTCTAGGACTTTGGTTCCATCACCTTCTTCTGGTGCTTCTGGGGTGACTACGGGTTGGACCCCGGGTCCATGTTTTACTTGTGGAAAGTCAGGGCACTTTGCCGCGATTGCTGGAGCAGACGTCCCAAGTACGTGTTGAAATTTGTGAAGTGGAAGTGGTTGACGGGACAGGCCGGGAAGCCTGGGCGGATAGCATTGGCGGACTAGGCGGACTGGGCGGACTGTTGTGTGCGGCCTGGTGGAAAGTCTAAGGGAAGCCGGCTGTTTTTCTGAGCAGGTTATATGCAAGTAGTCCGCGGACTGTGCGGCTGGTATCTGCGGATAGGGAGTTGGCTGATTGGTTTAGCCAAGGAGCGACCTGAGCGGATAGAGGCTTGCGGACTGGTACATTGCTCAGTGGCCGTGGTGCAAGCTTGTGCTGATAGGAGGTTTGACTCATGTCCGCGGGAAGCTTGCGGACTGGCGTGTCCGCGGTGCAGGCTGTTGCGGACTGAGCTTAGAGCTTGGCTGAGGCCTTGTCGAGCTCTCGTGGTACAATAGGTGCTTTGATGTGGAGGTCGTTGGCGGACTGGTGTGTGTAGTCCGGGAGATGGTTGCTGCATTGGGCAGGCATGCGAGTGGCTGGCGGACTGCTGGCGTTCTGTGCCATGCTGTTTGGCGGACAGGAGTTTATGTCCGCCATGCTCGCATTGGCCTTGGTTTTGGACTTGGTCACACTGTGTGCCAAGACCATGGTGTCCGCAGTATCTGCCAAGTCCGTTGTTGACCAGGCGGACTTGCTTTCTGCCTTTGTTCGTGGACTTGTGGCGGATTGAGGCTTGAGTCTTGCGGACTGCCTTGGGGTTGTGCGGATAACCATTGAAGGGGGTTGCTGTCCTGTAGTGGTTGTAGGCTTTGCGGGCTGATGCCTTGTTCGCATAGCTTAGGCGGACTGATGAGGGTTCGCCAATGTTGCCTTGCTCCTGGCAGTTTTCCTTGGTATCCGGCTAAGTCCTTGCGGACTCGGCGGACGGTGTTTTGCTATCGCGCGGGCTGGGGCGGTGTCTCTATCTCTAGGGCGGTGACCACACTCCTCACCTCGCCTATAAATAGGACCACCCTGGCAGGTCTACAAAAACTTGAGTGAACAGTAAGTTGGGTTGGGCAAGGAGCTGGGGTCTCAGTTTGTCTGTCCGCGCGGATTGATTCAGTGCTGACGGTTTGCTGTGTGCAGGTCGCGCGGTTAGCTTCAAGGAGACAGGAGTTTGGCTTTAACTTCGGTCAAGTACTTGGAAGTTGTGCGGTCTCTGCGGATTCAGCAGGAGGTCGCTCTGCGGCTTGTCAACTCTATTTCAACTTTGCCAGCTTCAATAACCTGTCCACTAGCTTCAGGCGGGTAGGGGGTGTGTTCCTCAGTTCAGCATCAGCAGGAGACGAATAACGGTGTGTCCGCGCGGCCTCGCGGCTTCTGCAGACTCCGTGGCTATTCGGCGGATTCCAGCTTAAGCTCGGGCGACTTCGGCGACCTCGGCGACCTCGGCGGTCTCGGCGGACTCCAGTGCTGTCTGTCCGGCTTGTGTTTTGGTGCTTTCTGTTTACAGCTGTTTATACTAGCGAAATCATGTCTCACTACGTATACCTCACATTGTAAAGAAGTGAATGTATAAAAGATCTGCTTGTGTTCCATTATTTGTTGGGATTAGCCTTGTTCCTTGGTTTTCCGTTGGTTCAACGTGCGAACTGGGTAGTGCCGAAGATATTAATTTGGCGTTTGGGCTACCTTGCTGACCATGCTTGAGAAATTTTAACATGGTATCAGAGGGAGGTTCAGTTGCGTGAGCGGTAGTCAACCAGTGTTGTTACTCAGGGCTTGAGTGGTGCTCAACCTGTGTTGTTGCTCGGAGCTCCTGAAAGGTTGCCAACAGGTGTTGCAATGGAAGGGAGTTTTGCAAGGGGTCTTGGCATTGAGCTCTTAACTCCGACTAACTTCAAGAAGTGGAAGTCGTGCATGAAGAGTTATATTCTTGGCGAGGAGCTGTGGGAAGTCGTCGGTGGTGACGACAGACAGGAAGTGACTGCTTCTTTCGGTACTGCTGAGCAGGTTAGGCTCTGGAGAAGAACAAATGCTAAGACGGAGTTCATACTGAAGATGGCTGTATCACCAGAACTGTTTGATCACATCGTTGGATGTGAGTCAGCTGCTGATATTTGGACAACCATCGATGATTTGTTCAATAGGAAGAATGTGGCGCGGCTTCAGTTCCTGGAGAATGAGTTGGCCAGGGCAACTCAGGGAGACCTTTCTATCTCGAGGTACTTCTTAAAGATGAAGAACTTGTGTGCTGAGCTGTCAGCACTGGATCCTGAAGAGCCTATCTCTGAGGCTAAGATGAAAAGGCACATTATCCGTGGTTTGCGGAAGGAGTATGTGGCCTTTGTGACATCTGTTCAAGGGTGGGCTACTCAACCGTCTTTGCTGGAGCTGGAGAATCTGTTTGCATTGCAGTAGAGCTTGGCAAGGCAGATGGCTGGAGTGAATCTGAATCAGAAAGGCAGCGAAGCTCTCTTCTCAGGCAAGAAGAAAGGATGGGAAGGGAAGAAGAATAATAAGGTGCAGGTCGCTGATGAGAAGGAGACTTCAACTTCATATCAGCCGGAGAGGAGCAATGCTCCTAAGGACTGGAAGAAGAATTTGAAGTGCTACCGGTGTCATCAGCGAGGGCACTTCAAGCGGGACTGCATGGTTAAACTGCAGCTTGGGCATGCTGCGGGAAAGGAGGAAGCTTGCTCGAGAAGTGAAGAAGCAGAATGGGGCAGAGCTTTTATGACGGGCACTTGTGTCCAGGGCTTGTCTGCTGAGGACTTCAACAGCGAGTGGATCGTGGACTCCGGGTGTGGTCATCACCTCACCGGAGACAATTCAAAGTTCACCTCCATGCAAGATTACTCCGGTAATTAAGCTATTATCACTGCTGATAATACTGTTTATGCAGTAGAGAAAGAGGGGGTCGTGTCTTTGGGTAGTGATCAGGGGCCACTCACGTTAAGGAGTGTGTATCACTTGCCGGGCATGAAGAAGAACCTCTTCTCGGTGACCAATGCGGTGGACGCTGGTTATCACGTTCTGTTTGGGCCAACAGACGTGAGGTTCCTTCGCAATGTATCAGCGGTTAAGACTGATGTTGCTCATGTTGGGAGGAGGCTGAAGAACTTGTTTGTTCTTTCCACCAGTGCTTATGTTGATAGAATGAGGGCCAATGATAGTGCTGCTATCTGGCATGAGAGGCTGGGGCATGTTTGCATGGACAAGCTGAAGGCGATGGCTAGTAGAAGTTTGGTGAGGGGGTTGCCTAAGTTGTCCTCCTTTGGTGACGGGCATGTTTGCGCGAGATGTCAATACGGTAAGGCACATCGCCTTCCGTTTGATAAATCACAAACAATGAGCAAGAAATCATTGGAGTGTATTCATGGCGACCAGATGGGACCGACGGTTACTGCCAGCCTTGGAGGAAGTAGATACATGCTTGTCTTGGTTGATGACTACTCAAGGTATACTTGGGTGTACTTCTTAAAGGAGAAGTCGGAAGCCTTCCATTTGTTTGTGGAGTTCAAGGAGTTGGTAGAAGGCCGGCTTGGCTTGTGGATTAAGAAGCTTAGAACTGATAACGGGGGTGAGTTTGTTTCCTCCGAGTTTTCTAACTTCTGCAGGAAGCACGGGATCCAACGAGAGCTTACTTGTGCTCACACTCCACAACAAAATGGGGTAGCAGAGCGAAAGATCCGTCATCTGACGGAGACCTGCGAATGCTGGCTTCATGCGAAAGATATCCCAAGGTCCTTTTGGGCGGAAGGGATGTCTTGTGCTGCTTATGTTATCAACCAGATGCCACTCAGCCCTATCAACATGAAGACTCCTGTTGAGCTGTTGCTGAAGGAGAAGCCGAGTGTGGGACACCTTAGGGTGTTCGGTTCAACTTGCTACATGCATGTCCAGGATGCTTCACGGACTAAGCTGGATGCAAAGGCAAGGAAGCTTGTCTTTATTGGCTATGATGAGCGGAAGAAGGGATGGAAATACATGGACCCTGTGACGAAGAAGTTCGTGGTGTCAAGAGACGTTGTCTTTGACGAGCTGACGTCATATGGAGGTGGATCGGTTGAGCTAACCGGAAGTAGCAAGGTTGATGAAGCACCGATGGTGGCTGCTGAAGGCTTGGAAGAGAAGCTTGCTATTTCACCAGCAGCTCCTGTTGCTTCTAACTCTGAGGCTGAGCCTTCTGGCTCAGGAAGCAGGGGGAGCACTGCTCAGTGCTTGCCCCAGGTAGGAGTTGAGCCCGAAGAAGCACCGGACGCAGTGAGCAAGGAGCCGACCCTTCGGAGATTGAAGAGGGTGGTTAAACCACCGGCTCGGTATGAGCGAGAGCCTGCAACCTTCAACGAGGCCACTGGAGTGAAGGAGTGGGAAGGTGCCATGAAAGAAGAGATTGATGCTCTGAATAAGAATGAAACCTGGGACCCTGTGCCCAAGGTTGATGGAATTACTCCGGTTACTTGCAAGTTGGTGTATAAGTTGAAGAAGAAGGCTGATGGGAGCATTGATAGGTTCAAAGCTCGCCTGGTCGCTAGAGGATTCTCACAGCAGTATGGAGAAGACTATGAGGAGACATTCAGTCCAGTTGCGAAGATGACATCAGTAAGAGTGGTGATCGCCTTGGCTGCTAGCAAGGGATGGAGGTTGTTGCAACTCGATGTGAAGAATGCCTTTCTTTACGGAGAGATTGACAAGGACATCTTCATGGATCAGCCACTTGGTTTGTCTCTGAAAAGCATCTGGACTATGTCTGCAAACTCAGGAAGGCTCTCTACGGGTTGAAGCAAGCTCCTAGAGCTTGGTATGGGAAGATTGCAGAGTACTTGCAATTCTATGGATACCTTGCTTCTAACTCGGATTCAAGCTTGTTTGTCAAGAAGAAGGGGGAGCTACAAGTCTTGGTCCTGCTGTATGTGGATGACATGATCATCACAGGGAATTCGGAGGGGGAAGTAGCAAGGCTCAGGGCAGATCTTGCTATACGCTTCGAGATGAAAGACTTGGGAGAGTTGTATAACTTTCTCAGTCTTGAAGTGGAGAGGAAGGAGTGCGGGATTCTCATTTCCCATAAAGGGTATGCAGATCGCATTGTGAAGCGGTTCGGCATGGGCAAAGGGAAGAAGTGCTCTACTCCACTGGAACCTGGGCTGAAACTTCGATGAGATGAGGGAAGGGTTCTTCATGATCCCTTTGTGTTCAGGGCTCTTGTTGGGAGCTTGATTTACCTGACGATTACAAGGCCGGGCATTGCTTATGTTGTTGGCCGAGTAAGTCGGTATATGTCTGAACCAAGGCAATCTCATCTAGTGGCGACGAAGGGTATTCTGAAGTATGTCAAGGTAACTTCTGACATGGGACTCCTCTATGGAAGGGACTCAATGTTTGCGTTGCTTGGGTACACGGATGCTGACTATGGTGGTGATTCGGATGATCGGAGGTCTACTTCAGGTTATGTGTTCACTTGTGGTTTAGCTAGCATCTTGTGGTTTAGCAAGAAGCAGGACTCGGTGTCAGTCTCAACTACAGAGGCAGAGTATAAGGCTTCGGACTTGGCTGCTCGGGAAGCCATCTTGTTGAGGAGGCTTATATAGGATGTTCATGAAGAAGTATAAGGGCCGACTTTACTCCGGGGTGACAATGAGAGTGCTCTCAAGCTGGTTAACAATCCAGTGTGTCACGCCAGGACCAAGCATATAGAGATTGATCACCATTTCATCAGGGAGAAGGTGTTAGAAGGATCTCTGCTGGTCGGGCATGTTCGGAGTGAAGATAATCTTGCTGGCATATTCACGAAGCCACTGTCGAAGGGGCCCTTTGAACGCTTGCGCAGCTTGCTGGGCTTGGTCACAACTTCCCACTTCAATGGGGAGTGTTGAAATTTGTGAAGTGGAAGTGGTTGACGGGACAGGCCGGGCGGCCTGGTCGGACAGCATTGGCGGACTAGACGGACTGGGCGGACTGTTGTGTGCGGCCTGGTGTAAAGTCTAAGGGAAGCCGGCTGTTTTTCTGAGCGGGTTATATGCAAGTAGTCCGCGGACTGTGCGGCTGGTATCTTCGGATAGGGCGTTGGCTGATTGGTTTAGCCAAGGAGCGACCTGAGCGGATAGAGGCTTGCGGACTGGTGCATTGCTCAGTGGTCGTGGTGCAAGCTTGTGCTGATAGGCGGTTTGGCTTATATCCGCGGGAAGCTTGCGGACTGGCGTGTCCGCGGTGCGGGTTGTTGCGGACTGAGCTTAGAGCTTGGCTGAGGCCTTATCGAGCTCTGGTGGTACAGCAGGTGCTTTGCTGTGGAGGTCGTTGGCGGACTGGTGTGTGGAGTCCAGGAGATGGCTGCTGCATTGGGCAGGCGTGCGAGTGGCTGGCGGACTGCTGGCGGTCTGTGCTAGGGTGTTTGGCGGACGGGAGTTTATGTCCTCCATGCTCACATTGGCCTTGGTTTTGGACTTGGTCACACTGTGTGCCAATACCATAGTGTCCGCAGTATCCGCCAAGTCCGCTGTTGATCGGGCGGACTTGCTTTCTGCCTTTGGTCGTGGACTTGTGGCGGATTGAGGCTTGAGTCTTGCGGACTGCCTCGGGGTTGTGCGGACAGCCATTGAAGGGGGTTGCTGTCCTGCAGCGGTTGTAGGCTTTGCAGGCTGATGCCTTGTCCGCATAGCTTAGGCGGACTGATGAGGGTTCGCCAATGTTGCCTTGCTCCTGGCGGTTTTCCTTGGTATTCGGCTAAGTCCTTGCGGACTCGGCGGACGGTGTTTTGCTATCGCGCGGGCTGGGGCGGTGTCTCTATCTCTAGGGCGGTGACCACACTCCTCACCTCGCCTATAAATAGGACCCCCCTGGCAGGTCTACAAAAACTTGAGTGAACAGTAAGTTGGGTTGGGCAAGGAGCTGCGGTCTCAGTTCGTCTATCCGCGCGGATTGATTCAGTGCTGACGGTTTGCTGTGTGCAGGTCGCGCGGGTAGCTTCAAGGAGCCAGGAGTTTGGCTTTGACTTCGGTCAAGTACTTGGAAGTTGTGCGGTCTCTACGGATTTAGGATGAGGTCGCTTTGCGGCTTGTCAACTCTGTTTCAACTTTGCCAGCTTCAATAACCTGTCCGCCGACTTCAGGCAGGTAGGGGGTGTGTTCCTGAGTTCAGCGTCAGCAGGAGACGAATAACGGTGTGTCTGCGCGGCCTCGCGGCTTCGACGATCTCCGTGGCTATTTGGCGGATTGCAGCTTAAGCTCGGGCGACTTCGGCGACCTCGGCGACCTCGGCGGTCTCGGCGGACTCCGGTGCTGTCCGCCCGGCTTGTGTTTTGGTGCTTTCTGTTTACAGCTGTTTATACTAGCGAAATCATGTCTCGCTACGTATACCTCGCATTGTAAAGAAGTGTATGTATAAAAGATCTGCTTGTGCTTCCATTGTTTGTTGCGATTAGCCTTGTTCCTTGATTTTCCGCTGGTTCAACGTGCGAACTGGGTAGTGCCGAAGATATTAATTTGGCATTTGGGCTACCTTGCTGACCACGCTTGAGAAATTTTAACAGTCCGAAAGGAAGCCGGGAGCGACTTATGAAGAGAAGGGCAAGGCGGTGCAGTCAACCTCGTCCCATTATGCTCCGGCCCAATCGAGGGTTTATAATCTTGGCCAACAGGAGGCCATCAAACAGGCGGATGTGGTGACAGGTAAAATTTAAATTTGTAGCAAGTTAAATTTCTTTATATACTTGGTATGCACATGTTACCTTTCCACTACTTGTTTAGGATTTATTTTGATTTGTGAAAATCCGGCAAGAACACTCTTTGATACAGGAGCTTCACCCTCCTTTTTGTCCGAAGAATTCATATCGCGCATCGGAGTACCTTCTTCGATGGCGAAGGACAAGTTGGATGTCTTGTTGCCCAATGGGTGTTCGATGCGTGCAGATAGAATCTATGGCGTGAAGATTTGAATTGTGAGCCAGGAGTTCCATTTGAAAGCGTCGTTATTGCCGCTAGTGGAATTCGATGTTATATTTGGCATGGACTGGCTCTAGGAGCAACGAGCCTATATTGATTGAGGTAGCAAGGAAGTCAAGCTGGGAGCAGGTCGTGAGACGACTTTCACGGGCTTGAAGTGGTCGAGCAAAACGTTGATGTCTGCTCTTCAGGTGGTGAAGGCGGTTCGTGTCGGTGCAGAACTGTTCTTTACACTAGTTGAGGTTGCAAAGCCTAAGCCCGCGTTGGACAGTATTTCAGTGGTATCGGAGTACCCTGATGTGTTCCCTAGCGATCTTCCTGGAGCCCCGCTGCAGCGGGAGATAGATTTTACGATAGATCTCGTATCAGGTGCAAAGCCTGTGTCACGCTCTCCATATCATCTAGCGCCTAAGGAAATGGCAGAGCTGAAGGTTCAACTGTAAGAGTTGTTAGAGCAAGGGTATGTGCGTCCGAGTTCTTCACCTTGGAGCGCGCCGGTCCTCTTTGTTAAGAAGAAGGACGGAAGCTTGACGCTATGTTTTGATTATCGGGAGCTCAACAAGTTGACATAAAAGAACAAGTATCCGATCCACCGAATTAATGTTCTATTCGATCAGTTAGTCGGGTCGACGGTGTACTCAAAGTTGGAGCTCAAGTCTGGGTACTGTCAGCTGCGAATAAGGGAGAGTGATATCCCGAAGACAGCGTTCAGTACGAGATACATGCATTATGAGTTTACGGTCATGCCGTTTGGGCTGACTAATGCGCCGTCAGTGTTCATGGATTTGATGAACAGGACCTTCAGGGAGTACTTGGACCATTTTGTGATCGTCTTCATCGACGATATTTTGGTGTACTCGTAGAGTGAGGAATATCACTTCAGGCATCTTCATTTGGTTTTGGAGACGCTAAGGAGGAATCAATTGTACGCCAAGTTCTCGAAGTGCGAGTTTTGGTTGTCCTCAGTGGCGTTCCTCGGTCATGTAGTGAGTGGGGAAGGTATTGCAGTGGATCCGGCGAATATTGTTGCGATACGGGAGTGGCCTGAGCTTTCTACGTTAGCAGAAGTACGGAGCTTTCTGGAGCTTGTCGGCTATTATAGGCGCTTCGTAGAGAACTTCTCGCGGATAGAGTTACCTCTCACTACTTTGACGAGGAAGGAGCAGAATTTCGTTTGGACGCCGGAGTGCGCGCGAGCTTTTGAGGAGTTGAAATGTCGGTTGACCACGGCGCCTGTGTTGAGTTCGCCGAGTGGGACCGAAGGTTATGAGATTTATAGCGATGCTTCACGCAGTGGTTTGGGTTGTGTGTTGTTACAGCATGGAAGTGTTATAGCATATGGCTCGAGACAGCTGAAGGTGCACGAGAGGAACTATCCGGTCCATGACTTGGAGTTAGCGGCTGTGATTTTTGCCTTGAAGCTGTGGAGGCATTGTTTGTACGGTGTCAAGATTGATATCTACACCGATCACAAGATCCTGAAGTATCTGATTGATCAGAAAGACTTGAACATGCGGCATCGTAGATGGATGAAGTTCCTGTGGGACTATACATTCAAGATCCACTACATGTCTGGTAAGGGCAATGTGGTTGCGGACTCGTTGAGTCGCCGAGCCCCAGCTCAAGCCAATAGGCTATCGGTGCATGATGAGCAGTTGGTTCGGGAGTTGGAGGCATTGGAGATTTCTTGCGTAGACAAGCAGTCAAGTGCTGAAGCACTCTTGAATTGGACTGATGTTCAATATGACCTGGCTGATCGGATTCGGCGAGTTTTGGATTTGGATGGCCACATGAAGCAACTCATGATAGAGGCTCTAGATGGATCAAATTCCCAATATGAAGTTGTGGATGGATTACTTTGGAAAGACGGTCGTCTTTGCGTCCCAAGCGTGGGCAGTTTGCGGGTGGATTTGTTGTACGAGGCGCACCATACCATGTACTTGATTCACCCGGGGAGCACAAAGATGTACCGCGACGTTAAGAAACTATTTTGGTGTCCGTGTTTGAAGAAGGATGTGGCGCTCTACGTGGCGAAGTGCCAAACTTGCGCCTTGGTGAAGGCGGAGTGCCAAAATCCGGGAGGATTTCTGAAGTCCTTGCCTATTCCGGAGTGGAAATTCGACGACATCACTATGGACTTTGTGCTCGGGTTGCCAAGGTCGCAAAAGGGGAACGACGCCATTTGGGTGGTCGTAGATCGTTTAACGAAGGTGTCATATTTCATTCCGCATTGGAAGGATGATCCGGTTGAGAAATTGGCAAAGTTGTATGTAGACAATATTGTGCAGCTTCATGGTGTGCCCCGCAGCATCGTGAGTGACCGAGATGGGCGGTGCATGTCCAATGATTGGAGGCTTGTGCAGTAAATGTTGGGAACAAAGCTGAGTTTTAGCACAGCCTTCCATCCACAGACGGATGGGCAGAACGAGAGTGTCAATAGAACTATGGAAGACATGCTCCGCATGTGTGTCTTGGACTTTGGAAAGCAATGAGAAGACCATCTTTATTTGGTGGAATTTGCCTACAACAATAGCTACCAGGCGAGTATTCAAATGGCGCCCTTCGAGGCCCTTTGTGGTAGAAGATGTCTCACGCCGTTGTACTGGTTGGAAACAGGTGAGTCAAAGTTGTACAAGCGTCAAGGGGTGGAGTATGCTACTTCATTGGTGCGAACCATTCTGGAGAGGTTGCTAATCACTCAGGACCGTCAGGCGAAGTACTATAATGCCAAGCACCGGAACGTGGAGTTCACTGTGGGCGACTGGTTGTACTTAAAGATCAAGCCGTTCAAGGGTGTCTCGCGGGTGCGGCGATTGAAAAAGCTAAGCCTGAGGTACCTTGGGCCGTTTGAGGTGCTGGAGCGGGTTGGTGAAGCAGCCTATCGGTCGAAGCTATCAGTGGAGCTTAGTGGTCTATATGATGTATTCCATATATCAGTGCTACGGAAGGCAGTGCAAGAGCCTACGCAAGTGATCGCGGTCGATCAAGTGCCGATTAATAGTGGGTTGACGACAAAGGTCAAGCCCGTGCGTATTGAAGACTCGGAAGTCAAGCGGCTACGCAATAAAGCGATCAGGATGGTTAATGTCTGATGGGACAACTGCGGTCGAGAGGAGTTCTCTTGGGAGCGAGAGCAGACTATGCTTGACGAGTACCCGGAGTTGTTCCGCTCAGGTACAATTTTAGTTTTGTGCTTTTCTTTCCTTTATGAAATTTCGTGGACGAAATTCTTTTAAGATGGAGGGAGTTGTAACGCCCCGAAACTCAAAAGAGCAACGGGAGGCATTCCGGGCAAAATTTGGAATTTGGTAGGAGGCACACGGCCGGGGACACAGGCGTGTCCCAGGGCGTGTCGTGTTGGGTTCGACGATTTGGCCGAGAGGTCGACGAAATTGGGTTAGACGATCGTCAAGCAGCAAACACGGCCCAAGACACGGGCGTGTCCCAGGGCGTGTCGTGTTTGGTTCGACGATCGGGCCGTGGGTTCGACGATCGGGCTGTGTGTTCGACGATCGGGCCAGCGATCTCCATTTGACGATCGAGACGTGGGTTCGACGATCGGGCCGTGTGTTCGACAATTTGGCCAGAGATATCCGTTCGACGATCTGGCTGCGTTCGACGATTCGGCAAGAGATCTCCGTTCGATGATCTGGCAGCGGTCGACGATCTTGGTTCGACGATCATTGAGCACGGGGCGGATTGTGGCGTGTTTGACTTTGTCGACGCGAAGTTTCGACACACGGGTTTTGGCGGGAGTTGACTAAATGTCCCGACACTATTTGATTGGTTGCGGACGTGTCTTGCTCCGGATTGGTGAACTGTGCGGTGCTTAGCCCCATTTGTCCAGGTCAGACCTGGATCGTGCCGTGCATTTCCCTTTTGTGGGATCTGACGGCTGTGGTTATTTCTCGATGGGGTTATACCCGATTACAGGGTTTCAAAACACTTATTTTTCTGTCGTAGTTCTCTGTCTAAATCTTAGAGAGAGGGGAGAGCAAAAGAGGAAGAAGGAGTCTAGATCCAATCGTTGGAGGAGTTTCAGAGCTCCAAATCGCGAACCAACTTTGGATCTACGAAGGCAAGGAGATTGCGGTGCTTTACATCCGCGTACATTTCCATGGCGCCAATGAAGAAGGCTAGGGTAACGATTCTCTACTTGAGCATGTGAAGCTCTACTTCTTTTGCATAGGAAGCCCGCTCTCGCGAGTTTACGGTGAGTTTGAAGCGTTCCTTCTGGTAGATATGTGAAGTCCCCATTGTGTAGAGTCCGTAATCGAGAACGGACATATGCATGATGTGTGAAGCCTATCCGGACATGTTGGTCTGGATCGGTGATGTTGCATTGCATAAATGCCGGAGAAGACTCCGTGCGAATGTTTATTTTTCGAGTTTTCTACGTGGTAGATTGCAACTGGGAGCCATGGGGATTAACCCTAAGATACACCAGAAAAACTGGGCAGATGCGTGATTCTGCCAACATGGTGGCCTCGGAGCCAACTTGAACAAAACCGGGTTATGTGAAGTTTGTGACGGAAACGGGACTCGGGAGAAGTTTGACCCGCGCATATGTTTTAAATTAAAGTTGCGGTGTGAACAACGGGTTAGGCGGAACCGTACCCGTTCTATCTCGTTTGGTTAGAGCCGTTGGCATAGATGAGGGTCTTCGGCGGTCTATGGTTTAAATTACCGTGACCCATGCCGGGAAGACAAAATGCTCATTGTTTGGCCATCCAAAGGGATGGTGGTGAGTCGGCGAACTTTGACCGTGATCACCGAGAATGTGCCCTAAGTGCACGGGGTGTGTGGCCATTCAAGCCTACGCCTGTGATGTAGTGATATTACTATAATGCTTGGTTATACTAATAAAGTGTCGGGAAGGAGCATCGCCGCCCCGAGTTGGGGGCGGCATCGTTATAATTTGGTCAGCATTGCTGACTGTTGCCTTTGTTTGCCACCGTGCTGTGGTTTGTTGCTTGTTGCTGTTGCTGGACCAAGCGGTCAATAGCGGGCTAAAGCCCAAATTGCGAAGCCGACCCTCAAAGGCCTAATTGGAGTGTTTTACTTGCTTTTGTTCATGTATGACCGGCCTGCGTGTCGTGGTATGGAACACATGTAATATGAGTAAACCATTTGTAAAGCCTTAAGGTCAGTACTTGTGTATGTACTTCATTCATTTTTGGCTTGTTAGTGGACATTCATGCTTGTTGCTGGGTTCTTTTAATTATAACTATTTAAACTGCTTCCGCTAGAATGCTCTGTGTAGGACGTTGTGATTGGTTGGATGGTTTCCATTGAGTAACCACCCGGTCTGTCTGTGGTATATGGCGTCGGGCCCCGGCCGGACCTACTGTTACATGCTTTGCGACGGATAGGGGGTGTTACACACTGTATAATAATGGTGCTTCTCATTCATTTCTATCTGTGGACTTCGTGTCATGGATCGGTGTACGGATTCGTATGGTGGCAGATAGTGTGAAGGTGTTATTACCAAATGGATGTGTAATGCATGAGGATAGGTTTTGTTTTGTGGAGGTACGAATAGGATGTCGGGATTTCAGGTTGGATGCCTCAAGGCTGCCGATAGCGGAGTTTGATGTTATCTTTGGCTTGGACTGGCTCTCGGCGCAGCGTACCTATATAGATTGCAAGTCAAAGGAAGTCACACTGGAGTAGAATACTGAACGTGAAACAAAGTTCGCAGGTATACAAGGGTCGAGCATGATATTGATGTCTGCTCTTTGAGTGGTTAAGGCAGTTCGGACAGGCGCGGAGTTGTTCTTCACGCTTGTTGAGGCTATTGAGCCAAAGGCCAGTATGTATGATATTTTGATTGTGTCGTAGTTTGCTGATGTGTTTTCGAAAGAGCTTTCGGGATTACATCCACAGTGGGAGATTGATTTCTCGATTTAGCTGGTGCCAGGTGGAAAACAAGTGGCATGCTCGCCATATCGTGTAGCGCTAAAGGAAATGGCCAAACTAAAAGTGCAATTGCAAGAATTGTTGGAATAGGGTTATATACGCCCAAGTATGCCACCTTGGAGCACACCTATTCTTTTTGTGAAAAAGATGGACGGTGGCATGCGATTGAGTATTGATTATCGTAAATTGAACAAGTTGATGGAGAAAAATAGATATCTGATTCCATGGGTAGATGCCTTGTTTCATCAATTAGAGGGATCGAAAGTATACTCAAAGTTAGATTTGAAATCGGGCTTCTACCAGTTGCGAATTCGGGAAGGTGACATTCCCAAGACGGCATCTGGAACACGGTATGGTCATTACGAGTTCAATGTAATGCCATTTGGACTATGTAATGCGCCATCGCTGTTTATGGATCTAATGCACCGAACGTTCCCAGAGTACTTGGAACTTTTTGTGATTGTCTTCATGGATGATATCTTGGTTTACTCTCAATCTAAAGAAGATCATGCAAACCATTTATGGTTGGTGATGCATACCCTAAGGAGAAATAAGCTTTACGCCAAGTTACCAAAGTGTGAGTTTTGGCTGTCGTCAGTGGCTTTTCTTGGCCATGTGGTGAGTGGATAGGGCATTACGGTGGATCCGTCCAAGATAAGAGCCATCCAGGAGTTGCCAGTGTTGTCTTCGGTGGCCGAAGTCAGAAGTTTCCTTTGAATGGCAGGCTACTACAGACATTTTGTTGAAATTTCTCATTGATCGCTTTGCCTCTGACCAAGTTGACGAGGAGGGATCAGAAGATCGTTTGGACGCTGGAGTGCACGCGAGCTTTTGAAGAGCTAGAGGGTCGTTTGACCACATCGCCCATTTTGACATCGCCATGTGGTTTGAACGGCATTGAGATTTATATTGATGCTTCAGGGAGCGGCTTAGCCCGCGTTCTACTTCAATTTGGAAAGGTAATTATTTATGGCTCACGCTAGTTGAAAGTGCATGAACGAAACTATCCCGTCCACAATTTAGAGTTGGCAGCGGTGATTTTGCACATAAACTGTGGCGTCATTATTTATATGGCATGGAGGTGGATATATTCACAGACCATAAGATCCTAAAGTACGTATTGGACCATAAGGATCTCAATATGCGACAACGAAGGTGGATGGAGTTCCTTTGGGACTACACTTTTGATATTCACTATACTCTCGGGAAAGTAAACGTGGTTGCAGATGCCTTCAGTCGGAGGACTCTAGCAAGGTCAAATTGGTTACAGATGCATGATGAGCGTCTGATCCAGAAGTTGGAAGCATTAGAGATTTCTTGTGTTGACAAGAATTCCGCAACAAATGCGTGCTTGCATTGGACGGAGCTACAATGTGACCTTGCGGACAGAATTTGGCAAGAAACAGAACGTGGCAAAAGTATGCAACGCTATGCAGTGGATGGGTCGAAGGACCAATTCTCCTGGGATGACGACCTTTTGTGGAAAGAGGTTCGTTTGTGCGTTCCAAGTACGGGTAAGCTAAGAGAAGAATTGACGTATGAAGCTCATTTTACGAAATACTCAATTCACCCAGGAATCACAAAGATGTATAAAAACATGAAAAAGTTGTTCTGGTGGCCAGAGTTAAGGAAAGACATAGCACATTATGTGGCTAAATGTCAGACCTGTGCCTTAGTGTCGGCTAAATGTAAAAAAGACTGGAGGTTTCCTGAAGTCGCTACCTGTTACGGAGTGGAAGTTTGATGATATTTCAATGGATTTCATGCATGGTTTGACAAGGTCTCAACGTGGTAACAATTTGATTTGGGTAATCGTAGACAGGTTGACTAAAGTGGCTCACTTTCTTCCGAACAAGAGGGATGATTCAGTGGAAGTCTTGCGAAACTCTATGTTAAGCAATCGTACGGTTGCACGGTATTCCACGTAGCATCGTAAGTGATTGTGACGAGCGATTCACATCGAAAGATTGGGTGCTAATCCATCAACTATTGGGAACAAAGTTAACATTCAGTACAGCCTTTCATCCTCAAACTGATGGCCAGACTGAGAGGACCAACATAACAATGAAGGACATTCTCCGAATGTGCCCCTTGGACTTTGGTAAGAGGTGGGAAGATCATCTCTATATGGTAGAGTTTGTATACAATAATAGCTACCAAGCGAGCATAAGTATGGCACCGTTTGAAGCTTTGTATGGTCGCAAATGTCGTACACCATTAGCTTGGGCGGAAGCAGGCAAATCTAAACTATATAAGCGTAAGAAAGTCGAAGAAACTAATTTGACGATACGCTCGATTCAGGAGAGACTACTGATCGCCCAAGATAGACAAGCCAAATATTACAATGACAAGCATCAAAATGTTGAGTTTGCGATTGGCGATTGGGTCTATTTGAAAATCAAACCGTTCAAAGGCGTGTCCAGGATTCGGCGCTCAAAAAAGTTATGACCGAGATATCTTGGTCCATTTGATGTGGTGGAAAGAGTTGGCGAAGTTGCCTATCGGCTAGCTCTGTCGGATCAATTGAGTGGATTGCATTATGTGTTCCACATCTCAGTGCTTCGAAAAGCCATAAAATATCCAGCGCAAGTGATTGCAAATGATCGTGTACCGATCAAATTTGAGCTAACGATGAAGGTTAGGCCCATTCAGATCGAGGATGTAACATCCCATTTCCAACTAGACCCCTAAAAGTGTTGTTGTCATGACTAGGTCATGACAAAACCCTATGAAGCTCAAGAAGACCAGGTGAGCTTAGGCATGAAGTTGGAAATCATCATGGTCTGCAAATAGTAGAATTCTAAACAATAGTTTAGGATGACCATGGAGCTACACCTTAACCCCAGGACCCTACCACAACACCCCCAAGCACTTTGGGAGGCCCATTAGAGCCACAAGGACCCATTGGGGTCAATCAAAGAGACTAAGTTGACCCAAGTCAACCCTAACCCTAAATGGGTCAAACTAGCCTACTAAGGGTCAATTGACCTTCCCCTAGCCAAGTGGACACCACCGATGCCCTCCTAGACCTAAAGTGAGGTAAATGGGTCACTAGGGACAAATTGGGTTCAGTCCTAGAGGCCATGTTGACCCAAGTCAACTAAAGCCCCTAATCTGGTCAAAGTACCCTTACTAAGGGTACGTGACCTCCAAAGTGCAAGGAAACTCTACATAACCCTTCCTAGACCTCAAGGTAAGCCATGGGGTCACCAAGGACCCTTGGTGTCAATCAAAGAGACTAAGTTGACCAAAGTCAACCCTTGCCCTAAAAAGGTCAAAGTGCCCTAACTAAGGGTCAAGTGACCACCAAGGTGCCCAACCAATCCTACCCAAGCCTTCTTAGACCTTAGGGGAGGCCAATGGGTCACCAGGGACCCATTGGGGTCAACCCAAATGGCCATGTTTGTCACAACCCGCATTTTCTCAACGATAAAATCGTATCAGAGCTAGAGAAAACGCGTGTCGTGATGCCACGTCGTGCAGGGGATAACTGCACATGCTCAGGCAAAACTCCACACCTTAAATTTTAAGGAAAATCGTTGATTAATTATGAAAGGAAACTAGTTATGTTGAATGGCCGTATCCCTCGGCACGGTGGATCAGCTAGTCCACAATTAAAATATATTTATACGCAGTAGAAAACACTTTGGTTCGATTAAGCTGACACCCTAGTGAGCATAAGTGTCCCCGAGGGACAACTCATGTTATGCACGACTCTAAGTGAATATAATAAATATAAAAGGTAGTCTTTTTACGCTAAGAAAATATAGTGTCTTTATTTTATAAATATGTTATGCATGTACTACATATAATAATGCTTTTAGAGTTTAAAATATCTAACATGCAACCTAGCATAAATCCTTCTCAGAAGCAAGTAAACAACCACAAATAGGCAAAAAGGCAGCAGTTTAAGTTCATACCCAGCATCACAAGAAGCCATCAGTGAGCGTCAACAACCTGACACGAACCCACTGGTGAGTATGTATGTCTATACAAAAAGGTAAAGAACTACCTCACAAAATCGGGGATCGGCTGTCTCAGATACCCAAGAGGCCGCAAACCAGCCCCTCCAAAAGAACTAGCCGCTGAACTGGCTACAACCTGGACCTGAGGCATTCAAGAAAAGAACACCTCAGCAAGGAAATAATAAAAAAAAAGTAAGTAAAGCATTAGAATTATGAGCAAAAAGAAGGGTTTACCAACCCGGCAACAAACTGCTATATGCAAAAGAAAGAGACATGACAGTAATAAAAGAGCACTGTCTAAAGCACAGCAAAGCACAGCAAGTGCGAGCAATAAAAGCAACATGCCCAACGAATGAGTCTAACATTCCTAATACGTGGGTAAGTCGCAGTGGTCAAAACATGGATCTGAATACATAACCAAAATCAGATCCAAAAAGGGCTAAGGGGTCACCAGTGGCAGCTTTAGGGTCCCACACACACCAACCCAAACCGGGGCAAAAAGGCGGTGGCCACATCTCTCCATATCAAAATCCACCCCTCTAGAGGCCACTAAAACTCCACCACCTGCCACAACCCAAGAGTCGGCAAGCAAAATTAGCTGAACACCCAATACCACCCCTTAGAGAAAGGGAAAAGTCACACTAACAATCCTAAGGAACACATGAACCCAAGACAGAAATGTCGAGCCCACACGACGCAGCGTTGAGTAAGCTCCACTCACATGACGCCTAAAAATACTTAGCCGCAAGTCCTACGCTGGGTGACGGCGTTGAGTGAGCTCGGCTCACTCGACGCTGTCAGCGTTTTCCACTTAGGGTAAACGTAAGTCTTGCTAAAATCGCAGCCTAAGCTCTCTCATTGCGAGAAAGCAGGGAGTTGGAAATTTAATCCCAACCCTCCGTTCCGTCCAAACTACTCGGGACTATCGCAACCAAACCTGAACCACCTCTACCGCAGCCTCACCCTAACTCTAGCTACCCACTGAACACCAAACCTCAGATAAAAGAGAGAACCTTGGTTTAAAAGGACAATAAAACAACCCATGGACGAAATGAATGAAGGAAATATCCTACTGTTCTAATTTCTAAGGAGGAAAAATAATGAAAACAGATGTATTGCATAGGAAAAGAAAAGAGAACAGAGCAAGAGTTAGAATAATTTGGCAAGGGCAAAGGAGCCACTTGCCTCTACCTCTCCGGAAAACAACAGCCACACAACCGCTTGGCTCCGGCGGCAAGATCGGCCACCTAGCAGACCAAAGCTGAAACTTGAGGGAAGAAAAGAAATCAGATATTTACAATTCCTGGAATCAAACCCTAAGTCAAGAAAAAACTTACATGGAAGGGAAGATCTAGACGAGAGCAAGCCAAATCCGCTATCACACGAGAAAAACGTGCTCTAACCCTCCCGAAATCGCCGGCCAAAACAACCACCGCCTCCTCTCAAAACCCTCCCGCTGGAAGCTCTCCAGACTTGGGAACGAAGAAAATGAGGAGGAAAAACGGTTCACGGCATCAAAAGATGATTCTCAGGAAAAAGTACGGACCACGCCCAAGACACGCCCGTGACACGGTCCGACACGCCCGTGTCACGAGGCGTGTACTAACTCGACGAACGTCGATCTCCACTCGACGAACCACGGGACACGCCCGCGACACGCCCGTGACACGGCCCGACACGCCCGTGTCACGGGGCGTGTACTCACGCACCTACCCACTCGACGAAAGTCGATCTCCGCTCAACGAAGCAAGGGACACGCCCTGTGACACGCCCGTGTCACAGGCCGGGTACCAACCCGAACACCGCCCGAAGATCGTGGAGCGCCGATCGTCGAACACAGAGACACGCCCCAGTGTCACGCCCGTGTCTGACATGACACACCCGTGACACGGCCGTGTTCTCACTAAAACACCGCATGACAACCATCGAGCGCAGCTCGACGAACCGAAGGGGGACACGCCCGTGACACGCCCGTGTCACGGCCGTGTTCCTACAAAACTCCGTCGACCAACAATTCGTCGACCCGAGAAACGGGAGCTCTACCCGAGCACGACACGCCCTGGGTCACGGGCGTGACCCAGGCCGTGTCACCCAAACTTACACAAAAAAAGAAACCTGCTATCACCTAGCAAACAAGAGACAAGGCACCAGCCTACAAGCTCAGCCACAATAGACCACGTACAGCACAGCAAACATTACAAACTTGCAGCTAACCAAAGATGAACGTTGAAACGACCTGAAAGCAATCGATCCCGGATCTCGACCAAAACCAAAACCAAAACAACGGTGAGGTCGAAGGCAACATCCGACGATCGCACCCTCGGGCAACACCTCCCGAAGCCAAAACACAAGCATTTCCCTAATAGGCCCAACCGAGTCACCAAAACAGACTCCGGCTAGCTGGGGAAACTTGCCAACTGGCTACAACCAGGCTACACAAGGAACCTACAGAACTAGGACCGCGCTCTACAACGACGAAGGACCGGAAATGCGTCATCGTAACGCCAATCCAATATCAAACAAAACAAAGAAAAATCGGGGGCATTACAGCCACTCCCCCTAAAAGAAAGTTTCGCCTCGAAACTTTACTCACAACACTCCTATGAAGAAGGAGAGAGAAAGAGCCAGGAAAGGACTATATAAACATAAATAAAACAGAACATACCAGGCACAAGTTCAGGGAAACAGATGAGGGTGAGCCTCCCTCATAGCCGACTCCAACTCCCAAGTCGCGCTTTTTACATCCTGATTCCTCCATAAAACTTTAACCATCGGAATGGACTTCTTCCGCAGCGCACGAACCTGAGAATCCAGAATGCGGACAGGCACCTCCACAAAAGAAAGATTCGGCTCCAACTGAGGCACAGAATCCAAAACCTGCCTGCCATTCATCACACATTTCCGCAGCTGACTGACGTGGAAGACATTATGCACGCCAGGGAAATTTGCGGGCAAAGCCAGCCTATAAGCAGATATCCCAATCCGCTCAACAATCGGAAACGGCCCCACGAACCTCGGGTCCAACTTCTTGTTCTTGCCAAAACGCTTGACTCCGATCAACGGGGAGACCTTTAAGAACACTGAGTCCCCCACCAAAAATTCCAAATCCGATCTACGCCGATTGGCATTTTTCTCATATCTCTCCTGGGCTATCCGAAGCTTTTCCCGTATAAGATTCACAGTAGTTTCCATCTACTCGAGTGCTTCTGGACCCAACAAAGGTCTCTCGCCCACCTCAGCCCAAAACAAGGGAGTCCTGCAACGCCTCCCATACAAAGCTTCAAAAGGAGCCATTTGCAAGCTTTCTTGATAACTGTTGTTATACGCAAATTCCATAAGCCGCAAGCGCTCATCCCACGCTCCTCCGTGGTCCAGAATATAGCATCAGATCATATCTTCCACAATCTGATTTACTCGCTCCGTCTGACCATTGGTCTGCGGATGATAAGCTGTGGAATATCTCAAATCTGTACCCAACCCTTCTTGAAGGCTCTTCCAAAAACGAGACGTAAACTTGGAGTCTCGATCCGATATGATACTCACGGGTACACCATGTAATCTGATAACCTCATCCAAGTACAGCTCGGCTATCTTACTCATCGGATAATCGATCTTAAATGGTACGAAGTGAGCACTCTTCGTCAATCGGTCTACGATCACCCAAACTGAATCATGCCCTTTAGGAGATCTCGGTAAGCCTATAATGAAATCCATCGAGATACTCTCCCACTTCCACATCGGAATCTCCAAGGGAGTTAGCTTGCCACCAGGCCTCCCATGGTCGGCCTTCACACGCCTGCAAGTGAAGCACTCAGAAACAAATCTGGCTATGTCCTTCTTCATCCCATACCACCAGGCAATCTGCTTTAAATCATGGTACATTTTGGTAGACCCTGGATGGTAGGCAACACTAGATCCGTGGGCTTCTCTGCACACCATATACCGGATATCTCCAACTGCGGGAATGCAAAACCTCCCTCTGATACCAACTGTCACAACCCGCATTTTCTCAACGATAAAATCGTATCAGAGCTAGAGAAAACGCATGCCGTGATGCCACGTCGTGCAGGGGATAACTGCACACGCTCAGGCAAAACTCCACACCTTAAATTTTAAGGAAAATCGTTGATTAATTATGAAAGGAAACCAGTTATGTTGAATGGCCATATCCCTCGGCACGGTGGATCAGCTAGTCCACAATTAAAATATATTTATACGCAGCAGAAAACACTTTTGTTCGATTAAGCTGACACCCTAGTGAGCATAAGTGTCCCCGAGGGACAACTCATGTTATGCACGACTCTAAGTGAATATAATAGATATAAAAGGTAGTCTTTTTACGCTAAGGAAATATAGTGTCTTTGTTTTATAAATATGCTATGCATGAACTACATATAATAATGTTTTTAGAGTTTAAAATATCTAACATGCAACCTAGCATAAATCTTCCCAGAAGCAAGTAAACAACCACAAATAGGCAAAAAGGCAGCAGTTTAAGTTCATACCCAGCATCACAAGAAGCAACCAGTGAGCGTCAACAACCTGACACGAACCCACTAGTGAGTATGTATGTCTATACAAAAAGGTAAAGAACTACCTCACAAAATCGGGGATCGGCTGTCTCAGCTACCCAAGAGGCCGCAAACCAGCCCCTCCAAAAGAACTAGCCGCTGAACCGGCTACAACCTGTTCCTGAGGCATTCAAGAAAAGAACACCTCAGCAAGGAAATAATAAAAAAAAAGTAAATAAAGCATTAGAATTATGAGCAAAAAGAAGGCTTTACCAACCCGGCAACAAACTGCTATATGCAAAAGAAAGAGACATGACAGTAATAAAAGAGCACTGTCTAAAGCACAACAAAGCACACCAAGTGCGAGCAATAAAAGCAACATGCCCAACGAATGTGTCTAACATTCCTAATATGTGGGTAAGTGGCAGTGGTCAAAACATGGATCTGAATACATAACCAAAATCACATCCAAAAAGGGCAAAGGGGTCACCAGTGGCAGCTTTAGGGTCCCACACACACCAACCCAAACCAGGGCAAAAAGGCGGTGGCCACAGCTCTCCACATCAAAATCCACCCCTCTAGAGGCCACTAAAACTCCACCACCTGCCACAACCCAAGAGTCGGCAAGCAAAATTAGCCGAACACCTAATACCACCCCCTAGAGAAAGGGAAAAGTCACACTAACAATCCTAAGGAACACATGAACCCAAGACAGAAATGTCGAGCCCACTTGACGCAGCGTTGAGTAAGCTCCACTCACATGACGCCTAAAAATACTTAGCCGCAAGTCCTACGCTGGGCGACGGCGTGGAGTGAGCTCGGCTCACTCGACGCTGTCAACGCTTTCCACTTAGGGTAAACGTAAGTCTTTCTAAAATCGCAGCCTAAGCTCTCTCATTGCGAGAAAGCAGAGAGTTGGAAATTTAATCCCAACCCTCCGTTCCGTCCTAACTACTCGGGACTATCGCAACCAAACCTGAACCACCTCTACAGCAGCCTCACCCTAACTCTAGCTACCCACTGAACACCAAACCTTAGACAAAAGAGAGAACCTTGGTTTAAAAGGACAATAAAATAGCCCATGGACGAAATGAATGAAGGAAACATCCTACTGTTCTAATTTCTAAGGAGGAAAAATAATGAAAACAGATGTATTGCATAGGAAAAGAAAAGAGAATAGAGCAAGAGTTAGAATAATTTGGCAAGTGCAAAGGAGCCACTTGCCTCTACCTCTCCGGAAAACAACAACCACACCACCGCTTGGCTCCGGCGGCAAGATCGGCCACCTAGCAGACCAAAGCTGAAACTTGAGGGAAGAAAAGAAATCAGATATTTACAATTCCTTGAATCAAACCCTAAGTCAAGAAAAAACTTACATGGAAGGGAAGATCTAGACGAGAGCAAGCCAAATCCGCTATCACACGAGAAAAACGGGCTCTAACCCTCCCGAAATCGCCGGCCAAAACAACCACCGCCTCCTCTCAAAACCCTCCCGCTGGAAGCTCTCTAGACTTGGGAACGAAGAAAATGAGGAGGAAAAACGATTCACGGCATCAAAAGATGATTCTCAGGAAAAAGTACGGAACACGCCCAAGACACGCCCGTAACACGGTCCGATACACCCGTGTCACGAGGCGTGTACTAACTCGACGAACGTCGATCTCCACTCGACGAAAAACGGGACACGCCCGCGACACGCCCGTGACACGGCCCGACACGCCCGTGTCACGGGGCGTGTACTCACGCACCTACCCACTCGACGAAAGTCGATCTCCGCTCGACGAAGCAAGGGACACGCCCTGTGACACGCCCGTGCCACAAGCCGGGTACAGACCCGAACACCGCCCGACGATCGTGGAGCGCCGATCGTCGAACACAGAGACACGCCCTAGTGTCACGCCCGTGTCCGACACGACACGCCCGTGACAGGGCCGTGTTCTCACTAAAACACCGCCTGACGACCATCGAGCGCAGCTCGACGAACCGAAGGGGGACACGCCCGTGACACGCCCGTGTCACGGCCGTGTTCCTACAAAACTCCGTCGACCAACAATTCGTCGACCAGAGAAACGGGAGCTCTACCTGAGCACGACACGCCCTGGGTCACGGGCGTGACCCAGGCCGTGTCACCCAAACTTACACAGAAAAAGAAACCTGCTATCACCTAGCAAACAAGAGACAAGGCACCAGCCTACAAGCTCAGCCACAACAGATCACGCACAGCACAGCAAACATTACAAACTTTCAGCTAACCAAAGATGAACGTCGAAACGACCTGAAAGCAAACGATCCCGGATCTCGACCAAAACCAAAACAACGGTGAGGTCGAAGGCAACATCCGACGATCGCACACTCGGGCAACACCTCCCTAAGCCAAAACACAAGCATTTCCCTAAGAGGCCCAACTGAGTCACCAAAACAGACTCCGGCTAGCTGGGAAAACTTGCCAACTGGCTACAACCAGTCTACACAAGGAACCTACAGAGCTAGGACCGCGATCTACAACGGCGATGGGCCGGAAATGAGTCATCGTAACGCCAATCCAATATCAAACAAAACAAAGAAAAACCGGGGGCGTTACAATGTTGACCAAGGTCAACTCTACCTTAAGGTCAAGTCAAATTTGACAAATAGGCTAACCCAAGCTCAAGCCCATTTCCCCCCACTTGGGATAACTTTATTTTAATAAATCATAATGATTTTAAGGGCTGCAAATAGGCTAGAGTGATGAACAAATTCGGCCATGAGGGGGCAAGAGAGAGAAAACTTCAAATCCCTTTTAATGGAGGAGAGAGAAAGAGGAGTTAAGGCCATTCATGTCATGGGGAAGCCAGTGGCCACCCTTCTTTGCTTGATTCATCTCCCCTATCAGCCCTAAGAAGATCAGGAGACTTTCCAGGCCCTTCCACTGGCTGGATGTACTGAACCACCAAGGCCGAGAGGTGGATTTCAAGGCCATTAATGTCCATTGATGATCCAGCCTCTCCCCTCCTCAACTGAGGCTTTAAACACCTTCAGTGGGGTGAGAGGAGGATTTCCCAGCCCTTACCTGAAGAAACCGAGCCTCCCAACTCTGTTGTTGCAGAAACCGAGCGGCACCGCCTTCAAAGATGACTTTCCGGCGATCTTCTCGACTTCAGGCTGCCGGCAAGGTCCTCCTCCACTCCTTCTTTCATGGGTAGATCTTAGGAATAGTTAGGGCCAGGGTTCGGGCTCAATTGAGCTCGTTCCAATTCGCAATTTCCCCTGGTTTTTCCGCAAATTTCACCTCTCGGGTTCTCCAGAAAGTGGCCCTCCGGCGGCCAAGCAGCCGCCTTGCGACATCCACCACCTCAACGGAGGTGATGGTGGCGGTGGCCGGTCGGGGCAGCGGCTGGATGGCCGGCGGCCATCCTTGCGAGCGTGGTTCCTGGGAGGCCGTCACTAAAAGTGCACTTTTTATAACGGTCCAGGCCCATCCCATGGGAACCCGCTAGCACCGCCGGCCTACCAGAGTCCAGACCCGGGCCCACTGTTGGTAGTCAGCCTATCATATTCAAGGCTGTAGGCCATGCACCCCAACCCCTCTCCGTGCCTGTTTATCAGCAGCGGAGGGTTGTTGCCACTCGGTCTCAAACCCAGGAACTTGATAAGAGAGCTTTCCTCCACTCCCTCATCACCAACTGAGCTGCAGCTCAGTTGGTGATGAGGGAGTGGCAGAATGCTCTCTTATCAAGGTCCTGGGTTTGAGACCCAGTGGCAACAACCCCCCGCTGCTGATAAACAGGCGCGGAGAGGGGTTGGGGTGCATGGCCTGCAAGCTTGAATATGATAGGCTAAGTACCAGCAGTGTGCCCGGGTCTGGACTCTGGTAGGCCGGCGGTGCCAGTAGGTTCCCATGTTGATGGGCCTGGACCGTTATAAAAAGTGCTTTTTATAACGGTCCAGCTACATCAACATGGGACCCAGCTGGAACCGCCGGCCTACCAGAGTCCAGACCTGGGCCCACTGCTAGTAGTCAGCCTATCACATTCAAGCCTGCAAGCCATGCACCCCAACCCCTCTCTGTGCCTGTTTATCAGCAGCTGCGGGTTGTAGCCACTAGGTCTCGAACCAACTCAGTTGGTGAAAGAAAACTGTTGTCGACCTAAATCACCTAGAGGGGGGTGAATAGGTGGTTTGTGCGTCTTTTGCGGAATAAAAATTAATTAGAGCAATGCACAGAAATATCTACCAATATCACAGACGACACAAGATGTATAGTGGTTCCCCAACCTTGGGTACATCCACTTTCCCTCACCGATCTAGCAATCAACTAGACTCGGCTACTCCACTATCTCGGATCAAAAACCGATCCTACCCTCGGAACAAAGTTCCTACAAACTCGATCCAACAAAACGGATCTACACCTCGGAAGATAGCACTTCCTACAAACTCGGAGTGAAAAACTCCTACACTCGGAGAAGATTTCTCCTACAAGATTAATAAAGTGTTTACAAGAATACAAACAGTAAATCACTCAGATCTTAAAGAAATGACCAGGATCTTCTTCTTTTCAACTTTGCAGCTTTTTCAGAAATCGATGAAGAAGGTCTCGGCCTCGATCTGGATCTACTTCCTTTTACAGAAATCGAGAGAGAATGTGATCAGTGAAGTCGATCTCGATCTGTAACTTTTCTTCAGAATAAACCTCTGAAAGTAGAAGCTTTGGCCGGAGAAGAAGGCGGCGGCGGCGGCTTCCGTTACGCGAAAGTCGGAGAGAGGCGGCTGAAGAATATTTCTCGAAAAAGAGATTACAAGAAAGCTTTGAGAAAAACTTAGGGTTTGTCATTTTCTGATAGGACCTTTTATAGGAGAGACTAACGGTCATAATTGGTCTTAATGATGTACACGTGGACCAATCATGTCGTGTGATTTGAAAAATCCCGTCAGAAAAATGACTTAGAAAATTTTCGGAAATATATGGTCAACTACACGAGTAGGTCAATAACTACTCGAGTAGTTGAATAGCTACTCGAGTATATGATGGGAAACATACTCGGGTAAGTATAAACAGACTACTCGAGTATATAGAGATCAACTACTCGAGTATATAGACAGAACTACTCGAGTATACTAAGAGACCTACTCGAGTATATAGAGGAACTACTCGAGTACTGGAAGAGCTACTCGAGTATATTACATAACCTACTCGAGTACATGAAGTCCTACTCGAGTGGAATACTTAGAAAAATTCTGAAGAGGTCTGCTGGCAACTACTCGAGTAGTTGAACTAAACTACTCGAGAGGAAGTAACCTACTCGAGTAGGTGAAGGTTCTACTCGAGTAAAAGACTTAGAAAAATTCTGGAGTAGGGAAATTGCAAGGTACACGGGTAACACAAGAACTACTCGAGTAGGTAAAGTGAACTACTCGAGTACGTTTCTATCTACTCGAGTATGTAAAGTGAACTACTCAAGTATGTTTCTATCTACTCGAGTATGTGAGTAAACTTACTCGAGTATATGACTTAGTCTACTCGAGTAGATGACTTAGCTACTCGAGTATATGACTATGTCTACTCGAGTACAAGATTCCTTTACTCGAGTAACTTATACCCAGACTACTCGAGTAGGTGAAAGCACTACTCGAGTAAAACACTTAGAATTTTTCTGATGTTGGAAAAATTGATTCTTCTAGAGTAGCCAACTCCTAATGCCTTTCCCATAGTCCAATAGCTTGAATATGAAGTGTATCCTAATAGAGAGACCACACATGAGTCAACACTTTGGAATATGCAATGAGGGATTACATTGCACAGTTCCTGTGTTTGGTGACCCACTGTGGGCTGACATTGGCCTACACTTCCCAGTGAAACTCCTGCACACATATAGCTCAAACCAAGCATCAAATACAACTTAATTCATCTTAGTTCCAGGGTGACTTCATCAAATCTGGGTTCATGTGGATGAAATACCCAACAATCTCCCCCTATTTGTTGAAGTCAGAACCCTTTACACTAAGGTGAATTATGGACATAAAAGAAACTAAGTAGAAAAATATGACCAGGTAAGCAAAGGATAATGAAAAAGATAATTAGACAGAATGAAGAATTGTATATATATATATAAGTTTCCAAAAAAAAAACATCAAGTCTACAATTGTCATTTCAATTTCTCATCATCTTTTTAGGTTTGGGCTTGGGATTGCTGTTTATCCATCTTCTCTTGTTGTCTCCTTAGGTAGCTGAAAGGCTTAGGAAAGTACTTAGGAGGCCTTGGAGGAGCAGCAGGGTTGTTTCTCCCAAACTCTCTATCATGGATCTTCCTTTTCAGCATAGACTTCTCATATAACTCCCATTCTTGGGAACTGTAGTGCATGTTCCTGTTCTCATTGTGATCCATGACCAACCTGAGTGTGTCCAAGATGAGAGACTTTGAAATTGGAGACCAGGCTTCAGCATGTTCAGGGGCCTTAGAAGGAGCTGTCCTGCTGGCAGAGGGGCCTTCACCATATTTCCTTTTCTTCTTGGTTCTGATCTCTGGAGGAGCTTGAAGGAATATATCAGCAGGATCGTCTTCCCAGCCTGGGATATAAGTATCTGGTGGAGCAACTGAGTCTCCAGGCCTGGGAGAGAAGGTGGGTTGTGGAGGAACAACTGGAGCAGTAACATCTATGGCCAGTGGGTTGAGATGATGGGGAATGATGTTTGGGTCAACTGCCAGATCTGGTAAGATCTGGTTGTGCATCCAGACAGTAGTATCATAGGTGTGAAATTTAACACTCTGTATATGGGCAAGCACATCATCATGAATGGTATTTATATGAGCTTCCCATTCAACTGTCTTCTGAGCAGTAGATTTTTCTACCTGTTCTTTGAGTTCTTTTATCAAGCCCTCCCCCTTTCTGATTTCAACAGATACTTTCTCTATGGTGTTATCTTTGAAGGTTCCAACCTCTTCACACATTTTCATCTTGTTGGCTTCAGTCCTCTTATCTAGCTCAATCTGATTGTTTGCCAAGGTTACACCTTGTTCCATGACATTGCCAATACTAGTTATAGTTTGGTCAAGAGCTTTATCACCAAGTTGGAACAGGTACTTTAGCTTGTTAGTGTTATGCTGAATTTCAGCAAAACCTCTGCTCATCTCAGTTTCAAGAGCAGTGACCTTGTCAGTGACCACCTTTAGAGAGGTGTCAAAATAATGTCTTTGTTCTTGAAGAAGAATGGTAATACTTTGCAGGAAATCTGAGGAGGAGGAAACTGTAGCAGCAGTAGCAGTAGAGGGAGCAGCAGTAGGGATAGGAGGTGTTACCCAGGGAGCTATTTCTTCAATGATCACTGAGCTGAGAGCTCTGGTGGTATTAGTGACAGCATCCAGTTCTTCTGTATCATGGGGAATGGAGAAGGCAATGTTTCTGAGAGGGGCCTCAGCTGGCTCAGGAGAAGGCTCATCAGAAATGAGGATGTTGTCTGGCTCATCTGCTGGAGGAGGAGAAGGTGTTGGCGTTCTGGCTGGAGAATGGGCAGGAGAATGTGCTGGAGACAAGTCTTTGTGAAGTTCAGTGGTTGGAGCTGGAGGAGATAGAGGAGGAGGGGGAAGCACATCTTCAGCGAGCTCTGCAATCATGGCATCTATGACAGCAGCTGTGGACAGAAGAGTGTCTTGAGGGACTTGATCTGAGGAAATGGCTGGACTCTATGGAGTATGAGGTAGGGATGGAATCTCTGGCTGAGGAGAGGGTGGCCTGACTAGGCTAGAGGGAGCAGGCTCCCCCTCACTTGGTGCACTAGAGTAGTTGACCACATGATGAGGAGAGGGAGATGGAGTCCTGTCCTCTGCAGCTGGAACTTCTGAAATTTCTGAAACCTTTGCAGCTTGGGCAGAGTTCTTGAGCTTGAGATCCCATCTCTGAATTGAAGAGATGGAGACCTTCTTCATGTGGTGAAGAGGAGTCCCGTTTGAGAAGTTGAAAACTTCAGGATTGGTTTCATGAAGGAGCAGAGATATAATTCTTGCGTAGTTGGGGGATTTTATGCTATCCTTTATCTTGTCCAGAATCAACATACCAAATTGGTACTTCTTGCGGCATACAATGGCTTGCATTATATCGAAGAAGTATGAGGGAATTTCTCTGATTGAGTGAGTCTTGCACATTAAGATTTTTCCAATGACATCAACCAAGAATTTGCCTTCTGCATTCATATCTGACCGTTTGAAATATTGAGCATCAGTGGAAAAGCCACAGAAAAGCGCTGTCCTGTCGGAATCCTTAGCAACAAGGTGATCCTCTTCATCAACAATCGGTAAACGGAGAAGTTGAGAGACAGAGGTCTTGGTGAACTTTAGTTTCAAACCCTTGACTGTAGATTTAAGGACTTTGCCATTCTGTCGAACCTTGAGATTTGTGAAGAATTCTGCAACTGCGGGGAAGAGAACGCGACAGGGTTCTTGGAGTATGAAAGAGAGGTCGGCGATGTCGAGGAGGATGAGGAGGTTGTGGAAATCGTCAGAAAGTTCTGCAATACTGTCGGTGACGAGTTCGGAGCCGACGCCAATCTTGTGAGAAGTCGCTATGGATGCAACTGTCTGGAGGAAATTAGAGAGAGAGAAAGCTCTGCAACTTCGGCGGAGGCGAGTCAGCAGGGTAGACGAAGAGACAGAGTACTCGAGAGACATAAAGATGTCGAGTAGGTTTGATGTTTTCGGAATTTCATATATATATATAACTCTTCAATTTCCGCTAATTAATTTAAATAAAGAGGCGGCATATAGCCTTGGGTGGCGAATAGAACAAATTTTGAAAAACTGGAAATCAGGACACGAGAGAGAGGAAGGCTACTCGAGTAGATAAAGGAGCTACTCGAGTAGGCCGACTGGAGCTACTCGAGTATGTAAGAAGAACTACCCGAGTAGAAAGGGACTTACTCGAGTAGGTGAGAGACTTACTCGAGTAGGTATTAACTTACTCGAGTAGGTCAAAAACTTACTCGAGTAGATCTTGACTTACTCGAGTAGGTCAGAAACGCACTCGAGTAGATCTTTAGGTACTCGAGTAGGTCAGTACGCATACTCGAGTAGGTTCTTTCATATCCTCGAGTAGGTCTTTAGTTACTCGAGTATGTCTCATACTTCTCGAGTGGAATTTTGAAAAAGTTGAGTGAGAGTGGATTTTGTGACTAACCCTTTTGCAAATACTTGCTTCTTAGTCATTCAGCCTTCTTTAGTCCTCCTTGTTGAGCATCCCAAGATCTGTCTTGAAGAACGAGAACTTGGTCTCGTCCAGTGGCTTTGTGAAGATATCTGCAACTTGCCTATCGGTAGGCACATATTGGAGATCTATGTCTCCATGCTCCACATGTTCCCGGATGAAGTGCATGCTTGAATGTGATAGGCTGACTACCAGCAGTGGGCCCAGTTCTAGACTCTGGTAGGCCGGCGGTTCCAGCTGGGTCCCATGTTGATGGACCGTTATAAAAAGTGTCTGTTTATCAGCAGCGGCGGGTTATTGCCACTAGGTCTCGAACCCAGGACCTTGATAAGAGAGCTTTCCTCCACTCCCTCATAATCAACTGAGTTGGTTCGAGACCTAGTGGCAACAACCCGCCGCTGCTGATACACAGGCACTGAGAGGGGTTGGGGTGCATGGCCTGCAGGTTTGAATGTGATAGGCTGACTACTAGCGGTGGGCCCAGGTCTATACTCTGGTAGGCCGGCGGTTCCAGCTGGGTCCCATGTTGATTGACCTGGACCGTTATAGAGGATAAATCCGATAAGCAGTTGCGGAACAAAACAATCAGGATGGTCAAGGTCCGATGGGACAATTGTGGCTGTAAGGAACTAACATAGGACCAGGAGCAGACCATGCGTGCTGAGTATCCCGAATTATTTATTTATGCTTGCATAATAGTTTGTGTTGTACATAAAATGTTGCAACACATTTTTGGTTGAGAGTTTCCTGAGTACTGTATGCAAAATTTGGGATGAAATTTCTTGTAAGGAGTGGAGGATTGTAATGCCCCAAATCTCAGTGGTGACTAGGCTGAGAAGAGTGGGCAACACGGCCTGGGACACAGGCATATCCCAAAGCCGTGTCCTACTCTGTTGGACGTACACGGCCAGGGACACGGGCATGTCATTGCCGTATCCTACACTCGAGTGCTGGAAGGGTGTTCTCCAGTGAGCTCGATGAAATGCCATCGACGATCCTCGAGTTGAGTACATGGCCTATGACACGGGCGTGTCCAGGGTCATGTCCTGTTATGCGCTCGACGAGTTCTCGAGTGAGTTCAATGAAATGCATTCGACGATCCTCAAGTGAGGCACACGGCCTGTGACACGGGCTTGTCAATGGCCATGTCCTTCTCTATGCTTGGTCAGACCACTTAACACGGGCTGGACACGGTCGTGTTTGAAGCCGTGTCTAGCACATGGCCTGTGACACGGGCGTGTCACACGGCCGTGTCCTGGTCTGGTTAAGTCACTTTATTTTCCCCTTAAGGTACATGGCATTTGACACGGGCATGCTACAAGCCGTGTTCAGCTTGGGAAAGTAGTTTTCAGGGCTTTTCGAGGCCGTTCATTCCTTTCAATTAGGATCAAACAGTTCTGATATCTCCCTGCTGTTATAAGTCCATGAGATGAGGATAACTCTCTCATCATCTAAGGCTTTTCTCTCTCTTTGGAAAGAAGTGGAGAGTTGGGAGAGCAAGGGAGGAGGAGGAATCCGGCTATCGGTGGAGTTTTAGAGCCCCGAATCGCATGCCGAGGATAGATTAGTGGAGGCAAGGCCGTTGCGGTGCTTTTTATCTGGCAAGTCTTCAATGGTTCCAAAGCAAATGTCAAGGGTAACAATCTGTCTTCCTTGGACATGTGAAGTCCTTGATTTGGTATATGCATATGTTTCCCACACCAAATGGTGGCTTATTACTGAATTTCCTTGGGTTGATTCTGGATATCACCAAGATGTCTTGCATATAGATTTAGAAATGTATAGTACAGAATAGGCATACTATGTGAAGCCTATCAGGACTGGTTGGTCTGGATTGGTGATGTTTTATTTTGCACACCGGAGAAGACTCCGCGTACAAATGAATATGTTTGTAGATTTGGTGGGTTTTGCCAATGAAGGATAGTAGCAGGAAGTACTGGAGTGAAAGTCCAGGAAACTACCCGCACAGTGCTTGTGTTGTATGCTATGAAAGACCAGTGTTTTTGGCACTACAGATAGCTGCAGGGATTATTGGATGGTAGATTCGGATAAGGTTAGGGTTAGGAATGGAAAGTGAGTTCTCTAGCTAATGCCGGGCGATAGTGAGTGTCGCGGGCAATGGCTCCTAGCTAACCTGAGATTGTGAAGCCAGTCCCTCGGGGACAGTGTGGCTATTTGTGAGCTTGGTGAGCTCTCCAAAAGGCCTCGTGCCTAACTAACAATGGGATACCGACCCGCATTAGTCTAGTCATTGAACTAACGATTTGAGAATCGAGCAAGGGCTGAACTGCATCCGTGTTATGGTTGTCTGCCATGAGTGCCTAGTCAATTGGCATTCGCTAGAAACACATAGAAAGTGTCTTAGGCCAGCGCGCCATTAAGACTAAAGTCTCCGACTGAAGGCCGTGGAGCAAAATGCTCAAGTTTGTCATTGGGCTTCGGGCCATGAATGGCGGTGGGCCACTAGTTTATCTGGTAAACCAAGAATGCGCCCTGAGAGCACGAAGCGTCGGACCGCATGGTCGACGTTTGTGATATATTGATTGTGCGTGAGTGCACATTGTGTGATATATCTGCTTGTGAAATATTATGCCTGTAGGGAAGGAATGTCACTGCCCTGGGTAAGGGGTAGGGTCGTTATAAATTTGTCAGCTGAATGTTGATTGTTGCCTTGTTTACCATTATGCAGTGAATTGTCCCGTGCAGGTGTAGGAGAGCCGAGCGGAAAATCGGGGCAAAAGCCCTTGTTGTTGCTGATGCTGCTGCTATGCTGGCCCTTGAAGGCCAAAGAAGTTCATATGATCGTATTTTCATGTGTGGTCGGCCTGCGTGCCGATGTATGTAATTCACATGTATAAAGCTTAACTGTAAGGACAAAAGGTCAGACTTCTAATGTAATTGCAGTACATTCCTTCTTGATGTATATATATAAATGCTGGTTTATATATTGTGGACATTCAAATGAATTGAGTTCAAGCAACTAAAAGCATCCGCTAGAATACTCTGAGTTAGGATGCTCAACTCTGATATTAACCAGTAACTTCGTTGTCTGTTTGTACCATATAGTGTGGGGCCCCGGTCGGACCTTCTACTATATGTCATGTAACGGATTGTGGTGTTACAGCTTACCCCAAAGACACACTTCAAGGGGTTCAGCCTCATTTTGTTTTCCCGCGGGGTACCGAAGGTCTCCACCAGATTCTAGAGATGTGAGTAAACCTCCCGGCTCTTGATCATAAGATGAACCACGTAAACTGCCAGATTCCTCCCTTTCTGCTCTCGGAAGATTCGAACCATCATTTTTTTTGATACGTAGCTCCTGCGTTCTTTAGCCCAAAGGGCATCGTCTTGTAGCAGTATCACCCATCCCCAGTGATGAATGAGACATCTTTTACGTCGGGCGGCTTCATCCTGATTTGATGATAACCTGAAAAATCATCTAAGAAACTAATCACAGAAAAACCGACGGTTGAGTCGACCAGTGCATCGACCTAAGGGAAGGGATAACAATCCTTAGGACATGATTTATTTAATAAAAAAATCAACACATAACCTCCACCAGGCATCTACATTTCTAAACATTACAATAATGGAGATCCAGCCGAGGTATTGGATATCAGACATGAAGTCGGCCTTGAGGAGCTTAGCCACCACCTCCCTAATGGGCTAGGCAAACTTGTCCGTTGTGGACCTCTTATTCTGTTGGAGGGGGCGGGCTTATGGATCCTTGATGAGTGGCAGGCAATGTCCACATCGATCCGTAGCATTTAAACCATGCTCCATGCGAAGACATCCACGTTCTTCTGGATGCACTTCAGCATCCTCCCCTTATTCTCCGGGCTCAGCCCCGTTTTGATCCGCACCTTCTCCACCCTTCCTCCCTGGGTGAGAACATCCATCTCCACCTCCTCCTTGGCTATATCCAGCCGAGACTGCTCTTCCTACTCTCCAACGTCTCCCTTACATGGGAACGGGACCTCCTCCTCCTCAACTTCCTCCACAGCCATCACCTCAGTAGGAACCTCCAGAACTCCTTTCGTCACCTCCACCTGGGTGTGGACCTCTTCCTCCAGTTCCATCTCCTCCACCTCTCCTTTGGCCCACAGCCTGGATAGCTCCTCCATCCTCCTTTCCATCTCCTTGGCTCCTCCCTACCAGGAAATGTAGTTCATAGCGGTGACATAGCACTCCCTTTCCACCTTGGGGTCTCCGCAGACCATTACCTAGATTCCCTCATCATTGAACTTTAAGCACTGATGGAAAGATGAGGGCACGCAACGGAAGGCACTGATGTGGGGTCAGCCGAAGATAGAATTAAAATTACTGGTCAAGTCCATGATGATGAACCTACATGTTCTGGACTACCCCCCTCCCCCCAATATAACATGGAGTCCAACTCCTCCTTCCACCTCCTTCCTCTCTCCTGAGAATCCGAAGAGAGGTCCATCCGTGGACAGCACCCTACAGGCCTCCACCTCCATCGCATTGAACGCCTTCTTGCTAATGACATTGACCGAGCTTCCGTTATCGATGAGGATCTGGGAGATAGTAAAATTCTTGACCGCGGAGTGGATGACCAATGTGTTGCAAAAATAACCCTCATAATCTGGCATGTCATTCCTGGAGAAGGTGATCTTCTCCTACGAGGGTGGGGCTAGAGATGTGGAGGCAATGCTTCAGCGATACATAGTATGGAGACTCGTCATTCGAGCGGCCTTGACTCCCCCCCTTTAGATCACTCTGATCCCTCCTCGGTTGCAGACATCGACCTTATCCTCATACCATCCTCCTCTGCTTAGGCAGGACTTCTTCAATCCATACCTCCTAACGGTCTTGTTGCCGCTCCCTAGTTCCCCTCAACTGTAGGAACTCCGGGCACATTGCGGTAGTATGTCCCTGCTCCTGATGGAAGTCGCAAGAGGGTAACTGCAACCTAACTCCCTATCTTCTCCTAGGTTGTTGCCTCCTCCTCCTCCCTAGGGATATTGCTATAGCCTGATGTTGATCGGGGTGAGGTGGCCTCTCACCCTAGCTCTAGCCCGACGGCTATCTCCTCCATGGAAACCTCTCAGCTGGACTTGGTCTTGCCACTACTGCTGCCTCCAGCCGAGCTGATTGTTTGGCTCCTAACGCCCCCACCTCGGATGCTACTCCTACTGCTACTCTCACTACCTGGGTTCAGCTCTTCTCACCTCCTGACCTCTGATAACCTCTTGGAATCTTCTCTTCCTATGTGGCCCCCTTGGCCAGCTTCCGGGGAAAGTCTGGGTTTGACGCTTCCCCGTCGACCTACCTCGCTATCCTCTCCATTAGCTCCTCGAAGAAGAGAGGTGGCACCCTCTTCAACTACATCCTAAAGAAGCCTTGCTACAACCCTAGGGTGAAGTCCATCATCAGGGTATGCCTATGCATCTCCTGGACCTAGAGGACCTCCTCCTGTACCGATTCACAAAGATCCCTAGGGTCTCGTTCAACCCCTGCTTGATGTGAAAAGGGACTCAGACTCCCTCTTCCTCTTTTTGGAAGTGGTGAACCTCGGCATAAACCGCCAACATAGGTCCTCAAAACATTAGATGGAGCTGGTCGGCAGCTGATGGAACCATTCTCTCTCCTTCTCCTCGAGGGTGATGACGAAGAGCCTGTAGTTGAACACATTTGATATCTGTGGATCGAGACCACATCACCAAACAACTGGATGTGCTGAACTGAATCGTCCTTCCCGGTGTAATAGGACATCTTCAGCTCACAAAACCCCTCTAGAACTGGAGCAAATGAGACCAACTCGCTGAAGTGACTGCCTCCCCCTGATGGGCGATCCGGGGGATCTCGCACACCCATCTCGTCGATCCAGCCTCCACCTATCGAGCTGGGGAACAACACTCACCCATACAGATCTCGCTCCCTCCCCTCCTCTGCTACCATCTTCCCAGGTACCCTATCATGGTCGTTCTCGATCAGAGTTGGAATCACGACAACTGTGACTACTGGCATCGAGCACTTGGCCCGTGTGCCAAGTGAGAACATGACGAGGCTAAGCACCTCCTGACTGAAATCCTCGAATATTCTGAGGCTGGCGAGAGTGGGATGGAATGGGGTAGTCGACCCATCATGAACCATGTCCTTCTCCTCTAGTCATTGAAATCACTAAAGATTTTCGATGTTGATCACTCTCCATGCTCACCGCACAAAAATGTTGAAACCGAAAGATAGGTCTCTATGGATTTAGACACTTGGGGAAGGGAGATCGCACCGTTACTTCTCTCTCACAAGCTAAACAACCAAAGACTTACTATAAGGATTAGACCTAAGGCTCCTGTACGGAGGTCCCACCACACACCCGGAAGATCTTAGATCAATTCCCCTCCTTAGCCAAATGCTGAGCCAAGGATACATGAGAAAGAGCAAGAAGACCAGGGCACCAGTAAGTATGCCATCTGAGGTACCCCCTTGGGTCTATTTATTGATTTCTGAAAACGGTCTGCAAACAGGCAACCTCCGTTGTTCTAACCAGCTATTTGCAGTCCAGATTGGCCTGCCAATAGCATAACTCCGCTGTTCTAAAAGGCTATGGGAAGGCCAACGACAATAGAATGGTAGAAACAAATCATAAAACAATAGGCTAGTGGCCATTGAGAACCTCCACTTGCATGGGGTGGTGAGTGCTCGATAGTGCTAGCACTCACCGCATCCGTATAGCACTGGGCAAGTCCAGGCCAGAATTGCCCACTCGCCAATGGTCTGCCGAGATCTATGGGAGAGTGCGAGCCTGCTGCTCCACTCGCCCTTGTTCCGCTCCACCCACCTAGGCGAGCCGACCGATCTGTCGAGATCTCACTCAACACCAAGAAAGAGGCATTGAGTGTCTGTAATTCACTTAATTCCAAGGAAGAGGAGTCGAGAGAACAAGCCTCACTCGATGTCGGGACGAAAGGCGTCGAGTGGACTCGATGCCAGGGGTTTGGCTCACTTAGCTTGGCAAGTCTGGCTCCTGTCGATCCACGATCGTCAGATATGGGGTTGTAAAAGAGGCTTGTGATGATGTCTGCGATGTTGTCCTCGCTCAGCACATGTACAAGCACGAGAGAACGCTCCAACACCTTCTCCTGAATGAAATGATTCTCAATATCATTGTTCTTGGTCTGCACATGACAAACTAGATTATTAACCAGTTTCAGGGTACTCTCATTATCACCGCATAGCAGAGTAGGACAACGCACATTTTTATGGACATCCTCTACTAGCCTCCTAAGCCAGATGGCTTCCAGAGCTGCAAAGGCTGAAGCCTTGTACTCTGCTTCCGTAGAAGAGATGGACACTGAATCCAGCTTCTTACTACACCAAGAAAGACATACTGATCCACATCTAAATACGTAATTAGATGTTGACTTTCAATCATCTAAATGTCCCCCACAATCAACATCTGTATAGAAGTGTAGGTTATGTAACATCTCCATCTGTCACATAAAATATAATAGAGGGTCTAGTTAGGGCCCCATGCCATATTCCACAGACAGTCGGCGGAGTTACATGTTAATATCATAACCACTAAACGAAACCCTAACCCTGAGCATTCTAGTGGAAGTTTCAGGGGTTAACTTACGAACTCAAGTACACACGAATGCCAACTATATATATAACAGGAATGTTTTACAGAGATACACCAAAGTCAAACTGTACTTAAGGCCTTACAATTGTTGTCTTTTACAAAAGTATTTTCATACATCGGCACGCAAGATTGTCACACATGAAAATGCTAAAAAGCATCAACTTGGACTTCGAAGGCCGGCATAGCAACAAGGGAAGCAACCAGCTATTTCCCGCTCTCCTCTCCAACACCTGCATAGGGACAATCCACGACAAGTGTGGAAAACAAGGTAATAGAGAACTTTCAGCTGACCAATTTTATAACGACTCTACCACATACCCGGGCCAGTGGTATTCCTTCATTCAGGCATAACATTAATACAATAGATATATTGCAAGGATGTGCACTTAAGCACCAGTCAATATATCACAAACGAATGCTTCAACGACCAAAATTTCAATGCACTCACGACACATTCTCGGTGTACTGGACTTCTCTGGGTCCCGCCACCATCGATAGTCCCAGACTTAATGGTATACTTGAGCTTTCTAGTCTTTCCTGCATAGGGACTAAGACTCTCTTTATGCTAACGACACAAGCCAATTACTTTATGCAATCCAGCCCAAAAGACATAACACGGGTACAGTTCATCTCTTTCCCGTTACTCATATTGCCAGGTCAACGTCGATAGTCCCAGCCATCATGGCGAACGACAAGATGCGGGTCGGCCTCCCCTTTCCCATTCAGCTCTCTAGCCTTTCCTCGACTGCCGCCCACTAGGTCCCAAGGACCTGAGCCTGCAATCGAGATACAATGGCAATAACGGACATAGATGGGCACCTATGCTCACAGCTCACCAGTCAGACCTTCAGTCTCCACGAGACATGCTCTGTAAGTCCAAAGCTATCTAGAAGCTATTGCCAGCTATAGCCAATATCGTATGGCATTAGTGACAAAACACTCATCTGTCTCCAGACTCAGCCATAACTGGAACATTAGTCCACTCAATACCTTGCAGCATCCTACAATGCCAGAAAACTGGTCTTTAACAGCAATCACAGCTTACCAAAAGCTATCTCCAGTGATTCTCGCTATCACCTGACAATATCTAACAGTTATGCAAACTGTGGTATTTTTTAGTTATTTTCTTGGAGCTCACCCCCAGTAGTTCCTGCTACTCTCATTCACAGGTACAACCCATAAACCCAGTAAACAACTCGTTTATACTCGTAGTCTTCTCCGACATGCAAAATAAACATCACTAATCCATAACAACCTGTCTAGATGGTCTTCACATAGCATGCCTATTTCGTACTGCGATTTGTGCATCTATATGCAAAACCAATCCCGGGGATAGTATGTATCGACCCATCAGAATCTCCTCAATTCTCCACCTTTTGGTGGAGGATTCCATGAATATTCAAATGGAGGACTTCACTTGTCCAAGAAGGAAAATCGTTACCCTTGTAGTTTTCTTCTGATCCATGAACGCTTTCTGTCAAGTTGGAAAGGAGCACCTCGCTTTCCTCTCTACGAATAAAGCCTCGGTTCTTGCTTCTGACCACTTGATCTCCTTCACCAAGCTTTGCTAAGCTCAGCCTCAGCCTCAGCCTTGTTTCTTAGCTCTTCTTCCAATAGAGCACTTGAAAATGAAGAAAGAGAGAGGGAGAAGTAAAATGAAACTTCTCTCAACCTCCCGTCTGGATAAGTGGTCTCAAGATTAATTCCAGTCATAGACTCATTTCATCAAAAGGAATCAAAGGCCTCGATTGCAGCAGAATATTCAAACAAAGCGATATCAGCACGCGATATCTGCTATCGCATGGAGATTGCGATAGTAACCTCCCGGACCCTAGTCAACCACCGCTCTTCGGCCGCCATCTGCCCATCTGACACGTGTCAAAGTACATGTGGCATTATATCCCAGCGATACCCAATGTCACCACGCGATAGCTCACTCGACGATTCATCGAAAGCGTTGAGTGCGTTAAATCTAATCAACGAATCATTGAAAGCTTTGAATGCATTGAGTTATATCGCTATGCGATACCCACTATCGCCACGCATAGTCCCTTACTCAATGATTCTTCGAGTTTACTCAATGCTTAAAAGCATCGAGTGCGTCGAGTGTGTCGAGTGCTATTGCTATCACCGGCGAAACACACTTTCGCTCGGTGATAGCTACCAACAGTTCTGTTTCATATTTTTGGGTGTTACACACCTCCCCTCCTTATAGAAATATCATCCCGAAATTTACTCATATGTAGTGTAATAAATATAGTAACTAATATCTTACAACATATTGTTCTTTCACAATGTAATATTGCAACATTAATTTACAAACAACTCGGAAAACTCATTGCGCATGATTTGCTTAAGCTCCCATGTTAGTTCTACTCGGCCAGAATTATTCCAACGGACTTTGACCAACCTGATTGTCTTGTTCTGTAGCTGTTTGATTTATGTATCCTCGATCCAAATGGGCATAAACTTCATCGTCAGCCAACTGTCGATAGGTACTTGAATATCCGCAATCACTTGAGTCTGCTCTTTTACGTCTTTTCGCATCACCGATATGTGAAGCACATCATGCAAGACACTTAGCTCCACTGAAAGACCTAACTGATAGGCAGCTGCTCAAACTCGCCCAACCACTTCAAATGGACCAAGATACCTCAGACTCAACTTTTTCAAGAGTCGAATGCTGGACACGCCTTTGAATTGTTTGATCTTTAAATATACCCAATCGCCCATGACAAACTCCACGTTTCGTTGTTTAGCGTTGTAGAATTTTGCCTGCCTATCTTGGGCTACCAATAGCCGCTCACGTATAAAGCAGATAGTTGAATTTGCATTTTGGAATTCCTTCCGCTTAAATAACATCTATTCCGCTGTCTCCGCCCAATCAAAGGGATTTCAACATTTCCTACCGTATAAAACTTCGAAGGGCGACATCTGAATATTATCTTGATATCTATTATTATAGGCAAACTCAATCATATAGAGATGGTCCTCCCACCTACTCCCGAAATACAAGGAGCACAACCAGAGCATATCCTACATTGTTTTGTTGGTTATTTTGGTCTGACCATCCGTCTGCTGATGAAATGTCCTACTACACTGCAGTTTTGTACCCCAAAACTAGTGGATTAGCCTCTAATCATTCGAAGTAAAGCGCCTGTCTCGGTCACTGATGATGCTACGGGGCACACTGTGCAATCGTTCTATGTTGTCAATGTACAACTTAGCCAATTTTTTCCACTGAATCGTCCTTCTTGTTCGGTATAAAGTGAGATACTTTTGTCAATCGGTCAACGATCACCCGCACGACATCATTTCCGCTCTGTGATCTTGGTAGTCCATGCATGAAATCCATAAAGATATCATCAAACTTTCATACCAGAATTGGTAATGAATTCAGGAAACCTACAGGCTTTTGACATTCTGCTTTCACTAAGGCACATGTTTGGCACTGTACAACCCCATATTCGCTGAGCCAGTCCAGGAGGCGCAATGATCAACGGTTGGGTTAGCCGAAGTGTTCCCGCCATAAGGAAGATCTCGCCCGAAGAAGGCGGGAACGATTGCGCCGGATCGTCGAACGGGGAATAGTAGGCCAAGATCGTCGTGCGCGACCTGCGCGGGAGCGCTTGCGCCCGAACCAAGCTCCTATCTCAAAGAGTTCTCGCATAAGCCAGGCGAGAACGTTCGCGCCACGCCCTGGGCCGAAAGGTCTCGGCACCAGCTCTCGCCGAGTGGGGCCCAGGGTCTTTGGAAGAATGTCCTAATTGCCCTCACGAGAAATTACTTCAGTACCCTCAGAAAAACAGCGGGTTTTGGCTATTGGCAGACCAACCAGGGGCTTTTCAGTAAATTCAGGACAGCAAAATGCTATAAATAGACCCATAAGGGCTCCTTAGAAAGCAAGCTATCATTGTCTCCGGAATTCTAGTGCTTTCTGAGGAGCTCCTAGCCCAGCTTTGGCTTTGGAGGGGAAGCTCTCAGAGATCTTCCGGGTGTGAGGTGGGACCTCCCTGCTGAGGCTTGAGGGTCAGTCTTAGGTCCTTAGAATCCAGTCAAGGGGTGAGACTTGAGAGGAGTAGGTTTTGGCTGCACCCCTTTTTCTTCGAACTTCAGTTGAGGTCATATTTGGCTTCAACAGTTCTGGTGCGGTGAGCGTGGAAGGCAGCCGATTCAAGAAAGCCTTAAGTTTTGTCCCATGGCTGGAGGTGAAGGTGAAGGGTCAGGTTCTGGAGGCTCCCCCACCCGGGGAGAGGAAGCAACGAAGAGGATGCTGGATGAGTTCAGGCGAGAGGTTCTGCAGACGATCAGCTTGGCCTTCTCGGCGAGAGGCGAGTGGGCCACCCCTCAGGTCCCGATAGAAGAGGTTCCGCTCTTAGGCGAGAACGCTCCAGGGCAGCGCCCAGGAAAGGAGGTCCCGGGCGAGGCTGGCGAGAGAGATATGGCGGCGCGGGAGCTATTCCCAGGCCAGAGCCAGCGCCCGGGCAAGGAGGCATTGACGGAGCCAGGCGAGAAGGAGGCGGCGGTGCGGGAACTCTTCCCAGGGCACGGTCTCGCGGATCGGGCGAGCCAGCCGAGGCCGCGAGACGTGCCTTCTCGCCAGGCAGGAGGCGAGAGCCCATTTAGCGAGCTCATCATCTCGGCTCCGGTACCGGAGGGGTTCCGGGAGCCCGACATGTCCTACTACTCAGGGAAGGATGACCCGGTGCAGCACGTACAGTGGTTTGAAGACGTTGTGTCCATAAGACAGATGACGGACGCCTTCAAGTGTCGCCTCTTTGCGATCACGCTGAAGGAGAAGGCAAGGGACTGGTTTCACCAGTTGCCGGCAAGGTCAATCTACTGTTTTGAAGATCTGCGGAGAAGTTTTCTGTTGAGGTTCTCAACCTCAAAGAAGCGGAAGAAGGAAGCGGAGTGTCTGTTTGCGGTGAGGCAGAGGCCGGACGAGACGTTGGGTCACTATGTCGACCGGTTCCAGGAGGAGATCCTTTTGGTCCAGGAGGTCCCAGGGTACACGCTGATGCTGGCCTTCACCCTGGGGCTGAGACCGGGATTTTTTAGCATGGAGTTGAAGAGGATGCCCCCCTCTCCTTTGAGGAGCTCATGGAGAGGGCGGCAAAGGAGATTGATTTCGAGAGAGCAAACCCAGCATTCTCCAGGAAGTTGGCCAAGCTAGCAGAAGAGGACGGGAAGGAACCAGCAGCGGGAAGACAGAAGGAATCGAGGGAGCAGAGGGAGCTGAGAGAAGATAGGAGAAGGGAGGAGCCCCGAAGGTTTGGGCAGCAGCAGGGTTGGGGGGCCCGGGAGCCAGTCAACCGGTTGGGTTGGAGGCCCCAGGAGGGTCGCCCCCAAGGTCCAGGAGAGGGCTATCGGGGGAGAGATAACCTACGGGAGCCCCGGAGATTCGATCGACCGGCATGGAGGCAGGAGCCGAGGGATCGTCCCCCACCACCGCAGGAGGCGATGGAAGTAGGAAGAGGGAGAGGAGCAGCCAGGGGAGCTCGAGGAGGCAGAAGAGGAAGGGGAGACGGGAGAAGGGGCGGGGAGGCGTTGCTATTTTGTGACTTTCACCAGGAGGAGGGGCACGCAACGGCCACCTGCCCGGAGTTCTTAGAGTTGAGGGCTGCCAGAGGAGCAGGGAGGCAAGATCCACCGATGAGGATAGTGGAGGTGCAGCAGGGTGAGGCGGAGGACAGGTGTGAAGACCGGGTGGATGTAGGGACCCGGGGAGGAATCGGGGTGATTCATGGAGGAGTGGGGATTGAGGCAACCCGTAAGGGGAGCCTTCAAACCATGTACCGGAGAGGGGTAGCCTCAACCTCCCAGGTCCCTCCACCAGAAGAAAAGATCACTTTCTCATCAGCGGACATGCCAGACTATGAAGATCCATTCTGCGACGCCCTGGTGATCCAGACGGCAGTGGAGAACTATACCGTTTCAAGGATACTGGTAGATAACGGGAGCTCGGTTAACGTCATCTTCAAGAAAGCTTTTGATGAGATGAGGGTTGAAGGGAAGAGAGTCTTGGCATCGGATGGACCTCTGTTCGGGTTCTCCGGGGAGAGGAAGGAGGTAGAAGGAGGAGTAGGGTTACACGTAAGGTTGGGGGGCGTGTCGCGGAACTGCAGGTTCGTGATCGTGGACGCCCCGAGCAGCTATAACGCCATCTTCGGACGTCCCCTCATCAGCGCCTTTCGCTGCGTCCCCTCCTCGTTCCATCAGTGCCTCAAGTTCAACAATGGGGGGGTGCAGGTCAGGGTCAGAGGAGACCCGAAGGTGGCAAGGCAATGTTATGTTACGGCAGTCAACACTATTTCGTGGATGGCGGAGGCGGAAGAGTTGGAAATTGAGATGGCGGCCCTAGAGGAGGTTGTGGAGGAAGAGGAGATGGTCCTTGAGGAGGTAAGAAAAGAAGCTGGAGAGATAGCTGGAGAGGAAGTCGGAGAAGGAGAGACAGGGAAGTTGCGAGAGGATGTGCAGGGGGTCCAGGTGAACGAGGAGCAGGAAAGCCCGGAAGGGGCGATGGAAGTAGGGGGGGAGCGGCAGAGGAAGTCGAGGGGGAGGTCCCGAGGGGCGTAGGAGCCGAGCAGCAGCAGCAGAGAGGGGTGGAAGCGATGGAGATCGAGGAGGAGGAAGGAGAGCTGGAGCTCGAGGAAGATGCGAGGATCGGTTGGGAACAGTCGCGGCTGGAACCGGCTGAAGAAGTGGTAGAGATGGAGGTCTTCACCAAAGCAGGAGAGGTGCAAAGGGTGCGGGTCAGCGGGGGGTTGAGTCTCGAGGCCCGGGAGCAGGTGCGAGCCTGCATTCAAAGCAACGTTGACGTCTTTGCTTGGAGCGCGGTGGACATGCCGGGCATCGACGCCGATGTAGCTTGCCACCGCCTGAACCTGGACCCCCGCGCCCGCCCCATCCGTCAGAAGATGAGGCCCATCGCCACAAAGCTGGAGGAGCCCATTCGCGAGGAGGTCAAGAAGCTCCTGGAGGCGGGCTTTATCTCAGAGATCCAGTACCCAGGCTGGATCTCCAATGTGGTAATGGTGAAGAAGGGATGTGATAAATGGAGGATGTGTGTTGACTTTTCTTTGTTGAATAAATCATGCCCCAAGGATTGCTATCCCCTGCCTCGGATCGACGCGCTGGTTGATTCAGCCGTCGGTTTTTCTGTCATGAGTTTTTTAGATGCTTTTTCAGGTTATCACCAGATCCGGATGCACCCTCCTGACACCAAGGATGTTTCCTTCATCACGAGGGATGGATGCTTCAGTTACAAGATGATGCCCTTTGGGTTAAAGAACGCAGGGGCTACCTATCAGCGCATGATGGACCGGGTCTTCCGGGATCAGAGGGGGAGGAACTTGGAGGTCTACGTCGACGACCTAATGATCAAAAGCAAATGCATAGTTTCGCACCTGCAAGACCTCGAGGAAACATTCGCCACCCTGAGAAGATTTAAAATGAGACTGAATCCCTTGAAGTGTGTCTTCGGGGCAAGCCGCGGGAAGTTCCTTGGTCATCTCCTGACTCCGGAAGGAGTGGAGCCCAACCCGGACAAAGTCAAGGCCATCCTGGATTTGGAGTCACCTCGCGACGTCAAGGAGGTCCAGCGCTTGACAGGCAAGCTGGCCGGGCTAAGCAGGTTCCTCTCCCGGGCAGGAGACAAGTGTTCTTCATTCTTTAAAGTGCTGCGGGGGAATCAAAGGTTCGAATGGACGGCCGAATGCGAAGAGGCTTTCCAAGGGCTGAAAAGACAACTCTCTCAGGCTCCCCTCCTTCAGAGCCCAAAGGATGGGGAGGACTTGACCTTGTACCTCGGAGTAGGGGCGGAGGCGGTGAGCTCCGTCCTAGTAAGAGAAGAAGGAAAGAAGCAGCTTCCCATCTACTACGTCAGCCGGATATTGAGAAATGCAGAGCTTCGCTACCCCATCCTGGAAAAGCTCGCTTATGCCTTGGTCATCTCGGCCAGAAAGCTCCGGCCGTACTTTCAAGCGCATTCGATTAGGGTGGTGACCGACCACCCTCTTCGCAAGATCTTCGAAGGAGTGGAGCACTCGGGGAGGCTGGCTAAGTGGTCCATTGAGCTAAGCGAGTTCGACATCACCTTTGTACCAAGGCTCTCCATCAAGGCACAGGCAGTGGCGGACTTTCTAGCAGACTACGTTGTTGAGGTTGAGGGGGAAGAGCAGCAACCGCGAGAAGCATGGAAGTTGACGGTTGATGGGGCCTCAGGAAGGCACTCCCTAGGGGCAGGGGTGGTGTTGACAAGTCCCCAGGGGGTAACCATAGAGCAAGCAGTCATTTTACATTTCCCAGTGACCAACAATCAAGCGGAGTACGAGGCCGTTATTGCTGGCCTTCGCCTGGCAAAGGAGCTGGGGATTCAGGAGGTGGAAGTTTTCACTGATTCAAAGGTAGTGACATCGCAGATCCGGGGAGAGTTTGAAACTCGGGAGCCAACCCTCATTCGATACCTCTCCAAGGTAAGGGTGATCATCGGAGGATTCCGGTCTTTCTCAATTCAACATATTCCAAGGGAAGAAAGTGTAGCCGCCGATCGACTGGCCAAGTTCGGACCTCAGGTAGGAGGGACCTTGACGGAGCTATTCCGACCGGCTATAGATGAGGGAGAATTGATGATGGTGGATCGACAGCCCTCGTGGGTGGATCCATTTGTGGCTTTCCTAACCACCGGAGAACTGCCTGAGGGGACCAAGGTCGGGAGGAGCTTCAAGCGCAAGGCGGCTCACTACTTGATGATGGAGGGGGGTCTGCATCGTAAGATGTTGTCAGGGCTCCTAGCCAGATGTGTGACCGAAGAAGAAATCCCGAAGATTTTAAGGGAAGTGCATTCGGGCGAGTGCGGCAGTCACTCTGGAGGAAGGACACTGGAGGCTAGGGTGGTCAGACAGGGGTACTTCTGGCCCACCCTAAGGAAGGATGCCATGGAGTTTGCAAGGAGGTGCCAGAAATGTCAGCTCTTCGCCCCCCTTCAACTCTTGGCAGCTCAAAGACTCCGGAGTATCACGGCACCATGGCCATTTGCTATCTGGGGAATGGACTTAGTTGGGCCCTTTCCTCCGGCTAGTGGACAGAGGAGGTTCCTTTTAGTCATGATCGATTATTTCTCGAAGTGGCTAGAGGTTAAAGCTTTAGCCAAGGTCACCTCGCAGGTTATAAGGAATTTCATCTGGGGGGAGATCATTTGTAGACATGGGTTGCCTCAAGCAATAGTGACCGATAACGGCCCCCAGTTTGCCAGCGAGGAGTTCATCAGCTTCTGCGCTCAACAGGGAATAGATCTCCGGTTTGCCTCCGTCCATCACCCTCGGAGTAACGGTCAAGTGGAAGCAGCAAACAAAATCATTGTAAATCTACTAAAGAAGAAGGTGGAAAACTTGAAGGGAAATTGGGTGGAACAGCTCCCATCGGTCCTGTGGGCACTACGAACGACTCCGAACACGGCCACCGGTGAGACCCCCTTCAAGCTCTCTCATGGGTGTGAAGCCGTCCTACCGGTGGAGTTTGAGGTCCGGTCCCCGCGAGTCACAGCCGCGGGCGAAGGTGACGAGACTTGGAGGGTGGAGAATGAAGAAGGGCAGCGCCTCTCGTTAGATATGGTGGAGGAATTGCGAGACGTGGCGGCTATCAGGCAAGAAGAAATCAAGCGACGGATGGCCAAGCATTTTGATAAGCATGTCAGGGTCAAACAGTTCGCAGAAGGGGATCTGGTGCTGAGAAAGGTCGACGCGGCGGGAAGATCGGCTCCCGTGGGTAAGCTCCACCCGAACTGGGAAGGTCCATACATTGTAAAGGAAGTCCTCGGAACAGGGGGATACTACCTCCAGGACGTGGAGGGAAGAGCCTTAAGCCACACGTGGAGTGGTGATGATCTAAAACGATTCTACCCCTGAGGGGGAAGGATGTAACCGTGTATCTCAAAATTAAACTTGTTATATTATACTGATTGATTCTCCTTTAACTAGTGTCGAATTTTTCATGACATAACATAGTTGAATGTTTTGTGACACCCCGAGCTCGGCTCGGCCCCAGGTAGACCCGCTGCGCAGGGTCTCATCTAGCTGGCAGGTCCGAAGGCTCGCCTGTGGGGGATAGGTTTGGTTGGTTTGAGATCTTCATCGGCACCCCGAGCTCGGCTCGGCCCCAGGTAGACCCGCTGCGCAGGCTCTCATCTAGCTGGCAGGTCCGAAGGCTCGCCTGTGGGGGATAGGTTTGGTTGGTTTGAGATCTTCATCGGTACCCCGAGCTCGGCTCGGCCCCAGGTAGACCCGCTGCGCAGGCTCTCATCTAGCTGGCAGGTCCGAAGGCTCGCCTGTGGGGGATAGGTTTGGTTGGTTTGAGATCTTCATCGGCACCCCGAGCTCGGCTCGGCCCCAGGTAGACCCGCTGCGCAGGCTCTCATCTAGCTGGCAGGTCCGAAGGCTCGCCTGTGGGGGATAGGTTTGATTGGTTTGAGATCTTCATCGGCACCCCGAGCTCGGCTCGGCCCCAGGTAGACCCGCTGCGCAGGCTCTCATCTAGCTGGCAGGTCCGAAGGCTCGCCTGTGGGGGATAGGTTTGGTTGGTTTGAGATCTTCATCGGCACCTCGAGCTCGGCTCGGCCCCAGGTAGACCCGCTGCGCAGGCTCTCATCTAGCTGGCAGGTCTGAAGGCTCGCCTGTGGGGGATAGGTTTGGTTGGTTTGAGATCTTCATCGGCACCCCGAGCTCGGCTCGGCCCCAGGTAGACCCGCTGCGCAGGCTCTCATCTAGCTGGCAGGTCCGGAGGCTCGCCTGTGGGGGATAGGTTTGGTTGGTTTGAGATCTTCATCGGCACCCCGAGCTCGGCTCGGCCCCAGGTAGACCCGATGCGCAGGCTCTCATCTAGCTGGCAGGTCCGAAGGCTCGCCTGTGGGGGATAGGTTTGGTTGGTTTGAGATCTTCATCGGCACCCCGAGCTCGGCTCGGCCCCAGGTAGACCCGCTGCGCAGGCTCTCATCTAGCTGGCAGGTCCAAAGGCTCGCCTGTGGGGGAAGGTTTGGTTGGTTTGAGATCTCATCGCCCCGAGCTGTGGCCCCAGGTAGACCCGCTGCGCAGGTTTCTAGCTGGCAGGTCCGAAGGCTGCCTGTGGGGGATAGGTGAGGTTTGATCTTCATCGGCACCCCGAGCTCGGCTCGGCCCCAGGTAGACCCGCTGCGCAGGCTCTCATCTAGCTGGCAGGTCCGAAGGCTCGCCTGTGGGGGATAGGTTTGGTTGGTTTGAGATCTTCATCGGCACCCCGAGCTCGGCTCGGCCCCAGGTAGACCCGCTGCGCAGGCTCTCATCTAGCTGGCAGGTCCGAAGGCTCGCCTGTGGGGGATAGGTTTGGTTGGTTTGAGATCTTCATCGGCACCCCGAGCTCGGCTCGGCCCCAGGTAGACCCGCTGCGCAGGCTCTCATCTAGCTGGCAGGTCCGAAGGCTCGCCTGTGGGGGATAGGTTTGGTTGGTTTGAGATCTTCATCGGCACCCCGAGCTCGGCTCGGCCCCAGGTAGACCCGCTGCGCAGGCTCTCATCTAGCTGGCAGGTCCGAAGGCTCGCCTGTGGGGGATAGGTTTGGTTGGTTTGAGATCTTCATCGGCACCCCGAGCTCGGCTCGGCCCCAGGTAGACCCGCTGCGCAGGCTCTCATCTAGCTGGCAGGTCCGAAGGCTCGCCTGTGGGGGATAGGTTTGGTTGGTTTGAGATCTTCATCGGCACCCCGAGCTCGGCTCGGCCCCAGGTAGACCCGCTGCGCAGGCTCTCATCTAGCTGGCAGGTCCGAAGGCTCGCCTGTGGGGGATAGGTTTGGTTGGTTTGAGATCTTCATCGGCACCCCGAGCTCGGCTCGGCCCCAGGTAGACCCGCTGCGCAGGCTCTCATCTAGCTGGCAGGTCCGAAGGCTCGCCTGTGGGGGATAGGTTTGGTTGGTTTGAGATCTTCATCGGCACCCCGAGCTCGGCTCGGCCCCAGGTAGACCCGCTGCGCAGGCTCTCATCTAGCTGGCAGGTCCGAAGGCTCGCCTGTGGGGGATAGGTTTGGTTGGTTTGAGATCTTCATCGGCACCCCGAGCTCGGCTCGGCCCCAGGTAGACCCGCTGCGCAGGCTCTCATCTAGCTGGCAGGTCCGAAGGCTCGCCTGTGGGGGATAGGTTTGGTTGGTTTAAGATCTTCATCGGCACCCCGAGCTCGGCTCGGCCCCAGGTAGACCCGCTGCGCAGGCTCTCATCTAGCTGGCAGGTCCGAAGGCTCGCCTGTGGGGGATAGGTTTGGTTGGTTTGAGATCTTCATCGGCACCCCGAGCTCGGCTCGGCCCCAGGTAGACCCGCTGCGCAGGCTCTCATCTAGCTGGCAGGTCCGAAGGCTCGCCTGTGGGGGATAAGTTTTGGTTTGAGATCGTCATCGGCACCCCGAGTTCGGCTCGGCCCCAGGTAGACCCGCTGCGCAGGCTCTCATCTAGCTGGCAGGTCCGTAGGCTCGCCTGTGGGGGATAAGTTTTGGTTTGTGGGTGATAGGTTAGGATAGGTTAGGTTAGGTTTGTGGAATCATCATCGGCACCCCGAGCCCGGCTCGGCCCCAGGTAGACCCGCTGCGCAGGCTCTCATCTAGCTGGCAGGTCCGAAGGCTCGCCTGTGGGGGATAGGTTTGGTCTGGTTGGCTTGGATAATGTAAGGCAGGAAGCACGTTGGGAATGCCAAATGAAAAGTGAAAATGAAGAGATAGATTTCGGCAGAGAAACATCTCGGCAGGAACAGGTTTCGGCAGAGAAACATCTCGGCAGGAACAGGTCTCGGCAGAGATACATCTCGGCAGGAACAGGTCTCGGCAGAGATATATCTCGGCATGAACAGGTCTCGGCAGAGATAGATCGCGGCAGGAGAATCCTCATCAAAGGGGATCCCAAGGCGGGGAGGCTTTCGCCAAAAAGGTTCCTCTCAGATTTCTTGAACAAATAGGCGAGATCGTTATACGATGGGCTAGTAGGGACTCGCGCAGTCTAGAGGGGACGGTCCCGTCCTAAGGATTCGAGAGTCACGCTTCCGGCTGGCCGGTTACCGCGGGTTCTTGCTGATTCATCGCTACGAATTTCCTAAGGCCAATGGCCTTGGCGGAAGCCTACGCCGAAAACATCCAACTACGACAATCACATCAAGCACATTCGCAGATAACAAAAAATGTTCGCAAGAAAAAACATTTGCATTAACAAATACTATATACGGGTACAAAATGATAGCGTCTCGCGCTTTACATAGAAATGAAGAACAAAGGCAAGAAGGGGACCCTCAAGGGGACAAGCTGTATCCTTCTGAAGTCTCGCTGGAGCTTCCGCTGGAGCTTCCGCCGGAGCTCCCCCCGGAGGTCTCGCCATCCGCTGCGGGGGACTTTGGGACATCCGAGGGAGGGGTAGTGGGGGCGCCAGGGGGCTTTGGGATGGGCTCGAAGAGCCATGGGACAAGTTGCGGAGCGGTAATGTCTTTGCCCCTTCCGTCCCAACAGTTGACGTCGCGCAGCGTCTCCAGCGTCAACTTTACGGTGGCTTGCGCGTTCCCCTGAAGGAGCTTGTCGATGTCATAAGCCGAGTAATACTGGCTCTTCAATCTCTCGTCCAGCGAAGGGGCTGCACTCGCCTCGAGGCGCGCGATCTGCTCTCGCAGGAGAACGTTGTCATATCGCGCCTGAGACAGCTCCTCGCGAAGTGCGGCTTGAGCAGAATCCTGAACAGCGGGAGGTTAGCATAAGAGAAGGGTTAGGATTGCGAGAACAAGTGATTATGAAAGATCTCGCTTACCCCTTCCGCTTGGCGCGAGGATAATAGTTGCTGGGCCTCGGCCAGCTCCTTGGCCAGAGAGGCCGCCTGGGCCACCGCATCGTCCCTGGCCTTGAACATGTCTTGGAAGTTGCGGTCTATCGTAATGCTCCGCCGGGCGCACATGTGCGCAAGCTCCAGCCCACGCATTAAAGCGCGAGTGGAGTCATATGCCAACAGCCGGGTCGACATCCTGTCGTAGACGCTAGCGTCCTCCCGGCTGTAGAGACCACAGCCTAAGGCGAAAGCTTCGCCGGTGACCTCGTCTCGCTCCGCCCAGCTCGGCAAGAGGGACGAGACCGTGACCTGGTTGGCGTCAGGGTCCCATTGCAGCAGTGGCTTCTTCTCCGCGTCCAGGCACCTCACGCCGAGACCAAAGTTACGATGACCCCGCGGCACCTCGTCAGACAGGGGTTGGCCGGAGGTCCCGGCGGCGGCACCCTCGCTCTCGGTGGCGCCAAGAGTCCGAGGGTTCTCGGCAGGAGTCCCGGGGCCGCCCCTGGTGGCCGCAATCCTGCTCACAGCATCCAGGACTTCCTCGAAGGAGCGGCCGGCGGGGAGAGGTTGGGCGGGAGGCACAACAACAGCCTTGCCCTTCTCGGTATTTGTGGTCTTGGGCCTCTTGATTGCCTGGGGAGCGGAAGCACGCGGCTTTCGCTTCACAACACCGCTTGAGGGGGGGAGGCCCGGCTCTTTTCGGCAGGCTTGTGCGGCGGCTTTCGCAAGAGCCAGCGGGTCCTTCGGAGGCTGACTCCCTCGGCGCGAGCCTCGTCGAAAGGCTGGCGGAGAGGGATCTCGCGCTCTCCTGTGAAAACAATAGCGATAAGTTCTAACCTTGGAAAGGACAAGAAAAAGATAAATGAAGGCGAGACCCTACCTTCTCCCGGAAGAACAGGGGAAAGAGAATCGACGTCTCGCCGGAGGTGGAGGACGTCGAAGTCCTTGGTTCCGAAGAACTCAAGGAGGGCACTCTCGCGGGAACCCAAGGATGGAGGCTTGTAGGCGGCATCCTCGTACTGGATGGGGGCTAGGGGTACGTTCCCGAAGTCGCCGGAGACGTAGATGAACTTCTCGCCCCAATGATGATGCTTGTTGGCGAGACCGATCGTCTTCAGCAGTTGCCCGGAGAAGAACACCACGCCTCCTTTCGCGCGGAAGGTAAACAGCTTGCGGAAGATCGGCAAGCTGAACTCAATCCTCTCGGAACGCATGTAGCATATGAATGCCACGAGAATGGCAACGGAATTGGGGTTCAGCTGCGCGGGAACCACCCCGTAGTACCGAAGAGCCTGTCGCATCTCAGGCCACAGCGGAAGGCGGAAGCCCACCTCGAAGTGTTCAATAGGGATGGCGAGCTCCCCCTCCCCTGCAGTGTTGACTTTGTCATGACTGCCCGGGGGCCGCGCGACGAAGCCGGCGGGAACGTGCTGGGTCTTGGTCAGATTGAACTCCTCCAGAGTGAGAGTACAGGAAGGGAAGAGATGCCTTTGGAAGGCTTCCGCGCAGTTGGATCGTCCTTCACCACCACCCGGCATCGCAATAGGGTTTAAAGGCGGGATCTACGGAGAGAAGGCGAGAGCGAGAACGGGGCGAGAACGGAAGTGGAAGACAGAAAAGGGCGAGAGCTTTACGAAGACCGCGAGAACAACAGCAAAGAGGAGAGAGACTGGAATCAGAGAAATGAATGTGGTAGGTGAGCCTCCTATTTATAAAAAATCGTGGTAATGATGGCTGTTTTCAAAAAGGCGGCGGGGGTACAGCCGGCACGTCCTAGGTCAGCGGCGCTTCGTTTTTCCCGCCCGAATCTGACAGCGACTGATTAACTAAGCAGCTGGCGCAAACGTTGCGAAACGCCACATGGCCGGTAAGATAGGCGGAAGCAAGGTGGCCCTCGCCACCCCAAAGGCCTGGGAAGGTAACTCATACGCATACAAAAATATTAAAGACAGAGCCATCGCTCTCGCTGAGCGGGAACGCGATAAATAATAATAATAGTATAACCAGCGAATAATGAGCGGGAACATTAGTTATGACTCCATGCGAAAAAGAAAGGGTACATTAGAGAAGGGAAGGCCAGGGGAAGAGGAGGGGAGGTCTCGCGCTTCAGTACGGCTCCCAGCGCCATTTCCCTTGCTCCCAGCGCCACTTGCCTCGGTCCCGCAGCTTGGTCCGGGGAGGCGCCTGCGGGTTGAAGTAGGACGACAGAACGCTGCATCCCAGGTCAACCCGGCGGGACAGATCCCGGATCCTCTCAATGCATCTCTCAGGTGAGGACCCGACGGTAGCTCCCCCGGGCCGGTCCATCTCGCCTAGAAGGAAATCTCGCTCCAGGGACTCCAGCCTTTTCTCCACCGACTGGCGAAACTCTTTGGCCGCGAGGTCGCGGACTCGATCTCGCCGGATGAGCTTCGACAGTATGGCGGCGACCTTCTTCCCCCGTCTTTTTGCGCTCCTGGCACCGGTCAGGATCTCCTCCATCTCGTCAGAGGAAGGGAAGGGAGAGCTCTCGCCATCCTCTCCGTCTCTTTCTTCTTCTTCTTCTTCTTCTTCGTCTTCCTCCTCCACTTCAGCGCCAGGCCGCGAGTCCATGTCCCCTGTCAGAAGATTCCCCATTTTAGCGGAAACCAAAAGGTAGCAGCGATAAAACGGCCGTATACCTTCGGAGTGACGAGGCCCCCCGGTCGACGGCAGGCGAGAAGGCCCAGCCCCCCCCCCCCCCCCCTCAGCTCCAAAGAGGAGGTGGATTGGCTTTCCTTTGCCGGGGGGGTAAACTTTGCGGATGGTGATCCCGGCCTGATCGAGAGCAGGGGAGCGGGTCTCCTCAACCGCTGGAGGGCTAGCGTCTAGCGGTGGCGCAGGGATCTCGGCATTTTTTCCTCTCGCCGGTAGGGAGGAGTCAGCCGCATGGGCAGGCTGATTCACAGTTCTCGCCCCACCATCCCGGGTGGCGAGATCTGGAGGTGCGAAAACTGGCGCTGCGAGGAATCAGGTCAGTATTTAAAAATACCAGGCGAAGCCAAGAAGGAAACCTTTACCGGCGGTGTTCGGGTCAGGCGGAAAAGGCGCCTCGGGAACCTGTGGATGATCATCTTGATGGCTAGAGGGTGGATCCGAACGTTCTCGCGGGGACGTGGCAGCGTCAGGAACCGTCTCCTGCGAGAGGTATCAAGTTAGACAATTGAGCAACTGGTTGTTAATGGGTATATCAAGCTTACCTTCCGCGGCGAGGTGCCGTCCGCGCAACTAGGGGTCGGGGTGGGCGGGCTCCTGTTCTCGCGGGATAGGTCCCGCTGAACCACCTTCGCCTTCTTCTTCTTCTTCTTCTTGGGCAAAGAAGGCTCAGCAACTGACGGCTGTCTCGCTAGCCATGGGGCGACAAGGGCACTGTTAGCCCTAGCTCGCGCCTGCGCCGCGTTGATGCGGTCCTGCAGATCCTGCGGAAGAGGTTTATCGGCACGCTTGGAAGGCATAGCGAGAGAGGGCGAGAGCTCAGAAGGAGAATGACGGCTCGAGGAAAGTGTTATGACCGTCTATCGGCACTCATATTTATAGACACCGTACGGCCCACCGAAAGATTCCCTGATGTTGACACGTGCTCAGCGAATATTTTTGGGGTTGGACATGTCTTTTCGAGCGCGGTGCTAGCTCAAAAAGAGCGGGGATTGTGTACAACCCCATATTCGCTGAGCCAGTCCAGGAGGCGCAATGATCAACGGTTGGGTTAGCCGAAGTGTTCCCGCCATAAGGAAGATCTCGCCCGAAGAAGGCGGGAACGATTGCGCCGGATCGTCGAACGGGGAATAGTAGGCCAAGATCGTCGTGCGCGACCTGCGCGGGAGCGCTTGCGCCCGAACCAAGCTCCTATCTCAAAGAGTTCTCGCATAAGCCAGGCGAGAACGTTCGCGCCACGCCCTGGGCCGAAAGGTCTCGGCACCAGCTCTCGCCGAGTGGGGCCCAGGGTCTTTGGAAGAATGTCCTAATTGCCCTCAGGAGAAATTACTTCAGTACCCTCAGAAAAACAGCGGGTTTTGGCTATTGGCAGACCAACCAGGGGCTTTTCAGTAAATTCAGGACAGCAAAATGCTATAAATAGACCCATAAGGGCTCCTTAGAAAGCAAGCTATCATTGTCTCCGGAATTCTAGTGCTTTCTGAGGAGCTCCTAGCCCAGCTTTGGCTTTGGAGGGGAAGCTCTCAGAGATCTTCCGGGTGTGAGGTGGGACCTCCCTGCTGAGGCTTGAGGGTCAGTCTTAGGTCCTTAGAATCCAGTCAAGGGGTGAGACTTGAGAGGAGTAGGTTTTGGCTGCACCCCTTTTTCTTCGAACTTCAGTTGAGGTCATATTTGGCTTCAACAGGCACTTTGCCACTCCAAGAGTGATGTCTTTCCTCAAAACTTACCACCAGAACATCTTTTTCATGACCTTGTAAATCTTTGTGCTCCCTGGGTAAATTAAGTACTTCATAAAGTGTGCCTCATACATCAATTCTTCTCGTACTTTACCCACATTCGGGACGCACAAAGGACCATCTTTTCTCAAAAGACCATCATTCATGGAGAATTATCAATTTGACTCATCCACTGCATAGCGTTTCATGATCTAATCGAGTTCCATTACTCACCGAACCCTGTGTGCAAGGTCATACTATACCTCTATCCAGTTTAGGCACGCATTTGCAGTAGAATTCTTGTCAACATAAGAAATCTCTAAGGCCTCCAACTTATAGAACAGACGCTCGTCGTGCATCTGCAAACAACTTGCCCTTAACAGAGTCTGTCCACTCAAGACATCTGCGACTACATTTCTCTTCTCGGGAGTATAGTGTATCTCAAAGCTGTAGTCCCTAAGGAACTCCATCCACCTCAGTTTTCGCATATTTAGATCCTTCTGATCTACTATGTATTTTAGGCTTTTATGGTACGTGAAGATGCCAACTTTCATGTCATATAAATAATGACGCCATAGTTTAAGTGCAAAAATGACAACCGCCAATTCCAAGTCGTGATTGGATAATTCCGCGCATTCACTTTAAGTTGGCGTAAGCCATAAGCAATATCTTTTCCAAACTAAAGAAGAAAGTAGCCTAAGCCATTCTGAAAGTGAGGGATAGATATTATCTTTACCCTACAGGGGGTGAATAGAGTATTTTAAAAACATTGAGTTATTTTTACAGCGGATTAATAAATAGATGATAAATCTTTATACTATAAGCAAAGAGCCATGGTGTAACATTTGGATGCCCAAAATATCCTCCATAATGGTGTAACATTTATTCCCTAAATACCCCTCATATAATCAACTCTATTTTTCATTTGTTTGGGTTTTTTTAGTCATTTTTCTTATATTTAGAGAGGAGAGATAAAAATTACGTTTTGTATGTGAAAACACACGTTTTATATAATCGTGATTTAGATTTTTTTACGGTCATTTTGAGTACTCATATGTATATGTTGTGGGCGTAGCCCACAGCGACACATATAGCATGGGCGAAGCCCGTGCGGAGGCGGGCGAAGCCCGCCTAGATGAGTCTGAAGACCAACCAAGAGCTCTCCCCTCCTTTTTATTTGTTTGGGTCGGATCTTGGGTGGTCTTTTTAGTCATTTCTTCTTATATTTTGAGAACTCTTCTTATAGATGCGGTCGAAGATCACCCAACTCGGAGACGACAAAAATGATTCAGTCTGATTTAGCCACCCTGTTCGACAGACGCTAGATTTTGAGAACGAATGTCGCTCCCACGACAAATGTCGCCCCCAAGATAAATGTCGCTCCCACGACAAATGTCGTCCGCTCGACAAATGTCGCACCCACGACCAATGTTGCCGCCTCAGCCAAATGTCGTCCCTTCGACAAATGTTGCACCTTTGACAAATGTCGCACCCACAACGAATGTTGCCCGCATGGGGTCCCCCGTGCACGACTGCTTGTATATATATAAGAAAAGAAAATATATGTCACAGCACAACAAAATAAAGAATCGAGCACAACCAGATGACACAAGGAAATTTATAGTGGTTCCCCAATAAACCAGGGTACATCCACTCTTCTACTACCCTGGTAGGAATCCACTAAAGTTTTTTGATCAGGTGCCCTGCCACCACAGTTTTTGCTCAGGTGCCATGTCACCATAAGATCTATTTTCAACGGAGATCTAGCAACCCTTTGAGATTTTATTCAGGTGCCCAAAAACCAAACGAAGTATTTTGATCAAGAGACTTAACAACCAAAGAGATAACTTTTGAAGGGAGTTAAAAACCCTTTTACAGTAGAGTAAAAAGAAATGTGATATTGTCTTCTCTTTCTCAATATTCTGAGAAGCCTAGTGGATTGTTGTTGTTGTCAAAGCTCCCCCTGAGATGTAGAATAGTTAATGAGAGTTTGCTCAGGGTGTATGCCTTCAAGATGATCACTTCTTCTTCCTGTAAATATCTCTCAAGGATTGAGCTTTTGTTCTCAAATTGTATGTTGTATTGCTGGAATAAAACTTGAAGAAGAAGAATGAAGATGAACAAGATGTTCTGTGTCTATGTTTCCTGTTCTCAGAATACAGATATTTTCTTTCTTCTTTTTTCTGACTGAGTAAATTCTAACTGTTAGACACTGCATGACAATCTTTTAAAAATCTTTTATATCTGATTTCTGATATTGAAATTCAAATCCTTGAAGTCCTCTGCATATTTTCTAGGAATTGGAACGTCTAAATATTGTCTTCAATACATTTCCCTAACTGTCCTAGTAAATATGTTAAGTAATAACTCTGTGAAAATCCTTAATTAAAGATGTCAGGAACGGCTATATTCATGACAATATGAGCATTAATTATCAGAGTATTACTGTCTGAATATTTGAAATAATCTGAAATCGAATTGCCTTAGACGGTCTGAGAAACTGAGAGAAGATAGTCAAACAGAACCTGGATGGAGTTAGTCGAACTAAGGAAAGTTTTCGTCGACCTAAGCTACAAGTTCGTAGAGCTGATAATACTCCTTCGTCGAGCAGAACTCCAAGATCGTCGAACAGAAAAAGCACTTGCCAAACTGAGCTCTAAGTTTGTCAAGCTGAGAAGGTACTTCATCGAGCTGAGATCCTGAGATAAGCTCACAGTTCATCGAGCTGAGCTAGTATTTCATCGACCTCAACTCAGAGAAGGAACTCTTAATTCTTCAATCTGAGATCGACAATCGTTGAGCCGAGTTCAGCTATCGTCGAACTCCTTTTTCTGCAATCTTCAAAACTGCCTTGTCTTTTAAGTCTTGAGTCTCTGAAGTCTTCTGAAGCCTTCTGAAGGTAGGTCTCAGTGAACTAACCTAAATTAATTGACCTTAACCATGGACCTAATAAATTTCCCTAGACTATACATGGTGGGTCATCAATCCTAAGAGTGAACATAGCCCAAATCACAAGTAGGGTTCTAACAATCTCCCATATTTGGGTTTGGTCACTATACAAAATAAAACAAATAAAGTCACAAAGAAATAAAAATATCTGGCAGAAGTATAAACCATTCAGCATAAATGAACGAATGTATGTTATGAGTTTACATATAGCAAAAATAAAAATCAAAATGCATAATCAAAAGATTAAGACTGTTTCTTTGAATCATCTGAAGAAGAAATAGGTTTTGTGAAAATCATCTGTCTTTTTGGATCAGAAGCCTGCTATTAAGTCATCTTCATATCTTGTGGACCAAGTATTTTTACAGATGCAGCTTTGGGCACTACAGCTTCTGGATGTAAATTTTTATATGTATCAACATTGAAAAGCTTTTGTTTTACCTGATACTTGTCCTGCTCCTTCTTCCTGTATGATGACATGGTTGAAAATTATGATGTATCTTTCCTTCTTCCTTGGCCTTTCTAATCTGAGATAGTCGTACAAGCTCTTGAAATCTGGCCATTCTAAAAATAGGATCCATTTCTTGATCATATGTTGGAGAAGGAGGTCTCTCTGGACTTGAATCTTCTTTTTCATTTTCTTCAGATTTCTGCTGCTGACTGCTTTGCTTCTTATATTGATGTTTACTGCTTTGAGAGATGTGTTGCTTCCTGCTGCTGCTATAATATGGTCTGGTGGAATGAGAAGATGTAGACCTTTGTACTTGATAGGTACTTCATGCTGAACCTATTGCAGGGGGAGGAGGAGGATCTCTCCTATGTTGTGGAGGTGGAGAGTTTCTTCTGCTCTTCTTCCTAGCTTTCATTTCATTATTTGAATATCTCACCCAGTGAGGAGTGTCTGGAGTGAGTGTAATGTTATGCAAGATGTAGTAGGGAGTATCAACAGTAGGATTTAGCTTAGGAGCAGCCTTGGATGGAACTCTCTTCTTGAGTTTTCTTTTTTTGGATTTAGAGAATTCATAGTAATCTGACTCATCATCATTATCATCATCAGATTCATCTATAGGATTATCATATATAGCATTTATCTATTTAAGCATTTCATCAGAAAGTATAGAATGAGCATGTGGTTGTATGTTTGTATCCATTATTTCAGCCTGTAGCTGTTCAGCTACATACTTTTCTTCAGCCTGAGGCTTAAACATGAGATCATCTAAATTATGCATGTGGGATTCAGCCCATCCAAATATAGGAGGAGAAACAGACATTGGCTCTGGAGTTGGCTATGGAATAGTTATAGGCTCTATAATATCTTCTGTAACTTCAAAACTGGTCATAAGTTATTCCAATACTTGAGGACTAATTGGGGAAGTATAGATGACTATTAATTTAGAGTAAGTGTCAAAAACTGGAAAATTGCTACTGGAAAGTGTATCAAAAGAATATAATAATAAGGAAAGATCAACTGTGGGATTCAGAATGAAATCACCAACAGTGATTATCTCAGGAATTGAGAAATCTATTTCCTCCTATGTACAAACTTGAATCATATCTGTATCTGTACAAACTGCACCTGCTGCTGCTGGAATTTCTGTAGGAACTTCTGGAGCTTCTTCATGGAACATCTCCCCCAATCTGCTTTCAGAGAGTCCTGAACCCAGGCCCCCAAAAGAAAGGACAGAAGTGAAAGAGGCTAGCTTTGAAGTAAGTGTAGATATGGAAGCAACAAGTGGGGCACCAACATCAACAACCTCAAGCATTTTATGGGATTGTGGAGCCGAACCTAGAGATGCAGCCCCATAGGTCGTTGTGCTTGGAGACGGAATAATTTAGCACTGGAATTCAGGCAACAGGGACAGTGAGTCTCGATCATTAGTAGTTTCTATAGATTTGATTTCGTGTTCAGTGACTTATAGTGAGGATCAAGATGTATCAGGTAGGAGCCCTCTTATTAGTACTTAGATTTATCATTACTGTGGACTCTCCCTTCGTGGAGAATTATTTTATATTCATGTGATTTCTAGTGGACATGTATTTGAGTTTTACTTTACTATTTGTACTTGACCTTCTCTTCTGCGATCGGTATGGCCGACAGGATTGGCGTTTTGTAGTGACGACCTTCCCGGGTGTGTTGGTGTCACCGCAAAGCGTCGGTTCTAGACATAAGACACCATTACTTTTGTAAAAAAATGGGGTCTTACAGACAGGTATCAGTGGGAAACCTCGATCGAAAGACTAGAACTCCACTAATCTTCGGTCACCCCCGCTCGAGTTTATTTTGGGGACAAACTAAGCAACGGAAGCTGTGGTGTGCCCATATGGGGGATCACTTGTAATTGTCCACTTTTAACTAGGTTTGGGTCAAATTTCTTACAAGTGGCCTTTGTTATGCAGCCCCCGACACATCCTAAACTGCTGGGAGGAGCCCAACAAACTCCGAATACTACACCACCTCTCCCGACTCCCACTCCATTTCTACAGTTGGAAGTGTGGCAGACTCTTATGGCCATTCTGGAGGCCTTCAGGGCCCAGCAGGCTCCGGCTCCACAGGCGAACTTGGGTCCAATTGGTTGAGCATATTCCGAGGACTCTCTCCCACATCTCACAATGGGGCGAATTCGGCCATACAGACGGAAGAGTGGCTTGATATCATGTTCGGGATGCTAAATGGGATACAGTGTCCATGGGAGGAGAGGGTTCATTTAGTGGTCTCCTGCTTCGAGTCTCATGCCAAGAGGTGGTGAAAGACACTTATGGATACAGTGTTTGTTGATGGGGAGGTTGCTGACATCACTTGGGAGGAGTTCAGGGCCACACTATTGGGGCACTTCGTCCGACAGACAATAAGAGATAAGTTAGAAGACAGGTTCCCGCAGCTGAGGCAGGGCAGTAGGACGGTGCTGGAGTACCACCGGGAGTACACTCACTTAGCCCGGTTTGCTGAGTCCTATCAGCTGGATGATGCGGGGTATACCAATAGGTTCTATAAGGGCCTTCAAGATGATCTGAGACAAGATCTTCTATTTTTGTCTGACGGGCCTTTACCTCAGATTCTAGAGATGTCAAAGAGGATGGAGGCTGATTTGCACATGGCTCGAGTCAGGAAGAGGACAACTGAGGATCAGGGTTGGGGAGGCAGGAATGATCAGCGATAGGGCCGCTTTACTGATGAGAGAAGGGCAGAGGACCAACCATGCCAAGAGGTGATGCAGGAGCCGAGGCAGCCAGTGTTATTGGCCCATAGCTCGAGGCCGGAAGACACATTAGTATTGGCACACGGCTCGAGGCTGGAAGATGCCAGCTGAGGATTAGGGTCAGGGAGGCAGGAATGATCAACGGAGGGACCGCTTTGCTGATAAGAGAAGGGCAGATGACCAACCCTACCAAGAGGTGAGGCAGGATCCAAGGGAGCCAGTGGTATTGGACCCTCAACATCTTCAAATGGGGGAGATACAGAGGCCCAGAGGTGTGGCACTTGCCCCATCGAGTGCTACAACTGTCATCAGGTAGTGCACATCCGAAGAAACTTCCCATGAGAAGGGCACCTCTACCGGCACCATAGGCTGCCCCGCTAGCTCAGCAGTTTGCAGGTCGAGGCCATGGAAGAGGACGTGGTTTCCAAGGTGGAGAATGAAGGCAAGAAAGGGAGTAGGTGAATGCTCGAGACTTGTCTCCACCTCGAGATCCAGGCAGGATGATTGTAGGTATGCTAGTAATTTAAATTTTGTTATTTACCTTTAGAATTTTAGAAACAACAAACAACAGTAGTATACTAGGAAATAAAACCGTAGGCTCAGTTACCTAAACATACTTAAATATATAGGAATAGTAATTGTAATGCCCCAAAAATCGTATTTGAGCTGATCGCGTCCAAAAGAAATTTTGGTGCCTGTATAGGGGTACACGGTCTAGGACACGGGCGTGTCCAAGGCCGTGTCTTACTTGGTGTTTTGGCCGGCTGTGTCCAGAGAAGGACACGGTAGGAAACACGGCAGCGTGACACGGGCGTGTCACATGACACGGGCGTGTGCCTACCCGTGTCACTGCCCGTATTCCAAAGAGACGTGACAGTTGGCGTGACGGTTATACGTGACACGCCTCCGGTCACGGGCGTGTCGAGGCCCCGACACGGGCATGTCAGGATTGAGACATGGGCGTGTCTTTACCGTGTGGTTTTTCTGCGTTCGACGATCATGCCTGGATCGAGGCACACGGCCTGGTACACGGCCATGTGCGGGGCCATGTTTGGCCCATGTTTGAGGATTTCTGTACAGATCTGAGCCGTTCATTTTCTTTAATTAAGATCTGACGGCCCAGATGAGTTCCTTCTCTGTTAAGTTTGGAAATAGAGGATCAATTCCTCATTTCTCTCTTAAGCACTCTCTTTCAAGGAGTTAGAGAGATGACGAAGAAGGAGGAGGATTCTGGCCGCCTTGAACATAGGGAAACCCACTCCTTTCCTTTTTGCATAGGGAAACCCGCTCCCGCGAGTGTGCGGCGAGTGTGCGATGTTCCCTGGGGTTGACGGGACTTGCCCCCCTTGTGTTGCATATAGAGTCCGGAATCGAAGTACGAATATAGGCATTGTGTGTGAAGCCTACTCGGACATGTTGGTCTGGATCGGTGATGTTGCATTTGTTATGGTTTGCCGGAGAAGACTGCATGCTTTGGGTTTTTGGGTTTCTACGCGGTAGATTGCAGCAGGGATCCTTGGAGATTAACTCCAAAGCGCACCTGGAAAACTGAGCGGAATCGTTGTTCTGTTAACTTGGCAGTCTGGGAACCGGCCTTGAACATAACTGGATTATGTGATTGTTTCGAAATGTTAGGATCCGAGAGAAGCTTGGCCTGCACGTAGGTCTTAAGGTGACTGGGTGGTGTGAGCAACGGGTAAGTGGAATCGGACCTAGGCTATGTGGCTCGGTGTGAGAGACCTATTGATGGGGACTGGCCGTTGGCATAGTCGGGAGCCTTAGACAGTGGTCAGAAAGGCTAAAATGCTCAGGTTATTGCCATCCTGGGGATGGTGGTGAATCCACGGAATTGACCGGATTCACCGTTAATGTGCCCTGAGTGCACGGGGTGTTTCGCCGTGCGAGCCTACACCTGTGGCGAAATATATTTATACTTAATTGTTTAGCTAGGCTAATGAAATGCAGGGAAGGAGCACCACCGTCCCGAGAAAGGGGCGGGGTCATTATAATTTGGTCGGCTTTGGCTGACCGTTACTTTGTTTTCCACCGTGTGGTGGAATGTTGCTTGCAGGTGCTGCGGAGCCGCATACCAAATAGCAGGCTGGAGCCCATGTTGCTGTTCTGTCCCTAGAAGGCCAAAGCGAATAGTTGTTCTTTTGATGTCGTGGCCCCTCCGCCACTACTTGATGATGACCCGGTTGCTGAGGCACAATGACACAAAGATCTTAGGTGTCGTGATGATGCTGAAGGAAGGCCGCGTTACAACCTCCGCCCACGACGTGCTAAATCCGCCGTGAAGAATTAATAATTATTTCATGCACTTTTATTTTATATTGATGAATATAAAATTATTCCATGTTTGGATGATAATTTTATATTCATAAATGTTATGTAATTTTGATTTTGGACATCTTATATTTCGTGGTGTGTATTTAACCATACGGATGGATGAGATTACATCTCCATCATGGATGGTTAAGGGCTTGTTGTAACTCCTATATAAGGAGACTTGATGGGCCCGCGAACAGACTCTTATTGTGCTTGGTTCGGTGAGTTGATCGTCGCAGGCGTGCTAGATGAGGCAAGTGCACCTATCGCAAGTAGTACTCAATATTCGGGGGAATACCGAGGTCGTATTGTTCTCAGGGTCGGGTTGACAATTCTTACTCCTTTAGGAGGACTATTATTTTACTGAAAGTAATGTGGAGATTTTATTTAAGTAAAGACGGAAAAAGTAAAAGAGCAAAAAAATGATTTAGAAAAATTCGATGAAGGGTTAATGCTCACCATCGAATTGGATTAAGTCAAAAATAACTTTTAATAATTATAGGACTTAGTTTTCAAATTAATAAAAGTCAACTTGGCCGTGGAGGTTACACAAATATGAGCTCACCTAGCTATAGGTATATCGCTCACCTGAACGCTAAGACTATTCGACCGAACGTTAGTCCGACGAAGGATTCCTCTTAACGCCCGCTTTACACTAAGAACCCCGCTATTGGGTGGAGAACCCAATCCGGTAGAATTATGCTTGTCCTCTCTCGAGGGTATGCACACAACTCTATTTACCCAGGGGTGATCTGTCCATACGCACGACCTCTCGGCTTGCTAGCGTATGGATAACGGAAATAGGGCCCACACATCGATTTGTTGTCCTACGCGTCGTTAACCCGGGGCAAACCTTAAGTGCTTAAATTAAAGTGAAAATAAAGAGCTTTAATTATTACGAATTATTTTAAATGTCCCAATGCTCTTCGATGCTGAGGCTAATAGCGATTAGCCACACATCGGTATGGGGACGGCTTTATAATTTGATGAGGCGCGAGTTCGAGACTAAATGCTAGAGGATTATAAGAAGAGGACATAAAAAATAACAACCATTTAGGATGCTGAAAATTAGATAAAAAGAACTCACGCACACTTCAAATTATAAATAAACAGAAACTAAGTTACAAAAAAGGAAAATTACAAGTCCTACTCAAACGAGTAGGCTGGAAATAAAGGGCACGTCATTTAACTCTTAACGAGTAGGTGAAAATAAATACAATTACAAGTACTGCTCAAAAAAATATAGAGAAATAAAGTCCTGCCATTTAACTCAAATGAGTAGGCGGAAATAAAGAAAATTACAAGTCCTACTCAAACGAGTAGGCGGGAAATAAAAACACGCCATTTAACTCTTAATGAGTGGGAGGAAATAAATGCACACACGCACGCACTCTATATAAATTGAAAGAAAGCAAGAAAATAATGCTTGAAAATTTATCTCCTACACACACGCACTCTACATAATTGAAGAAAGCGATAAAATAAAGCATTAAAATAATGCATGAAAATTTAACACCTACACTCCCACACTCTTCATAAATTAAAGAAAGTATGAAGATTATTCTCATACACTCACACACAACATGAAATCTTAAAGAGCAAAATGAAATCCTAACTCCTACACACACAATTTTGAAAACAAAATGAAAGTTACCTAAAAATTAAAACTAGTACTTTTTTATACTCACATTTTGCCAAAAACAAATAAAAAGAACAAATTAGAATTTTAAGAGAACAAAAGTTTTTCAAAACAAATCAAAAACCAAAGTTCTTTAAAAATTAAAATAACAAGTTTTTCATCCTTATGTTTTCATAAAATCTATTAAAAAGTGAAAAGAAAATGAAAATAACAAAAAAAATTTTACAATCCTACAAAAAAAAGCTAAGTAAAAAAAATCAAAATCACTTTCAAAACTCTTTTAAAGATACATAAGAATGAAAGCATAAGGCTCTTAAGAAAAGGACATGATGAAAAAGAAAAAAACTTATCATACCACATTTGATTTGGAAATGAAATCTACTACAAAACCTAACATGAAGACAAGTTAAAAACATGAATAATAAACATGTTACACTCATACACACACACACACACACACACACACACACACACACACACACACACACACACACACACTTTTCATAAAGATAAAAACAAAGGAGAAACTAAGGATAAAATGAGAAGAAAAGTGGGCACATAAGTTCATTCCAAAGCCATTTAAGAAGAGAAAAAATAAAATTTTTATTGATTAAAATAGAAAATTACAAAGTTATTACAAAGCTAAAGCTAAAGCAAAAACAAACATGAAAGGAAGGGGGGAGAAATCTCCTTAAATAGCAAAGGAATCCACGGATGCAACACCCAAAAAACACTAAAGAGGCTCAAAAATGTGAACCCTTGGTCATTACAGAAGTGGGGTACTTATAGAAAAAAATCTAAGTACACGCCCTCCGACACGGGCGTGTCGGCGGGCATGTCACTACTGTTTCTGAAAGCAGCCGGCGATTTGACGGCAAAGTTGACTTCGGGGTGAAGATGTGGCGATCACGCCCTGTGTCACAGGTGTGAAATTAGGCGTGTCGGGGAGGTGGATCTGGGCGCGGGTCGCGTCAAAAGTCGCCGCGCGGGTCTTGTCGAGCCAGGTGGAGTGGTCACGCCCCAGGTCACGGCGTGACGCTGGGCGTGTCGGTTGGTGTCGACACTCGACAAACGTCGAGCGGAAAGTGTCGAGTTGAAAAATCATCGAGTGGGAAGAGGAGTCACGCCCTTGTCACGGGCGTGACCCAGGGAACACGGGCGTGTTAGCACTGTTTTGGTAAATTTTTATTTTCTTTCCTGAAAAATAAAATAAAATAAGTTGGTAGTAAATTTACAAAAAAAAGAGCATTTTATTGAACAAAAATAAGTAAAAACGATGAAAACGACTAAATTAATGTACACAAAAATACGTATATTTACAATTCATCAAGACTCTTTGGTGGATTTTATTAATCGAACAAGAGAAGAAAACCTAATTCCCCTAAAGAGGATTTCGGCCAAGGAGGATCTCCCTAGCCGCCGACCTTGGTGTGAAGCCACCGCTCCCCCTTGCTTCCACTTCCGACTTCGGTGTGACGCCGGCGTGGCTTCCTTCGATGCGACTCCGAAAAAGAAGGATTGCAGCCCCATTCGGTGTGAAGCCGGTGGTTCCGTGGAGAGAGTGAATCTCCCACCTATCTTGTGTGATTGATGTTCTTGGTTGTGTAATCTCTTCATCTTTTAGTGATTCTTGCTTTGAGTTTGTGGAGGTTTTGCGAACCGTCTTTTCCGTGATTTTAAAATACATCGCTTGCAAAATCTTATTTTGACTACGTTGTTATTGAATCTCTTGTATTCCGGAACGGGAAGATCCGTTGTGGGAGCGAGACTAGGCCTAACCTTGACTTGCTCTCCAAGATCGGAACACTTTGTGTTAACAAGGGAATTAATCTCAACTGGAACTCGATCGCCTTCTGAAGTTTGCCGCTGCTCCGAAATAAATTATTGTTGCATTTGAAACGGCTCAAGTTGCTACAATAGATGCTTGTGTAGGTGCGGTGAGTTGTGTGCTTGTTGGAGAGGTAGGTCTTAAGAACATTGTATCGAGTCCGGCTTACGATGAGTTGTGTGCTTGTTGGAGAGGTAGATCTTAAGGATGTTGTATCGAGTCCGCTTGAATCTTCCATATTGATTTTATCATTCGGATTTGGGAGCCAACACGACCCCTTTTCGCTCGCTTTTGGTCGGAGCCCTCCTATCTTGTTTTATGTTTTGTGACGATATTTTCCATTAGTGTAGTCGAGCACGTGTCACGGTCTCCCCTACATCAATTTTGGTATCAGAGGCGGTTGTTTCAACTCCCACATTGCAAACATCCTCGCTGCGTTCCTTGTTGGTCAATCTAATCCTTAGAAAAACAAAAAAATTATTTTTGGTGGTCTGCCAATAGCGGGCTAAAATCTTTATTTTTTAGTGAAATTTCTAAAAGAAAATTTTTTTAACGATCCACGTGTTCCTCACATCGGGAATTTATAAAAATATCTTAATTCCAATATAGCTACAGCCCTAGGAAAAATCATCTTCCCAAGATTTTTCTAAACCTGAATGCGCACTATGCTAGGATCGGAGTGCACGACACCGTCTACCTCTAGGATGGCTGTGAGTGAGCGTGGGGAACCCAACACCAAGGTCATAGCAGGGCTACTTAATGAAATGACGGAGCTTAGGAACATGTTAGCACACATCCTACAAAATCAAGCAAGGCCACACCCGCCACCCATTAATGTTGAGCAGCCCAACCGGCGCCAACAAACTCCTGATTAAGATTCCGATGAGGACTCTCCCTGAGTGCCCCCTCGAGAACACCGCCATGATCATGCTTTCAATATTACTAGAGCCATTAAGATCGACGCCCCCACTTATGATGGCATGGGAGATCCCCAGATCTTCCTTACTTGGGTGGTGGATATGGAGTGCTACTTCGATTGGCAAACCCTTACGGACAATCAAAAGGTTCAAGTTGCCAGGATGAAGCTAACGGGACGCGCCAAAACTTATTGGCTGAATGAAGAGCGTAGGCTAGGAACCGGGAACGGGGTCCCACTTATTGGATGGGCCGTGATGAAGAACCTGTTGACCGATCAGTACATTCCCATGTACCATCAGACACAGATGTTCGACGAGCTTGCCACTCTACGGCAAGTCTCAAACTCGGTAGCTGAGTATATGGGAGAACTGAAAGACCGTATGGTGCTTTGTGATCTAAGGGAGATCCCCGAGGTCACCCTATCCAGATTTCGCAAGGGGCTTCATCCCGATATTCAGCGGAAGCTCTTACGATATGGTCATACGGATCTGAACACGACATTCAATGCCGCCCTCGACATCGAAAAGCACTTAGCCTCTAAGGCTCATGATGAATTGTAAATATACCTACTTTTATGTACATTACTTAAGTCGTTTTATTTAATTTTTGTCATTTCTACTTGTTTTTACTCAATAAAATGCTCCTATTTTTGTAAATATTATACTAACTTGTTTTATTTTATTTGTCAGGAAAAAAGTCAAAATCTGCAAAAAATGACATGTCACGCCCGTGACATATTGGTCACGCCCGTGACCAGGGCGTGATATCTCAAAATCCCAAAAAGAAGCCAATTTTGAAGAGGAAAGCCTGACACGCCCGTGTTCCATTATTCGACACGCCCGTGTCAATCCGACACGGGGTGTGACCAAGCCGTGTCCATCCCGCTCGACGATTTCAACTCGACGTTCGTCGACCCAAGAGGGACACGCCCGTGTCCGATGTGCGACACGCCCGTGTCAGCCCGACACGCCCCGTGCCAGCCAGGTCAATGTTTCGCGCTCAACGTTCGTCGAACCCAAGAGGGACACGCCCGTGTCCGATGTGCGCCACGCCCGTGTCCGCCCGACAAACTGTCGCTGGCAAATCCCGAAGTCAACATCGCCTTTAAGCGCCGAACGACACGCCCACCGTCACGCCCGTGACCTGGGGCGTGACCGCCGCGTTTTCGGCCGGAAAGTCAAATCGCCGTCAAATCCGTCAGATCGCCGAATTCTGCTGTAAAATAGTGCTGACACGCCCCCCGACACGCCCGTGTCGGAGGGCGTGTACTTGGAATTTTTTGTCTATAAAAAGGCAGCTGCTTTATGAGTTCAGGGTTCCAAAAATCCGAACCATTTTGATGTATAAGGGCTGCCGTTAGAGCTGCTTTAGTGCTATGTAAGGATTCTCTTTCCCCCTTTTTGAATTTAGTTTGTTTAAGCTCCTGTAATCAACTTATTTTATTAATAAAATAGATGTTTTTCTCATCCTTATATGCTCTGAATTTTCTCTAAAGGCCTCCTTTTCATCAATCTTATACACTTTCATGTTTTAAAATGAAAATGTTCTCATTTTTTTTTCAATTATAACAAAATTTATAGCCGTTATTATGGCCGTTTTCATTCTCAAACTCTTTAAATTTGGTTAGACTTAGGATTTTCATGCTTCAAAATGCGTTCTTATGAACTTGTAAAACATTAAAAAGGTAGTTTACATTTCTCTTAACTTAGCTTTTACTTTGTTTTAACTATAAAACTATTGCTTCTTTTTAGCTTACTCCCACTTTTTAAACCATTTTACAAGGCTATAGTAATGTATAAATTGTCATTTTTATTTTTCATCAACTTTCATTTTAAGTAATTACAAAAAAATAGTTTCGCTCGAACAATTTTTATTTTCACTTTTTAAGCATTTCTATCAAAATCTAACGGTAAAAATGTAAACGTTTTAATTTTTCGGGCACTTGCCTTTCTCACTTTAATTTGAAAACTTTTTGCTCAAACAATTTTTATTTTGCCTTCTTATGCATTTCTACTGCATTCCAGCGGTAGAAATGCAGTCATTTTAATTTTTCAGTAACATTGATTTTTGCAATTAATTTAGCACGAGTATGTGCGTGTATGAGATATTTTTCAGCTCCCAAGTTAAATTATGCAAGTGTGTGTGTGTGTGTGTGTGTGTTTATTTATGTCGAGTGCGTGAGTAGTTACTTTCAAGTAGAGTGCGTGTGTTGTTTTTACTTTTCCGCCTACTCACTTGAGTTAATTGACTGGATTTTATTCAAGTAGAGTGCGTGTGTAAGTTTTACTTTTCTGCCTACTCATTTGAGTTAATTGGATGGATTTGATTCAAGCAAGTGTTTGTAGTTTTTATTTTTCCGCCTACTCACTTGAGTTAAATGGCCGGTCTGTATTTTCAGTCCTACTCGTTTGAGTAGGACTTGTAATTTTCATTCTTTATTTTTCTGCCTACTCACTTGAGTTAAATGACTGGATTTGATTTTCCGCCTACTCGCTAGGAGTTAAATGGTCTGACTTTATTTTGATGTAAATATTTAAGAAAGCCCTGTAATCGCATTTATTTTCTCCTACTCGTTTGAGTAGGACTCGCTTTCATTTCAGTCCTACTCGTTTGAGTAGGACTTGCAATTTTCAGCTTTTATTTTCCGCCCCCACTCGTTTGAGTGGGACTTGCAAATTTCAATTATGCACTTTTCAGCTTTTATTTCCCGCCCCCACTCGTTGAGTGGGACCTGCAAATGTCAATTATGTAATTTTCTCTTATGTGTAACTTAGTTTTATTTCTTCCTTTTGTTATATGTTTGAATGAGTGCGGGTGTGTTTATTTGTAATAACTTTTCTAAAATTAGGTTATTTTGCTTTTCTTCTTATTTTCTTTATAACCTTTCAGCGAATAGTTTAGGACGCTCGCGCAACCAAACATATAAGCTATCCCCATTCCAATGAGTGTCTAATTGCTTTTAGCCCTCGGTATCGAAGAGCTTTGGGATCTAAAATGTTTTAAATAACCAAATGTCTAATTTTTCAATTTAATTAAAAACTTAAGGTTTACCCCGGGTTAACGACGCGTAGACCCACATATCGATGTGTGGGCTCTATTTCTGTTATCCATACGCTAGCTAGCCGAGAGGCCGTGCATATGGACAGATCACCTCTAGGTAGATAGAGTTCCGCACTAACCCTCGAGAGAGGAGGCGCGGTAACTCTACCGGATTGGGTTCCCCACCCAATAGCGGGGTTCTTAGCGTACTGCGGGCATTAAGGGGAATCCTTCATCGGACGAGAGCCCGGTCGAATAGCCTTAATGTCTAGGTGAGCGATATTCTTAGAGATAGGTGAGCTCATTATTTTGAACCTCCACGGCCAAGTTTCCGCATTAATTAAATTGAAACCTTAGATATCTAGTTATTCAAATCTATTTTTAATCCTAACGCAATTCGATACCGGGAGTTATCTCTTCATCGACTACTTTCTTAAAATCTATTTTCATTCCTATTTTACTTAAAACCCTCAACTTCTATTTCGGTAAAATAATAGTGTTTTCGGAGGAGTAGGGGTAATCAACCCGTTCCCGGGAATAATACGACCTCGGTATTCTCCCGAATATCGAGTACTCCTTGCGATAGGTGCACTTGCCTACCCCTAGCAAGCCCGCGGCGATCGACTCACCGAACCAACCACAGTAAGAGTCTGTTCGCGGGCCAATCAGCTCACTCCCGTTATTCCAATGCGAAGGGAAAGTCCACAGTTAGAGCCTCTTCCTCCACATATCAGGATAAAGGGAAGTTTCGGTCCACATAGTCAAAGTCTATCGTGATCACTGCTAGGAACGCTAAGAACCCTGCAAGTGAGCGTATCCCCATTGGGAAAGTTAGCAAGTCTAACGGTACATGTTACTCTTGCGGCATTCAAGGTCACTACGCCTTTGAATGCCCAACGAATTCTAAAGCCATAGCCCTATTAGAGTCGACTACCGACCTTGCTGATTACGTCTAAGAGGCTGCAGAGGAGAGTGACCCAGATGGGGTCCCAAGTGATTTAGAGGACGATCACCCCCTTATGGTGATGCGTTGTATCTTAAGCACTCCCCGTCCATTAGATGACAGGAAGAGGACGAGTATATTTTCCCTGATCTTTAAGAGTGGCAAGAAGTTGTGCAAGTTGATCATTGATAGTGGCAGTTGTGTAAACGTCATCTATGAGAATGCCGTTACACGTATGCACTTAATTACATAGCCCCACCCGACTCCCTACCAAGTAGCTTGGATTAATAAGGTTACCATCCCGGTCACCAAGCGATGCCTTGTACCCCTATCGATCAAATCCTACACTGACGAGGTGTGGTGTGATGTCCTTCCTATGGACGCCTGCCACATGTTGTTGGGCCGCCCTTGGCTTTACGACCACGACGTGACACACTTTGGGAGATCCAACATGTATGAATTTAAATTTAATTGTAGGGTCATTATGTTGAGACCAACCGTCCCGAAGGAGCCAGTAGCTTTGGCTAAGGACACCACTATTTCGGTCGAGAGGAAGACGTTGAATCTAGTGGGTAGAAAAGAATTTGAGAAGGATCCATTTCTTGATGGGATGATGTACGCACTAGTTCTTATGAGTGCGAAGGGGGATTCGAGAGCATTGGACTATTTGCCTAAAGCGTTACGGGTATTTTTGGACGAATATAAGGATGTGTACCCAGATGAGCTGCCTTCGGTGTTACCACTGCTGAGGAATATACAGCATGTGATAGACCTTATCCCTGGTTCCTCCTTACAGAACCAGCCCCACTATAGGCTTCATCCCGCCGCCCATAAAGAGTTACAGACCCAGATCGAGGATGTGATGAAAAAGGGGTTCATTCGGACTAGTATGAGTCCATGTGCGGTACCTGCCATTCTTGCACCCAAGAAGGATGGTACGTAGAGAATATGTGTTGTTAGGCATTCTATCAACAAGATTACCATCAAATATAGATTTCCTATTCCGCAATTAGATGACCTCCTAGATGTCTTATCTGGTGCTACCATTTTTTCAAAGTTAGATTTGCGGAGTGGCTATCACCAGATCAGGATCCGTGAGGGGGACGAATGGAAGACTTCGTTCAAGTCAAAGGATGGGTTATACGAGTGGCTTGTGATGCCCTTTGGGTTATCCAATGCCCCTAGTACTTTCTCCCGGATGATGACACATGTCTTTCAGCCTTATATGGCGAAGTTTGTGGTCGTCTATTTCGATGACATCTTATTGTTTAGTACCACCACTGCTGATCACGTCTCCCACATTAGGTCATTTCTTTCCACCCTGCGGAAGGAAACGTTATTCCTTAATCTCAAGAAGTGCACGTTCTATGTCACTAAAGTGGAGTTCTTAGGCTACATAGTCAGTTCGGAAGGCATTAGAGTTGACCCTAACAAGGTTAAAGTCATTAAGGAATGGCCCAAACTGACCACGTTACGAGAGGTGCGAAGTTTCCATGGGTTAGCTACTTTTTACCGTCGTTTCATTCGAGACTTTAGTAGCATTATGAACCCCCATTAGTGATTGCATGAAGAAAGGTGAGTTTACTTGGATGAAGTCCGCCACTATCGCTTTCCAATGCATTAAGGAGCTTATGACTAAGGCACCTGTCTAACATCTACCTGACTTCACAAAGGTCTTTGAGCTTATGTGTGACGCTTCTAGCGTGGGAATGGGAGGTGTCTTGAGTCAGGAAGGACACCCTGCGAGTAATTTTAGTGAGAAGTTAGCGGGCGCCAAATTGAATTACTCAAATTACGATAGGGAGTTTTATGCCGTCATTAGATGTTTACACCATTGGAGGCACTATCTCCTCTCTAAATAGTTTGTGATCCTCTCTGATCACGAAGCATTGCGGTTCATCAATGTCCAGCATAAAATCAGCCGGCATCACGCTAGGTGGGTATCTTTCCTACAGGGTTACACTTTTAGTCTCTAACACCTTAAGGGAGCTGACAATCGAGTCGTGGACGCTCTTAGTCGCCTAACCCTGTTACTCAACACTATGGATGTTAACATGGTAGGATTCGAGCGAATCAAGGATGAGTACGCCACGTGCCTAGATTTTCACGACGCATATTTGTCTGCCCAGGATAGTTCCCCCACGGTTATATCTACGTTCGTCATTAAGGATGGCTATCTATTTAGACATGGGAAGTTGTGTATTTCGCAGTCATCGTTACGCCTCCATATCATCTGGGAATTGCATAGTGGAGGGTTGACTGGCCACTTCGACAGGGACAAGACCATTACGCTAGTTGAGGGGAAATTCTATTGGCCAAAACTTAAGGCGATGGTGGGAAGGGTAGTTAGTAGTTTTCGTACCTGTCAGGTATCCAAGGGAACCAAAACCAATGTAGGATTATATACACACGTGCCTATACCTTCTACACCATGGGAAGACGTGAGCATGAACTTTGTCTTAGGCCTACCAACTACTTGTAGTTGTGGATAGGTTCTCTAAAATGGCTTACTTTATGTCGTGCGCTAGAACCAACGACGCATCTCATATTGCAAAATTGTATTTTAAAGACGTACTTAGTCAGCGGGGAGTGCCGAAGACAATAGTCTCGGATAGAGATGTTAAGAATACGAGCTATTTCTGGAAAACACTTTGGGTCTTAATGGGTACCAAGTTATTGTTTTCCTCCGCCTATCACCCTCAGACCGATGGGCAAACAGAGGTGGTAAATCGGAGCTTGGGAAGCCTTCTTAGATGCCAAGTGAGCGATCACAAAGGTACATGGGATATTCTTCTTCCCCACGCCCAGTTGGCCTATAATAATTCCAAAAATCGTTCCACCGGTCTGTCTCCAAACGAGATTGTTCACGGGTACAAGGCCCCTGTGCCTCTTGAATTGGTTTCGTTGCCCCCAACATACAAGACAAGTCAGTTTGCACAATCCTTCGCCCAACATATTCATGACCTACATGCACGTATACGAGCTTCCTTGACTGCTCAATACGTGCCTTATCAGACGCACACTAATCTACATAGGAGGGTGTCGCACTTCAAAGTCGGCGATTTCGTCCTAGTCCGGTTAGTTCCCGAACGCTTGCCATCTGGCACCGTTAAAAAGTTAGCACCGAAGCGCGCCGGCCCTTTTTGGATTATAAAGAAATTAGGTGACAACGCTTTTGTGTTGGATTTGCCAGCTGATTAGGGTATCTCCCCTATTTTTAATGTCTCAGATTTGATGCCGTTTATTTCGCCTCCACCTGAGTTGAATTCTTTGTCGTCTTCTCCCTCCACTAAAATTTCTAATAGGTTGGGGAGTGGTAGTTCGGATGATCTCTCTCTTTCGGTCCCCGCAGGTATAACATCGGAGGGTACGTTGCCTTCTGTTCTTCCTACTGCTGACATGTTTCTCAGGTTTCCCAAGACATTTCTCACTCTAGATATGATACTTGCTACTGAGCCACTTACTACTCCTGCTGGTGCTACCTACCGCTTCCTCATCCGTTGGCGTGACCGCCCCCCTTCAGACGACTCATGGGTACTCGCGACAGAGCTTCAACGTTTGGATGCCGAGCTTCTCCGCCGCTATCTCTCAGCCCACGCATCAGAGATACGCGATTTTGAGTCGGGGAGGATTGATGTCGTGGCCCCTCCGCCACTACTTGATGTTGACCCGGTTGCCGAGTCACAACGACACAAAGATCTTAGGTGTCGTGATGATGCTGAAGGAAGACTGCGTTACAACCTCCGCCCGCGGCGTGCTAAATCTTCCGTGAAGAATTAATAATTATTTCATGCACTTTTATTTTATATTGATGAATATAAAATTATTCCATGTTTGGATGATAATTTTATATTCATAAATGTTATGTAATTTTGATTTTGGACATCTTATATTTCGTGGTGTGTATTTAACCATACGGATGGATGAGATTACATCTCCATCATGGATGGTTAAGGGCTTGTTGTAACTACTATGTAAGGAGACTCTTTGGTGGATTTTATTAATTGAACAAGAGAAGAAAACCTAATTCCCCTAGAGAGGATTTCGGCCAAGGAGTATCTCCCTAGCCGCCGGCCTTGGTGTGAAGCCACCGCCCCCCCCCCCCCCTTGCTTCCTCTTTTGACTTCGGTGCGATGCCGGCGTGGCTTCCTTCGGTGCGACTCCGAGGAAGAATGATTGCAGCCCCATTCGGTGTGAAGTCGGTGGTTCCATGGAGAGAGTGAATCTCCCACCTATCTTGTGTGATTGATGTTCTTGGTTGGGTAATCTCTTCATCTTTTAGTGATTCTTGCTTTGAGTTTGTGGAGGTTATGCGAACCGTCTTTTCTGTGATTTTAAAATACATTGCTTGCAAAATCTGGTTTCAAATACGTTGTTATTGAATCTCTTGTATTCCGGAATGGGAAGATCCGTTGTGGGAGCAAGACTTGTCCTAGCCTTGACTTGTTCTCCAAGATCGAAATACTTTGTGTTAACAAGGGAATTAATCTCAACTGGAATTCGATCGCCTTCTGAAGTTTGCCGCTGCTCCGAAATAAATTATTGTTGCGTTTGAAACGGCTCAAGTTGGTACAATAAATGCTTGTGTAGGTGCGGTGAGTTGTGTGCTTGCTGGAGAGGTAGGTCATAAGGACGTTGTATCGAGTCTGGCTTACGGTGAGTTATGTGCTTGTAGGAGAGGTAGCTCTTAAGTACGTTGTATCGAGTCTGGCTTGAATCTTCCATGTTGATTTTATCATTCGGATTTGGGAGCCAACCCGACCCCTTTTTGCTCGCTTTTGGTTGGAGCCCTGCTATCTTGTTTTATGTTCTGTGACGATAGTTTCCGTTAGTGTAGTCGAGCACGTGTCAAGGTCTCGCCTACATCATCTTTATTTTGTCATGTGTGGCCGGCCTGTGAGCCGATGTATGGAAAACATTATATTATTAAGTGAACTCCTGTAAGGCCATAAGGCCAAGTATCTTTCAGTGTATTTGCATTTCATTCCAGTTGTAATGGTTGTGGACACTCATGATTATTGGATTACTATTATGGGTTCTTTCAACTGTTTAAAAGCATCCGCTAGAATGCTCTGTGTTAGGATGAGTAGTCTTAATTGTATAGTTTGGTTATTCATACGTAACCCTTCCGACTGCCTGTGGTATATGGCATCGGGTTCCAGCTGGACCTTTTGTTATATGCAATACGACGGATGGGGGTGTTACAATTTAGTATCAGACTTCTAGTTACGGTCAAGCTTAAATGAATTCGTGGGCAAATTCTTTTAAGTGGTGGTGATCACATGTGTGCGTCATCGTTATAACATCAAAAAAAACCCATGAATGTCCACTTAGGAATGAAAAAATACACTAGTTTTGTGGAACCTGAGTGTTCTAATGATTGCTTTTAGCAATTTGTGTGTCGTCTAATCTAGGTTCTTTGCTATTATAGGCAGCTAGGAGCAGGGCTGCTCAATCGGAACGTCCGCAATCGGCGGAAAGTAGTCCACTGAGGGATGCGCCTACAACACCTCCTTCAGCGGAAACTATCAGGTTGGTGGCTGAAGCAGTTTTTGCCATGATAAATGCCCAAACAGCAGGGCAGATGCATCACGCACCTCCTGTGAATGAGCAAGAATTAGTTAGGGTAGCAGAGCCGAGAGTGGTGGAGCGCTTGGCAGTAGATCAGGTACAGCCGAGGAGGGCTACAGAGAGACAGCTCAAGCATGTAATGGGCTATAATCCTCCGGTGTTCGATGGGATTGGAATGCTGACTCAAGCTGAGGATTGGCTCTCTACGTTAAAGAGGGTCTTGACGGCCATGCTAACTGAGGAGTGGTAGAAGACCACCATAGTAACCTTCCTTTTGGCTGGTGAGGCGAGGTTATTGTGGGATGAGTTGGAGTTTCATCTCTTAGTGGGAAGGCAGCTTGCTGATGTTCCTATGGAGGAATTCTCAAGATTGTTCTTGGCCAGATATTTACCCTCTGCTCAGAAGCTTGAGATGGAGAATCAGTATCTTGGGTTGACTCAGGGATCCAGAAGCATGGACGAGTATCTCCACGAGTTTAAATTATTGGGTCGATATACTGGTGCCATGTTTACGGAAGAAGAGAGGAAGACCAACTGATTTTATGAAGGTCTACGCGGAGACCTACAGTTACTCTTTGCTGGGCCTAAGGCGCAGGGTTTCCTAGCCTTATCAATTCGGCCCGGTCATTGGAAAAGGTTGTGAAGAAAGTGCAAGAGAAGAAGGACCTACGGGAAAAGAAGGCAGAGTTCAAAGTGTCAAATGCAAAGTCAGGGTTCCTCAGATGGAACAAGAAGCAGAGGACTTCGAACTCAGCCCCTTCGTCTGGTGCATCGTGGGCAACTACAAGTCGAGTCCCAAGAGCTTGCTACAACTGTGGGAAGACGGGGCACTTTGCTCGTGAGTGTTATAGCAGACGTGCAAAGTTTGAGAGGAAGCCTGGAGCGACCTATGAAGAGAAAGGGAAGGCGGTGGAGTCAACTGCGTCCCATCATGCTCCAGCCCAGCCTAGAGTTTATAATCTTGGTCTGCAAGAGGCCATAAAACAAGCTGACGTGGTGACAGGCTTCATGTTGATTTTTGATCGTCCTGCGAGAGCCCTGTTTGATACGGGAGCATCGCATTCCTTATTGTCCGAAAGGTTCATATCGCGCATCGGGGTCCCTTCCTGGATGGCAAAAGACAAGTTGGATGTGTTGTTGTCCAATGGGAGCTCAATGCGCACGGATAAGTTCTGTGTGGTAAAGATTCAGATTGGGGATCAGGAGTTTGATTTGAGAGCGTTAGTTCTACCGTTAGTGGAGTTCGACGTAATCTTTGGTATGGACTGTCTCTCGGAGTAATGAGCTTACATCGATTGCAACTGAAAGGAAGTTAAGTTGGGGTTGCATACTGAACGGGAGAATGCGTTTGCAGGCATGAAGCGGTTGGGTAAAGTTTTGATGTCGGCCCTATAAGTGATTAAGGCAGTTCGGTCTAGTACAGAGCTGTTTGTCACCTTAGTGCAGGCTTCAATGCCTAGGCCAAGTCTAGACAGTATCCCAGTTGTGTCCGAGTATCCTGATGTGTTCCCAGATGATCTCCCAGGAGCCCCTCCTCAGCGGGAGATTGATTTTATAATTGAGCTGGTATCAGGTGCCAATCCGGTGTCACGCTCTCTGTATCGGATAGCACCGTGAGAGATGGGAGAGTTGAAGGCGCAACTGCAAGAGTGGTTGGAGCAAGGGTATGTGCGTCCAAGTTCGTCGCCTTGAAGCGCACCGGTTCTTTTCATTAAGAAGAAGTATGTGAGCTTGCGACTCTGTATTGACTTTCGGGAGTTGAACAAGCTTACGGAGAAGAATAAATATCCTATCCCCAGGATTGACGATCTATTTGATCAATTGGTTGGGTCAACAGTATATTCGAAGTTAGATCTGAAGTCCGGCTACTACCAATTGAGGATAAGGGAATGAGATATCCCAAAGATAGCGTTCAGCACGTGGTTTGGGCATTACGAGTTCACAGTCATGCCATTTGGGTTGACCAATGCGCCATCCGTGTTTATGGATCTGATGAACCAGACGTTCAGAGAATCCCTAGATCATTTCGTGATAGTATTTGTCGATGATATATTGGTATACTCGCAGTGTGAGGAGGACCATTACAAGCATCTACAGATGGTGTTGGAGACGTTGAGGAGGAATCAGTTGTATGCTAAGTTCTCCAAGTGTGAGTTCTGGTTATCCTCAGTAGCGTTCCTTGGTCATGTTGTTAGTGGAGAATGGATAACGGTGTATCCGGCGAAGATAGCAGGGATATGGGAGTGGCCTATATTGTCTATAGTGGCGGAAGTTCGGAGCTTTCTGGGGCTTGCCGGCTACTTCATGCTCTTCGTAGAGAACTTCTCGCGGATAGCGTTACCACTCATGATGTTGACAAGGAAAGATCAAAAGTTTGTGTGGTCGCTGGAGTGTGAGCAGGCTTTTGAAGAGTTGAAGAGGCGGTTGACCACAACGCCTATTTTATGTTCGCCAAGTGGAACCGAAGGATTTGAAATTTATAGTGATGCTTCAGGTAGTGGTTTGGGTTGTGTTCTACTACAGCATGGGTGTGTGATAGCCTATTGTTGGGTATTGTATCCACGATTACCTAGATTTGAGGAAGCCACCTGTCAAGCTAAGATGAATTCACAATGTATTTGATGAAACATCTTAAGTTGTACTTGCAGTTCCTCCACGCTAAGTGCACACCAATGTCAGGGTGCAGTAGGTCAATATACACGGGTCTGCACGACGTAATCTCTCGTTGAGCAGATCAGTGTGTTGGCCTATGTGCACTCTCTCTATTGGAGTGCACTTACTTTCAAGTACAGGGCCGTTCATATGCAAGAGAAGACAAGGAGCATGAAGGATCAAGGAGCAGCTCCTGGGTGGAAGACGAAAATTCGTCCAAGACAAATTCGACGAGAATCACCAAGTGATTCTCGCCGATTCGGCGAGAATCACTAGTGATTCTCGCCGATTCGACGAGAATCATTAGTGATTCTCGCCGACTCCTTCTGGCCACCTCAAAATGGTGCCAATAAGATTCGGCGAGAATCACTAGTAATTCCCGCCGAACCAGTGGCCAAGGAGCTCATGTATACAAAGTGAAATTCGTTGAGAATCAATAAGTGATTCGGCGAGAATCACTGACGATTCTCGACGAATCGTCGAGAATCACTTGGTGATTCTCGCCGATTCGTCGAGAATCATATGCGATTCTCGCCGATTTTTCCTTGGCGTTTTCTCAGGATGCTGCTGGACCGGATTCTGCCTCTGGACCAGTTTGAGCCAGATTTCGGGGTTATACCTGTGGGTCCCACAACGGTCAAATTTGTTGTATCTACAGGGTATAAATACATGGGTATTTTGAACAGTAAAAGTACGGAGAAAAAGAAACAGAAACCGAGCCGCAACGAAACCCTAAAACCGCGACTCCTCTCCGCCGCCGCCGTCGTGCTCGGGAACGTAGGTCGCCGTCAACATTCGAGATTCCTTCGTGATCTCCGGCGACAGAAGCTTAGCAAAGCTTGTGTCTCACGTGTCTATCCAGAGATCTCTTGTCTCTCGATTTGTTGAACGGGAAAAATTCCTCCGTCCGAATCGATCGAGACGACCGATCCTAGAGTGACCGTTGGTAGACCTAGTTTGCTTCGCTACGAAGTTTGGATCTCCAAGTTCAGCAGCCGCTCTTCATCGTAGCCGCCGATCCCGAAGCTAGCCGCCGCTCGTGTGCCGCCGCCGGTTTCGGGGAGATCCTCTCCAAGAGAGACCAAGGTCGTAGACTCTTCATCGACTTCAAGAACACGTCGTCGAACAAAGAGGAACACCGTAGTCTCCAACAGAAGTTTGTATCACGTGTACACTCTATATTTAAATTTCGTTGTATAGGAACTTTTGTTCCGTGTTGTAAGGGTTGGGTGCAACCCGTTTTGTGGGAGTGTTGACTCTCACGTGTGGAAGGGCTCCTTCCGTTAGTGCCGGGATTGGATTTCAATCCCGTTGGTGAAGTGACCGAGTCGTCCCCTATTGGGGAGATAGGTCGAAGGGGGAAAGTGGATGTACCCAAGTCGGGGAACCACTATAAATTTGCTGTGTATTCTGTGTGCTGTGCTTTTTGTTTTTATTGTGTAGGTAAATTCGTAAATTCCGCAAAAGAACCACACGTCACCTATTCCCCCCCCATAGGTGCACATAGTTGACACTAGGTGGACTTTCAAGTGGTATCAGAGGGAGGTTCCTCATCAAAAAGGTTAACACCTTGAGTAGAATCCTGCCACCAGTGTAAGAAGCATGGAGCTAGAGTATGAGATGTCGTCACTCAAACTCCCCGCCTGCACAAAGGATTATTATCCCATCTGGCGAATGAGAGTGTCATGTCACCTTGATGCTATCGATCCTCGAGCATCCTTCATCCTGGAAGAGGGTCCGTTTATTCCCATGAAGACCTCCGACTCTGGGATCCAAGTGCCCATGTGCATTGCTGAGATGACAGAGATGGAACTCTCATTTTTTCAATTGGACCAGAGGATTCGTCAAACTATCTTGGATATCTGGTCTGGAGCCTCTCGCTCTAGATTGGAAAAATGCAGAACAGCTAAATCTCTGTGGATGATGATCTCAGAGCTGATGGGGGGGACAGAGAAAGCTGGAATATGCTGCCAATCAGAGGATGAAGCATATGTGGGGGTCTTCACTTCTGAAGATGAATGCCAGGATCCCTCGGACTGCATCAGAGCTCCAGTATCCTTGTCAGAGACTGAAGAAGACAGTGAGGAAAGCAGCTCGGATGTGGATGAAACAATAGTCACTGGATCAGATGACCATAGCGCTGCAGAGCAGGTAACTTCTTCCTCCTGCCCCGTATCTCATGAAATATCTGAAGACAGGACCTGCCCTCCTTCAGAAAATTCTGACTCCCTGAAGAGAGCCCTTCAGGAAAGCAACCTACTTGCTGAGGAGCAAGCTCAAGAAATTGCTCGACTGAAGATCTTGTTGGTTCTCCAATTGGCGTCCAACAAGGTCAAGGACTCTAAGATCTCAGCTCTAGAGAGTAGTCTAGAGAATGAGAAAAGAATAGTATCAAACTTCTCCAAGGTTGATGCTATTAAGAGAAAGCAAGAAAACGGGTGGATCTCCCGGATTATCAATTCTTGGAGAAATGGGGAAACGGTTTTCCGACCTCCCACTCCAAGCAGGAAGGCAACTCATCATGCCTTCAAGTATGACCTCAGGAATAGTCGTGGTCACTGCAAGGATGATCTGTCCCCATGTGGAGACACCCGGAGTGCAAGGGCCGGCATGGCCACCCACGAGAGAATACCTAAGGCTCATTCTGAGCCCTTTGTATTCACGGCCACTGCCACAACAAAGTGTGGATCTGCATGTCCCAGTTCACAGAAGACTTCTCACCATTCGAGGACACGGGATAGGGAGGATAGAAGTCATGATGTCAGGCTTCATGGGGCCTCAGCAAGGGAGATGCCTGAAAGAATGGCACCACCTTCTCGGCCTCATAACGCTCACAACATGCATTCGTTCCACCCTTCCTCGTGTCACGATGGAAGAGGAATTTGTATGACAAGAACATGCCCTATCCCTTTTAGACCTAGGACCGTGACTACATCAGTCACTAGATCAGGTCGAAAACGGCAATACAACATTCACCCTTGTTGGTGCTGCGGCAAAGTGGGGCACTTTGCCATTGACTGTTGGCACAACCTCTCTGTGCCCACAGCAAGGGCTTATCCACATTATAGGGACAGAGGCAGTCTTCCAGACAGGTTTTCTCAAGGAAGGCAGTTGCATGCTTATGCTAATAGAAACCTAGGACCCAATATGATTTGGGTTCCTAAGGTAAAGTAATTCTGTCTTGCAGGGTAGTCTAGGTCCCCGTAAATACGATGGGAACTGGACAGTAGGTGGACAGTAGGTGGCTCAAGGCTAACGTGGAACAAGCGTCTGTAATAACAGATGTGCTACCTGTTTGAGCATACTCACATTGAGCTTCTGATGTGTTCTACCTGTGGGACTAAGACGATGACTCTCAAAATCCCAGGTAATTTTGATCAGTTCAAGGATTTATGTCATGATGCATCCTCATTCAAAATATATATACTTATATATATCATTATATACAGATCCTTCCTTGTATATTAGTGTATGTATGTACGTCTAAGGATTGGTTAACTCGATGCATGCAAACCTTTACACATCAATAAAGGGTTAATGAAGACCTGTCATTGTGAATCTCGACAACACACATTTGACATTAAGAAGTCTTTGGAAAAGCCTCATAGATTGACTTTCAAATATACTTGTATTTATCAATTTTATATTGACTTGACATCGGAAAATTTCAAAAATATTGCAAGCTTCTTCACGAATTAACCAAATCTCCTGAATCTGAATTAACCAAATCAATAGTATCAGAAACTCTTCAATTTCTAGTCAAGAGACCCTTCAATTTCGAATTAGATAAATAGTATCAGAGACCGAATCAACCAAATCTCCTGAATCCCGCCGACCCTTCGCATTCTTCACGAATCCCGCCGAATTTGACAAATCTCGCCGAATCAGTCAAATCCCGCAAAACCCTTCGCCTTCCTCACGACTCCCGCCTCACGTCGCAGCAAGTATCCCGAAACCCGCAAGACTTCTCCCGCAAGAACTCTCCCAACAACCCGCAGGAGCTCTCCCTCCGACAATTCGCCGATTCTCCGCAACCCGCAGGAGTTCTTCCGCCGATTCGCCGAAACCCGCAGCTCGTGAAGTCTCCTCCTAAGCTCCCGCAAGGGTCTCGCAACGTTCTCGTCGAAAGGCTCCCGACGACTCCCGCCGAAGCCCGCACCGTCGATCTCCCCAAGTCTCGATTTTGCTCCGCTCAAACTACCTCACCGACTCCACCTCTAGGTATCCCCTCACCCGAAGCATCCACTTATGAAGTTTTCTTCTTGAAAGTTCATTAACATTTTGAGTAGGGCTTCTCTCTAGATCTACAATGGCCCCAAGGACGACTGCAGGATTGGTCTCTGGCTGCGAGCTAGTTCGCACTGGATTTTCTCATGCCTCGGACGAATTCCGGAATATCATTCTAATGCTGGAAGAGGCTGGGCTAACCTTCGTCTTGGAGCACCCTTGCAAAGTCCTGGACAAAGAGGTGCTGGAGTTCTTCTCTACCGCAAGACTCCGAGATAGAGACTCCATAATCAAGAGCAAGGTGGCTGGGACAAAAGTAAAGATGTCTGCCAGTAAGCTAACTCGCTACCTGCAGCTTTCAAGTTCGGAGCAGGAGGACTATCTGGAGGACGAGGACAAAGCCAGAACTCTCTTGTTCTGCGGTCTTCCAAGAGGAACTCGATCAATAAAGAGAAAAGAGATGAATGAAGAAGGGAAGCTCCTATCTGACGTTATTGGAAAAGTGCTCATCTGCAAGCTGGGCTCCCATGATCATATCTCCGGAGATATGTTCAAAATCCTCATCGCTGTGGTCTGCCGCAAGAGGTTCAACTGGGGAGAGTTGCTGTTCCAAAAGATCAAGGACACTCTGGGCACTCCGAGTTTCGGCCGCATCATAAGTCTATATCTCAACCAGCTCAACGGAGACAAGTTCGACATGAGCAAAGGCGTCCCTCTCCACTACTTGAAAAGGATGGATGCAAGTGTGTTTGATTGATGGGAGCGGCGCATCGGGTAGCCTGCTGTGGAGGAGCACGAGGAAGTATCTCCAGCAGTCTCCCCCGGTGAAATTCCTGATACTGTGACTGCAGGAATCGAGGGGGAGACTCTACCCCCTCATACGGATGGAATATCTGAAATCGCCCAGGTGGCCAGGGATGCTGTGGCCGATATTCAAGAAGAATGTGACCGTGTGCTGGAGACTGCTGACCGAGAAGTCGAAGAAGCTGCTGATATTGATGAATTCTTGGATGAGGACGAAGAGGACGATGTAAATGAGGGCCATGAAGTGTTGGAGTCTCCAGATACTGTTGAACCTCCTTCTGATAAGTCTGCACCAGTGGAGGGGGAGTTAAATAAATCTACAGAGGCCGCCCACACTCCTCCTGTAGAGACTGTGATGGTATCCAACTCCACAGATGCGTCTGCAGAAATGCAAGGCCCACAAGTGCCTCCGACCATCCCGTTACGAGATGAGCTGGCCACTCACACTATCAATGTCATTCAAGGAATAGTGAACGAGCTTAAAGGCTCTTTTGATACAGCTCAGAAAACACTGCTGAAAAAGATTAAGACTTCTGAAGATCTCATGCTTAAAAATATGGTAGAGATCAACCACAAACTGGATGTGATGGAGAAGAAATTCGAAGAAAAGTATACCGCGGCCGGCGAAGCTGTCACACTTTTAATGGCCGGCTTGAAAAAGAATACTGATACTCTGGCTGTTGTAAATCAGAACGCACACGTTGTAGCCAACAATATTCAGAAGTTTGATGGTAATATGGTCACTTTAAATGCAAATCAGCAGGCCCTGATCACTGAATTCACCAAGACAACTAAGCATATTGATGACTCCCTGCACTCATATGCCAACTGCATAGCTGTCGAAGCCAAAAAGGGGGAGAAAGAGTATATCGCTAAGTTGGTTGAGCTCCAAGAAAGCATGGATGCAAACTTCGCACAATCAAGCAAATACGTCTATGAGAGCTGCTGGTGGATGCTCCAACAGGCGCTGGGTACGTTAGGCGTCGTCCTACCTGACCATCCTGCCGGTATTCAGGTTCCTGCCGGTATTCAGGTTCCTGAGACATCTAAGGCCGCTGAGGAAGTAAATATTGCTGAGGATGTAAGTGCAAGTGCTGCAGATATTTTCACACATGAAGCTGATGCTAGGGCCCTCTCCAAATCTAAGCTGAGGAGTATGTTTGACTAGGAGGCTTTAGCAAAAGCCAGGGGAAAGAGGAAAGTTCAAGAAGGGACATCCAAGGAGACACAGGCTGCAAAGAGAACTCGAATGAATGAGGAGGATGTATGAAATGAAAGGTGGAGTCCAGTTTCAAGGAACATAATCTTAGACACCTTCTGGCTGCAAGAAAGAGGAGAGATCAACCGAAACGAAGTATATAGCCAGTATGAGTGGGAAACGCACAAAACGTTTGAAGCGAAACGCAACATCTTTTTCAGAAACAACAAGGATCCAGACAAAGTTGCTCCTCCTAGGTACTACCCGAAGCCCAAAGAATACATGGAGAGGCAAAGCAAGAAGTACTTGGCTCAAAATCTTAAGGGTGACGTAGCTAAGGACAAATAGTCAACACTTTATAGCTTGTCACTGTGTCCTAAGAACATTTAATGATTATTATTGTCATATAAACAATTCTGGATTATATGTGAATATATTTATCTTGGTATATATATATTTGATTTTGTGAATGACTCAAGTCCTGATCTGATTGCATATATTCTCTTGTGCTGCATGTTTAATTTCTGAATGCTATGTTTATTATTTGATAAGTGTTATTCATCTTAGCTAGTAGGGTTTTGGCTTCGTCAAATAGGGGGAGATTGTTGGGTATTGTATCCACGATTACCTAGATTTGAGGAAGCCACCTGTCAAGCTAAGATGAATTCACAATGTATTTGATGAAACATCTTAAGTTGTACTTGCAGTTCCTCCACGCTAAGTGCACACCAATGTCAGGGTGCAGTAGGTCAATATACACGGGTCTGCACGACGTAATCTCTCGTTGAGCAGATCAGTGTGTTGGCCTATGTGCACTCTCTCTATTGGAGTGCACTTACTTTCAAGTACAGGGCCGTTCATATGCAAGAGAAGACAAGGAGCATGAAGGATCAAGGAGCAGCTCCTGGGTGGAAGACGAAAATTCGTCCAAGGCAAATTCGACGAGAATCACCAAGTGATTCTTGCCGATTCGGCGAGAATCACTAGTGATTCTCGCCGAATCGACGAGAATCATTAGTGATTCTCGCCGACTCATTCTGGCCACCTCAAAATGGTGCCAAGTAAGATTCGGCGAGAATCACTAGTAATTCCCGCCGAACCAGTGGCCAAGGAGCTCATGTATACAAAGTGAAATTCGTTGAGAATCAATAAGTGATTCGGCGAGAATCACTGACGATTCTCGACGAATCGTCGAGAATCATATGCGATTCTCGCCGATTTTTCCTTGGCGTTTTCTCAGGATGCTGCTGGACCGGATTCTGCCTCTGGACCAGTTTGAGCCAGATTTCGGGGTTATACCTGTGGGTCCCACAACGGTCAAATTTGTTGTATCTATAGGGTATAAATACATGGGTATTTTGAACAGTAAAAGTACGGAGAAAAAGAAACAGAAACCGAGCCGCAACGAAACCCTAAAACCGCGACTCCTCTCCGCCGCCGCCGTCGTGCTCGGGAACGTAGGTCGCCGTCAACATTCGAGATTCCTTCGTGATCTCCGGCGACAGAAGCTTAGCAAAGCTTGTGTCTCACGTGTCTATCCAGAGATCTCTTGTCTCTCGATTTGTTGAACGGGAAAAATTCCTCCGTCCGAATCGATCGAGACGACCGATCCTAGAGTGACCGTTGGTAGACCTAGTTTGCTTCGCTACGAAGTTTGGATCTCCAAGTTCAGCAGCCGCTCTTCATCGTAGCCGCCGATCCCGAAGCTAGCCGCCGCTCGTGTGCCGCCGCCGGTTTCGGGGAGATCCTCTCCAAGAGAGACCAAGGTCGTAGACTCTTCATCGACTTCAAGAACACGTCGTCGAACAAAGAGGAACACCGTAGTCTCCAACAGAAGTTTGTATAACGTGTACACTCTATATTTAAATTTCGTTGTATAGGAACTTTTGTTCCGTGTTGTAAGGGTTGGGTGCAACCCGTTTTGTGGGAGTGTTGACTCTCACGTGTGGAAGGGCTCCTTCCGTTAGTGCCGGGATTGGATTTCAATCCCGTTGGTGAAGTGACCGAGTCGTCCCCTGTTGGGGAGATAGGTCGAAGGGGGAAAGTGGATGTACCCAAGTCGGGGAACCACTATAAATTTGCTGTGTATTCTGTGTGCTGTGCTTTTTGTTTTTATTGTGTAGGTACATTCGTAAATTCCGCAAAAGAACCACACGTCACCTATTCCCCCCCCCCATAGGTACACATAGTTGACAATAGGTGGACTTTCACCTATGGATCACGATAGTTGAAGGTTTACGAGAGGAATTATCCGGTCCATGAATTAGAGTTAGAGGCCGTGATATTTTCTCTAAAACTGTGGAGGCACTATCTGTACGGGGTAAAGCTCGATATATACAACGACCATAAGAGCCTGAAGTACCTGCTAGATCAGAAGGATCTATGCATGAGACAGCGGAGGTGGATGGAGTTCTTGGGGGACTATACCTTGAAGATACATTATGTACATAGGAAATGAAATGCAGTGGCAGATGTGTTGAGCCGTAGGGCTCCTGCGCAGGCCAATTGGTTATCGGTACATGATGAGATATTGGTCAATGATTTGGAGGCATTAGAGATTTCCTGCGTCGATAAGCAGTCTAGTGTCGATACGATATTGTGTTGGACAGAGGTGCAGTATGACCTGGCTGATAGAGTTCGACGGGCTTTCGTTCAGGATAGCAGCATGAAGTGGATCTTAGATGAATCTTTGGATGGTTAAAATTCCCAGTATGCGGTTGAGGATTTAGTGCTAAGGAAGGACGATAGTCTATGCGTCCCTAATGCTGATAATCTTCGAGAGGAGTTGATGTATGAGGTTCATCATACTAAGTACTTAATCCACCCGGGAAGCATGAAGATGTATAGAGACATGAAGAAGTTATTCTTGTGGCCAGGATTAAATAAGGATGTAGCACTTTATATGGACAAGTGCCAAACTTGTTCCTTGGTGAAACCGGAGTGCCAAAAGCCCGGAGGCTTCCTAAAGTCCTTGCCTATCCCGGAATGGAAATTCGACGACATTTTTATGGATTTTCTGCATGGTTTGCCAAAGTCGCAGAAGGGTAACGACGCCATCTGGGTGGTCGTAGACAGGTTGACAAAAGTGTCGCATTTCATCCCGAATAGGAAGGAAGGTCCGGTGGAAAAGTTAGCCAAACTCTATGTGGATAATATTGTACTGTTGTATGGTGTGCCGCGCAGTATTGTAAGTGACCGAGATGGACCTCTTCACGTCGAAGGACTGGAGTCTGGTCCATAGTTTGTTGGGAACTAAACTGAGTTTCAGCACAACCTTCCACCCACAGACGAACGGTCAGACCGAAAGGGTCAACAGGACGATGGAGGACATGATTCGCATGTGCGTCCTAGATTTTGGAAAACATTGGGAGGATCACCTGTACATGGTGGAGTTTGCGTATAACAACAACTTTCCAGCGAGTATTGGAATGACACCTTTCGAGGCCTTGTATGGTAGGAAGTGTCGTACGTCGTTGTCTTGGTTGGAGACAAGCGAGTCGAAGTTATATAAACGTCAAGCGGTGGAAGACGCCACTTCAATGGTACGTACAATTCAGGAAAGGTTGAAGATCACTCAGGACAGGCAAGCAATGTACTATAATGCCAAGCATAGGAACGTGGAGTTCAGTGTTGGCGACTGGGTGTATTTAAAAATCAAGTCGTTCAAGATACCTTGGACCATTTGAAATCATGGAGCGTGTTGGCGAATCAGCATATAAACTGAAGCTGTCAGTGGAGTTGAGTTGGCTGCACCATGTGTTCCACGTATCGGTGTTACGTAAGGAAGTTCAAGATCCTTCATAGATAGTTGCGGACGATCAAGTGCCGGTTAATTACGAGTTGACGACAAAGGTCAAGCCTATACGTATAGAAGACGTTGAAGTCAAACGACTCCGCAACAAGGAATTCCGAATGGTTAAGGTTCGTTGGGATAACTACGGGCGTGAGGAGCTTTCTTGGGAGCGTGAGCAAACTATGTTGGAGGAATACCCCGAGTTATTCCACTCAGGTACCATATAATTTTTGGAGCGAGAAAATGAAGGTGTAAGGTTCGCCAGAATCCGTCGTCTCCGACAGCCAAACTACCACCGACCGATAGCCCTCACCTCAGCGGAGGTGGTGGTGGCGGTGGTTGGCCGGAGGGATGGAAATTGGGGCTGGAGTTGGCCCCAGGTTGGGTTGATCGGGATCGTTGGCTGGAGGAAGAAGAAAGCCAGCCGCCGCCCGATCATGCTTTATGATCTATGCAGATCTTGATGAATTAAACTTTAGGTTATATGTATTTTTGTCATGGAAAATTTGCTTCCTTAGGATTTAAATTAAAAAATATTTAGAGTCCTTTTCAGAAAATGTGGTCAACACGAAACTTTTAGCACTAGAAGTTTAGTTTATTTTAAAATTTATTTGAACTAATTTGGAGTTTAGGTCAGACCACAACAATCATTTTGGTGAGCTCAATACTTACGGTTGATCAGAGATTGTTTGTGGTGTCCCCATCAATCCTGACATCCCAACGATATGAAATTTGGGGCATGTGTCACTCATATCTAGATCTATAACATATTCAAAAATGGGAATTTTGGAAAAAAAATTTAAAAAGTTTTGGAAATCATTTCATTTTTCATGTAAGGTTTAATTAAAGGGTCTAATAACTTCAAATCCTCCCAAATTTTGGTGAGTGGTCCTTGGGGTCAGTAAATGACTCTGTATAAAATTTCATCCCATTCTTATATGATTTAGTTTGGAATTTAGTAGACCCTAGCCTTGGCCTAAAGTGGATATTTATGTCAAAGTGTCCCTTATGGGTATTGAGTGACAAAATCACATCAACAGTGGTTGAAACTTGGGCCACTGATTTTTAATGAAAATAAACACCTTCAAATGGAGTTTGGGGTGGATTAGGGTGGAGTTTCCCTAGGACCCTAGTTCAAACCATATGGTTGAACTTTGGGGGTTTGTGAATTACATAGGGTGATATGTCCTTATATGTACTTGGTGTTTAGACCATGTGATCTTAGGGTGGTGAAATGCCCTAGGAAGGAATTTAGTGGTATTTGGACAAATGCACCCCACTTTATTCGCTTGGGAATTATTTAGATCTATACACCTTATGAAATAATTAAGGGGTCCTATGACCTTGGATCTTCATGACGTTTGGTAGGGGTAATTTTTATAGTAATATTAACCTCTTAAATTTATTATAGGATGTTTAGAAAACAGTAGCTCATACTTGTAGTTATAATCGTCATCTTGCCCCTTGTGATGATATTGAAGTAACCTTGGTTAAATTAACTTAGAATTTTTGAAACTTGGTATTCTCTAATATTTTGGCATCATATAGTGTTCATAATTTTTGGATGGTCATAACTTAAAGAAATCTAGTACTTCATGATCAAAATCACCCATGGCCTAATTTTTGGGAAAATTAAATAAATGACAAATTAATTAGGAAAATTACAAGTTTCTTGATTTAGTCTACTTATGTCCTGATAGACCCAAATATTATCTTAGGGTATTTGGATGAATTTTTAAATGGGTCACCATTCATGCACACCTTATAGCCGTGTTGTGGAGAGTGTTGGGTTGACTAGTGTTAAATGGTGTACGAGATCGACGAAACATCATCCTTCCTGTGGAGTGAGAGAGTCAAAATACATTAGGGTCAGATTAAGTATAACTTTAAATGGGATTGGCTTTGGGTAGATACCAATAATAATAAGTACCTTGCGGAAGGGAGCTTTGGTCCTCAGTCCGTCGTAGTTCCTAGTGTCCTCGAGAGCACTTCACAGGGAATGCCTTGGGTAGTCCAAAGTTAACGTAAGCCGTAAGATAATGGAATACAAGAGTAATTTGAAATACTCTTGGATTACACTTACACTCTCACTCCCCGGTGTTGTGGGAGTTATGTTGGGTCTCATGAGTGGTAGGCTTGGTGGTTTTGGTGGTGGGCAGGTTAGCCCGGCAAGTCGATGGCTCGGTAGATATTTATTAGGGACGGGATAGTTCGGAGAGCTTTGGCTTGGTGGGAAAATTCTGTCATGTTCCATGTGCAGAAAATATAAGTTGGTGGGTCTTCGGTATTAGAGTGTCGTTGCACCGATACCAATATGTTGACTAGATAAGTGTGGTTTAGCACTTAGCTAAATAAAGTTTGTTTCACCAGCGGGCAAGAGTACGTAGGAGCTCTGCTTAGTGCACCAGCGTTGAGGCGTACTATAGGTCTGACTGGATGTGCTGATATCGGTGTAGAGGTGGGCGAGGCCCAACCCACCGCATCTATTTGCTACTACGGAGGTATCCTGTGAGGTTAGGCTCTAGAAAGGGGGCACTAAAGGTCTGTGTGCACATAGTAGGGTGTGTGTGTGTTGCACATGCATGTTCATATCATATCATACTTGCATGACATAGCATAATCATTGCATATAACCCTTGACACCTATTGTATAATTGGTTTGGGATACTTTATACAATAGGCCTTGCAAAATGACCCCTTGGTCTATAGGTTTGTTTGTGCATTCCTATAGGTCATGATTACTTACTTAGTTTACCTTCTTGTACTTTTACTTTCTCACCTTGTTCATGTGTATACTCATTTCTTACCTACTATTTGCTTACTAATACTTGTTGTGTTTTTATACTCATGATAGAGTAGTTCCTCCATCACCTGCTTTCTTTATACTCCCCACCTTCATTGTCTTCCCTTTCTATCTCCCAGCTCAGTGCCTATGAGTCATTGGTAGAGGTGTCGGGGATGATAGTGTTGAAATTTGTGAAGTGGAAGTGGTTGACGGGACAGGCCGGGCGACCTGGGCGGACAGCATTGGCAGACTAGGCGGACTGGGCGGACTGTTGTGTGTGGCCAGGTGGAAAGTCTATTGGAAGCCGGCTGTTCTTCTGAGCGGGTTGCACAAGAGAAGTCCGCGGACTATGCGGCCTGGTATCTGCGGATAAGGCGTTGGCTGATTGGTTTTGCAATAGAGCGTCCTGAGCAGATAGAGGCTTGCGGGCTGGTGCATTGCTTAGTGGCCGTGGTGCAAGCTTGTGCTGACTGGAGGTTTGGCTCATGTCCGCGGGAAGCTTGCGGACTGATGTGTCCGCGTTATGGGCTATTGCGGACTGGGCTTAGAGCTTGCCTGAGGCCTTGTCGAGCTCTGGTGGTACAGCAGGTGCTTTGCTGTGGAGGTCATTGGCGGACTGGTATATTGAGTCCGGGAGATGGCTGCTGCGTTGGGCAGGTGTGCGAGTAGCTGGCGGACTGCTGGCGGTCTATTCTAGGGTGTTTGGCGGACGGGAGCTTATGTCCGCCATGCTCGCATTGGCCTTTGTTGGTTTTGGACTTGGTCACACTTTGTGCCAAGACCATGGTGTCCGCCGTATCCGCCAAGTCTGTTGTTGACCTGGCAGACTTGCTATCTGCCTTTGCTCGTGGACTTGTGGCGGATTGAGGCTTGAGTCTTGCGGACTGCCTCGGGTTTGTTCGGACAGCCATTGAATGGGGGTTGCTGTCCTGCAGTGGTTGTTGGTAGGCTTTGCGGGTTGATTCCTTGTCCGCATAGCTTAGGCGGACTGAAGTGGGTTCGCCATTGTTGCCTTGCTCCTGGCGGTTTCCTTGGTATCCGGCTAATTCCTGCGGACTCGACGGACGGTGTTTTGCTATCGCGCGAGCTGGGGTGGTGTCTCTATCTCTAGGGCGGTGCCCACACTCCTCACCTTGCTTATAAATAGGACCCCCCTGGCAGGTCTACAGTAACTTGAGTGAACAGTAAGTTGGGTTCGGCGAGGTACTGCGGTCTCAGTTTTCCTGTCCGCGCGGATTGTTTCAGGGCTGACGGTTTGCTGTGTAAAGGTCGCGCGGGTAGCTTCAAGGAGCCAGGAGTTTGGCTGTGACTTCGGTTAAGTACTTGGAAGTTGTGCGGTCTCTGCGGATTCAGCATGAGGTTGCTCTGCGGCTTGTCAGCTCTGTTTCATCTTTGCCAGCTTCAATAACCTGTCCGCGGCTTCAGGCGGGTAGGGGGTGTGTTCCTCAGTTCAGCTTCAGCAGGAGACAAATAACAGTGTGTCCGCGCGGCCTCGCGGCTTCGGCAGACTCCGCGGCTATTCGGCGGATTGCAGCTAAGCTCGGGCGACTTCGGCGACCTCGGCGTCCTCGGCGGTCTCGGCGGACTCCGGTGCTTTTCGCCCGGCTTGTGTTTTGGTGCTTTCTTTTTACAGCTGTTTATACTAGCGAAATCATGTCTCGCTATGTATACCTCGCATTGTAAAGAAGTGAATGTATAAAAGATCTGCTTGTGCTTCCATTATTTGTTGGATTAGCCTTGTTCCTTGGTTTTCCGCTGGTTCAACGTGAGAACTCGGTAGTGCCGAAGATATTAATTTGGCGTTTGGGCTACCTTGCTGACCACGCTGAGAAAATTTAACATGGTATCAAAGCAAGGTTCAGGTTCAGTTGCGTGAGCGGTAGTCAGCCAGTGTTGTTACTTAGGGCTTGAGTGGTGATCAACCTGTGTTGTTTCTCGGAGCTTCTGAAGGGTTGCCAACAGGTGTTGCAATGGAAGAGAGCCTTGCAAGGGGTCTTGGCATTGAACTCTTAACGCCAACTAACTTCAAGAAGTGGAAGACATGCATGAAGAGTTATCTTCTTGGCGAGGAGCTGTGGGAAGTCGTCGGTGGTGACGACAGACAGGAAGTAACTGCTTCGTTTGGTACTGCTGAGCAGGTTAGGCTCTGGAGAAGAACAAATGCTAAGGCATAGTTAATTCTGAAGAGGGCCGTGTCTCCGGAACTGTTTGATCACATCGTTGGATGTGAGTCGGCTGCTGATATTTGGACAACCATTGATGAGTTGTTCAATAGGAACAATGTGGCGCGGCTTCAGTTCCTGGAGAATGAGTTGGCCAGGGCAACTCAGGGAGACCTTTCCATCTCGAAGTACTTCTTAAAGATGAAGAGCTTGTGTGCTGTGGTGTCGGCACTGGATCCTGATGAGCCTATCTCTGAGTCTAAGATGAAAAGGCAGATTATCCGTGGCTTGCGGAATGAGTATGTGGCCTTTGTGACATTGGTTCAAGGGTGGGCTACTCAGCAGTCTTTACTGGAGCTGGAGAATCTGCTTGCATCGCAGGAGAGCTTGGCAAGGCAGATGGCTGGAGTGAACCTTAATCAGGAAGGCATCGAAGTTCTCTTCTCAGGCAAGAAGAAAGGATGGGAAGGGAAGAAAAAGAAGAAGGTGCAGGTCGCTGGTGAGAAGGAGATTTCAAATTCATATCCGTCGGAGAGGAGCAATGCTCCTAAGGACTAGAAGAAGAACTTGAAGTGCTACCGGTGTCATCAGTGAGGGCACTTCAAGCGGGACTGCAAGGTCAAACTGCAGCCTGGGCATGCTGTGGGAAAGGAGGAAACTTGCTCGAGAAGTGAAGAAGCAGAATGGGGTGGAGCTTTTATGATGGGCATTTGTGTCCGGGCCTTGTCTGCTGAGGACTTCAACGGCGAGTGGATCGTGGACTCCGGGTGTGGTCATCACCTCACCGGAGACAAGTCGAAGTTCACCTCCATGCAAGCCTACTCAGGTAATGAAGCTATTATCACTACTGATAATACTATTTATATAGTAGAGAAAGAGGGGGTCGTGTCCTTGGGTAGTGATCAGGGGCCACTCACGTTAAGGAGTGTGTATCACGTACCGGGCATGAATAAAAACCTTTTCTCAGTGACCAATACGGTGGACGCTGGTTATCACATTCTGTTTGGGCCAACAGACATGATGTTCCTTCGCAACGTATCAGCGGTGAAGGCTGATGTTGCTCATGTTGGAAGGAGGGTGAAGAACTTGTTTGTTGTTGCCACCAATTCTTATGTTGATCGTATGAGGGCCAATGATAGCGCTGCTATCTGGCATGAGAGGCTGGGCCATGTAGGCATGGACAAGCAGAAGGCAATGGCTAGTAGAAGTTTGGTGAGGGGGTTGCCTAAGTTGTCCTCCTTTGGTGACGGGCATGTTTGCGCGGGCTGTCAATACGGTAAGGCACATCGCCTTCCGTTTGATAAATCACAAACAAGGAGCAAGAAACCATTGGAGTGCATTCATGGAGACCTAATGGGACCGAGGGTTACTGCCAGCCATGGTGGAAACAGATACATGCTTGTCTTGGTTGATGACTACTCAAGGTATACTTGGGTGTACTTCTTAAAAGAGAAGTCGGAAGCCTTCCGTTTGTTTGTGGAGTTTAAGGAGTTGGTAGAAGGCCAGGTTGGCTTGCAGATCAAGAAGCTTAGAATGGATAACGGGGGTGAGTTTGTCTCCTCCGAGTTTTCTAGCTTCTGCAGGAAGCACGGGATCCAACGGGAGCTTACTTGTGCTCACACTCCACAACAAAATGGGGTAGCGGAGCGGAAGATCCATCATCTGACGGAGACCTGCAAATGCTGGCTTCATGCAAAAGATATCCCAAGGTCCTTTTGGGCGGAGGGGATGTCTTGTGCTGCTTATGTCATCAACCGGATGCCACTCAGCCCTATCAACATGAAGACTCCTGTTGAGTTGTTGCTAAAGGAGAAGCCGAGTGTTGGACACCTTAGGGTGTTCGGTTCAACGTGATACGTACATGTCCCGGATGCTCCACGGACTAAGCTGGATGCGAAGGCAATGAAGCTTGTCTTTGTTGGCTACGATGAGTGGAAGAAGGGATGGAAATGTATGAACCCTATGATGAAGAAGTTTGTGGTGTCAAGAGATGTTGTCTTTGACGAGCTGACGTCATATGGAGGTGGCTCGGTTGAGCTAACTGGAAGTAGCAAGGTTGATGAAGCACCAGTGGTGGCTGCTGAAGGCTTGGAAGAGGAGCTTGTTGTTTCACTAGCAGGTCCTGTTGCTTCTAACTCTGAGGCTGAGCCTTCGGGCTCAGGAAGCAGGGGGAGCACTGCTCAATGCTTGCCCCAAGTAGGAGTTGAGCCCGAAGAAGCAACGGAAGCAGTGAGCATGGAGCCGACCCTTCGGACATCAAAGAGGGTTGTTAAGCCACCGGCTCGGTATTGTGATGGGAATGCAGTGAGTTTTGTCTCCTGCTTCTTTGCAGGTCCTCTGGATAAGCGAGAGCCTGCAACCTTCAACGAGGCCACTGTAGTGAAGGAGTGGGAAGGTGCCATGAAGGAAGAGATTGATGCTCTAAAGAAGAATGAAACCTGGGACTTTATGCCCAAGGTTGATGACATTACTCCGGTTACTTGAAAGTGGGTGTATAAGTTGAAGAAGAAGGCTGATGGGAGCATTGAACGGTTCAAAGCTCGCCTGGTCTCTAGAGGATTTTCACAACGGTATGGAGAACACTATGAGGAGACATTCAGTCCAGTTGCAAAGATGACTTCAGTTAGAGTGGTGATCGCCTTGGCTGCTAGCAAGGGATGGAGGTTGTGGAAACTCGATGTGAAGAATGCCTTTCTTTACGGAGAGATTGACAAGGACATCTTCATGGATCAGCCGCTTGGTTTTGTCTCTAAAAAGCATCCGGACTATGTCTGCAAACTCAGGAAGGCTCTCTACGGGTTGAAGCAAGCTCCCAGAGCGTGGTATGGGAAGATTGCAGAGTACTTGCAATTCTGTGGATACCTTGCTTCCAACTCGGATTCAAGCTTGTTCGTCAAGAAGGGGGAGCTACAAGTCTTGGTCCTACTGTATGTGGATGACATGATCATCACAGGGAATTCGGAGGGGGAAGTAGCAAGGCTCAGGGTTGAGCTTGCTATACGCTTCAAAATAAAAGACTTGGGAGAGCTTCATCACTTTCTTGGTCTTGAAGTGGAGATGAAGGAGTGTGGGGTTCTCATTTGCCAGAAAGGGTATGCAGATCCCATTATGAAGCAGTTCGGCATGGGCGAAGGGAAGAAGTGCTCTACTCCACTTGAATCTGGGCTAAAGCTTCGACGAGATGAGGGAAGGCTTCTTCATGATCCCTTGGTGTTCAGGGCTCTTGTTGGGAGCTTGATTTACCTGACGATTACAAGGCCGGACATTGCTTATGTTGTTGGCCGAGTAAGTCATTATATGGCTGAACCAAGGCAATCTCATCTAGTGGTGGCAAAGAGTATTCTGAAGTATGTGAAGGCTTCTTCTGACATGGGACTCCTCTATGGAAGGGACTCGGAGTTTGCATTGCTTGGGTACACGGATTCTGACTATGGTGGTGATTCGGATGATCGGAGGTCTACTTTAGGTTATGTGTTCACTTGCGGTTCAGCTAGCATCTCGTGCTGTAGCAAGAAGCAGGACTCGGTGTCCGTCTCAACTACGGAGGTAGAGTATAAGGCTTCGGCCTTGGCTGCTCGGGAAGCCATCTGGTTGAGGAGGCTTATAGAGGATGTTCATGAAGAAGTGCAAGGGCCGACGTTACTCCGTGGTGACAATAAGAGTGCTCTCAAACTGGTTAACAATCCAGTGTGTCAAGCCAGGACCAAGCATATAGAGATTGATCACCATTTCATCAGGGAGAAGGTGTTGGAAGTATCTCTGCTAGTCGGGCATGTTCGGAGTGAAGATAATCTTGCTGACATCTTCACGAAGCCACTGTCGAAGGGGCCCTTTGAGCGCTTACGCAGCTTGCTGGGCTTGGTCACCACTTCCCACTTCAAGGGGAAGTGTTGAAATTTATGAAGTGGAAGTGGTTGACGGGACAGGCCTGGCGGCCTGGGCGGACAGCATTGGCGGACTAGGCGGACTTGGCGGACTGTTGTGTGCGGCCTGGTGGAAAGTCTAGTGGAAGCCGGCTGTTCTTCTGAGCGGGTTGCACAGGCGAAGTCCGCGGACTATGCGGCCTGGTATCTGCGGATAAGGCGTTGGCTGATTGGTTTTGCCAAGGAGCGGCCTGAGTGGGTAGAGGCTTGCGGGCTGATGCATTGCTCAGTGGTCGTGGTGCCAGCTTGCGCTGACTGGCGGTTTGTCTCATGTCCACGGAAAGCTTGCAGACTGATGTGTCCGTGGTATGGGCTGTTGCGGACTGGGCTTAGAGCTTGGCTGAGGCCTTGTCGAGCTCTGGTGGTACAGCAGGCGCTTTGTTGTGTAGGCCGTTGGCGGACTGGTGTGTGGAGTCCGAGAGATGGCTGCTGCGTTGGGCAGGTGTGCGAGTAGCTGGCGGACTGCTGGCGGTCTGTGCTAGGTTGTTTGGCGGACGGGAGCTTATGTCTGCCATGCTCGAATTGGCCTTTGATGGTTTTGGACTTGGTCACACTTTGTTCCAAGACCATGGTGTCCGCCGTATCCACCAAGTCCGCTGTTGAGCGGGAAGACTTGCTATCTGCCTTTGGTCGTGGACTTGTGGCGGATTGAGGCTTGAGTCTTGCGGACTGCCTGGGGTTTGTTCGGACAGCCATTGAAGGGGGGTTGCTGTCCTGCAGTGGTTGGTGGTAGGCTTTGAGGGCTGATGCCTTGTCTGCATAGCTTAGGCGGACTGAAGTGGGTTCGCCATTGTTGCCTTGCTCCTGGCGGTTTCCTTGGTATCCGGCTAAGTCCTGTGGACTCGGCGGACGGTGTTTTGCTATCGCGCGATCTGGGGTGGTGTCTATACCTCTAGGGTGGTTCCCACACTCCTCACCTCGCTTATAAATAGGACCCCCCTGGCAGGTCTACAGTAACTTGAGTGAACAGTAAGTTGGGTTCGGCGAGGTGTTGCGGTCTCAGTTTTTATGTTCGCGCGGATTGTTTCAGGGCTGACGGTTTGCTGTGTGCAGGTCGCGCGGGTATCTTCAAGGAGTCAGGAGTTTGGCTGTGACTTCGGTCAAGTACTTGGAAGTTGTGCGGTCTCTGCGAATTCAGCAGGAGGTTGCTCTGCGGCTTGTCAGCTCTGTTTCATCTTTGCCAGCTTCAATAACCTGTCCGCCGGCTTCAGGTGGGTAGGGGGTGTGTTCCTCAGTACAGCTTCAGCAGGAGACGAATAACGATGTGTCCGCGTGGCCTCGCGGCTTCGGCGGACTCCGTGGCTATTCGGCGGATTGCAGCTAAGCTCGGGAGACTTCGGCGACCTCGGCGACCTCGGCGGACTCTGGTGTTGTCCGCCCGGCTTGTGTTTTGGTGCTTTCTGTTTACAGATGTTTATACTAGCGAAATCATGTCTCGCTACGTATACCTCGCATTGTAAAGAAGTGAATGTATAAAAGATCTGCTTGTGCTTCCATTGTTTGTTGGATTAGCCTTGTTCCTTGATTTTCCGCTGGTTCAACGTGAGAACTGGGTTGTGCCGAAGATATTAATTTGGCGTTTGGGCTACCTTGCTTACTAATACTTGTGGTTTTATATGTTGAATTCTATGAAGTGAAAGTGGGTGAATGGAAGGCTTGGGAAACCTATCCGCGCGGACTACGCGGATAGGGTTGGCGGACTGCTAGGTCGGCAGGGATGTTGCAGGAGGTTTGCTCTGTGGCGGCCTGGGCGGTCTGTTCTCGCGGACTACGCGGACAGCAGCAGCGGTCTGACAGGCCAGTGTATGCTCAGCAGGCGGTTGACTCCCAGGAAGTAACCGGGCGGATAGGAATGCTATCCGCGGAGTCCAGCATGAAGCGGACTGAAGAACTGGAGCTCGGCAGACCGGTTTGGCAGTTGCCTTGGTCTTGCTCTGGTGCAGTGGGAAGCCGCGGAGACCGCCGGTCAGCGCGGACAGAAACTGGAGGTCGCTCGGTATGGCGGGCTAGATCCAGTGTCCGCCAGTAAGTGCGGACTGGCCCTTGTGGCCAGTGGACTGGACTTGGTGTCATCTGAACCAAGTCCAGGATGGCTTAGTCCGGGGAGAACGCGCAGTGGAGCGCGGGCTGGTTTCTCAGTCCGCCAAGCGTAGTAGAAGTGTTGTTGCCTTGTTTGCTAGCTTGGGGAAATGCGGACTGGAGAATTGCTTGTGCAGGAGCGTGCGGACTGGAGCCAGAGTCCGCTGAGTCCGGTTTAGCCTTGTGATGAGGTTATGGACTCAGGAGTTGCGAACTGGAGTCTGCTGTTAGCAGACTGGATTGGCGTGTCCGCTAAGTCCGGAGGTGCCTTGGAAATGAGGCAATGGACTTGGGATATGCGGACGAAAGCCGGGTGTCCGCTGAGTCCGGCAGGTGCCTTGATGGCGAGGCTGCGGGCTCGGGTTTTGCGGGCTGATGCCTTGTCCGCAGAATGGCGGACACGGCTGTTGTGGAGTCCGGCTGTGGTGGTCCTGGCTTGGCCTCTGGCGGCAAGGCGGGCTGGATATTGGAGTCCGGCCTTGGAGAAGCTGGGGCGGACTGGCTATCTGCACAGGAGCGGCGAACTGAAATGTGTGTCCGCGGGCTGGCGGACACACTTGTTCTAGCTGCGAGATGTGGCGGTGATCCTATCGGCTAGGGCGGTGACCATACTCATCGTCGTGCCTATAAATAGGACCCATGTCACATCAGGAGAAACTGACCTAGACCGAAGTTGTGCGGATAGCGCTGGAAAGCCAGGACTTGGCTCTGATTGCGGTCAGGGACAGTGCGGACTCTGCGGTTAAGCAACAGGCGGTAAACAGCAGGTCGCGGATTGCGACCAGGCGGTCTTCTCTTTGGCAACTTGGTTCGGGGTTCAGGAAGTCGCCTGCTTCAGGCGGACTGTTCCATTCGGTGACGCAGCTTGTGCGGTCTGGCGGCTAGGCGACCTCGCGGTCAGGCGGCCTGCAGATCGGCGGTGAAGAGCTAAGCATTGGAATAAGGGTGAGTCCGCGCGGCTTGGGTTGCGGTCTGGCGATCTGGCGGACTGAGCGGACTCCACAGCAGTAGGTCGGCAGCTTGTTGATTGAGTCCGCGGGGCTTGTTTTTTGTTCTTGTCTTTGTGACTGTCTCTGCTCTCCCGGTGTTGGGTTTTGGTGAAGCATGTCTCGCCATGTATGTCTCGCCTTGTAAAGAAGTTTGCTCTTGATCAATAAAGAAGCTTGTGTTGCATGTGTTGCTGGTTGTTACTGCTTTGTTGAGATAACCCCTGCTAACTCCACGATCCGGGAAAACTTTCAACATTATAAGTGGGCGTATCATCCTTCGATTTGTTGAGTGTTCAACAGGGTATCCAAGGGGCGTCTGCGGTTTGTTGAATTTTAACATGGTATCAGAGCGAGGTTGTTGGAGTGGTCAAGCCGTGCTCAATGGAAGTAGTTGGTCTTCTGAAGAGGAAACCAGTGGTAGAACCATGGCAGTGGAGGATGCAAGTTGTCTTGGAATTGATCTTCTTACAGAGACGAACTGTGAACGGTGGAAGTCCTGTATGAATAGCTTTCTTCTTGGCGAGGACCTTTGGGAGGTTGTATGCGGAGCAGGAAGACAAGAGGATACTGCTGGCAATGCTGAGGCGATGAGAGCTTGGAAGGAGGCAAATGCGAAAGCGGAGTCTATTCTCAAGCAGGTGATCTCATCGGAGCTCTTGGACCACATCAGTGGATGTCGGTCAGCTGCGGAGGTCTGGACTTCCCTTGATGGGTTGTTCAGGAAGAAGGTGAAGGTTGCTGCTGAAGTTGGTCCCTCTACTTCATATCAGGAAGAAAGGAGTGTTTCTCCTAGGCGTGATAGGAAGAGGAAGGAAGGACCAAGGTGCTATAAATGCAAGCAGCAAGGTCATCTTCGGAAGGAGTGCAAGGTTGTCTTGCTCTCGGCGAACGTAGCTCATATAGGGAGGAAGGAGAAGAACGTGGTTGGGATATCAACTAGTTCTGGAGTTGATCGGATGAATGCCAGTGATAGTGCAGCTATCTGGCATGAAAGACTGGGGCATGTAGGGATGGACAAGCTGAAAGCAATGGCGGAAAGAAGACTCGTAAGAGGCATGCCTAGATTGTCATCCTATGGCGATGGTCAGGGGTGTGCGGGATGTCAGGAAAGTGGAGCCTATCGCTTCATGGTTGACAAAGCACAATCCAGATGTAATGCACCATTGGCGGTTGTCCATTGTGCTCTGGTGGGACCGACCGTCACGGCCAGTCTTGGAGGCAGCAGGTTCATGCTGATATTGGTTGATGACTATTCTGGGTATACTTGGGTATACTTTATGAAGAAGAAGTCCAACATGGTACGCTTGTTTGTGGAGTTCAAGAAGCTTGTGGAAGGCCAGCTTGGCCGGAGGATCAAGGTGTTGAGGACAAGTATCGGTGGTGAGTTTGGCTCAACCGAGTTCTCACGCTTTTGCAGGAAGCAAGGGATCCGGATGGAGCTTTCTTGTGGACATAATTCACAACAGGGTAGTATTGCAGCTCGGATGATCCGTTGGTTAACGGAGACCTGCAAGTGTTGGCTTCAGAGTAAAGGCGTTCCGAAGGCTCTTTGGGCGGAAGGAATTGCCTGTGCTGCTCATGTCATCAACTGGATGCCTCTTAGTCCGATCATAATGAAGACTCCTTATGAGCTGATGTTCGGAGTGAAGCCCTCAGTGAAACACCTTCGGGTGTTTGGATCTACCTGTTATATACATTCTCCGGTTGCTCTCAAGACAAAGCTAGTCTTTGTTGGGTATGATGAGCAGAGAAGAAGATGAAGGTGTATGGATCCTGCGACGAAGAAACTCATAGTGTCTAGAGACATTGTTTTCGATGAGTTGACGCCGTATTGGGGTAGCTCTTATGTGGAGCTAGAGCTAAGCAGGTCAGATGGTGGGCATAAGGAGGCTGCTGCTAAGGAAGTGGAGTTGCCTGAGTCACCAGGTGCTCCAGGTTGTTCTAGCTCCGGGGCAAAGGCGTTAGAGTCGGGAAGAAGGGGGACCGATGCTCCAGGATCTTCTGGCTCGAAGGCGGAGGCTTCCGGTTCAGGAAGCAAGGGGAGCGATGTTCCAGACAGTTCTTGTTCAAGAGGGGAGTCTTCTGGTTCAGGTAGCAGGGGGAGCATTGCTCCAAATGCTTTTGGTTCCAGTAAGGAGGCGTCTTGTTCAGGGAGCAAAGGGAGCATTGTTCCGGGTTTGCCCGGGAACGGAGCTGGTTCAATAGCAGCGGAGGTGGTTAGCCATGATCAGGTTCTTCGGAGATCGAAGAGGATCAGTAAGCCACCAGCTCGATATAGTGAAGGGAATACGGCGGACTTGGTTCCGTGTTTCCTTGTTAGCCCTCAGGTCGAGCAAGGTACTTCTGGCTACTAGAATCAAGGAGGTGGTTGACACCAAGTCTGAAGAGGTGACTTCTCTCAGAGGCAACGAGGCTTGGACTTCAGTGTCCAAGGAAGTTGGTGATACTCCTGTGATGCAAGAGTGGAGGTTGAAGCTAAAGAAGGCAGAGGGAAGCATGACTCCCTTTTGGAGATGCTGGAGGGCTCCCTCATGGTCCATGATATGCGGGGCGAGGACTATGTCTTTGACATCTCTTCGTAGATGCTATCGGAAGGACCAGGTGCAAGGTTACGGGAGCTGCTGGAGTTATTCACCACTTCTCACTTCAAGGGGGAGTGTTGAATTCTGTGAAGTGAAAGTGGGTGAATGGAAGGCTTGGGAAACCTATCCGCGCGGACTACACGGACAGGGTTGGCGGACTGCTAGGTCGGCAGGGATGTTGCAGGCGGTTTGCTCTGTGGCGGCCTGGGCGGTCTGTTCGCGCGGACTACGCGGACAGCAGCAGCGGTCTGACATGCCAGTGTATGCTCAGCAGGCGGTTGACTCCCAAGAAGTAACCGGGCAGATAGGAATGCTATCCGCGAAGTCCGGCATGAAGCGGACTGAAGAACTGGAGCTCGGCAGACCGGTTTGGCAGTTGCCTTGGTCTTGCTCTGGTACAGCGGGAAGCCGCGGAGACCGCCGGTCAGTGCAGACAGAAACTGGAGGTCGCCCGGTATGGCGGGCTAGATCCAGTGTCCGCCAGTAAGTGCGGACTGGCCCTTTTGGCCAGTGGACTGGACTTGGTGTGATCTGAACCAAGTCCAGGATGGCTTAGTCCGGGGAGATCGCGCAGTGGAGCGCGGGCTGGTTTCTCAGTCCGCCAAGCATAGTAGAAGTGCTGTTGCCTTGTTTGCTAGCTTGGGGAAATGCGGACTAGAGAATTGCTTGTGCAGGAGCGTGTGGACTGGAGCCAGAGTCCGCTGAGTCCGGTTTAGCCTTGTGATGAGGTTATGGACTCAGGAGTTGCGGACTGGAGTCTGCTGTTAGCAGACTGGATTGGCGTGTCCGCTAAGTCCGGAGGTGCCTTGGCAATGAGGCAATGGACTTGGGATATGCGGACGAAAGCCGGGTGTCCGCTGAGTCCGGCAGGTGCCTTGATGGCGAGGCTGCGGGCTCGGGTTTTGCGGGCTGATGCCTTGTCCGCAGAATGGCGAACACGGCTGTTGTGGAGTCCGGCTGTGGTGGTCCTGGCTTGGCCTCTGGCGGCAAGGCGGGCTGGATATTGGAGTCTGGCCTTGGAGAAGCTGGGGCGGACTGGCTATCTGCACAGGAGCGGCGAACTGAAATGTGTGTCCGCGGGCTGGCGGACACACTTGTTCTAGCTGCGGGATGTGGCGGTGATCCTATCGGCTAGGGCGGTGACCATACTCATCGTCGTGCCTATTAATAGGACCCATGTCACATCAGGAGAAACTGACCTAGACCGAAGTTGTGCGGATAGCGCTGGAAAGCCAGGACTTGGCTCTAATTGCGGTCAGGGACAGTGCGGACTCTGCGGTTAAGCAACAGGCGGTAAACAACAGGTCTAGGTCAGGTAGCAGGGGGAGCATTGCTCCAAATGCTTTTGGTTCCAGTAAGGAGGCATCTTGTTCAGGGAGCAAAGGGAGCATTGTTCCGGGTTTGCCCGGGAACGGAGCTGGTTCAATAGCAGCGGAGGTGGTTAGCCATGATCAGGTTCTTCGGAGATCGAAGAGGATCAGTAAGCCACCAGCTCGATATAGTGAAGGGAATACGTCGGACTTGGTTCCGTGTTTCCTTGTTAGCCCTCAGGTCGAGCAAGGTACTTCTGGCTACTAGAATCAAGGAGGTGGTTGACACCAAGTCTGAAGAGGTGACTTCTCTCAGAGGCAACGAGGCTTGGACTTCAGTGTCCAAGGAAGTTGGTGATACTCCTGTGATGCAAGAGTGGACGTTGAAGCTAAAGAAGGCAGAGGGAAGCATGACTCCCTTTTGGAGATGCTGGAGGGCTCCCTCATGGTCCATGATATGCGGGGCGAGGACTATGTCTTTGACATCTCTTCGTAGATGCTATCGGAAGGACCAGGTGCAAGGTTACGGGAGCTGTTGGAGTTATTCACCACTTCTCACTTCAAGGGGGAGTGTTGAATTCTGTGAAGTGAAAGTGGGTGAATGGAAGGCTTGGGAAACCTATCCGCGCGGACTACACGGACAGGGTTGGCGGACTGCTAGGTCGGCAGGGATGTTGCAGGCGGTTTGCTCTGTGGCGGCCTGGGCGGTCTGTTCGCGCGGACTACGCGGACAGCAGCAGCGGTCTGATATGCCAGTGTATGCTCAGCAGGCGGTTGACTCCCAAGAAGTAACCGGGCAGATAGGAATGCTATCCGCGAAGTCCGGCATGAAGCGGACTGAAGAACTGGAGCTCGGCAGACCGGTTTGGCAGTTGCCTTGGTCTTGCTCTGGTACAGCGGGAAGCCGCGGAGACCGCCGGTCAGCGCGGACAGAAACTGGAGGTCGCCCGGTATGGCGGGCTAGATCCAGTGTCCGCCAGTAAGTGCGGACTGGCCCTTGTGGCCAGTGGACTGGACTTGGTGTGATCTGAACCAAGTCCAGGATGGCTTAGTCCGGGGAGATCGCGCAGTGGAGCGCGGGCTGGTTTCTCAGTCCGCCAAGCGTAGTAGAAGTGCTGTTGCCTTGTTTGCTAGCTTGGGGAAATGCGGACTGGAGAATTGCTTGTGCAGGAGCGTGTGGACTGGAGCCAGAGTCCGCTGAGTCCGGTTTAGCCTTGTGATGAGGTTATGGACTCAGGAGTTGCGGACTGGAGTCTGCTGTTAGCAGACTGGATTGGCGTGTCCGCTAAGTCCGGAGGTGCCTTGGCAATGAGGCAATGGACTTGGGATATGCGGACGAAAGTCGGGTGTCCGCTGAGTCCGGCAGGTGCCTTGATGGCGAGGCTGCGGGCTCGGGTTTTGCGGGCTGATGCCTTGTCCGCAGAATGGCGGACACGGCTGTTGTGGAGTCCGGCTGTGGTGGCCCTGGCTTGGCCTCTGGCGGCAAGGCGGGCTGGATATTGGAGTCCGGCCTTGGAGAAGCTGGGGCGGACTGGCTATCTGCACAGGAGCGGCGAACTGAAATGTGTGTCCGCGGGCTGGCGGACACACTTGTTCTAGCTGCGGGATGTGGCGGTGATCCTATCGGCTAGGGCGGTGACCATACTCATCGTCGTGCCTATAAATAGGACCCATGTCACATCAGGAGAAACTGACCTAGACCGAAGTTGTGCGGATAGCGCTGGAAAGCCAGGACTTGGCTCTGATTGCGGTCAGGGACAGTGCGGACTCTGCGGTTAAGCAACAGGCGGTAAACAGCAGGTCGCGGATTGCGACCAGGCAGTCTTCTCTTTGGCAACTTGGTTCGGGGTTCAGGAAGTCGCCTGCTTCAGGCGGACTGTTCCATTCGGTGACGCAGCTTGTGCGGTCTGGCGGCTAGGCGACCTCGTGGTCAGGCGGCCTGCAGATCAGCGGTGAAGAGCTAAGCATTGGAATAAGGGTGAGTCCGCGCGGCTTGGGTTGCGGTCTGGCGATCTGGCGGACTGAGCGGACTCCACAGCAGTAGGTCGGCGGCTTGTTGATTGAGTCCGCGGGGCTTGTTTTTTGTTCTTGTCTTTGTGACTGTCTCTGCTCTCCCGGTGTTGGGTTTTGGTGAAGCATGTCTCGCCATGTATGTCTCGCCTTGTAAAGAAGTTTGCTCTTGATCAATAAAGAAGCTTGTGTTGCATGTGTTGCTGGTTGTTACTGCTTTGTTGAGATAACCCCTGCTAACTCCACGATCCGGGAAAACTTTCAACATTATAAGTGGGCGTATCCTCCTTCGGTTTGTTGAGTGTTCAACAGGGTATCCAAGGGGGCGTCTGCGGTTTGTTGAATTTTAACATTATACTCATGTTAGAGTAGTTCCGCCATCACCTTCTTTCTTTATACTCCCCACCTTCATTGTCTTCCCTTTCTATCTCCCTGCTCGGTGCCTATGAGTCATTGGTAGAGGTGTCGGGGATGATAGGACTTAGTCTTTTTGACTAACGGCCGTTGAAAAAATCAATTTAGGGGATCGTGGAGCCGAACTTGGAGATGCAGCCCCAAAGGTCGGTGCACTTAGAGACTATACAGTCTAGCACGGGAGTTCAGGCATCAGGGACAGTGAGTCCCGATCATTAGTAGTTGCTATAGATTTGCTTCTGCATTGAGTGACTTGTAGTGATGGTCATGATGTATCGGGCAGGAGACCTCTAATTAGTACTTTGATTTATCGTTATAGTGGACTCTCCCTTTGTGGGGATTTATTTTATATTCATGTGATTTCTTGTGAACCAGTATTTTTGTTCCACTTTACTCTTTGTACTTACTCTTCTCTTCTACTATCGGCGACCTTCCCGGGTGTGTAGGTATCACCGCAAAGCGGCAATTCTGTGCATAAGACCTTGTTGGTTTTGAAAAAAAGGGGTCTTACTGGACTGACATCCACTCTCTAGACATAAACCGTCCGTCTTAATCTGATACGATCGACCTTGGCATGACATGATAGAGGACAAACTGCTCCACGAACTTCGGCACCAAATCGCTGACCGTAGCGTCCTTCCTGATCGGAATGAGCCTGACCACCTTCATCAAACTATTGACGATGACCTATATCAAATCATTCCCCGCATACGATTGGGGCAGCCAATGAATGAAATCTATGGCTATGTCCTCGAACATCCACTCCGACACTGGTAGTGGTTGCAATAATCTGGTCGGACAATTGCACTCCGCCTTTACGAGCTGGTGATAACTCTAATTATATCATTATTTTTATATAGATTTTATTTAATAAATAATAATATTATAATAATATTTTTGTAATTATATTTCTAATTGTTTTCTTTTTTATATTTCTGGTCAATCTGTGTTGTGAATATCAATTTGGTGCTTGTAGAATTTATTAGGAGATGAAATGGAGAAGAGCTGGAAAAATCTCAAGAACAAGCCCCGATCACTGGCGTGACCTTCAGGTCATGGGTGTGACAAGCAGGCGTGACACTCCAAGAACTCCAGAAATCATTGCCACGTCAGATTAAAGCTATACACCCAAGTCATGGGCGAGACCTTCAGGACACAGACGTGGCTTTCAGGCGTGACTTCCAGTTATGTCGCGTTTAAAGTATCCAGTTTCAGATCCAACCGATTTTCGGCTTACATGGCCTAGGTCACGGGCGTGACCTAGGGGCTTGACTTCCCACAACAGCCATAGTTTAATTGCCGTCATTTCCAGATCCTGCTGTTTCCAGTAACAGTATAGACACGCCCTAGGTCACGGGCGTGAGCAACGGGCGTGACCCGCATAACGACAATTTTGGCAGTTTTTCTCCCAACGTTCCCGGGCTTTCAAGATGAGTGTTCTGAACCTTACACGCCCTAGGTCACGGGCGTGACCTTCCAGAAATTTGCCAATAAATTCCAGACAAAGCCAGATGTTGAGGGGGCATATAGGGAGTTAGATTTAGTAGTTTATATTCCGTCTTTTCTCTTTTCTTTCTTGTTTTTTCAATTTCATAGAATAGTTTGCTTTGCTTTTATTTTAATTCAAGCACTTTTATTTTCCATCATGTCTCCCTTTTTTTGTATTTCTTTTATGAGGTCAAGTAGCTAATTTCATTAGCACTTGATCATGACAACCTTTAGAATAAAATAATTTTCTTTTTGTCAAACTCTTTTAATTTTTTCACTTCAATCTATCTTTGATTTAATTATTTTCAACCATAGTTCTGTATTCTAGATTTACCGAGAGGTTGTGGATACGGGTAGAACACTCAAAGGTAGAAGGATTTGCATGCACTCCTTGAGAGACGATGACATGGTTCTTTCTAATTGGAGTCAAGTCCAATAGAGGGGTTCAACGCCTAAAGCAAGCTTAGGGGTTTCGACTGGTCAAAAGGTTTTAATCGATCAACCTAAGGTTAGTCAAAAGCATGAGCTCGAGAGAGATGCTTTTGTACTTTATGAACATCCATGGTTGATGTAGGCAATTTAGAAGTTTGCTTTTATGAAAAGTTTATTTTAATTCAAAGTAAGTGTAGATTAAGTGATAATCTTACTTCATAGTTTTATTAATTTTCTATAGTTATTTAACGATAAAATAATATTAATTCGCTTGAGTAGGAGTACTCAACAGACACCGAAGAATACGACATTTGATATTCTTAAAATATCTTATACTATGAATGATAGGTGCTCTTGCCTATAGTTCGTATAATTTGGAGATATTACTAATCCTAAATTTTATCCATAAAGTTTTTGGAGCCGTCCCGTAGGAGCTATTTTTGTTGATATTTTGAAAACGCGAATTGTATTAATTTTATCATTCTCTTTCTCTACTCCTATTCATGTTTTCATTTTCATTTTCAAATTCTATTCTATTAAGTACCAGTTGTTCTATTTTCTGTTTACAAAGGAAAATGTTATCTCAGCTGCTCGCTAAGATTGCCGAGCTTACACACAAAGTTAATCTTTTGCAAGTCGCAAGACAGCGCCAATTTTTATGTACTTTTTGTGGTGGCCTCATCGGAGTAAGGAATGTTATTGTAATTTTTATTTTCAGAATTATTCTTATAATTTTGTTGATAATTCTGAAAATAATTATTCCTACTTTAATGACAATCTTTTTTCTAATTTTCATGAAAATATCCTTTTAAATACTTTTTCCAATTTTAATGAAAATAATTTTTCAAATTTTAATGGAAATCATTTTGATAATTTTCATGAAAATTTTTCGAGCATTAATGCGAACAATTTTTCTAATTTTAGAAATTTTCCTTCTTCCTCGGATGTTGATTTCTGGCATGATCCCCCAGAAAGATTTCCGAGTAATGAGGATATTTATTTAGATCTGACTTTTTATTATTCTTTTTCCACACTACAAGCTTTCTCTCCTAATTTTGGGGATTTTTCTCAATTTCCATTTGATTCTTCTCCCCAAATGTGGATGAGACTTTTATTACTTTTAGTGATTTTTCTCCTTCTTCGGATAATATCGCTAATGAGGAACATGACTCTTCTTGTCCCCCCCATAGTTGCTTATACCGAATAAGAAGAAGAACTTTTATTTCAAAAATTGTTCAATGTATGAACGCATTGGGAGGAGTAGAAGAAGAGCATGTTACTCCTCCTACTACAAATTTTTCTAATCTTTATGAATTTCCCGACACAATTTATAAATATTTAGGCGCGAAAATTTATGAACCTGATGCATCCGATGATTTAATTTTCAATCACTCTACGAAAGAAAAATTAATTTTAGAAAATAAACAAAAGAAGCTTGATTAATTTCTTTCACGTGACCGTCCTCCGTGTGAAATTGTTTCTAAGACATTTATTTTTTATTTTTCTTATTCTAATGATTTTCATGTAGACGATGAGCCATTGCAATCAAATGTCGTCAACGATCCATTTATCGCTCATATACAAAAATTCACATCACCTCAGGTTTGTATAGGTGATTTGAATTTACATTTTCAAGTCAATCACAAAGAGAAAAATCAAGAATCAAGAGGAGTCGGGCGACCAACTTAAACACATACGTCGAAATGCGAATAAAGGGAGTTGCCCGTTCATTTTAACTTTTATTTTTCCTTATCCTAACAGAAACTGTCTAGCTTAAAGACAGAAAAAAGAAAAGTGCTCTTGGGAGACACCCCTTAGTTATCCTTTATTTTCTTGTTTTTAATTTTCTATGCTATTTTAGTTATTTTCTCCCCTCTTACTTGGCTTATAAACATTGGGGACAATGTTTACTTTAAAGTATGGGGGTGAGATCTCATTAGTGGTTCACATTTTCAAAAAAATGAAAAAAAATATGTTTAATTTTAAATTTTTGATGCGTTTTAGGGGAAGTGTACTGGGCACACAAGTAATATAAAATGCACGATTTTTCCCACGTATCGATCTCTCAAAGAACACAGTAAGGTGGAGTTAATTTTGACTAGGATTTGAGATTGAAGTCCTTAGGTCGGTGTTTATGAAGGAGGTTTTGATTGTTTGCTGAAAAAGAAAGTAAAACACCAATAACCTACTCCTATGCAATGTCGCTATGCAATGCTTCGTCAGGCGGATGGAAAACTACACGGGCCACTATGCATCGAATCGCTAGGCGGATGGACTATTAGGCTTGCGGATAAGGTGGTGAGAACGGCAGAATGAGGGTTGTAAGCACCTATTCGCTACGCACGCCACTAGCAATTGCTAGTGCACTACTGTGTGGTGGAGGATGGATAAGGGCGCACCTCAAGCAAATAACATGAATATAAAATCACATAAACATGATTGTACACAAATGTATATCAAATTAAGCACACTGCTTCAAATACATAGAGATCAAACTACACTATCAACAACAAAATTAGAAGAGAGTGCAAAATCGACCGGATCTGAAGTCTTGCTGAGGATTGACGGAAGGAATCGCTAGATTGTCAATCTGCATCCAAGCTCGGTCCTCAACTACATCCGGGGTCTAGGAGGCTGTCACTAACTCCCAATGGACCCGTCTTCTTCGTGTCACGATCCAGTTAAGGATGACACAAACTCCTCTGAGCTTGATGATGAAATCTAGGTCAAACCCTTCTTGAAACTCAAGGATGAAGGAGGAGGCCGAGAGGAAGCTCTTGATTGAATTTGGCGTTGAAAGATTGCCCGGAGCCCCTCCCTATGGTGGAGGAAGAAGGAGATCGGCGGAACCCTCCTCGGAGACGAAAACGGTGGAGAAAATGTCCAGAATGCAGAATTACGGTGGAACTTGAGTATTTATAGATTGCAGAAATTATAATGCACACGATCAGTGGCGAACGACCAGTGGTCGTGCGCTAAGGAATCCACTGAGCATGCGCGTGTAAAAATACATGATCAGTGGCCTTTAGGCATAAATGGGCCCCAAACCTACCCAAAGCACCCACACAACCCCTGTACCTGCAGGAAAAACAAACCACTGATATGTGATGACAATCCAGGTGATCACAATAAGAAGTACAATCAATAAAAGTAACCAAAATACACAACCACGGGCATATAATTGCATTTCCTATAGAGAGAAAGATTAGATGAAGTATATATGATAACAAACTAAAAGTGAAGTGCTAGTGAAAGAAAACTAGCCCAGATGAGTCCGAAAATCAGTATATAAATAAGACTCATCACACCCCCAAACTTACCTGTTTGCACATCTCGAGCAAACAAAATCTATGCAGATAGGGAAAATAAACTAACTAACATAGAAATTGATATACAGAGTACCATGCGAAGTCACATTCTCACGCGCGTAAAAATATAATAGAGGAAATTTCTTAGTGCACAAAATAGTTTATACTTTTCACAATGCGTATCAAGATTTTATTACTACTCAAAAATGGAATCACGGTGAATCTTCCATTCACACGTAGGGAGAAAGTAGGCAGGCCACTCAGGTGAGCATTGACAAAGACCGGGGCTCAAGATCATCTCCAAAGAAATCCATCAATGTCGGGGACCGTAAGCTTGCTCGTTCACACTCTCTCCATGGTACTATTTCGACTCAAGCGTGAATCCGTAGGACTTTAGGATAAGAGATGGGGTTTGGGTTTCGGTGAGGTAAACAAAGATAAATAAGAAAGCTACACACCTAACCCAAATGAGCTAGCATAAAAAAGAATCTATCCGCTAACCAAAATACATGCGGCTACACAACACAACCAGACTTAATTTTTAAAATATGGGTGTGTGCACCGCCTACTCCAAATACAATCTCATCTCAAATAGAATTTTCAATTATACCTTTTCTTTTCACTTTTCTTTTTCACAATTAATTTTTAGCAGTGATTTGAATTTTCACAATGTCGTCAACGATCCATTTGAAGCACATCCACATATTCACAATGAATATCACCACATCAACAACCCAAAATGTAAATGTAAAACACTAAAACTCGACTTTGGTGTGCGACTAGGATTGGCTATGAGGCTTTGGTGAAATAATGGTGGAGCTCAAAAGAAGGGGTAGGCACAACGGTTCTAGCGTTGATAAGATGTTAGGAATGGTACAAAGCTCAACCGGGCCAAAATGATGTGTTACATTATGCTCATGCTTGACTAACCATGCACCAATGCTTCGACAGTAAATTAGGGCAAGTTCTTAGCCACCGAGAAAGATGATCCTTCCTCCCGACTCGAGCAAAACGAGTCTATTGATGACTACACACATCCCTTCACTACTGTTTGATTCACACTGGATTCGCCAATTTTTGAGTAGAATAAATAGTATTTACGAAATTAGAAAAATATAAAATACAAATATACAGAAAAATTAAATCTACTCCAATTTCTACACAAGACGAGAGCACTCGACTAGGAGCACTACGGGCGTCAACATTTTACTCCGTCTTACAATCCTATGGCAGCGCAACAATTTTCCCAAATCATACAAAAGAAACGAGTTTAACACGCAGCAGACTAACAGCTAAGCACGCGCTCATGTGGGTGCAGTGGTGTGCGATGAAATGAACTAATCAAAATAAAACAATAAAAACTTCTAGTATGCAAATGAAATGTGCGCGTACATAAAGTAACAAATACTGGCTCTCCCCCAAACTTAAACTAAGCAACACCACATATGATATTGAAATTAAAATCAGATAAGAACAAGGGAAGAGGTTACCCAATGCTCAGCTAGTGAGCATACCAGAAGACACGTCAAAATACTGAAGCAGGTTCACCAAACGAAGAATCACAACCCAGCCAATACGAATTTGACATGAATACCTATAGGGGTGAGCTACGCAAAAACAAAAGAGAAATAGACAAAATACAAAGAAATTTAAAACTAAGATAGACATGAAAAATAAAAATGCAGGAAATGTAAGATAACTACTAGGGTTATTGTCCTCCCAGCATGACTAATTAAATTTTATACATTTCTAGCTAATGGTCCTATGAAAAGAAAAGTGCATAGGTAACTGTTCCATTATATGTTGCGGTAGCGAGTACCAATACAGAGATGGAGCAGTTACCCCTCTACCCAAATAATCATACCTGCTCCCCACATGCAGAGGAAATAGGAAGTAAGAAGAGGAGGATCACTGGTCCTCACTCATCTCACCAAAAAATAAATCCTTGCCCAGCAAGGTATCATCTACAGGGAGACGGCAGGAGGAGAAAGCAACTAATGGAGCTTCGTCAATAGAGGAGGAATCAACCTCCTTGAGAGAGAGGATGCTATCATCCAGGACTTGTGCTGAAATCTCCAATTCCTCCCGAAGCACCTGCCAAGACTCAAACAGCATAGGCTCAGATAATCAAAAACTAAAATAATCAAAAATAGGGGGTGTGGTCCGGGTCTCACTCCCAGAAGGACCCAATCATAGACCATCATCGTTGTCATATGAGTGATAGCGAGGGGAATCCAAGAGCTCGATGTCCTCGGTGGTGGTTTGGACCTCCTCATCCTATAAGGAAGTGAAAACTTCCTCAACGAAATGATCGCCTCATCATCCCACCTCGGAGCGTCATCATGTTCCAAGGTGTCACACTCTCCATATGAGAGAATAATGTCCTCGTCCCACATTGGCGCAACCTCAATCTCTGAATCACAATCTGGCATAACATCATCAATTGACTCACTAAAAATTGGGATAGTTAATTCTTGCAAAGAAAGCGGAGGAACAATAACATCAGAATAAAATATGTGCGGGTTCCTCCGGGGGTGAATCCAAAATAGGGTAACAATGAATAGGGAGAGATGGCACCACAATGTCGTCACACCGATCATCCAAAAGTCTGGTTGGTATATCTACAGCAGTCCCCCATATATAAGTTGGTACTGCGAATACATCATCAGAATCAGAAGGGGCAGCCAATTGAGAGGTGGATGGAATGAATCGGATACCCGATTCATCATACTCGAACTGGCGCTGAAATTCTGTGCAATCTTTCAACATTTACTCGGTGGTACGAACACACAAATACCATTATCCATTACTCCTAAGTCCTGGTGGGACCAGAGAGGAAAAATAAAAATGTGAAGGCGTAGAAGAGAAGTGAGCATAAGACTTGGGTATTGTGTATGAAGTACCATAAGAGGACAGTGCTGCATACACTGAACCGCGAAAAGTATGCTCAATATCTTCAGTCGGGCACTCATCACTACCATGCCTATAATCCCCGCATCATCTGCAACGGATATTCATATAAGAAAACACGGTGCAACAATTAATAATTCACCAACAGAAATATTCTAAGCAAAAATTAACTACACACTAGTAGATAAAATAAATGGAATGCTAGTAGCTGAAAAATTAAAACTAGGAACAAAGAAAAATAAGCAACAAATTCTAAAAACTAAAGCGAAGAAGAAACATGAAATGAACAAATGGAAAAGGGTTTCTATCTCCTATCTCCCTCCCCAAAAACTCACACGACTGTGTTTCCCAGCAACGACGCCAAAAACTTGATGTGGTTTACGACAAGTGTACCGGTCGCACAAGTAATATAAAATGGGCGAATTTTCGTAAGTATCGATCTCTCAAGGAACACAGTAAAGTGGAGTTAATTTTGAGGATGACTTGATATTTAAGTACTTAGGTCGGTGTTTACGAAGAGAGTTTTGATTATTTGCGGAAAAAAAAATTAAAACACTAATAAACTACTCCTATGCTATGTCGTTATGCAATGCTTCGCCAGGCGGATGGAAAACATCATGGGCCGCTACGCACCAAATCGCTAGGCCGATGGACGAGTAGGCTTGCGGATGAGCTGGTTAGAATGGCAGAATGAGAGTTGTAAGAACCTCTTCGCTACGCACGCCACAATCAATTGCTACTGCGGCATTATGTGGTGGAGGGTTGATAAGGGCACACCTCAATCGAATAATGTGAATATAAAATCACATAGACATGATTGTACACAAACATATATAAACTTAAGCACACTTCATCAAATACATAGAGATCAAACTACACTATCAACAACAAAATAAGAAGAGAGTGTGAAATCAACCGGATCTGAAGGAATCCGCGTCCAAGCTCGGTGCTCAACTGCGTCCGGGGTAAAGGAGGTTGTCACTAACTCCTAATGGACCCGTCTTCTTTGTGTCATGATCCGGTGAAGGATGACACAAACTCCTTCGTGCATGATGATGAAAGCAAGGTCAAACCCTTCTTGAAGCTCAAGTATGAAGGAGGAGGCCGAGAGGAGGCTCTGGCTTGAATTTGGCGTTGAAAGCTTGCCCAAAGCCCCTCCCTACGGTGGAGGAAGGAAATTGGCAGAACCCTCCTTGGAGATGAAAACAGCGGAGAAAATGTCCAGAATGTGGAATTAGGGTGGAATCTGCATATTTATAGATTGTAGCAATTATAACGCACACGATCAGTGGTGCACGACCGGTGGTCATGCGCACTGTGTCCAATGATAGTGCGTATTGGCATGGTAGAACCTGGTAAAAAAATGGAATCAATGCACACGATCAGTGGCGCACGACCAGTGGTCGTGCACTAAGGAATCTACTGAGCGTGTGCGTGTGAAAACACACTATCAGTGGCCCTTAGGCATAAATGAGCCCCAAACCAACCCAGAGCACCCACACAACCCCTGTACCTGCAGAAAAAACTAACCACTGATATGTGCAGACATTCCAGGCGATCATAATAAGAATTACAATCGATAAAAGTAACAAAAATACACAACCACGGGCCTATAAGTGCACTTCCTATGGAAATAAAGATTAGATGAAATATATACGATAACGAACAAAAAGTGAAGTGCTAGTGAAAGAAAACTAGCCCAGATGAGTCCGAAAATCAGTATATAAATAGGACTCATCAATTTTTAATTAGAGGAACATTATTTCTTTATTTATTCACATGCAAAATCTCTAGTATTTCATCTTTTACATAGTGTTTAGAAATTTTCATGCTTTATTTGAATTTTCAATTTTGGTGTAGAATTGTTGGCCAGGATGTGTTCCTAGTTAAGTGCACATGTAGGTAGATTTTTTTTTTTAGAATTAAATATTTAGCACACGATTAGATTTCTATTTTCCTAATGCGTAAAAATAGTGTATTATACTTTTACTTTGAAACCGACAAAAATCGAAAAATGATTTAGGTGAGCACGTCGAATTCTACTAGAGAGATATTTCATGAATCAAGAGAGAGGTATTCTTTCTCGATGTCTAAAACTTCCCTCTAGCTATTCTCAAGACTTGCATAAGTTAAACTCATTAGCATTAATAGGATTTAGGCATTTCATTTTGCCAGTTTGAGCCTTTAAACCCGTACCTAACATTATTATCGTTGCTAAACCACTTTGATCATATTACCCTACCTTTTGTTTTAGCTCCAACAAAAATTATTTCACCAAAGCCTAAAAGACATCCTAATCACACACCTAAGTTCAAGCTCGATAAAAGTTATATGAAAAATGTTTTATGAGGATTCATCTTAAATTTGGTGTCTATTTTTATTGAAAAAGAGAGCTGATTTTATTTCTCCTTCCTTAAAAAATATTACAAAAAATCTTTAAAAGGGGAAGAAAGAGAAATAAAAATAAAAAAAATGTCTGAAAAAAGGAAAAAAAGGGGTTTGGGAAATTGGATATCTTTTTAAAGCCATGATTATTTTGTACGAGCTCTCTTTAGGTCTAGGTGTGACTAGTCGTTGTATTTATCCTCGATTATCCACACCAAAACTTAAGCCTACCTTTCAGCCTAGTTAAGTCCTATTGGTTTATGCTTATAAGTTTGACTAGTGTTGTGGAGAGAGTGTGAAAGGCAAGCCTATGACCATCGACATTGATGGATTTCTTTGGATGGTATCTTGATCTTTATTTTGTGTAATGTCAATCTTAGTACGCACGCTACCCTCTCTCTTAATAATATTTTATGATTTACGGGATTTTCAATTTTAAAAGTGGAAATAATAAGTGGAAACGCATTCTAGAAAAATAAAAAAAAAATTGTATGCTAAGTCGGTATTTCTACTAAAATAGCTACGCACATAGGCATAAGACTTTCCATTTTATGCCTAATGTTCAATTTTCTTTTCTTGCATTGAAATTTTTCTTCTCCCTATGGACAGTTGTTTGCTCGGGATGAGCAAACGAGTATGTATTTGGGTATTTAATAACTCTAATTATATCGTTATTTTTATATAGATTTTATTTAATAAATAATAAGATTATAATTATATTTTAGTAATTATGATTCTAATTGTTTTATTTTTATATTTCAAGTCAATCTGGGCTGGGAATATCAATTTGGAGCTTGTAGAACTTATCGGGAGATGAAACAGAGAAGAGCTGGAAAAATATCAAGAACACGCCCCGGTCTCGGGCGTGACCTCCAGGTCACGGGCGTGACAAGCAGGCGTGAACCTATAGGAGCTCTAGAAATCATTGCCCCGTCGGATTAAAGTTACATGCCCAAGTCATGGGAGTGACCTTCAGGTCACGGACGTGTCTTTCAGGCGTGACTTCCAGGCATGCCATGCTTAATGTCGCCAGTTTCAGATCCAGTCGATTTTTGGCTTACACGCCCTAGGTCACGGGCGTGACCTAGGGGCATGAATTCCCACAACAACTAGAGTTTAATTGACATCATTTCCAGTTCCTGCCATTTCCAATAACAGTGTAGACACGCCATAGTTCATGGGCGTGACCTAGGGGCATGACCTACAGAACGACAATTTTGGCAGTTTTTCTCCTAACGTTCCCGGGCTTCCAAGACGACGGTTCTAAGCCTTATACGCCCTAGGTCACGGGCGTGACCTATGGGCGTGACATTCTAAAAATTTGCCTATAAAATCCAGACAAAGCCAGAAACTGAGGGGGTATCTAGGGAGTTAGATTTAGTAGTTTACATTTCATCTTTTCTCTTATCTTTCTTGCATTTACAATTTCATAAAATAGTTTGCTTTGCTTTTATTTCAATTCAAGCACTTTTATTTTCCATCATTTCTCTCTTTTTATGTAGTTCTTTTATGATGTCAGGTAACTAATTTCATTATCACTTGATCATGACAACCTTTAGAATAAAATAATCTTCTTTTTGTCAAACTCTATTAATTTCTTCATTTCGATCTGTCTTTAATTTAATTATTTTCAACCATAGTTCTGTATCCTAGATTTACCGAGAGGTTGTGGATATGGGTAGAACACTCAAAGGTAGAAGGATTCGCATGCACTCCCCCAGAGAGGATGACATGGATCTTCCGGATTGTAGTCAAATCCAATAGAGGGGTTCACCGCCTAAAGCAATCTTAGGGGTTTCGACTGACCGAGAGGTCTTAATCGATCAACATAAGGTTATTCAAAAGCATGAGCTCGAGAGAGACGCTTTTGAACTTTAGGAACTTCCAGGGTTGAAGTAGGCTATTTAGATGTTTGCTTTTATGAAAAGTTTATTTTAATTCAAAGTATAGATCAAGTGTTAATCTTAGTTCATTATTTAATTAATTTTCTATCGTTATTTACCGATAAAATAATATTAATTTGCGTGAGTAGGAGTACTCAACAGACCCAGAAGAATACGACACTTGATATTCTTAAAATATATTATACTATGAATGATAGGTGCTCTTGCCTAGAGTTTGTAGAATTTGGAGATATTACTAATCCTAAATTTTATACATCAGCTGGCAAGACTCGCAATGCATCACGTAGTATGTGATATCTTTCTTCATGCCCGACCAATACATAGTCATCTTCAGATCCGCTGCCATCTTAGTGATACCCAGATGCACTAAGTATCGGCTGCTGTGTGCCACCGCCATGATATCCTCTCGTATCTGACCTCCTGTCGGTACATAAACTCTGCCTCTAAAGCAGAGTATCCCATCTCTCAGAGAGTAATCCCATGCCGTGCCTTCTTCCAAGGCCCTAAAAATCGGCTCCATCCTCATATCCAGCCTCTATATATCCCTGATACGATCCCGGATGTCCTCGGCCATGTCCACGACCTCCAAGCAGCCGAGAAGGTAGGGCATCATACAGTGCTAGATGTGGAGCTCCCTCAGGGGATAGTTCCTCCGAATATGTCCCGGCAGGTTGCACCGAAAGCATGTCAGTGCCTCCGCCACTGCCGTCGGCATCTCCCACATTTGCAATGGCTGAGGGGTGAACAACAACGGGTTCCTCTGCTACTGCCTGACCTCTTGGCGGGGTTGATCCTCGGTCCTTCTTTCCTCAATGACCCTACCTCACATCTTATATCTTTCTTGGCCATGTCGAAGATCCTGGCCAAGCTCCCATCATAAAAGAAGAGGAGGGCCTTCCTCATATCGTGGTCAAGTCCCTTGTATAACCTCTTTGTATAACCTGTGTCGTCCAGTTGGTATGAGTCCGCAAATCGGGCTAGATGTGTGAACTACCGGTAGCACTCCAACACTGTCCTGCTGCCCTGCCTCAACTGTAGGAACCTGTCCTCCAAATCATCCCACACCGACTGTGGTATAAAATTCTCCAATAGAGCTTCTCTGAACTCCTCCCATGAAATGTATGCGTAATCCACTCCAGCCAAGGTAGTGTCTAACAGTGACTTCCATAATCTCTTCGCGTGCAAATCCAAACAGGAAATTGCCAAGGCAACAGCCTCCTCCGTCGTTCATCGAATCCCAGCTAGCATCTAATAAATAATGTCCAGCCACTCCTCTATATGGACTGCTGACTCTGTCTCGAGGTAGGATGGAGGAGAAAGCCCCCAAAATACACTCAGCCAATTAGCCCCGGGATTTGGTAGTGGTGTCGGAGCATGCTAAGCCCTGAAGTCCTCCAGAATAGCTGTCAGTGTCTGTCCCATCTCCGTCTCCTGGAACGGAGTCGAAGCCGGCAGGGGTGGTACCATGTTCTGTGCCTGAGGTGTACCTTGCTGAGGGATAAGGTTTGTCGCAGGATACAAAGGAAAATTCCAATTGTGAGTTGATTTACAAATGGAAGTAATGAAAAATTGGACTTTTGCATGTGATTCCACTTATGGGGACACCATTTCTTCTACTGCTTGTTTGTCCTCAAACTGAGCTCCTGCGAGTTAGCCTACGGTTTTGTGGACTTATTTTCTTCGTATCGAGGTTACCTCTGATACCAGTGTGTAAGACCCAATTTTTTTAAGCGCCATCGGTTCTTACGCCGAGAATCGTCGTTTGTGGTGACACAAATACTCGGGAGGGTGGTCACTACAAAATGCCAATCCTGCCGGCATTAATGAACATCATAGAATTAGAAGTATAATAGTGAGGACAATCAAGTCAATCCACAAAGATCACTATATATATATATATATATATATATATATATATATATATATATATATATATATATATATATATATATATATATATATATACGAGCATGAATCACAGCAAAGTCCATAAAGATAAAGGTTCTGAAATAGAACAGTAAAGTAGAAATATAAATGGGCTCATGCCCGGTACATCATGACCTCACTACAACACTCTTGAGGAAGCTAAGTGATTGGCCCGCGAACAGACTCTTACTGTGGTTGGTTCGGTGAGTCGATCGCCGCGGGCTTGCTAGGGTAGGCAAGTGCACCTATCGCAAGTAGTACTCGATATTCGGGAGAATACCGAGGTCGTATTATTCCCGGGAACGGGTTGATTACCCCTACTCCTCCGAAAACACTATTATTTTACCGAAATAGAAGTTGAGGGTTTTAAGTAAAATAGGAACGAAAATAGATTTTAAGAAAGTAGACGATGAAGAGATAACTCCCGGTATCGAATTGCGTTAGGATTAAAAATAGATTTGAATAACTAGATATCTAAGGTTTCAATTTAATTAATGCGGAAACTTGGCCGTGGAGGTTCAAAATAATGAGCTCACCTATCTCTAGGAATATCGCTCACCTAGACATTAAGGCTATTCGACCGGGCTCTCGTCCGACGAAGGATTCCCCTTAATGCCCGCAGTATGCTAAGAACCCCGCTATTGGGTGGGGAATCCAATCCGGTGGAGTTAGCGCGCCTCCTCTCTCGAGGGTTAGTGCGGAACTCTATCTACCCAGGGGTGATCTGTCCATATGCACGGCCTCTCGGCTAGCTAGCGTATGGATAACGGAAATAGAGCCCACACATCGATATGTGGGTCTACGCGTCGTTAACCCGGGGTAAACCTTAAGTTTTTAATTAAATTGAAAAATTAGACATTTGGTTATTTAAAACATTTTAGATCCCAAAGCTCTTCGATACCGAGGGCTAAAAGCAATTAGCCACTCATCGGAATGGGGATAGCTTATATGATTGGTTGTGCGAGCGTCCTAAACTATTCGCTGAAAGGTTATAAAGAAAATAAGAAGAAAAGCAAAATAACCTAATTTTAGAAAAGTTATTACAAATAAACACACCCGCACTCATTCAAACATATAAAAGGAAGAAATAAAACTAATTTACACATAAGAGAAAATTGCATAATTGACATTTGCAGGTCCCACTCAAACGAGTGGGGGCGGGAAATAAAAGCTGAAAAGTGCATAATTGAAATTTGCAAGTCCCACTCAAACGAGTGGGGGCGAAAAATAAAAGCTGAAAAGTGCAAGTCCTACTCAAACGAGTAGGACTGAAATGAAAGCGAGTCCTACTCAAACGAGTAGGATAAAATAAATGCGATTACAGGGCTTTCTTAAATATTTACATCAAAATACAGTCCGACCATTTAACTCCTAGCGAGTAGGCGGAAAATCAAATCCAGCCATTTAACTCAAGTGAGTAGGCGGAAAAAAATAAAGATTGAAAATTACAAGTCCTACTCAAACGAGTAGGACTGAAAATACAGACCGGCCATTTAACTCAAGTGAGTAGGCGGAAAAATAAAACAACACACGCACTCTACTTGAATAAAATCCAGCCAATTAACTCAAATGAGTAGGCGGAAAAATAAAAACAACACACGCACTCTACTTGAATAGTAACTACTCACGCACTCGACATAAATAAACACACACACACACACTTGCATAATTTAACTTAGGAGCTGAAAAATATCTCATACACGCACACACTCGTGCTAAAATAATTGCAAAAATCAACGTTATCGAAAAATTAAAATGACTGCATTTCTACCGCTGGAATGCAGTAGAAATGCATAAAAAGGCAAAATAAAAATTGTTTGAGCAAAAAGTTTTCAAATTAAAGTGAGAAGGGCAAGTGCCCGAAAAATTAAAACGTTTACATTTTTACCGTTAGATTTTGATAGAAATGCTAAAAAAGTGAAAATAAAAATTGTTCGAGCGAAAATATTTTTTTGTAACTACTTAAAATGAAAGTTGATGAAAAATAAAAATAACAATTTATACATTACTATAGCCTTGAAAAATGGTTTAAAAAGAGGGAGTAAGCTAAAAAGAAGCAGTAGTTTTATAGTTAAGACAAAGTAAAAGCTAAGTTAAGAGGAATGAAAACTACCCTTTTTTAATGTTTTACAAGTTCATAAAAGCGCATTTTGAAGCATGAAAATCCTAAGTCTAACCAAATTTAAAGAGTTAGAGAATGAAAACGGCCATAATAACGACTATAAATTTTGTTATAATTGAAAAGAAAACATGAACATTTGCGTTTTAAAACATAATTTTTGCAATTTTAAGCTCATACACACACACACGCATAATGAAAGTAAAAATTAAAGTATATAAGATTGATGAAAAGGAGGCTATTTGGAGAAATTTCAAAGCATGTAGGATGAAATAATAGCGATTTTTATTACAAAAGAAAGGGATTACAAGAGTTCAAACATACAAACTTAAAAAGGAGAGGGAGGGGGGATCCTTACATAGCACTAAAGCGACTCCAACAGCAGCCCTAATACATCAAAATGGTTCGGATTTTGGGAACCCTGAACTCATACAGCAGCTGCCTTTTTATAGGCAAAAATTTCCAAGTACACGCCCTCCGACACGGGCGTGTCGGGGGGCGTGTCAGCACTATTTTACCGCGGGATTCGGCGATCTGACGGATTTGACGGCGATTTGACTTTCCGGCCGAAAACGCGGCGGTCACGCCCCAGGTCACGGGCGTGACGGTGGGCGTGTCATTCGGCGCTTTAAGGCGATGTTGACTTCGGGATTCGCCGGCGGCAGTTTGTCGGACGGACACGGGCGTGGCGCACATCGGACACGGGCGTGTTCCTCTTGGGTTCGACGAACGTTGAGCGCGAAACATTGACCTGGCTGGCACGGGGCGTGTCGGGCTGCCACGGGCGTGTCGCACATCAGACACGGGCGTGGCCCTCTTGGGTTCGACGAACGTTGAGCTGAAATCGTCGAGCGGGATGGACACGGCTTGGTCACGCCCCGTGTCGGATTGACACGGGCGTGTCGGATTATGGAACACGGGCGTGTCAGGCTTTCCTCTTCAAAATTGGCCTCTTTTCGGTTTTTGAGCTGTCACGCCCTGGTCACGGGCGTGACCAATATGTCACGGGCGTGACATGTCATTTTTGCAGATTTTTGGCTTTTTTTCCTGACAAATAAAATAAAGCAAGTTAGTATAATATTTACAAAAATAGGAGCATTTTATTGAATAAAAACAAGTAGAAATGACAAAAATTAAATAAAACGACTTAAGTAATGTACATAAAATTAGGTATATTTATAATTCATCAAATACCCCCATACTTAAGCTTTTGCTATTCCAGAGCAAAAGTTGGAGATGAACTTATAATGAATTAAAGAAATCCTAAGTTTATCTACCGCTTGACTTAATTGAAAGAAGGATCAAAATGAATATCCGGGGTATACGAGGTAAATCCTAAATTATGCCAAAAATTTAAATAAAGGAAGAGTTTCAGCAAAAGACTTCTCGTTATAAGCAAATAGATAGCAAAAATGTTATTTGTGAGGCTAACAAAAATAGATTGGATTTATGAAACTGTAGCTTGGAAAAAATTAAAGGAAATAATTTAATTTACAAACTATGCTCTCAAAAAGATTTTAAAAATAAATCTAGAATTTTTTTGAATTTGGCGGAGGGAGATATCGTGGGATATGAAGAAGGCTTAGAATTTTTAGAGGCGAGGGTATATTTTTTCGCTCGAACCTCTAATGATTTTTTTTTTTTTCGAATAAGGATGTTAGGAAAACGAAATCTTATTTTCCATAACATAATTTTTTTTTAACATCTTCATAATCCAATGTATATGTGTAGGAGTAATGAATTTTATCCTCTTACTCGATAACATATAATCTTTTCAAATATTGGATGCCTATGTTTACGGAACGAAATCTTATTCCCATTGACATAGGATCTTTTAAGGATCGAAATCATGTCAAGTATGACATGAAAAAAAAAGTGATAGAGTTTTTTCAAAAATAAAACTAGGTTTAATAAAAAACTTTTGAGAGCAACCTTTATAAATGAAACATTCCTAAATTTCAAAAAAAAAGCTTGGAGTTATCATAAATTGAAATCTAAGAGTGTTATTTTTAACAAAATAAATATGCAACTATTTAGTTAGATTAGAAGTGGTGCTGAAAACAGGTACCTTATTTAAAATAAAAAGCATACAAAAATTTTTAAAACTTAACCCCAGATATCTAAATTTATCGTTCTCTAATTAATAAACGAATAGCAAGCAAAGAATTAAAATAATTCGCTTATAAATTAACTCGCAACTAGATTGTTGGAGAGCGAATAAGGGTTAAGAATTGAGATATTCGATTTATTTGTTACATAATTAACAATACATTTTTTTTTTGATTTTTAGGGTTTTTCTCTTTTTTTTTTTTTTTGAGTTTTTGTTTTATAAATTTTTTATTTTTTATTTTTTATTTTTATTTTTTTTTGGTTTTATAAATTTTTTAGTTTTTGTTTTATAAATTTTTTTGGTTTTTGTTTTTTTTTTTTTCAAGAATGAGAGAGAAACGGAAGGTGGAGAGAGAAGAGTATTTACAAAAAAAAGGTACACAGATTTTTACAAAATGAAACTAAAAATATTTTTGGAATTTTGTGTTTTTAGAATTTTTTTTGGGGTTTTGGTGTTATATATTGTTTTGTAATTTTTTTTTTTGTGGTTTACAATTTTTTTTTGGAGTTTTTGAGAGTTTTTTTTTTTTTGAGTTTTTAAAGACATAAAACAAGGTTTTTTTGTTTTTTTGTTTTTTTTTTTTTTTTTTGTAAGTTTTTTTTGTTTTTTTTTTTGTTCATAAGTTAAATAGAAAGACAGTGCAGAAAATAGAAATATGAAAAAGAAAGCGAGAAAATACCCCCATACTTAAGTCCAACATTGTCCCCAATGTTGTAACGTAAGTATGCGGAACAAAACAGGTAAGAAAATATATACAAAGAAAAGAGAGAAATGGGGTGGGGTAGAAGCTTCCCTGATAGGAGGTGGGGAAGGCGCAGTTTAGGAACCCTGCATTAGGAAGAAAAATAGCAAAGAAAAAGGTAAAGAGATAGCGAAAAAGAGTAGGACATGGGGTGCCTCCCAGGAGCGCTTTGTTTATAGTCACGTAGCTTGACTATGTTGGCGGTTTATATATCTAGGAGGGTTATGGATTCGAAGTTACCGCCCACAGGATCGCCTGCTATGTATAATTTTAAGCGATGACCGTTCACTTTAAACGAGCCTTTATCCGGGTGGGAGACGAGTACGGTCCCATAAGGCCAAACCTCTTCAACTTTGAAGGGGCCGGACCAACGTGATCTAAGTTTCCCGGGGAAAAGTCTAAGTCGTGAGTTATAAAGAAGGACAAGATCGCCCGGAGAAAACGTTTTTGGGGGCTTGAGTTTTCGGTCGTGATAAAACTTAGAACGCTCCTTATAGAACTTATTGCTCTCGTATGCGTTGGCACGCCATTCATCGAGCTCGTTTAGTTGCAGTTTTCTATTTTGGGCGGCTAAGTTAGCGTCGAGATTTAAAAGTTTTAAAGCCCAAAGTGCGCGATGTTCTAATTCGACGGGTAGATGACACGCTTTGCCGTACACTAATCGATACGGCGTACAACCAATTGCGGTTTTGTATGCGGTACGATAAGCCCACAACGCATCGTCGAGCTTGATGGACCAATCTTTCCTATTAAGTGAAACGGTTTTCTCTAATATGCGCTTTATCTCCCGATTTACTACCTCTACTTGGCCACTAGTTTGCGGGTGGTAGGGGGTGGCAAGTTTGTGCGTGACGCCGTATCTAGCTAACGTCTTAGCCATCTGGGTGTTGCAGAAATGCGTCCCCCGATCACTTACAATAGCGCGCGGAGTGCCGAAGCGAGAAAATAGCTTTTTAAGAAATGTAACGACGACTCGCGCATCGTTGGTGGGGAGAGCTTGCGCTTCCGCCCATCTCGATACGTAGTCGACCGCTACTAAAATATACATATTTTTGAAAGACGGAGGTAGGGGGCCAACAAAATCTATGCCCCATAAATCGAAGACTTCGCATTCTAAAAACATATTTTGGGGCATCTCGTCGCGACGAGAGATGTTACCCGACCGCTGACAGCTATCGCATGCGCGCACAAAATTGTGAGCGTCTTTGAATAGAGTGGGCCAAAAGAAGCCCGCCTCTAGCGCCTTCCGCGCGGTCCGGTTAGCTTGATAATGCCCACCAGCCGGACCCTCGTGGCAGTGCCTAAGGATTTGCGTGCACTCCACACCCGCGACACATCTTCGGACTGCTTGGTCCGCGCAGAGACGAAAAAGGAAAGGGTCCTCCCAAAAGAAATATTTCAAGTCAGAAAAGAATTTCTTCTTTTGCTGGCTTGAAAAGTCTTTTGGAAGTACCCTCGCAACTAAATAGTTTGCAAAATCTGCGAACCAAGGCGGGGAAGAAGAACTAGTAGTTATGGCTAGGAGGCGTTCCTCGGGGAATCTATCATTTATGTCAGATTCGACGAGCGCTTCCGCAGTGGGATTTTCTAAGCGGGAGAGGTGATCGGCGGCTAAATTTTCCGCGCCCCTCTTATCCCGGATCTCTAAATCGAACTCCTGCAAGAGGAGGATCCATCGAAGAAGGCGGGGTTTGGCGTCCGTTTTTGCTAACAAATATTTTAAGGCGGAATGGTCGGTAAATACGATAACTTTGGATAACGTTAGATACGAGCGAAACTTATCGAAAGCAAATACGACGGCTAAAAGTTCCTTTTCCGTTGTCGTATAATTTCCTTGTGCGGAAGTGAGGGTCTTGCTAGCGTAGTAAATAGGATGAAAATATTTGTTTATACGTTGGCCAAGAACGGCTCCTACGGCAATATCACTAGCGTCGCACATAATCTCGAACGGAAGGGTCCAATCGGGCGCCACTAAAATAGGTGAATTGATAAGTTTTTGTTTTATGAAATTAAATGCAGACTCGCATTCGCTATCAAAGACAAAATTTGATTCCTTTTCCAAGAGGCGAGTTAGCGGCTTTGTTATTTTTGAAAAATCTTGAATAAAACGTCTATAAAAGCCCGCGTGCCCTAAGAAACTCCTAATTGATTTAACGTTGGAAGGCGGGGGAAGTTTTTCTATAATTTCAACTTTGGCCTTATCGACCTCCATCCCCTTAGACGAAATCATATGGCCGAGAACCAAACCTTCTCGAACCATAAAGTTACATTTTTCCCAATTTAAAACAAGATGCGTGTCCTCGCATCGCTGAAGGACACGGTCTAAATTATGAAGACAGGACGGGAAAGAGCTTCCGAAAACAGAGAAGTCATCCATAAAGACTTCCATAATGTCTCCTACCAGCTCGCCAAAGATCGCCAGCATACATCTTTGGAATGTAGCGGGCGCGTTGCAAAGGCCAAATGGCATTCTTCGATATGCGAAGGTACCAAACGGGCAGGTAAAAGTTGTTTTCTCTTGGTCATCGGGGGAAATGGGGATTTGGAAAAACCCCGATAATCCATCGAGAAAACAAAAATACGGATGACCAGACAAACGCTCTAAAACTTGGTCTAAAAATGGTAATGGGAAATGATCCTTACGGGTGGCGTCATTTAGTTTTCGATAATCGATGCACACCCGCCAACCCGTAACAGTACGAGTTGGGACGAGTTCATTGTGCTCATTCTCCACTACGGTAAGACCGCCCTTTTTGGGCACCACGTGAATGGGACTAACCCACGTACTATCCGATATGGGATAAATAATCCCCGCATCTAATAATTTAATAATTTCGGCCTTAACGACGTCTTTCATGTTTGGGTTAAGACGTCGCTGCGGCTGAATAGTTTTGCGGCAATTATCTAGAAGAAAAATCTTATGGGTGCAGAAAGACGGGTTAATCCCTTTGAGATCAGAAATTTGCCAAGCAATTGCGTGGCGATGTTTAAGCAAAACTCCCAATAAATCGGAAGTCTCCGATTCGCTCAAATGCGAAGAAATGATAACAGGGAGTGTATCATCTTTCCCCAAAAAGGCGTATTTGAGTGAATCGGGTAGGGGTTTGAGTTCAAGGCAGGGCGGTTCTTCTAACGAGGTTTTAATTCCTATGTCTTTCTTACCAATTGGTTCGAAAGGCAAGTCTATAGACGTATCCTCATCGCAGTTAAAATTTTCGAGCGCAAAAAGATCGTCATTTAAAACGTAGACTCAAAAATAGGGGAAGAACAATCTCCGAGATATGTGTCTAAATTATAACAAAAGTCATCGCTCGATGACGAGTCTCCTATGGAGGGATTAATAGAGAAAGTAACTTCGTCATCTCCTACCCGAAGGAGGAGACGACCGTTACTGACATCAATTAATGCGCGGGAGGTGGCGAGAAAAGGGCGACCGAGTATAATTGGGACATCAGTGTCCTCCTCGATGTCCAAGATGACGAAGTCTACCGGAAAGATAAACTTATCAACTCGGACAAGTACGTCCTCCACTACCCCGACGGGAAACTTAACCGAGCGATCCGCTAGTTGGATTCGCATTTTAGTAGGGGCCGGAGTGCCCAAACCTAATTTTTGAAAGAGCGAGAACGGCATCAAATTAATGCTCGCGCCTAAATCTGCAAGAGCGTATTTTACTAATATATTGCCAAAAAGGCACGGGATGGAGAACCGTCCCGGGTCATTTCTTTTTAGGGGCAATGTATTAGTAAGAGCCGCTGAGCAGTCAGCATTAAGAGAAATATGCGAAATATTTTCTAATTTTTGTTTATTGGAAAGAAGTTGTTTTAGGTATTTCGCATATTTAGGCATCTGAGAGAGTGCCTCGCAGAAGGGAACATTAATATGAATTTGTTTTAATAATAAAATAAATTTTTCAAATTGCGCGTTCCTTACGCTCACTATTAAGTTTATGCGGATACGGCAAGGGCGTTTTAATAATTTTTTCATTTAAAATTTGTAAAGGCGGCGTAATCAAAGAAGGGGGAAGAGGGGTCGGAGGTGAAATATGTACCTGAGGATCGGTCCGTTTTGGATCGATCACCTCCTTTCCGCTACGGAGGGTTATAGCGTTGATATTTTCCCGCGGATTGGGCTCCGTGTTTCCCGGCAGTGCCCCGAGCGCGCGCTCGGACATCATTCGCGCTAGCTGTCCAACCTGGAGTTCTAAGTTTTTTAGCGATCCGGTGATGTTCCGGATATTTGACTCGTTGGAAGCTATATATTTAGAAAAATTATCCTCCATCGGGGAGGGTTTTGGAAGAGGGGGAGGCGGCAGAAATCCAGGCGCGAAAGAATTGGGGGGGCGCTGCGCATTATTCGGATTGCTCCATGAGAAGTTGGGGTGGTTTCTCCAACCCGGATTATAGTTATTGCTATAAGGGTTGTTATTGGGGTTGAAGGAAGGTCGCCCAGCATTTCCCACGTAGTCTACGAATTCATTTGCTACGCCGGCATTAGGGGGAATCGCCCAAGGAGGAGTGGTGGAGGCAACAGACATCTCCGCCACCTGCTTTGTCAGCCTTTCAACTTGAAGGGCTAAGTGGGCAGTGGCATCCACTTCGAAGAGGCCGGCCGCCTGCTTGGGACGTCCCCGAGGGACGTTCCATTGGTAGGCGTTCATAGCCATCTCTTCAATAAGAGCTTGGGCAGCCTCGGGGGTCTTATTATTCAAGGTACCCCCGGCAGCCGCGTCAATCATTTGACGCGTCTGATAATTAAGCCCATTGTAGAAGATTTGGACCTGCAACCACGCAGGCAGCGCGTGGTGCGGACACTTGCGAAGGAATTCCTTAAAGCGCTCCCAAGTCTCAAAAAGAGACTCAGAATCATTCTGCATGAACGAAGAAATGTCCGCCCGTAACTTTGCAGTTTTGGCGGGCGGAAAATACTTCGTTAAGAACCGCTCCGCAAGCTCGGCCCAGGTGGTGATACATCCTCGTGGGAGGGAATTCAACCACGCCTTAGCTTTGGATCTGAGGGAGAATGGAAAAAGGCGCAAACGAATGGCGTCATCAGTGACGCCATTAATCTTAAAAGTGTCGCAAATCTCCAAAAAACTAGACAAATGAACGTTCGGGTCCTCATCCGGCTGTCCATCGAACTGCACGGCGTTTTGGATCATTTGGATAACGCTCGATTTGATCTCAAAATTATTGTTCGCCACCGTCGGGCGGACAATACTGGACCCAGTATCGTCCAAATTTGGCCGGGCGTAATATGACATTGTACGCTCGAGGGCCGCGTTCGGATTGGGGTCGGCCATAGGAACGGCAGAGGGTTCTCCGATGGATTCTGCGGGATCCAAAGAGGGATTTCGGCGTTGAGACCGAATACGCGCAAGAGAGCGTTCGATCTCAGGATCGAAATCCAAATTTTCGGACTCCGAAGGCTGTCCACGGGTCATACACCCGAATGAAAAGTAGAAAAATTAATTCTTTTTTTTTCGGATTTTGAAGAAAAGTTTTTTAAGTTTTTTTTTTTAGTTTTTAGAAATAAAAGTAAAAGTAATAGAGTTCGGATTCGGAATAACAACTCGAAGAGAAATTCCCGGCAACGGCGCCAAAAACTTGATTGGCCCGCGAACAGACTCTTACTGTGGTTGGTTCGGTGAGTCGATCGCCGCGGGCTTGCTAGGGTAGGCAAGTGCACCTATCGCAAGTAGTACTCGATATTCGGGAGAATACCGAGGTCGTATTATTCCCGGGAACGGGTTGATTACCCCTACTCCTCCGAAAACACTATTATTTTACCGAAATAGAAGTTGAGGGTTTTAAGTAAAATAGGAACGAAAATAGATTTTAAGAAAGTAGACGATGAAGAGATAACTCCCGGTATCGAATTGCGTTAGGATTAAAAATAGATTTGAATAACTAGATATCTAAGGTTTCAATTTAATTAATGCGGAAACTTGGCCGTGGAGGTTCAAAATAATGAGCTCACCTATCTCTAGGAATATCGCTCACCTAGACATTAAGGCTATTCGACCGGGCTCTCGTCCGACGAAGGATTCCCCTTAATGCCCGCAGTATGCTAAGAACCCCGCTATTGGGTGGGGAATCCAATCCGGTGGAGTTAGCGCGCCTCCTCTCTCGAGGGTTAGTGCGGAACTCTATCTACCCAGGGGTGATCTGTCCATATGCACGGCCTCTCGGCTAGCTAGCGTATGGATAACGGAAATAGAGCCCACACATCGATATGTGGGTCTACGCGTCGTTAACCCGGGGTAAACCTTAAGTTTTTAATTAAATTGAAAAATTAGACATTTGGTTATTTAAAACATTTTAGATCCCAAAGCTCTTCGATACCGAGGGCTAAAAGCAATTAGCCACTCATCGGAATGGGGATAGCTTATATGATTGGTTGTGCGAGCGTCCTAAACTATTCGCTGAAAGGTTATAAAGAAAATAAGAAGAAAAGCAAAATAACCTAATTTTAGAAAAGTTATTACAAATAAACACACCCGCACTCATTCAAACATATAAAAGGAAGAAATAAAACTAATTTACACATAAGAGAAAATTGCATAATTGACATTTGCAGGTCCCACTCAAACGAGTGGGGGCGGGAAATAAAAGCTGAAAAGTGCATAATTGAAATTTGCAAGTCCCACTCAAACGAGTGGGGGCAAAAAATAAAAGCTGAAAAGTGCAAGTCCTACTCAAACGAGTAGGACTGAAATGAAAGCGAGTCCTACTCAAACGAGTAGGATAAAATAAATGCGATTACAGGGCTTTCTTAAATATTTACATCAAAATACAGTCCGACCATTTAACTCCTAGCGAGTAGGCGGAAAATCAAATCCAGCCATTTAACTCAAGTGAGTAGGCGGAAAAAAATAAAGATTGAAAATTACAAGTCCTACTCAAACGAGTAGGACTGAAAATACAGACCGGCCATTTAACTCAAGTGAGTAGGCGGAAAAATAAAACAACACACGCACTCTACTTGAATAAAATCCAGCCAATTAACTCAAATGAGTAGGCGGAAAAATAAAAACAACACACGCACTCTACTTGAATAGTAACTACTCACGCACTCGACATAAATAAACACACACACACACACTTGCATAATTTAACTTAGGAGCTGAAAAATATCTCATACACGCACACACTCGTGCTAAAATAATTGCAAAAATCAACGTTATCGAAAAATTAAAATGACTGCATTTCTACCGCTGGAATGCAGTAGAAATGCATAAAAAGGCAAAATAAAAATTGTTTGAGCAAAAAGTTTTCAAATTAAAGTGAGAAGGGCAAGTGCCCGAAAAATTAAAACGTTTACATTTTTACCGTTAGATTTTGATAGAAATGCTAAAAAAGTGAAAATAAAAATTGTTCGAGCGAAAATATTTTTTTGTAACTACTTAAAATGAAAGTTGATGAAAAATAAAAATAACAATTTATACATTACTATAGCCTTGAAAATGGTTTAAAAAGAGGGAGTAAGCTAAAAAGAAGCAGTAGTTTTATAGTTAAGACAAAGTAAAAGCTAAGTTAAGAGGAATGAAAACTACCTTTTTTAATGTTTTACAAGTTCATAAAAGCGCATTTTGAAGCATGAAAATCCTAAGTCTAACCAAATTTAAAGAGTTAGAGAATGAAAACGGCCATAATAACGACTATAAATTTTGTTATAATTGAAAAGAAAACATGAACATTTGCGTTTTAAAACATAATTTTTGCAATTTTAAGCTCATACACACACACACGCATAATGAAAGTAAAAAATTAAAGTATATAAGATTGATGAAAAGGAGGCTATTTGGAGAAATTTCAAAGCATGTAGGATGAAATAATAGCGATTTTTATTACAAAAGAAAGGGATTACAAGAGTTCAAACATACAAACTTAAAAAGGAGAGGGAGGGGGATCCTTACATAGCACTAAAGCGACTCCAACAGCAGCCCTAATACATCAAAATGGTTCGGATTTTGGGAACCCTGAACTCATACAGCAGCTGCCTTTTTATAGGCAAAAATTTCCAAGTACACGCCCTCCGACACGGGCGTGTCGGGGGGCGTGTCAGCACTATTTTACCGCGGGATTCGGCGATCTGACGGATTTGACGGCAATTTGACTTTCCGGCCGAAAACGCGGCGGTCACGCCCCAGGTCACGGGCGTGACGGTGGGCGTGTCATTCGGCGCTTTAAGGCGATGTTGACTTCGGGATTCGCCGGCGGCAGTTTGTCGGACGGACACGGGCGTGGCGCACATCGGACACGGGCGTGTTCCTCTTGGGTTCGACGAACGTTGAGCGCGAAACATTGACCTGGCTGGCACGGGGCGTGTCGGGCTGCCACGGGCGTGTCGCACATCAGACACGGGCGTGGCCCTCTTGGGTTCGACGAACGTTGAGCTGAAATCGTCGAGCGGGATGGACACGGCTTGGTCACGCCCCGTGTCGGATTGACACGGGCGTGTCGGATTATGGAACACGGGCGTGTCAGGCTTTCCTCTTCAAAATTGGCCTCTTTTCGGGTTTTTGAGCTGTCACGCCCTGGTCACGGGCGTGACCAATATGTCACGGGCGTGACATGTCATTTTTGCAGATTTTTGGCTTTTTTTCCTGACAAATAAAATAAAGCAAGTTAGTATAATATTTACAAAAATAGGAGCATTTTATTGAATAAAAACAAGTAGAAATGACAAAAATTAAATAAAACGACTTAAGTAATGTACATAAAATTAGGTATATTTATAATTCATCACTAAGTAAAACTAACACTCAAAGAGCCAGAGGCTGGTGCTCCCGTGCTAGACTGGCCCACCTCTACGTGTACCGCACTCCACTGGTGCTGCATCCCCTGCTGCTGCTCCCTGTCCCCGATCTGGAGCCCCTGAAATGTTTGGTCCATGGAACGTTAGTCAAAAGATTAAGACTGATTTTCCCCACCCCACCCCCAGTGGCACCTAGGCACCGTGTGGGAGGAATGATAGGAAAGCTATGATGGTGGAGAGTAATAAGAGAAGGCGACAGTTTCCTAAACTAGTAGTTTTAATGTAATGTTCACAGTGCTATAAAAAGAAATGTGAGCTAGCAATACTATAATAATAGAGCAGTGGAAAGTAGAATGTAAAGTGCATCAGCAAGAAGAGTAACAGATAAACACAAGGAATGTAGCCATAGCTTATAAGCATGCCACACAAGCTTATAAACTATGGGGTTTTTTGTAAGGCCTAACTTATAAAAAGTCTCATTCCAATTTATACGTTAGGGGTAAGTGTTGAAGTATTATGATGACATGATTTGCTATGTTATGTGGGTTTAATGATATGTTCATACAAGTGCAACACACACACGACTCTATGCGCACAGACCTTTAGTTCCCAGGTTTTGGAAGCTAGCTTCACTCTCAGGAGCCTCTGTAGTGGCCAACGGAGATGATAGTGGGTTGGGCCACCATACTCCTAGGTGGTTATCAACACTACCAGCCTAGCCCTTACGTATGCCTCTGAAGGATACACCAGAGTCATCACGTACTAATGCTGATAAAACCAACCAGTTTTTTCCTTGTCTAAGTGTAAACCACACCCGCCGAGTCATCGTATCAATGTTAGTGTGAATGACCATCAAATACCGAAGACCCACCAAATTATGCACATGCAACCATGATTTCCTGAGCCATCGACTCCCCGGACTGACCTATCCATTATAACTACCTTCTGAGACTTCGACTCGCTAGGCTAGCTTGCCCATTTACACAACCATCGATGCTACCGCTCGTATAAACCAAACAAGCTAACATCCCGAGTCATCGGGGTGAGTGAATGTGAAGCCCTAGTCTTTACTAATTACTTTTTAGCATTTTAGTCTTATGGTTTAAGGTTAACCTTGGACTGCCCAGGGCATTCCCTGTGAAGGACTCTCGAAGGCACTACAAACTACAATGGGCTGAAGCCCAAAGCTCCCTTTCACAAGGTACGTATTATTGGTATATACCCATGTCCCAATTTGTTATCATTATACTTGAACTAGATCTTTTCATATTTATACTTTCCATCTCCAAGAAAGGACGGTCCACCGTCGATCACGAGCACAACTCTGTCATTGCACAATCGGGCTCACACAACATACCTTCTTTTGGTGACCCTATATATTCCAACCAGACTAGGTGCACCACCCACCCTTTCCCATACCAGTTCCATATGCTTCCCTACATTTATGACTTATACTAAGTGCAGACCAAATTACCTACATGATGTGTATGAATGGTGACCCCTTAAAATATTCATCCAAATGACCTAAGATTATTATTAGGGGTCTATCATGATATTTAGGAAAAAATCCATAAGATTATAATTTTCCTACTTCATTTGGTATTTATTTTAATTTCTACAAATTCATGCTTCATGAGGCTTTGAACACCAAGTACACCTTTCCGAATAAGTATGGCCTTAACAAAATTATGATATACTAATAACATCAAAATAACAGTAAATACTATTGAAACCAAAAAACTCGGTCTTTGTGGAGTTCACGCTTGGGGAAGGGGTGATCACACACCTACTTCTCTCTCGCAAGCCAAACGACTAAAGAAAAAGAGTTGGGGACAGACCCAAGGGTTAGGCGTGGAGATCCAACCACACACACGCAAGAACTTAGAGCGCTTCCCCTCCTTAGCCAAACGTCGAACTAAGGATACCTCAAAAAGCGCAAGAAGATCAAGACACTAGTAAGCATGCCATATGTGGTACCCTTCTAGGGTATATTTATAGATTTCTGAAAACTTCATGCAAATAGCCAACCTCTGCTGTCCTGAACATCCATGTGCAACCCAATTTGATCAGCTAACAGTATAAATCCATTTTTTTTGAAAGGGTATAGGCAGGCCAACCAGGTTAAAGTTGTAAAAACACATCACAAGAGAATGGGCGGGTGGCCCTCTAGAACCTCCAGTCATTGGAGGTGGCGAGTGCTCGAAAGAGCTGGCACTCACCTCTTCTATCAACCATGTGCGAGTGCGGGTCCGCCCGGCCCCAATCGCCTGCTGCCTGATGAGCCTCCTGTGGTGAGTGCGAGCCGACCTACTCCACTCGGTCATTGCTCGCCGAGCCCTGTGTCGAGTGCGAGCCAACCTGCTCCACTCACCCCTCAAACAGTTCACCCAACTTGGACGAGCTAGACTGCTGGTCTTGGCCGATCTGGTTCCTGTCACCAACTACTCGCTGGATATGGGATTGTACACAATCCCCGCTCTTTGCGAGGTTGGTCCAAGCTCGTAAAGAGACATCCCACCCCGCAATATTCTACGAGTGTGAGAGGGGCCAGGAAATCTTTTGGTGGGCTCCACCAACGATCATAAATACATGACCACGTACCTGGATGGCCTCCACCATTCCCCTTACTTTAGTTTCCCCGAGATGCCTCTCTCCAAAGAGCTCCAAGAGAAGCTTATATGCGCTCGTGAGCTCAACGCCGCTCGCATCGACGTGCTTGTCAGCATGTCTGCCAGTACAACACTACGCGAGTAGTCCCTGTCCAATCCTGTTAGGAAGGCAAAGTCCATCCCCAAGGATGCTGAGTGCATCTAATGCGACATGGAGTCCACCCTAACTCCCAGGCTTGCCTCCTGCAAACCAGCAGACGACCACAAGGGGAAGATGGTCATCAACATTCCCTATAACCCTGAGCACCTCCAGACCGACGCAGAGACATCCACGCAATGATTCCACACCCGACGTGAAGGCTCACGACTTTAGACATCCCCTAAAGCTCGCCAACAGATCAAATCACCTCCCTTTGGGACCATATGGATGGACTCTCTGAATTCCAAGTCACCAGACCGCATTCTTTCTCAACAGCATGCATCTGGTATAGCGCTTGGTAGGGAGAGGGATGAGGACATCCCGGTTGCCAGCTTCATCCTCATCTCTTCGGGGGCCCATCCCCTAGTCGGGTTAAGAACTTTGCCTTGTCGCCTATGCACACCCTCCAAGGGCTTCCAGGCCCATCCCGAAAGCCCCACTTATTATAATATCTTTGCCAAACATCTCTGTTATGCTCGCACCCCTTCTCTAAGGGAGTTGGTCATTTTTTGTAGGTCTCCCTGCTCCATCTAAGATCGAGGAATCTTACTAACATGCTCACCACTCTCCACCCCCTGACCATAGGATTGAGAGCTTCTTGGATGACTCACTGGATCATGCCGAGCTGAGACGACAAATGATTGAAATGCTGAAGAAGCAGGATGCCGCCTTGCACAAACTTTGAGCAAACTACGCATATGGTGAGCAGAGATTGCTGGTGTGGGAGTAGGATTTCGTGATGTTAGCGGATAAGGTACAACACAGCTCGGCGGGGGAGATGATGTCCCCCACCCCAGTTACGTTTAGGGTCCATGAGAACCTGCAGACCTTCAGCCACTACCTTGACCTGGTCTACGTGTTCCTCACACCGCGCCGACCTCCAGGAATGGGGGCGCGAGGCTATGGTAGATGGAAATGGGTCCCTAGATGAGCCTACTGTCCCTCTCCCACCAGCACACCAGGTCACGTGGGCTGACCGAACTACTTCTACTCACTAAGAACCTCTTTATTTTCGGGGCTACTATAGTACCTGTCTGTAATAACTTTAACAATTTTTTAGAATTCTATATGTTATTTAGAAATAATAAGATGTGCCAGCTAACTCTATACTCGCACTAGGATAGGTCAGGACACCAAAATGGTGAGTTGACGCTAGCGAGCTGGGGCTGGCGAGTGTGGGTCGGTGAGCTGGATAGACCGGTCAGCACAGGCACAAATTGTAACATCCCATTTCGAACTAGAACCCTAAGAGTTGTTTTGGCCATGACTAGGTCATGACAAAACCCTAGGAAGCTAAAAAGGGCCAAGTGATAGAAGGCCAAGGTGAGAATCACCTTGGTCTGCCTATGGCACAACCTCATCATCAAACCTAGGGTGTGACCTTAGGGCTACATCATGACTCAATGACCCCACCACAACATCACTAACCCATTAGAGGGTCCACTAGAGCATTAAGGGTCCATTGAAGTCAACCCAAAGTGGCCAATTTGACCTACGACCACCATAGGACTAAATTGGGCAAGGTGCCCTAACAAAGGGGAGTTGGCCTCTAATGTGCCCAACCAACCTTGCCCAGGTCTACCTAGAGCTAAAGTGAGGTCAATGGGTCACTAAGGACACATTGGGTGCAGTCCTAGAGACCAAGTTGACCCAATTCAACTCAAGCCCCAAATCTGGTCAAAGTGCCCTTACCAAGTGTCAAGTGACCTCCAAGGTGCCAAGTCAACTCTACCCAACCCTACATAGATATTAGGGGAGGCCAATGGGTCACCAGGGACCCATTGGGGTCAACCCAAATGGTCATGTTGACCAAGGTTAACTCTACCTTTAGGTTAAGTCAAATTAGCCCAAATAGGCTAACCCAAGCTCAAGCCCATTCCCCCCCCCCATTTGGGCTAGCTTTGATATCATGGAAATGATGAATGAGTGGGCTGCAAATAGGCTAGAGTGATGAACAAATTCGGCCATGAGGGGCAGGAGAGAGAAATCTCCAATTTCCCTTTAATGGAGGAGAGAGAAAAAGGAGTAAAGGCCATTCATGCCATGGGGAAGCCAAGGGCCATTCTTCTTTGCTTGGTTCATCCCCCTAACAGCCCTGAGAAGATCAAGAGGATTTCCAGGCTCTTCCACTGGCTGGATGCACTGAACCACCAAGGCCGAGAGGTGGCTTTCAAGGCCATTAATGTCCATTGATGATCCAGCCTCTCCTCTCCCCATCCGAGGCTTTAAACACCTTCAGTGGGCCGAGAGGAGGATTTCTCAATCCTTACCTGAAGAAATCGAGCCACCCCACTGTGTAGTTGCAGAAACCGAGCGGCGCCGCCTTCAAAGATGGCTTCCCGGCGATATTCTCGACTTCAGGCCGCCGGCAAGCTCCTCCTCCTCCCCTTATCTCATGGTTAGATCGTAGCAACGTCTAGGTTCAAGGTTCGGGCTCAATTGAGCCCGAACCAATTTTGTATTTCCATGGCTTCGGGCCGATAATTGAACCTGGTAGAACCGCCGGAAAATGGCCCTCTGGCGGCTGTGCCGCCGCAAGACGACAGCCCCCAAATTGTGGAAATTAGAATCTAGTAATATATCTATGTTATTTAGTGATCAAAATTTTTGGGTGGTCATTACATGAGTAGAACATATAGTTCATGTTCAAAATTTCCCATGACCAAACATTTGGGAAAATTCAATAAATATCAAATTAATTAGAAAAATTATGAATCTCTGATTTTAGACTAAATTTGTTATGATAGACCTCTGGTAAATTTTATAAGAGATTTGGAAGAAAATCCGGAGTACCTCCTTAATACATCTCATATAGTATACGGTGGTCTGCATATAGTAACTGCAGAAACTGAACTAGAGTGGGTATTGAATTTTGAAGAGTTGAATCCTCAGTAGGTTGCTGGTTTGGGTAAATAAAGGAGTTCATCATTGGAAGACAGGATTAGTAGAGTGTGAGGTTGACTAGTGTTAGGTGGTGCTCGGGATCGGCGAAAGATCGTCCTTCCCGTAGAGAGGAAGTGTTTAATGCACTCGGGCTAGATTCAGTAAAATTAATTAAGGGTTGGGAAATCGGGTAGCAACCAATAATAGTAAGTGCCTTATGAAAGGGAGCTTTGGGCGTAATCCCATCGTAGTTCCTAGTGCCTTCGAGAGCCCTTCACGGGGTATACCTTGGGAAGTCCTGGGCTAACGTAAACTGTATGAGTGATAAATATTAAAGAGCAACTAAAATAATTAGGGGTTCACTTTCACACACCCCGGTGTCTCGGGAAGTTGGTTTGACTAGGATGTTCAGGCTCGATGGTTGTGGAAACGGGGAGGATGGTCGGGTGAGCTTTGACTCGGTTGATATTTGGGAGGGGCGGGATGGCCCGGCAAGCCTTGGCTCGGTTGATGTTTGTGACGGACGGGATGGTCCGCAGAGCTTTGGCTCGGTGCTGATACATAAGGTTGCATGTGCATAAAGTAAATTTGGTGGGTCTTCGGTATTTGAGTGTCGATGCACTGACGCCAACACAATGACTCGGCAAGTGCGGTTAGCACTTCGCCAACAGAAGTCCGGTGTGCCAGCCGGCAAGAGTACGCAGGAGCTCCGCTTTGTGCACCAGGGTTGAGGCGTACGATAGGTCTGACTGGTAGTGCTTTACTGGTTTAGAGGTGGGCGAGGCCCAACCCACCGCTTCCGTCTACCACTACGGAGGTATCCTGGGAGGCTAGGCTCCAGAAAGGGGAAACTAAAGATCTGTGTGCACAGAGTCGGGTGTGTGAGTTGCACTTGCATGATCTTATCATAACCGACTTGCATGTGATAGCATAATCATAGCATAAAACCCATGTCACTTATTGTATAAGTGGTATGGGACACTTATACAATAGGCCCTGCAAAACGATCCCTTGGTCTATAAGCTTGTGTGGGCAAGTTTATAAATTAAGGTTAAATTCTTTATATATATATTGTTGTTAATAACCGACACCCCAACGTATAAATTGGTATGGGACTCTTTACACAATGGGAGCCTTGTAGAAGATCCCTTGCTTATATGTTTCCGTATAAGTTAAGGTTACTTTTCATACTTTACTCAACTGCCACATGTACTATAAAATTGCTATTATAGGTCCGCTGCCATCTGTTTCTTGATTACTCTCCACCTTCAAGTCCTCCCCTTTCTTCCTCTCCGCTCGGTGCCTATGGACCATGGGGGAAGGGGTGGGATGCAAACCACATTATTTTAGGGGCCATGGAGCCTAGAATGGAGGAGCAGCCTCGGAGGTCGGCCCGTTTAGAGATAGGGCAGTCTAGCTCAGGAGATCAGACAGCTGGGACTGTGAGCCCCTGACCTTAGTATTATTTTATGTTGCTTCCACTTGAGTGACTATGTAGTAAGGATTTGGTGTATCGGGCTTAAGACCTTATTTTCAGTACATATATATTTTATGGAATCTCCCTTCGTGGAGATATTATTACTCTGATGTGATTTTATTGTGGACTTTTGGTTAGAGTTTTACCACTCTTGTGTTTACTCAACTTTTGTTGCTTTTCTGTGATCAAATCGGCCAGCAGAATCGGCGTTTCGGGGTGATGACCCTTCAGGGCATGAAGGTGTCACCGCTAAGCGGCGGTTCTGGGCCTAAGACCCCGGTGTTTCAAAAAAAGGTGGGGGGGGGGGGGGTCTTACAAGTGGTATCGGAGGGAAACCTAGATCGAAAAGTAATAGTCCACAACCCCCGAGTCACCCCCGCGCGAGTTTAGTTTGGGGACAAACTAAGCAGCGGAAGCAGTGGTGTGCCCATATGGGGGATCACATGTAAATTGTCCACTTTTTATTAGGTATTGATGCAGAACAGGAACGTAATAGCCTACGCCTACCGAGAGCTGAAGATACATGAGAAGAACTATCTGGTGCATGATCTGGTGATGGGTGTAGTGACCTTTGCTCTGAAGATTTGGCGACACTACCTCTACTGGGTTCACTGTGACATCTTCTTAGATCACAAGAATTTGAAATATGTGGACACACAGAAGGAACTCAACATCAGGCAGAGAAGTTGGGTGGAGTTCCTGTCGGATTACCAGTACACCATGCACTACCATCCCGGGAAGGCGAACGTGGTGGTAGATGCTCTGAGCCGGAGAGGAGATACCTCAGGGAAGGGACAACAACTGATGTCCATGGAGCTAGTCCGGTCTTTCAGAGATATGCAGATATCCCTAGTGTCCGAGAATGATCCAAAGCTGTACATGGAGTATTTAGCATCGATGGTTGCCATAGATGATATTCAGGACCTCATCCTGGACGGACAGAAGACAGATGCATGGGCAGAGCCGATATTCCAAGCCTTGGAGGAGGGTTCGACGGGAGATTATTCACTGAGAGATGGATTGCTATATTTCAGAGGCAGGGTCTACATACCCGCAGGAGGTCAGATTCGGGAGGACATCATGGCGGAAGCACATTGTAGCATATATTCTATACACCCGGGGATCATCAATATTACAGCAGACTTGAAGAAGACGATGTTCTGGCCGGGGATGAAGAAGGACATTACATACTTCGTGACTCATTGCGAGGTATGCCAGCTAGTGCAGGCGGAGTGCAGAAACCCCACAGGATTACTACAGCCACTTCCGGTGCCGGAGTGGAAATTTGAGGACATCGCGATGGATTTCATTCATGGCCTTCCCCGATCATGGACGGGAAACGATTCGATTTGGGTCATCGTCGACCGGCTGACGAAGGTGGCCAGATTCATTCCGATCAGAAAAGATGACTCGGTTGGGGTACAAGTGCGGGGATTCGTGGAGTAGTTCATTCGTTACCACGGGGTGCCCAGGACGATTGTGTCAGATCGGGATGGTCGGTTCACATCCAGGGAGTGGAGATCCGTGCAGGCTTACTTAGGCACATGATTGACATTCAGCACAATATTTCATCCCCAGATGGAACGCACCAAGCGGACATTGGAGGACCTCCTAAGGCTATGCATTCTAGATCGAAACGAACATTGGGAGAAGCTTTTACCACTGGTCGAGTTCTCCTATAACAACAGATACCAGTCCAGAATAGGGATGGCTCCTAATGAAGCCTTGTACGGAAGGAGATGTAGGACTCCGCTTTCATGGATTCAGGACGAGGATCTGAAGGCATTGGGATCGAATTTTGTCGAAGACACTAAAGCTCAGGTGAGACTGAATCGGGACAGATTGCTGGAAGCGCAGAGCCGACAGGCTAAGTATTACGACGCCCGACACCATCATGTAGAGTTTCAGGTGGGAGACCGGGTTTTCTTGAAGATCCGGCCCATGAACGGAGTTTCACGGGTGCGTGGTCGAAAGAAGAAGCTCATGCCTAGGTATATGGGCCCTTACAGGATCCTGGAGCGGATCGGGCCCCTAGCTTACAGGCTGGAGTTGCCACAGAAACTGGCAGGTTTACATGACGTGTTCCATATATCTTCGATTAGCAGGGCTCTACTATGCCCAGAGCAGCAGATTTTGAGCACAGATGGAGCGGAATCTTCAGACCGGTCAGTTCACTTAGAACCGGTTCGGATCGATGACATAGGAGTACGGATCTTACGTCGCAAGAAGGTTTCGTTAGTCAAAGTTTTGTGGAGAAACCACGGCCAGGAGGAGCATACCTGGGAACCGCAGGACCTGATGCGACAAAAGTATCCAGAGCTATTCAGTCAGGTATACCTCACAACCTCTCAAGATGTTCAATTTACTTTCCTATTTTAAACTAGTAATGCTGCTCTAGGAAGAGTAGAGGCTAATCTTTTATTTATTGGGATCTTGGCTTTGCCAATTGGGCGAATTGGTCATAGACTTAGGTTTCCCTTTAAACCCCACTTAGCAAACATGGCATTGAGATGTAATCTTTCACTTCTTATGGGATGTTACAAGTTTCCTTTTCTTTGATAGAAATTCCTGTAGGCTTAACCTTGATTTTGGGGACGAAATCTTTGTTTTATTTATTGGGATTTGTAACATCCCATTTCCAACTAGACCCCTAAGAGTGGTTTTGGCCATGACTAGGTCATGACAAAACCCTAGGAAGCTAAAAAGGGCCAAGTGATAGAAGGCCAAGGTGAGAATCACCTTGGTCTTCTTATGCCACAACCTCATCACCAAACCTAGGGTTTGACCTTAGGGCTTCACCATGACTCCATGACCCCACCACAACATAACTAACCCATTAGAGGGTCCACTAGAGCCTTAAGGGTCCATTGGAGTAAACCCAAAGTGGAAAATTTGACTTAGGTCCACCATAGGCCTAAATTGGGCAAGGTGCCCTTACAAAGGGGAGTTGTCCTCTAATGTGCCCAACCAACCTTGCCCAGGTGTTCCTAGACCTAAAGTGATGTAAATGGGTCACTAAGGACACATTGGGTGCAGTCCTAGAGACCAAGTTGACCCAAGTCAACTCAAGCCCCTAATCTGGTCAAAGTGCCTTACCAAGGGTCAAGTGACCTCCAAGGTGCCAAGTCAACCCTACCTAACCCTATATAGACCTTAGGGGAGGCCAATGGATCACCAGGGACCCATTGGGGTCAACCCAAATGGTCATGTTGTCCAAGGTCAACTCTACCTTAAGGTTAAGTCAAATTAGCCCAAATAGGCTAACTCAAGCTCAAGTCCATTCCCCCCCCCCATTTGGGCTAGATTTGATATCATTGAAATGATGAATGAGTGGGCTGCAAATAGGCTATAGTGATGAAAAAATTCGGCCATGAGGGGCAGGAGAGAGAATGCTCCAATTTCCCTTTAATGGAGGAGAGATAAAATGGAGTAAAGGCCATTCATGCCATGGGGAAGCCAAGGGCCATTCTTCTTTGCTTGGTTCATCTCCCCTAACAGCCTTGAGAAGATCAGGAGGCTTTCCAGGCTCTTCCACTGGCTGGATGCACTGAACCACCAAGGCCGAGAGGTGGCTTTCAAGGCCATTAATGGCCATTGATGATCCAGCCTCTCCTCACCCCATCTGAGGCTTTAAACAACTTCAGTGGGCCGAGAGGAGCATTTCCCAATCCTTACCTGAATAAATCGAGCCACCCCACTATATAGTTGCAGAAACCGAGCGGCGTCACCTTCAAAGATGGCTTCCCACCGATCTTCTCGACTTCAGGCCGCCGGCAAGCTCCTCCTTCTCCCCTTATCTCATGGTTAGATCGTAACAACGTCTAGGTTCAAGGTTCGGGCTCAATTGAGCTCGAACCAATTTTGTATTTCAATGGCTTCGGGCCGATAATTGAACCTTGTAGAACTATCAGAAAATGGCCCTCCGGCGGCTGTGCCGCCGCATGACGACAGCCACCACCTCAACGGAGGTGAGCGTGGCGGTGGCCGGTCGGGGCAGCGGCTGGATGGACGGCGGCAGGCGCCTGAAGTTGGCCCAGGAAAATTGAATCCTGGTCGTCGGCTCAAGGTTGAAGATGAAGGGATTCCGTCCAGGGCGCGCCAAGATTCGTGCCAGGGATGATATTAAACTATAGGAAATGCATTTCTGATTAATTAAATTTCTGTCATAGATTTTGTATTTAATGGTTTTAATTTTTAAAAATACCTAGGTGATGTTTCATAAAACGTGGTCAACATAAAATGTGTAGCTTGGAGGGTCTAGTTTATGGTAAAATTTATTTGGACCACTTTGGGTGCCTGGTGTGTCTAGGGCACTCATTTTGGTGAGTTCTATCCCTAGGGCTGTCCAGAGCATAAAATGGATGCCCGCTCCAAACCAGACATCAAAATGATCTAAAATTTGGGGATTGGGCTACTCTCAACTATCTAGGACAAATCCAAAAATCAGAATTTTTGGACAAAAGTTTTCTATAGTTTTTAGAAAAATTTAATAATCCATGAATAAATTAATTAGGTGTTCTAAACATCTCCAAACTTCCCCAAATTTGGGTGGGTGGTCTTAGAGGGCATGCTAGGGCTCTGGTAAAATTTCCATCTCATTTGGAGATGTTTTGGTTAGGTATTGATCCAACCATAGGTTGACTCCTTTTAGGGTTAACTAGGTCAAGCACCCCCTTTGTGTTTTGAGTGGTCAAATCACCTCAACAGAGGCTGATATTTTGGCCACTGACTCTCTATAGTATGACTCACCCTCCAATGGAATTTGGGGTGGTTAATAGTAGGGTAGCCCTAGAGCCCTAGGGTAGGTCCCTTAATGGGGATTTTTAGGGCTTGAAGGTCATGGGGTCAAATGACCTTGGAATGACTTGAAAATTTGTGGATAGGACCATAGGGTTAGTATGATCCTCTGGTTAAAATTTTAGGGTATTTGGAAGTCTTAAACCCCCTCAAAACCCTAACCCTAGCTTAGGGCACAAACCTTGTAGTGAAGGAAAAAGTCACTAAAACTCAATGAAAAGTGATGGGATTTGGGTTGAGTAGTTTTTAAAGATAGAACAAGCTCTGGAGATTTTACTATGAATTTAGGATTATTATTTTGGATACTTTATTAATAATTTAGTAATTTGTATTATTTACTTAGAAATTTATTATGAAGTAACTACTTGCTGGAAATTGATAAATTTTAGTCAGAGGACTTTTTATTATCTTATAAAACTCTATAAATTTTTATTTTATTTTTGGAAGAATAATTCTAAGGGTTGCTTCATTAAGTATTGTTTCCCATGAAAACTTAATTAAATTTATTTTGGAAACTAGCAAGCCTGAAAAATAATGATTTTTTACACCATGACCCTCTCTGTACCATATTAAGATGTTGTAATGTTTATATAATTTTTTGATGAATAATGCTGGTACTTCCTTCTTTACATATGATTGAGGGAATTATTTTTGATAAATTAATTAGGGGTCAAATACTCTCTGAAAAATTGTGGAAATTAGTATCTAGTAATATATCTCTGTTGTTTTGTGATCAAAATTTTTGGGTGGCCATTACTTGAGTAGATCATATAGTTCATGTTCAAAATTGCCCATGGCCAAACATTTGGGAAAATTCAATAAATATCAAAATAATTAGAAAAATTATGAATCTCTGATTTTAGACTAAATTTGTTATGATAGACCTTTGGTAAATTTTATAGGAGATTTGGAAGAAAATCCGGAGTACCTCCTTAATACATCTCATATAGTATAGGGTGGTCTGCATATAGTAACTATGGAAACTGAACTAGAGTGGGTAATGAAGTTTGAAGAGTTGAATCCTCAGTAGGTTGCTGGTTTGGGTAAATAAAGGAGTTCATCATTGGAAGACATGATTAGTAGAGTGAGAGGTTGACTAGTGTTAGGTGGTGCTCGGGATCGACGAAAGATCGTCCTTCCCGTAGGGAGGAAGTGTTTAATGCACTAGGGCTAGATTCAGTAAAATTAATTAAGGGTTGGGAAATCGGGTAGCAACCTATAATAGTAAGTGCCTTATGAAAGGAAGCTTTCGGCGTAATCCCATAGTAGTTCCTAGTGCCTTCGAGAGCCCTTCACGGGGTATACCTTGGGAAGTCCTGGGCTAACGTAAACTGAAGGAGTGATAAATCTACAAGAGCAACTAGAATAATTAGGGGTTCACTTTCACATACCACGGTGTCTCGGGTAGTTGATTTGACTAGGATGTGCGGTCGGTAGGCTCGGTGGTTGTGGAAATGGGTAGGATGGCCCGACGAGCTTTGACTCGGTTGATATTTGTGAGGGGCAGGATGGCCCGGCGAGCCTTGGCTCGGTTGATGTTTGTGACGGATGGGATGGTCCGGGGAGCTTTGGATCTGTGCTGATACATAAGGTTGCATGTGCATAAAGTAAAGGTGGTGGGTCTTCGGTATTGGAGTGTCGATGCACCGACGCCAATACTTTGACTCGGCAAGTGTGGTTAGCACTTCGCTAATAGATGTCCGGTGCACCGGCCGATAAGAGTACGCAGGAGCTCCGCTTTGTGCACTAGGGTTGAGGCGTATGATAGGTCTGACCGGTTGTGCTTTACTGGTTTAGAGGTGGGCGAGGCCCAACCTACCGCTTCCTTCTGCCACTATGGAGGTATCCTGGGAGGTGAGGCTCCAGAAAGGGGGAACTAAAGGTCTGTGTGCACAGAGTCGGGTGGGTAAGTTGCACTTTCATGATCGCATCATAACCCACTTGCATGTCATAGCATACTCATAGCATAAAACCCTTGTCACCTATTGTATAAGTGGTATGGAACGCTTATACAATAGGCCCTGCAAAACGACACCTTGGTCTATAAGCTTGTGTGGGCAAGTTTATAAATTAAGGTTAAATTCTTTATATATATATTGTTGTTAATAACCGACAGCCCAACGTATTAATTGGTATGAGACTCTCTATACGATTGGAGCTCTATAAAAGATCCCTTGCTTATATGTTTCTGTATAAGTTAAGGTTACTTTTCATACGTTTTCTCTACTGCCACATGTACTATAAAATTGCTAGTATAGGTCCGCTGCCATCTGTTTTTTTATTACTCTCCACCTTCAAGTACTCCCCTTTCTTCCTATCCGCTCGGTGCCTAGGGACCATGGTGGAAGGGGCGGTTTTTGAACCACATCATTTTAGGGTACCATGGAGCCCAGCATGGAGGAGTAGCCTCGGAGGTCGGCCCATTTGGAGATAGGGAATTCTAACTCAGGAGTTCAGATAGCTGGGACTGTGAGCCCCTGACCTTAGTATTGTTTTATTTTGCTTCCGCTTGAGTGACTATATAATAAGGATTTGGTGTATCGGGCTTAAGCCCTTATTTTCAGTACATATATATTTTGTAGACTCTCCCTTCGTGGAGATATTCTTACTCTGATGTGATTTTATTGTGGACTTTTGGTTAGAGTTTTACAACTCTTGTGTTCACTCTACTTTTGTTGCTTTTTTGTGATCGAATCGGCCGGCAGAATCGTCGTTTCGCGGTGATGAACTTTCAGGGCGTGAAGGTGTCACCGCTAAGCGGCGGTTCTGGGCTTTAGACTCCAGTTTTTCAAAGGGGGGGGGGGTCTTACAAGTGGTATCAGAGGGAAACCTCGATCGAAAAGTAACAGTCCACAACCCCTGGGTCACCCCCGCGCGACTTAAGTTTGGGGACAAACTAAGCAGCCAAAGCAGTGGTGTGCACATATGGGGGATCACATTTAAATTGTCCACTTTTTGTTAGGTATTGATGCAAATCGGGCACGTAATAGCCTACACCTACCGACAGCTGAAGATACATGAGAAGAACTATTCGGTACATGATCTGGTGATGGGTGCAGTGACCTTTGCTCTAAAGATTTGGCGACATTACCTCTATGGGGTTCACTGTGACATCTTCTTAGATCACAAGAATTTGAAATACGTGGACACACAGAACGAACTCAACATCAGACAGAGATAGTGGGTGGAGTTCCTGTCGGATTACCAGTACACCATGCACTACCATCCCGGGAAGGCGAACGTGGTGGCAGATGCTCTGAGCCGGAGATGAGATACCTCAGGGAAGGGACCACAACTGATGTCCATGGAGCTAGTCCGCTCTTTCAGAGATATGCAGATATCCCTAGTGTCCGAGAATGATCCAGAGCTGTACATGGAGTATCTAGCATCGATGGTTGCCATAGATGATATTTGGGACCGCATCCGGGATGGACAGAAGACAGATGCATGGGCAGAGCCGATATTCCAATCCTTGGAGGAGGGTTCGACGGGAGATTATTCACTGAGAGATGGATTGCTATATTTCAGAGGCAGGGTCTACATACCCGCAGGAGGTTAGATTCGGGAGGACATCATGGTGGAAGCACATTGTAGCAGATATTCTATACACCCGAGGATCACCAAGATGACGGCAGACTTGAAGAAGATGATGTTTTGGCCGGGGATGAAGAAGGACATTACATACTTTGTGACTCATTGCGATGCATGCCAGCTAGTGAAGGCAGAGTGCAGAAACCCTGCAGGATTACTACAGCCACTTCCGGTGCCATAGTGGAAATTTGAGGACATTGCGATGGATTTCATTCATGGTCTTCCCCGATCACGGATGGGAAACGATTCGATTTGGGTCATCGTCGATCGGCTGACGAAGGTGGCCAGATTCATTCCAATCAGAAAAGATGACTCAGTAGGGGTATTAGAGCGGAGATTCGTAGAGCAGTTCATTCGTTACCACGGGGTGCCCAAGTCAATTGTGTCAGATCGGGATGGTCGGTTCACATCTAGGGAGTGGAGATCCGTACGGCTTACTTAGGAACGCGACTGGCCTTTAGCACAGCATTTCATCCCTAGACGGATGGGCAGACGGAACGCACCAACCAGACATTGGAGGACCTCCTAAGGCTATGCATTCTGGATCGAAACGAACCTTGGCAGAAGCTTTTACCACTGGTCGAGTTCTACTATAACAACAGCTACCAGTCCAGCATAGGGATGGCTCCTTATGAAGCCTTGTACGGAAGGAGATATAGGACTCCACTTTCATGGATTCAGGATGAGGATCTGAAGGCGTTGGGATCGGATTTTGTCAAAGACACCGAAGCTCAGGTGAGACTGATACGGGATAGAATGTTGGAAGCGCAGAGCCGATAGGATAAGTATTACGACGGCCGACACCGTGAGGTAGAGTTTCAGGTGGGAGACCGGGTTTTCATGAAGATCTGGCCCATGCACGGAGTTTCACGGGTGCGTGGTCGGAAGAAGAAGCTGAGCCCTAGGTATATGGGCCCTTATAGGATCCTGGAGCGGATCGGGCCCCTAGCTTACAAGCTGGAGTTGCCACCGAAACTGGCAGGTTTACATGACGTGTTCCATATATCTTTGCTTAGGAGGGCTCTACTATGCCCAGAGCAGTAGATTTCGACCACAGATGGACCGGTAGCTTCAGACCGGTCAGTTCACTTAGAACTGGTTCGGATCGATGACAGAGGAGTACGGATCTTGCGTCGCAAGAATGTTCCGTTAGTCAAAGTTCTGTGGAGAAACCATACCAGGAGGAGCATACCTGCGAGCCGTAGGACCTGATGCGACAAAAGTATCCAGAGCTGTTCAGTCAGGTATACCTCACAACCTCTCAAGATGTTCAATTTACTTTCTTGTTTTAAACTAGTAATGCTGCTCTAGGAAGAGTAGATGTGAATCTTTTGTTTATTGGGATCTTGGCTTTGCCAATTGGGCGAATTGGTCATACACTTAGGTTTCCCTTTAAACCCCACTTATCAAACATGGCGTCGAGATGTAATCATTCACTTCTTATGGGATGTTACAAGTTTCCTTTTCTTCGATAGAAATTCCCGTAGGCTTAACCTTGATTTTGGGGACAAAATCTTTGTTTTGTTTATTGGGATTTGTAACATCTCATTTCCAACTAGGCCCCTAAGAGTGGTTTTATCCATGACAAGGTCATGACAAAACCCCAGGAAGATAAAAAGGGCCAAGTGATAGAAGGCCAAGGTGAGAATCACCTTGGTCTGCCTATGGCATAACCTCATCACCAAACCTAGGGTTTGACCTTAGGGCTTCACCATAACTCCATGACTCCGCCACAAAATCACTAACCTATTAGAGGTCCACTAGATCCTTAAGGGTCCATTGGAGTCAACCCAAAGTGGCCAATTTGACCTAGGACCACCATAGGCCTAAATTGGGCAAGTTGCCCTAACAAAGGGGAGTTGGCCTCTAATGTGCCCAACCAACCTTGCCCAGGTCTTCCTAGACCTAAAGTGAGGTCAATGGGTCACTAAGGACATATTTGGTGCAGTCCTAGAGACCAAGTTGACCCAAGTCAACTCAAGCCCCTAATCTGGTCAAAGTACCCTTGCCAAGGGTCAAGTGACCTCCAAGGTGCCAGGTCAACCCTACCCAACCCTACATAGACCTTAGGGGAGGCCAATGGGTCACTAGGGACCCATTGGGGTCAACCCAAATGGTCATGTTGACCAAGGTCAACTCTACCTTAAGGTTAAGTCAAATTAGCCCACATAGGCTAACCCAAGCTCAAGCTCATTTCCCCCCATTTGGGCTAGCTTTGATATCATGGAAATGATGAATGAGTGGGCTGCAAATAGGCTGGAGTGATGAAAAAATTCGGCCATGTGGGGCAGGAGAGAGAAAGCGCCAATTTGCCTTTAATGGAGGATAGAGAAAATGGAGTAAAGGCCATTCATGCCATGGGGAAGCCAAGGGCCGTTCTTCTTTACTTGGTTCATCTCCCCTAATAGCCCTTAGAAGATCAGGAGGCTTTCCAGGCTCTTCCATTGGCTGGATGCACTAAACCACCAAGGTCGAGAGGTGGTTTTCATGCCATGGCTGTTGAGGAGGTGGAGGGGATAGAAGTGATCTCTCAAGGTGGAGAGACGGGACTGCTGAAGGTGGGAGGATCCGTGCCGCTTGGGGGGAAGATGGAGATGGCCGCTTGCCTGCAAGACAACGTTGATGTCTTTGCGTGGAGCGCCACCGAGATGCCAGGAGTGGACGCCAATGTTGCTTGTCATCGCCTCAACCTAGATCCCGCGGTGGCTCCCGTTCGACAAAAGCAGAGGAAGAGCGCCTCCATACTAGCTGAGCCGATCAGGGAAGAGGTGGAGAAGCTGCTGAAGGCAGGGTTCATCTCGGAGATCCAGTATCCAGGCTGGGTCTCCAATGTTGTAATGGTGAAGTAGCCTGGAGGAGGCTGGCGGTTATGTATCGATTTTTCCATGTTAAATAAAGCTTGTCTGAAAGATTGCTACCCCTTGCCTCAAATCGACGCGTTGGTTGATTCCGCTGTCGGGTTTTCTGTGATGAGTTTTCTTGATGCCTTTTCAGGATATCATCAGATCCGGATGCATCCCCCAGATTGTCGCGATGTTTCTTTCATAACCAGCAACGGCTGCTATAGCTACAAGATGATGCCCTTCGGGCTCAAGAATGCAGGCGCCACTTACCAGAGGATGATGGATCAGATCTTCAAAGGGCAAAATGGGAGGAACTTGGAGGTTTATGTTGATGACCTCCTCGTCAAGAGTAAGAGCGTTGCGGAGCACATAACAGATCTGGAGGAGACTTTTGCCACCCTGAGGAAGTACAGGCTGCGACTCAATCTGTCCAAGTGCGTCTTCGGTGCAGGAAGAGGGAAGTTTCTAGGTCACCTCCTTACTCCCAGGCGGGTGGAACCCAATCCAGACAAGGTGAAGGCCATTCTGGAGATGGCATCGCCGCGAGATCCTAAGGAAGTCCAGAGGCTGACAGGAAGGCTGGCAGGCCTCAGCCATTTTTTGTCCAAGGCAGGGGAGAAGTGCTCTCCGTTCTTCAAGACCCTTCGGGGAAATCAGAAATTTGAGTGGACATCGGAGTGCGAGGAGGCTTTCGGAAAGCTCAAGCAACAGCTAACCCAAGCTCCTCTCCTCCAGGGCCCACGGGGTAATGAAAATCTCTTCCTCTACCTAGGAGTCGGGACAGAAGCGGTTAGTTCGGTACTGGTTCGAGAGGAAGGCAAGAGACAACTTCCTATCTACTATGTTAGCAGAGTGCTGCGACAGGCGGAGACGAGGTATCCAATCCTGGAGAAGTTGGTATTCGCTCTGGTGGTTTCGGCTCGAAGGCTCCGCCCATATTTTCAAGCTCACTCTATCAGGGTCGTCTCCGATCACCCTCTAAGGAGTATCCTTGATGGAGTGGAGCACTTTGACAGGCTGGCAAAGTGGGCAGTGGAGCTTAGCGAGTTCGATATTTCCTACTCTCCAAGGGTCGCAATCAAGGCGCAGGCGGTGACGGATTTCCTTGCCGATTTCTCGGCCGAAGTGGAGGTAGAGGAAGGCTCCTCTAGCATAGTGTCCTGGAAGGTGTTTGTGGATGGTGCTTTAGGCCGATACTTTATGGGAGCCGGAGTCGTGCTAGTCAGCCCTCAGGGAACCAGGATCGAGCAGGCAGTCGAAATTCATTTTCCAGTTACCAACAATCAGGAGGAGTACGAAGACATGGTGGCCGGCTTGCGTCTCTCCAAGGAGTTGGGGATTAAAGACATCAGATCCTTCACCGACTCGATGGTAGTCGCATCCCAGATCTGGTAATCGCATCCCAGATCCGATTTTGCGACGGTACTTGATCAAAGTAAAAGGCTTGATTGGGGAATTTCAATCTTTCTTCGTCGAGCACGTACCCCGAGAGGAGAATTCGGAAGCCGACTATCTTGCCAAATACGGTCCCAGGGCTGGGGGAATCGTGACAGAGCTTTTCCGACCGTCCATCGAGGAAGGGGAGATGATGGAAATTGAGCAAAGGGCATCTTGGAGGGATCCGTTCATTTCTTTTCTGGGAACGGGACAGATACCAGCCAGCGAAGGGGACCAAAGAAAGTTTCGCTACAAAGCCGCTTACTATTTACTTCAAGAAGGAGAACTCTACCGAAAAACCATCTCAGGCCCTTTAGCTCGGTGCCTATCAGAAGTTGAAATACCTCGCGTCCTGGAAGAGATTCACTCAGGGGAGTGCGGCAGTCACTCGGGAACTAGGACCATCGAGCAAAGGATCCTAAGGCATGGGTACTTCTGGCCCACGATAAGGAAAGATGCAGAGACTTTCTCAAAAAAGTGCCTCCAGTGCCAGCTCTTCGCGCCTCTTCAACTACAGCCAGCTCAACACCTTCGCTCGATCACAGCTCCATGGCCCTTCGCCATCTGGGGGATGGACTTGATCGGCCCTTTTCCTCAGGCCAGCGGACAGAGGAAGTTCGTGCTGGTTATGATCGACTACTTCTCCCAGTGGATCGAGGCAAAGGCCACCTGATCCTTGCCTCTCCTCTCCCCTCCCCATCTGAGGCTTTAAACACCTTCAGTGGGCCGAGAGGAAGATTTCCCAATCCTTACCTGAATAAATCGAGCCACCCCACTGTGTAGTTGCAGAAAATGAGTGGCGCCGCCTTCAAAGATGGCTTCCGGGCGATCTTCTCGACTTCAGGCCGCCGGTAAGGTACTCCTCCTCCCCTTATCTCATGGTTAGATCGTAGCAACGTCTAGGTTCAAGGTTCAGGCCAATTGAGCCCGAACAAATTTTGTATTTCCATGTCTTCGGGCCGATAATTGAACCTGGTAGAACCGCCAGAAAATGGCCCTCCGGCGGTTGTGTCGCCGCCTGACGACCGCCACCACCTCAACGAAGGTGAGGGTGGCGGTGGACGGCCGGGGCAGCGGCTGGATGGCCGGCGGCAGGCGCTTGAAGTTGGCCCAGGAAAATTGAATCCTGGCCATTGGCTCAAGGTTGAATATGAAGGGATTCCGTCCAGGATGCGCCAAGATTCGTGCCACGGATGATATTAAACTATAGAAAATGCATTTCTAATTAACTAAATTTCTGTCACAGATTTTATATTTAATGGTTTTAATTTTTAAAAATACCTAGGTGCTGTTTCATAAAAAGCGGTCAACATACATAGTGTAGCCTGGAGGGTCTAGTGTATGTTAAAATTTATTTGGACCACTTTCGGTGCCTGGTTTGAACAGGGCACTCATTTTGGTGAGGTCTATCCCTAGGGCTATCCAAAGCATAAAATGGATGCCCGCTCCAAACAACACATCAAAATGATCTGAAATTTGGGGATTGGGCTACTCTTAACTATATCAGGGACACATCCAAAAATCAGAATTTTTGGAAAATGTTTTTTTATAGTTTTTAGAAGAATTTAATAATCCATGAATAAATTAATTAGGTGTCCTAAACATCTCAAAACAACCCCAAATTTGGGTGGGTGGTCTTAGAGGGAATGTTAGGGCTCTGGTAAAATTTCCATCTCATTTGGAGATGTTTTGGTTAGGTATTGATCCAACCCTAGGTTGACCCCTTTTAGGGTTAACTAGGTCAAGCACCCCCTTTGGGTTTTGAGTGGTCAAATCACCTCAACAGAGGCTGATATTTTGGTCACTGACTCTCTATAGTATGACTCACCCTCCAATGGAATTTGGGGTGGTTAAGAGTAGGGTAGCCCTAGAGCCCTAGGGTAGGTCCCTTAATGGGGATTTTTAGGGCTTGAAGGTCATGGGGTCAAATGACCTTGGAAAGACTTGAAAATTTGTGGAGAGGACAATAAGGTTAGTATGATCCTATGGTTAAAATGTTAGGGTATTTGGAAGCCTTAAAACCCCTCAAAACCCTAAACCTAGCTTAGGGCACAAACCCTATAGTGAAGGAAAAAGTCACTAAAACTCATTGAAAAGTGATGGGATTTGGGTTAAGTACTTTTTAAAGATAGGACAAGCTCTAGAGATTTTACTATGAATTTAGGATTATTATTTTGGATAGTTCATTAACAATTTAGTAATTTGTATTATTTACTTAGAAATTTATTATGAAGTAACTATTTGCTGGAAATTGATGAATTTTCGTCAGAGGTTTTTTTATTATGTTATAAAGCTCTGTGAAAGTTTATGGAATTTTTGGAAGAATAATTCTATGTGTTGCTTCATTAAGTATTGTTTCCGATGAAAAATTAATTAAATTTATTTTGGACTCTAGCAAGCCTGAAAATTATGCTTTTTGCACCATGCCGCTCTCTGTACCATATTAATATTCTGTAATTTTTATATAATTTTCTGGTGAATAATTTTGGTGGCCATTACTTGAGTAGATCATATAGTTCATGTTCAAAATTGCCCATGGCCAAACATTTGAGAAAATTCAATAAATATCAAATTAATTAGAAAAATTATGAATCTCTGATTTTAGACTAAATTTGTTATGATAGACCTCTGGTAAAGTTTATAGGAGATTTGGAAGAAAATCCGGAGTACCTCCTTAATACATCTCATATAATATAGGGTGGTCTGCATATAGTAACCGCGGAAACTGAACTAGTGTGGGTAATGAATTTTGAAGAGTTGAATCCTCAATAGGTTGCTGGTTTGGGTAAATAAAGGAGTTCATCATTGGAAGACAGGATTAGTAGAGTGAGAGGTTGACTAGTGTTAGGTGGTGCTCGTGATCGGCGAAAGATCGTCCTTCCCGTAGGGAGGAAGTGTTTAATGCACTAGGGATAAATTTAGTAAAATTAATTAAGGGTTGGGAAATCGGGTAGCAACCAATAATAGTAAGTGCCTTGCGAAAGGGAGCTTTTGGCGTAATCCCATCTGAGCGGTAGTGCTTTACTAGTTTAGAGGTGGGCGAGGCCCAACCCACCGCTTCCGTTTGCCACTACGGAGGTATCCTGGGAGGTGAGGCTCCAGAAATGGGGAACTAAAGGTCTGTGTACACAGAGTTGGGTGGGTGAGTTACACTTGAATGATCGCATCATAACCCACTTGCATGTCATAGTATAATCATAGCATAAAACCCCTGTCACCTATTGTATAAGTGGTATGGGATGCTTATACAATAGGCCCTGCAAAACAACCCCTTGGCCTATAAGCCTATGTGGGCAAGTTTATAAATTAAGGTTAAATTCTTTATATATATTGTTGTTAATAACCGACACCCCAACGTATAAATTGGTGAGGGTGGCGGTGGACGGCCGGGGCAGCGGCTGGATGGCCGGTGGCAGGCGCTTGAAGTTGGCCCAGGGAAATTGAATCCTGTTCGTCGGCTCAAGGTTGAAGATGAAGGGATTCCGTCCAGGGCACGCCAAGATTCATGCCAGGGATGATATTAAACTATAGGAAATGCATTTCTGATTAATTAAATTTCTGTCATAGATTTTGTATTTAATAGTTTTAATTTTAAAAAATACCTAGGTGTTGTTTCATAAAAAGTGGTCAACATAAAATGTGTAGCCTGTAGGGTCTAGTTTATTTAAAATTTATTTGGACCACTTTGGGTGCCTGCTTTGACCAGGGCACTCATTTTGGTGAGGTTTATCCCAAGGGCTGTCCAGATCATAAAATGGATCCCCGCTCCAAACCAGACATCAAAATGATCTGAAATTTGGGGATTAGGCTACTCTCAACTATATCTAGGACAAATCCAAAAATTATAATTTTTGGAAAAAAATTTCTATAGTTTTTAGAAAAATTTAATAATCGATGAATAAATTAATTAGGTGTCCTAAACATCTCAAACGTCCCCCAAATTTTGGTGGTGGTCTTAGAGGGCATGTTAGGGCTCTGGTAAAATTTTCATCTCATTTGGAGATGTTTTGGTTAGGTATTGATCCAACCCTAGGTATTGATCTCAACTACGGAGGTATCCTAGGAGGTGAGGCTCCAGAAAGGGGGAACTAAAGGTCTGTGTGCACAGAGTTGGGTGGGTGAGTTACACTTGCATGATCGCATCATAACCCACTTACATGTCATAGCATAATCATAGCATAAAACCCCTGTCACCTATTGTATAAGTGGTATGGGACGCTTATACAATAGGCCCTGCAAAACGACCGCTTGGTCTATAAGCCTATGTGGGCAAGTTTATAAATTAAGGTTAAATTCTTTATATATATATATTGTTGTTCATAACCGACACCCCAACGTATAAATTGGTATGGGACTCTTTATACGATGGGAGCCCTGTAGAAGATCCCTTGCTTATATGTTTAAGTATAAGTTAAGGTTACTTTTCATACTTTAATCTACTGCCACATGTACTATAAAATTGCTAGTATAGGTCCGCTGCCATCTGTTTCTTGATTACTGTCCACCTTCAAGTCCTCCCCTTTCTTCCTCTCCGCTCGGTGCCTAGGGACCATGGGGGAATGGGTGGGGGATGATGGGACTTATTCTTTAGACTAACGGTTTTCGAACCACATCATTTTAGGGGACCATACAGCCCAGCCTGGAGGAGCAGCCCCGGAGGTCGGCCCGTTCGGAGATAGGGCAGTCTAGCTCAGGAGTTCAGAAAGCTGGGACTGTGAGCCCCTGACCTTAGAAGTGTTTTATTTTGCTTCCGCTTGAGTGACTATGTACTGAGAATTTGGTGTATCGGGCTGAAGCCCTTATTTTCAGTACATATATATTTTGTGGACTCTCCCTTCGTGGAGATATTATTACTCTGATGTGATTTTATTGTGGAATTTTGGTTAGAGTTTTACCACTCTTATGTTTACTCTACTTTTGTTGCTTTTCTGTGATCGAATCGGCCGGTAGAATCGGCGTTTCGCGGTGATGACCCTTCAGGGCGTGAAGGTGTCACCGCAAAGCGGCGGTTCTGGGCCTAAGACCCCGATGTTTCAAAAAAAGGGGGTCTTACCCAAATTCTATTTTCTACAAATAGTCCCCCTCACCAACCCCATGGCCCATCACATTAATTGCATTCAAACAACTCCTTGCTGCCCTTCTCTCTACTTGTTCTCGCACGCCAACCCATTTCACGAGTATGGGCAAAGCACAATCTGAAGGATCAAGTGCATACCCAACTGCACCAAAAGCCCGGACTATTGGAGAGGGAGCTACTTAATTTCTTAAATAAGTAGCAAAGCGCCACGGGTCAAGTGAAGGAACGCCGGACCCAACAATACCCCCCCCCCGGCGTACAGCACAACCCGTCGGCTAAGAGATGAGTTACCACATCGCCCACCTGGCTCAGAGGTGGGGTTACCACATGTCCACAGTTGCCTGACCCGCCAGACCCACACAGGTAGAAGGGAAAAATCAGGATTTAATAGCGCTCCCCCGGTCTTGAACCCGTAACCTGGCTCTGATACCAATTGAAGGATCATGCGCATACCCAACTGAACCAAAAGCCCGGACTGTTGGAGAGGGCGCTACTTAATTTCTTAAATAAGTAGCAAAGCGCCACGAGTCAAGTGAACGAACGCCGGAGCCAACACAATCTGATGTCGACGGGCACTCCAAGTGTGCTCAGCAATTTGCTAAGTACATATTCTTTGATGGAAACACCACTGAGCGCGAACTCGCCGCCCTAAAGAAAGAGTACCTGCCCCCCCCCCCCCCCAGTTATGAGGCGCACCGGCCGCCAGAGGGAGAGACTATCAACACCTTTTTTGGGGATGGGCTCTCCTTCCACATCTCGTACTTTAAGGTAGGGTTATGCTTGCCCCTCTGGCCTGAAATCCGGAAGATCTTAAAAAAATTCAGCGCGATGCCCTCGCAACTAAACCCGAACGTGATTGCCATGATGGTAGTGTTTTCCTGTCACCTCCGCCGTGAGTGGATCAAATTCATCCTCTCCATATTCCACAAACTATTCACTTACCGCGTGACCAACAATGTCGTCTCCTAGCTGATTGGCTCGCAGATCAAGGTTCTCGAGACCGCGAACAAAAACCACAACTGGGTATCCAAGATTGTCTTCATCAAGGGAGACCTGGGCAACATACCCTTCTTCCCCTAGCAGAAGATCAAGGAGGTATACCGGCCTGCAACGCTATCCGGCGAAGACGTCGAGCTGCACTAGTTATTTTAAGGGAAGGTCTTCGAGGTCGCCCACCTATGAAGGTGCCTCCACTTGCACATCCCGGTCCCACCTAGCGGAACGTATATTTCTTTACTTTCTTCATACCAGTTCACTTGTAATTGTCAGTTCTAATCCAAGTATTTTCATGCAGGGGAGCGATCAATTCCTGAGCATCCTCCCCATGCGGACTCGGGACTCAACCCAAACCTACTCGCGGCTAGCGGGAAGCAGTGGCGGCCTGTCGAGGCGAGCTAGAGTTAGGTGGACCCTCCTCCAGCCGGAAACAACATGGCTTCGAAGAGTCCATCTCGCCTCGCCGCCCCCACCGCCAAAGAAGATGAATGAGATAGTGGTCTCCCGGGGGGACTATAACAATAAGTTGGGGAGACAACAAAAATAACAACTTATTTTTGTGAGCTCTCCAGAGACCGCTCCCGAAGGATCGCCAACGAGCTTGCTGAAGGGCTCACTAGAGAAGGCCCAGGAGGGTGGCGAGCCATCTGCCCTTGCTTCATTGGAAGCCGCATCCTGTGAGCCGAGACTGCCGAATAGCCATACCCTCTTTGGCTTTAGGGGGAATCAAAAGGACTCGGCCGATGTGACGATGGTTCGGTGGGATGAGGAGGAACATAAGATCTCCATCACCTCTCTCCATCCCTCCCGTGCAGGTCGACAACCCCCCTCGGGTTATGCTTATGCGCTCGGCTTCAGTTTGTATGGCCGCAAGGATGCCGAGGCCTGTAGTGGCATGACCAGGCGCCAACTCAGCCATGAGGGTTTACATGCCCAAATGCGGGCCCTGGAGGTGCACCATATGGTGGACCGCCGATGATTCAACCTCAACAACATCCTGCTGAAAGTCGAGCAGGAGCGGTACCTCGATAAGTTTAGTTCTTCCGACCTGGCGGCGTGACTAAAGGTCACCGAGAATCTACTTGCAAAAGCGGCCGGCCGGATGGTAAGTGCAGGCTACCCTTTTCCTTTTTATCTTAAGAATTTTCGAGCATATTAATCTTGCCTAGCCCTTCTTTTCAGGATGTCGAGTCCGCGAGTAAGCTACAAGCTCACGCGACCAAGTAGGAAAAGGAGAACCAAAAATTGAAGTTGGAGAATGTGGGGCTCTAGAGCGACCTCATCTGCCTGAAGGATATCTTATTTCCCCAGGAAAGCGGCGATTCGGGCATCCCCCCTATGTGGCCGATGGTCTACGGTGAGGCTGAGGTTATTGAGAGGCTGCAGGTCCTCTCGATCAGCACCGCTGACTATACCCTCCAAGTGATGAAAGACATGGAGGTGTTGATGGAGGGATGCAAGAAGATCACAGCGAGGGATCTAGTGCCGAAGTTGTTCCCGCCGGCCACCCCTCCCAGCGAGGAGGAAAGCTTTGAGTCCCTGTTCAAGTGAGTCAAGGGCTATAAGGATGAGCACACCTCTGGAGGGGAATGCGAGGACCACCTGTCGGGAGGGGAGGGCGAGAGCTGACTCACGCCTCCTGCTTTTTTTTTGTTTTTTCTGCAGTAATTCTCTCCTTACCCCTTTTTGTAATCTCGTTGAGGTGAGCTCGCCTTTGTAAAAATACATGATATTGAAAAGAATATTTCTGCCTCCACTTCATCTCCATTTTTTTGAATTTACTTGTTGAAATGCGCTTGTCCGTGAGCTATCCTTCTTCATTGAGTGACTTCACCAGGGTTGAGCGAGCCGCTAGAATGCATGTGTTAGGATCCGTGTCGGCGCAGAGTCCTTGAGTGCTCGCTAACCCCAGACGATCAAGGGAGGATTACTCGCCGCGCTAGGTTCACGACTGCCCTACTCACCCACAAGTTTTCGTCTTTCTTACCAACATCAAGCTGAGATCGATATAAATTCATAAGTAAAATTTTAGGAGTGTGGAAATATACTCCCGAAGACCATCTCCTTTTTCCTTCCTCAGGAGATGTCGAGCCCCCAGCTCGCCATCCTTTTTACCCTTTATCTTTCCCATAGCGACCGGGCTGGTGGATTGCCGAGCTAGTTCAGTGGATGCCCTTCTTTAAGACTTGGCAGAAAGCCATGAATCTTCCAAGTAAAATTTCTAGCAGGATGAACTGTGATAGATGATAGTAATCTCAGCTCGCCAACCTGTCGAGATCTCAGCTCATGACTTCCGTCTTGCTGACGTGCAGAGCTCGACCTATTAACCCCCAGCATTGCCAACTAGATAGACGCATGATAATGGGATCATCTCGGGACCTATACTTAGGTCGAGAAGAGATTTCTATCCAGCAATCAACCTCCGGGCACTACCACCAACCCAATCAGCTAGGTGGAAGCCTGACGGCGGGTGTTGAGCATCCACCAGACTCAGCCCTCCAGGTTCATAATGACATCACCTGAGGATCCCGACCATGCCAGCTAGGTGAGAGCATAGCTGTGGGAGCATCTCGGGAGCTTACCCCAGAGCGAGAAAACTTGCCATCCATCAACCTCTGGGCACTACCACCGGCCCATCAGTTAGGAGAGAGCCCGACGGTGGGTGTTGAGCATCCACCGGACTCAGCCCTCCAGGGTCATAACGACGTCATGTTAGGATCCCGGCCCTACTAGCTAGGTGAGAGCCTGGTTGTGGGAGCATCTCAGGACCTAACCATAGAGTGAGAAAACTTTTCATCCATCAACATTCCAGCGCTACCTCCGGACCGTCAGTAAGGTGGCAGCCTAATAGTGGGTGTTTAACATCTACCAGACTCAGCCCTCCAGGGTAATAATGATGTCACCCGAGGATCCCGACCCTACCAGCTAGGTGAGAGCGTATCAGCAGGATTATCTCGGGACCTAACCCCAGAGTGAGAAAATTTGCCATCCATCAACCTCTGGGTGATACCACCGGCCCATCAGCTAGGTGAGAGCCTGACGGTGGGTGTTGAGCATCCACCAGACTTAGCCCTCCAAGGTCATAACAATGTCACCTGGGGATCCCGATAATGCTAGATATTTGAGAGCCTAGCAGCTGGAGATTCTAGGGACCTAACACCAGTGCGATAAAACTGGCCATCCATCAACATACAGGCGTTACCACCAGCCCATCAACTTGGTGAAAGCCTAACTGCGGGTGTTGAGCATCCACCGAACTCAGCCATCTAGGGTCATACCAACGTCACCGAAGGTTCCTGACACTGCCAGCTTGGTGAGATCCTGGTAGCGGGAGCATCTTGGGACCTAACCCTAGTGCGAGAAAAATTGCCATACATCAACCTCCGGGCGCTACCACCGGCGAATCATTTAGTTGAGAGCCTGACGGTGGGTGTTGAGCATCCACCGAACTCAGCCCTCCTGGGTCATAACGACGTCACATGAGGATCCCGACCCTTCCAGGTAGGTGAGAGCCTGGTAGCGGGAGCATCTCAGGACCTAACCCTAGAGTGAGAATACTTTCCACCCATCAACCAATCTCCGGACATGTCAGCTAGATGGAAGCCTAGCAGCGGGGGCATTTTAGGACTTAGCTAGATAAACACTCACCACAAACTCGATCTGGATAAGAATTTGACCATTATAGAATTTCCTATTCATTAAAGGAACATGCGTACATAATTTTATGGGTAGAAATGCTTCAAGTCATCACCACTACATGTATGACTTAGGGTCTCGTCCTCCACATCTCGGAGGAGAAACCCCCCCTGACCTTAGAGCTTCTTGTACAATGTACGAACCCTACATGTTATGGTTGAACTTCTCCACTATCGCTGATCTCCCTGACGCATCCACGTACTTCAGGACAATGTACCCTTCCGCAAACTGTTTGTCCTTGACAAGCTTCTAAAAGTACTTAGCCTTTATTCTTTTCACCTCTTCCCGCCGGATGGAGGAGAGATCGCGCGGCTCCTCCACCATGTCAAGGGGAGCCATAGCTCCTCCTCATTTTCAGCCTGCCTTTCTTCCCTGCCTTCCTATGCCTTGACTACCTGAGGCGCCTGGACCTTGAACTCTATTGGAAGTACTGCTTCGCATCCATGAGAGAGCTTGAATGGAGTTTCCCCTATAGCTGTATTGTGAGTGGTTCGTAGGGCCCAAAGAATTGAAGGAAGCTGATCCACCCAGCTACCCATCAAATTTTTCACGTTCTTCTTAAGGACGTTCATGATGATCTTGTTTGCTACCTCCGCCTGCCCGTTGCTCCTGGGATGGTGGACTAAGGCAATCCTGAGGTCAATCCCAAGCTGTCTGCAAAAAAGATGAATTCAGCACTGGCAAACTGAAGCCAATTGTCCGTGATGATGCCCTATGACAACTCGTCCCGGTAGACCATCTACTCCAAAATAAAATTCCTGATATCCTGGGAGGTCACCTTGGCTAGCGCCGTCAGTTCCAACCACATAGAAAAATAATCCATCATTACTAGTAGGAAACTCCTCTGCCCGCTGGCTAGGGTAAAAGTCCTACCAAATCCATCACCCAAATGTTGAAGGGCCAAGGGGCCGTGATACTCCTGAGCCGCTGAGCTGGATGATTTGGATGGGGGTGAATAGTTGGCACTTGTGATATTTCTTTGTGAATTTTGCATCATCTTGGCTTGAGCTTGGCCAGAAGTACCCTTGCCGGACTATTCTCCCCTCGAAGGTTCTTCTCCCTGAGTGGCTTCCACACTCTCTTGAGTGGACTTCTCCCAAGATCCTCCGAACCTCCCTCTTGGTTACACAACGTGCCACTATCACAGATAGTGTCTTCCTATACAACTATACGTCGTGCATGAGGTAACATGTCGATATGTGCTTGAACTTCTTCTTATCCATACCATCCCAGAAGTCCCCCGAGGATAGGAACATTGTGAAAGCATCCATAAATGAGGGTTGTTTGTCCTCCTCCATCACCTCCCCTTCTTGGATGGATGGGCGAAACAGGTCAGTGATGGTACCCCCACCCCGGGGACCATGCTTGGCCAGCTGATCTTCCTTCTCATTCTCCTCCTACGGCACATATCGGATGGAGAAGGTCTGGAACATGCGGATGTTTTGCCAAGTATAATTGAAGAGTTGGTTCCCTCGACACAAACTCCTCGTTGATCTGGGAGGCCACCACCATGGAGTATGTGAGGAACTCCACATCTTGCACTCCCAACTCGTTGTCCAGGCGGAATCCTACAATCACGGCCTCATACTCGTCCTGGTTATTAGTGATGGGAAAGTGCAACACCACTGTTTGCACAATCCTCATGCCTTGGGGGCTCTCCAAGATCACCCCCACCCCAAGGAATGCCTCCATGACGCGTCATCTACCATAACCTTCCAGGGAACTGGTGTAACACCACCTATCCGTCGCATAGCATATAGCAGTATGTCCGGCCGGGGCCCGACGCCATATACCACAGACAGACCGGGTGGTTACTCAATGGAAACCATCCAACCAATTAAAACATACTACACAGAGTATTCTAGCGGAAGCAATTTTATAAGATGCAATGAAAAGAACCCAGCAATAAGCACGAATGTCCACTAACAAGCCAAATAGGAATGAAGTACGTACACCAGTACTGGCCTTAAGGCCTTACAAATGGTTTACTCAAAGTTACATGTTTTCCATACCATGGCACGCAGGCCGGTCATACGTGAACAAAAGTAAGTAAACACTCCAATTAGGCCTTCGAGGGCCGGCTTCGCAATTTGGGCTTTAGCCCGCTATTGACCGCTTGGTCCAGCAGCACCTGCAAGCAACAAACCACCGCACGGTGGCAAACAAAAGCAACGGTCAGCAATGCTGACCAAATTATAACGATCCCGCCCCCAATTCGGGGCGGCGATGCTCCTTCCCTGCACTTATTAGCATAACCAAGCAGTATATAAATATACATTACATCACAGGCGTTGGCACGCACGGCCACATGCCCCGTGCACTCAGGGCACATTCTCGGTGAACCGACCAACGTCACGTCAATTTAAGCCATAGACATTCCAGACTCACCACCGCCACTTTGACGGCCAAACATATGAGCATTTTGTCTTCTTGGCATGGGTCACGTCAATTTAAGCCATAGACCGCCGAAGACCCTCATCTATGCCAACGGCTCTAACCGAACGACATAGAATGGGTACGGTTCCGCCTAATCCGTGCTCACATCGCAATGACAATTTAAGCCATATGCGCTTGTCAAACTTCTCCCGAGTCTCGTTTCCAACACATACTTCACATAACCCGGTTATGTTCAAGTTGGCTCCCAGGCCACCAAGTTGGCAAGATCACGCATCCGCCCAGTTTTCCGGGTGCACCTTAGGGTTAATCCCCAAGGCTCCCTGTTGCAATCTACCACGTAGAAAACCCGAAAAACAAACATTCACACGGAGTCTTCTCCGGCATTTATTCAATGCAACATCACTGATCCAGACCAACATGTCCGGATAGGCTTCACACATCATGCATATGTCCGTTCTCGATTACGGACTCTACACAACGGGGACTTCACATATCTACCCGAAGGAATGCCTCCAACTCACCGCAAACTCGCAAGAGCGGGCTTCCTATGCAAAAGAAGGAGAGCTTCACATGCTCATGTAGAGAATTGTTACCCTAGCGTTCTTCCTTGGCTCCATGGATATGTAAGCAGATGAAAAGCACCGCACTCTCTTTGCCTTCGCAGATCCAAAGTCGGCTCGCGATTTGGAGCTCTAAAACTCCTCCAAAGACTGAATCTAAGCTTCTTCTTCCTCCTTTGCTCTCCCCTCTCTCTAGGATTTAGATAGAGAACCAGCAGAAAATAATAAGGGCTTTGAAACCCTTCTCTCGGGTATAACCCCTTTGGGATAACCACAGCCATCGGATCCCACAAAAAGAAACGCATGGCTACGATCCAGGTCTGACCTGTACGAATAGGGTTAAACACTGCATGGTACACCAACAGGAGCAGGACACATCCACGGCCAATTAAATTATGTCAGGACATTTAGTCAACTCCCGCCAAAACCCCAGCGTCAACACTCTGCGTCGACCGAGTCAGATACGCCAGAAATAGCCCCGCACTCGATGATCGTCGAACCAAGATCGTCGACCGCTGATAGATCATCGAACGTAGATCTATGGCCCGATTGTCGAACGCAACACTCTGGACAAATCATCGAACGCACGGCCCGATCGTTGAACCCACGGCCCGATCGTCGAACCCAGATAGCTGGCCCGATCGTCGAACGCAGCATTTTGACCAGATCGTCGACTGCTGCTCGACGATCGTCGAACCCAGATTTCTGCCTTAACGTTTTTTTGTCAGTTATTCAAACTACCCCGACACGCCCTGGGACACGCCCGTGTCCTAGGCCTTGTACCCCTGCCAAATTCTAAATTTGGTAAAGATTCGTCACCCGTCGCTCTTTTTACTTTCGGGGCGTTACAGCTCTCCCCCTCTTAAAAGAATTTCGTCCACGAAATTACATAAAGGAAAGATAAGTACAAAATTAAATTGTACCTGAGCGGAACAACTCCGGATACTGGTCAAGCATAGTCTGCTCTCGTTCCCAAGAGAGCTCCTCTCGACCACAATTGTCCCATCGGACCTTGACCATCCTGATCTCTTTATTGCATAGCCACTTGACTTCCGAGTCGTCAATTCGCACGTGCTTGACCTTTGTCGTCAACCCACTATCAATCGGCACTTGATCGACCGCAATAACTTGCGAAGGCTCTTGCACCGCCTTCCGCGACACCGATATATGGAATACATCATGTAGACTAATAAGCTCCACAGATAGCTTCAAATGATAGGCTGCTTCACCAACCCTCTCTAGAACCTCAAACGGCCCAAGGTACCACGAGCTTAGCTTTTTCAAGTGCCGCACCCGCGAGACACCCTTGAACGGCTTGATCTTTAAGTACACCCAGTCGCTCACATCAAACTCCACGTTCCTGTGCTTGGCATTATAGTACTTTGCTTGCCGGTCCTGAGCGATAAGCAATCTCTCCGGAATGGTTCGCACCAACGAAGTAGCATCCTCCACCTCTTGATTCTTGTACAACTTTGACTCACCCGTTTCCAACTAGGACAACGGCGTGCGACATCTTCTACCATAAAGGGCCTCGAAGTGCGCCATTTGAATACTCGCCTGGTAGCTATTGTTGTACGCAAATTCCACCAAATAAAGATGGTCTTCCCATTGCTTTCCAAAGTCCAAGACACACATGCGGAGTATGTCTTCCAGTTCTATTGACCCTCTCGATCTGCCCATCTATTTGTGGATGGAAGTCTGTGCTGAATTTTAACTTTGTTCCCAACATTTGCTGCATTAGCCTCCAATCATTGGACGTGAACCGCCCATCTCGGTCACTCACGATGCTGCAGGGCATACCGTAGAGCCGCACTATGTTATCCACATATAACTTTGACAACTTTTCCACCGGATCATCCTTCCTATGCGGAATGAAATGCGACACCTTCGTTAGCCGATCTATGACCACCCAGATGGCGTCGTTCCCCTTTTGTGACCTTGGCAACCCATGCAAAAGTCCATAGTGATGTCGTCGAATTTACACTCCGGAATAGGCAAGTACTTCAGAAATTCTCCCGGCTTTTGGCACTCTGCCTTCACCAAGGCACAAGTTTGGCACTTCGCCACGTAGAGCGTTACATCCTTCTTCAAACCCGACCACCAAAATAGTTTCTTAACGTCGCGGTACATCTTTGTGCTCCGCGGGTGAATCGAGTACTTGGTATGGTGCGCCTCGTACAACAAATCCACCCGCAAACTGCCCACGATTGCGACGCAAAGACGACCGTCTTTCCAAAGCAATCCATCCACAACTTCATATTGGGAATTTGACCCATCTAGAGCCTCTACCATGAACTGCTTCATGTGGTCATCCAAATCCAATGCCTGCCGAATCCGATCAGCCAGGTCATATTGAACTTCAGTCCAATTCAAGAGTGCTTCAGCACTTGACTGCTTATCTACACAAATAATCTCCAACGCCTCCAACTCCCGAACCAACCGCTCATCATGGATCGACAACCAATTGGCTTGAGCTGGGGCTCGGCAACTCAACGCGTCCGCAACCGTATTACCTTTCACAGGCACGTAGTGGATCTTGAATGTATAGTCCCCCAGGAACTCCATCCATCTACGCTGTCGCATATTCAGATCTTTCTGATCAGTCAAATTCTTCAGGCTCTTGTGATCGATGTAGATATCAATATTCATACCGTACAAATAATGCCTCCACAGATTCAAGGCAAAAATCACGGCCGCTAACTCCAAGTCATGGACCGGATAGTTCCTTTCGTGAACCTTCAGCTGTCTCGAGCAATATTTTATAACACTTCCATGCTGTAACAGCACACAACCCAAACCACTGCCCGAAGCATCACTATAAATCTCATAACCTTCGGTCCCACTCGGCGAACTCAGCACAGGCTCCATGGCCAACCGACATTTCAACTCCTCAAAATCTTGCGCGCACTCTGGCGTCCAAACAAACTTCTGCTCCTTCCTCGTCAAAGTAGTGAGAGGTAACGCTATCCGTGAGAAGTTCTCTATGAAGTGCCTATAATAGCCGGCAAGCCCCAGAAATCTCCGGACTTCCGCTACCGTAGAAAGCTCAGGCCACTCCCGTATCGCAACAATCTTCGCCGGATCCACTGCAATACCATCCCCACTCACTATATGACCGAGGAACGCCACTGAGGATAACCAAAACTCGCACTTCGAGAACTTGGCATACAATTGATTCCTCCTTAGCATCTCCAAAACCAAATGAAGATGCCTGAAGTGATCTTCCTCACTCAGCGAGTACACCAAAATATCGTCGATGAAGACGATCACAATATGGTCCAAGTACTCCCTCAAGGTCATGTTCATCAAATCCATGAACACTGACAGCGCATTAGTCAGCCCAAACGGCATGACCGTAAACTCGTAATGCCTGTATCTCGTACTGAACGCTGTCTTCGGGATATCACTCTCCCTTATTCGCAGCTGATAGTACCTGGACTTGAGATCCAACTTTGAGTACACCGTCGACCCGACTACCTGATCTAATAGATCATCGATCCGGGGGATCGGGTACTTATTCCTTTCCGTCAACTTGTTGAGCTCCCGATAATCAATTCATAGCCTCAAGCTTCCGTCCTTCTTCTTAACAAAGAGGACCGGCGCGCTACAAGGCGAAGAACTTGGACGCATAAACCCTTGCTCCAACAACTCTTACAGTTGAACCTTCAGCTCCGCCATTTCCTTAGGCTCTAACCGATATGGAGAGCGTGACACAGGCTTTGCACCCGGTATGAGCTCTATCGTAAAATCTATCTCTCGCTGCGGCGGGGCTCCAGGAAGATCTCTAGGGAACACATCAGGGTACTCCGATACCACTGAAATACAGTCCAACGAGGGCTTAGGCTTTGCAACCTCCACTAGAGTAAAGAACAGCTCTGCACCAGCACGAACCGCCTTCACCACCTGAAGAGCAGACATCAATGTCTTGCTCGACCCTTTTAAGCTCATAAAAGTCGTCTCACGACTTGCTCCCAACTTGACTTCCTTGCGACCACAATCAATATAGGCCCACTACTCCGAGAGCCAGTCCATGCCAAATATAATGTCGAACTCCACCAACGGTAGTAACGATGCTTGCAGAACAAACACTTGATTCCCAATTCGAATCTTCACGCCACAGATTCTATCCGCATGCATCGAACACCCATTGGGCAACAACACATCCAACTTGTCCTTCGCCATCGAAGAAAGTACTCCGATGCGTGATATAAATCCTTCGGACAAGGAGTGTGAAGCTCCTGTATCGAAGAGTGCTCTTACAGGATTTTCACAAATCAAAACAAAGCCTAAACAAGCAGTGGTAAGGTAACAAGCACATAACAAGTATTTAAAATATTAACTTGCTATAAATTTAAATTTTACCTGTCACCACGTCCGCCTGTTTGATGGCCTCCTGTTGATCAAGATTGTACACCCTCGGTTGGGCCGGAGCATAATGGGACGTGGTTGACTCCACCGCCTTGCCCTTCTCTTCATAAGTTGATCCCTGCTTCCTTTCAGACTTGGGACGTCCGCTCCAGCAATCACGGGTAAAGTGCCACGACTTCCCACAGTTGTAACATGCGCCCGGGGTCCGACCCGTAGTCGCCACAGAAGCACCAAAAGAGGGAGCTGGACCCGAAGTCCTAGCCTTCTTAGAGAATTTACGGTACCCCGACTTTGAAGTAGTCGGGACCTTGAATTCAGACTTCTTGTCACTTAAACTTTTCTTTTCCTGAACATTCTTCATGTCCTTCTCCAAGGACCGGGCCGTGTTGACCAAGGTCAAGAAACCCTGCGTCATCGGCCCCGAGAGTAATAGCCTCAAATCATCTCTCAACCCTTCATAGAATCGATTCGTCTTGCGCTCCTCATCCGCGATGGTGGAGCTAGCATATCGAATCAAACGAGTAAACTCGTGGAGATATTCATCCACGCTACTGTCTCCTTGAACCAACTTCAGGAACTCGTTCTCCAACGATATCCTCTGCGTCTAAGGGAGGTACCTAGCCAAGAATAGTCTCGAGAACTCCTCCATTGAGACTTCTGTCAGTTGCCTACCTCTCAATAGGTGCAGCTCCAATCCTTCCCACCACAATCTCGCTTCACCGTGTAGAAGGAACGTAGCAATAGTGGTCATTTGCCACTCCTCCATCTACGTTGCTGTGAAGACTCTCTTCACCCTGGAGAGCCAGTCTTCAGCTTGAGATGGGGTTCCCAACACCGAGAATACCGGAGGATTAAAGCTCATGACATGTTTGAGCTGTCTCTCGGTTGCCCTCCTTGGCACCAATGGCTCCACTACTACCTGGTCCACTCTCCTCGGCTCAATCTCTAGAAGAGGTACCTGCTCCATCGTAGGAGCGGGCTGCTGCATTTGCCTTGCAGGTTGCGCATTAATCATGGCCAACACTGATTCGGCCAGCAATCGTATGGTCTCAACCAACGGAGGTGTTGCAGAAGCATCATTTGGTGCACTGCTAGCCTTAGAAACTCGACGTTCCGACGGCCCAGCACCGCTTCTGGTCACCTATAGTGGTACAAAACACCTTTAAGCGACCAAATAAAATTGCAAACAGCAATTATAGGAAAACGCAGGTTCCCCAAACACGTGTATTTTCATTCCTAAGTGGACATTCATGGGTTCTTTTACTGTTATAACGATGACGCACACACATTTGCTCACCACCCCTCAAAAAGAATTCACCCACAAATTCATGTTAAGCCTGACCAAAACCAGTAGTCTGATACAAAATTTTAACACCCCCTATCCATCGCATAGCATATAGCAGTAGGTCCGGCCGGGGCCCGACGCCATATACCACAGACAAACCGGGTGGTTACTCAATGGAAACCATCCAACCAATCAAAATGTCCTACACAGCGCATTTTAGCGGAAGCAGTTCTATAAGATGCAATGCAAAGAACCCAGCAATAAGCACGAATTTCCACTAACAAGCCAAATAGGAATGATGTACATACACCAGTACTGGCCTTAAGGCCTTACAAATGGTTTACTCAAAATTACATGTTTTCCATACCACGGCACGCAGGCTGGTCATACATGAACAAAAGCAAGTAAACACTCCAATTAAGCCTTCGAGGGCCGGCTTCGCAATTTGGGCTTTAGCCCGCTATTGACCGCTTAGTCCAGCAGCACCTGCAAGCAACAAACCACCGCACGGTGGTAAACAAAAGCAACGGTCAGCAATGCTGACTAAATTATAACGATCCCGCCCCCAATTCGGGGCGGCGATGCTCCTTCCCTGCACTTATTAGCATAACCAAGCAGTATATAAATATACATTACATCACAGGCATTGGCACGCACGGCCACACGCCCCATGCACTCAGGGCACATTCTCGGTGAACCGGCCAATGTCACGTCAATTTAAGCCATAGACATTCCAGACTCACCACTGCCACTTTGACGGCCAAACATATGAGCATTTTGTCTTCTTGGCATGGGTCACGTCAATTTAAGCCATAGACCGCCGAAGACCCTCATCTATGCCAATGGCTCTAACCGAACGACATAGAACGGGTACGGTTCCGCCTAACCCGTGCTCACATCGCAATGACAATTTAAGCCATATGCGCGGGTCAAACTTCTCCCGAGTCCCGTTTCCAACACATACTTCACATAATCCGGTTATGTTCAAGTTGGCTCCCAGGCCACCAAGTTGGCAACATCACACATCTGCCCAGTTTTCCGGGTGCACCTTCGGGTTAATCCCCAAGGCAACCTGTTGCAATCCACCACGTAGAAAAACCGAAAAACAAACATTCGCACGGAGTCTTCTTTGGCATTTATACAATTCAACATCACTGATCCAGACTAACATATCTAGATAGGATTCACACATCATGCCTATGTCCGTTCTCGATTACGGACTCTACACAACGGGGACTTCACATTTCTACCCGAAGGAACGCCTCCAACTCACCGCAAACTCGCGAGAGCGGGCTTCCTATGCAAAAGAAGGAAAGCTTCACATGCTCAAGTAGAGAATCGTTACCCTAGCATTCTTCCTTGGCGCCATGGATATGTAAGCGGATGAAAAGCACCGCACTCTCTTTGCCTTCGCAGATCCGAAGTCGGCTCGCGATTTGGAGCTCTAAAACTCCTCTAAAGACTGGATCTAAGCTTCTTCTTCCTCCTTTGCTCTCCCCTCTCTCTAGGATTTAGACAGATAACCATCAGAAAATAATAAGGGTTTTGAAAGCCTTCTCTCGGGTATAACCCCTTTGGGATAACCACAGACATCGGATCCCACAAAAAGAAACGCACGGCTACGATCTACGTCTGACCTGGACGAATAGGGTTAAACACCGCATGGTACACCAACAGGAGCAGGACACGTCCGCGGCCAATTAAATTATGTCAGGACATTTAGTCAACTCCCGCCAAAACCCCAGCCTCAACACTCCGCATTGACCGAGTCAGATACACCAAAAACTGCCCCGCGCTCGATGATCATCGAACCAAGATCGTCGACCGCTGACAGATCATCGAACAGAGATCTATGGCCCGATCGTCGAACGCAACACTCTGGCCAAATCGTCGAACGCTCGGCCCGATCGTCGAACCCACATAGTTGGCCCGATCGTCGAACGCAGTATTTTGACCAGATCGTCGACCGCTGCTCGACGATCGTCGAACCTAGATTTCTGCCTTAACATTTTTTGCTAGATCTTTAAACTACCATGACACGTCGTGGGACACGCCCGTGTCCCAGGCCGTGTACCCCTGCCAAATTCCAAATTTGGTACAGATTTGTCACCCGTCGCTCTTTTGAGTTTCGGGGCGTTACAACTGGTCGAGTGAGTTTTGCCTCTGCCACCTCGACAACATATTCAGCTAGAATGTAAGCCATCGCCTGGGCCTTGATCGAGATGCATGGGACAAAGGAGATATCTAACTCACTCAGCTCCACCGACCACTTGGCCAACCTGCCCGAATGCTCCACCCCCTCGAAGATGTTGCAGAGGGGTAGTCAATCACCACTCGGATGGAGTGTGCCTGGAAATAGCGCTAGAGCCTCTGAGCTTAGATGACCAGAGAAATGGCCAGCTTTTCCAAGATGAGATACTAGTGCTCTCCTTCCATAGGACCCAGTTTACGTAGTATATGGGATGCTGATTCTTCCCCTCTTCCCGAACCATGATGGAGCTCGAGGCCTCTACTCCAACCTCGAGATACAAAGATAGGTCTTCCCCCTCCTTCGGCCCTTGGAGCAGGAGGCCTGAGTAAACTACCTCTTCAAGGCCTGGAACTCCGCCTCGGATTCCCCATTCCACTCGAACTTCTTGCCTCCCCTCAATGCTTTGAAGACGGGAGAACACTTTTCTCCAGCCCATGAAAGGAACCTGCTTAGCCCTGTCAATATTCCTCTTAGTTAATGTACCTCTTTAGCTTTCTCAGGCGACCCCAACTCCATGATCTCCTTGACCTTATCAGGATTTGGCTCCGCCCCAATGGGGGTGAGAAGGTGCCCCAAGAACTTCCCCCTGTCGGCCCCGAAAACACACTTCAAGGGGTTCAGACTCATCTTGTATTTGCGCAGGGGGCTGAAGGTCTCCTCTAGATCCTCGAGGTGGGAGTCCACCACTCGGCTCTTGATCATCAGGTCATCCACACACACCTCGATATTTCTCCCATTCTGCTCCTAGAAGAACTGATCCATCATCTTCTGGTATGTACACGTATATTTTTCAGCCCAAAAGGCATCATCCTGTAGCAGTATCACTCATCCTTGTATTGAAGGAGACATCTTTCACATCGGGGGGGGGGGGGCATGCATCGTGATCTGATGATAACCTGAAAATGCATCTAAAGAACTCATTACAGGAAAACCGACGGCTTAGTCAACTATCTCATCGATTCGGGGCAAGTGGTAACAATCCTTAGGGCATGATCTATAAAGTAAAAAAAAACACATTCTCCACTAGTCGTATCCTTTTTTAACCATTACCACATTGTTGTACCAGCTGGGTAATTTAATTTCATATACAAAGCCAGCCTTCAGGAGCTTGGCATCCACCTCCCTAATGGGCTCAGCCAGCATGTCCGCGAAGGACCTCTTCTTCTACTGGATGGGGTGATCTTCTAGGTCAAGGTTGAGGCAGTGGCAGGAAACGTCTGCATTGATCCCTGGAATCTCTGTTGTGCTCCAAGTGAAGATATCCACATTCTTCCGGATACATGACAGCATCCTCTCCTAGTCCATTGTGGTCAGCCCCCCACTGATCCGTACCTTCTCCACCCTGCATCAAAGGGTAAGTAGTTGCATCGCCACTATCTCCTCTGCAGCCTCCAAGCGGGACTGCTCCCCCATTCTCCAATGTTCCCCTCCTTTGTACAATGACCTCCTAAGCTTCCACCACTTCCTCCATGGCCATCACCTTAGCCAGCTCCTCCCGGATTCCTCCTACTACCTCCACCAGGGTACTACTCTACTCCACTACGATCTCCTCTCCACCTACCTCTTGCTCCACCTCCTCCATCCTCCACTCCATCTTCTTGGCTGCCTCCTGCCAAGAGATGTTGTTCATGGCAGTGACGTAGCACTACTTCGACACCTTCGTGTCACCCCGAAATCGGACCTTGAGCCCTTCGGCATTGAACTTCAAGCATTGGTGGAAGTATGTGTAACACCCCAATTTTTGCAAGAGGTTCAGTCTGCAGTTCTGAAAATTTTTGGGTTCTGGCAGGAGGCACACGGCCTGCGACACGGGCGTGTCGCAGGGCGTGTCGAGGCCGTGTCGACACTCGGTCCAAGTGTCGACACTTTCGCTCGACAAAGTGTCGAGAGTGAGGCACACGGCCTGCGACACGGGCGTGTCGCAGGGCGTGTCGAGGCCGTGTCGACACTCGGTCCAAGTGTCGACACTTTCGCTCGACAAAGTGTCGAGAGTGAGGCACACGGCCTGCGACACGGGCGTGTCGCAGGGCGTGTCGAGGCCGTGTCGACACTCGGTCCAAGTGTCGACACTTTCGCTCGACAAAGTGTCGAGAGTGAGGCACACGACCTGCGACACGGGCGTGTTGCAGGGCGTGTCGAGGCCGTGTCGACACTTGGCCCAAGTGTCGACACATTCGCTCGACAAAGTGCCGAGACTGGGGCACACGGCCTGTGACACGGGCGTGTCACAGGGCGTGTCCTGCTTGGTCGACGATCTTCGCTCGACGTTTTTCTGTGGTGTCGACACAAAGCCTGTCGACGGGTGTCGAGACTTGGCACACGGCTTGGGACACGGGCGTGTCCCAGGCCGTGTCACCTCTCGGGTTGGTGTTGGGGCCGTGTCGTTGGAGACACACGGCAGGCCACACGGCCGTGTCGCTGGGGACACGGGCGTGTCGGATTGAACACGGGCGTGTGGAATGCCCGTGTCTGATTCCAGGCGCGTCGATTTGAGACGGCGAATGAGGCACACGGCCCTGGACACGGGCGTGTGCCAGGCCGTGTTCGGCCCAGGTCTTTTATTTTCCAGGCGAATCGCGGCCAGTCTTTTTCTGGTTTTGGGATCTAACGGTTCAGGCCATCTCCTGGGAAGTTAAGTCCGAATTTAGGGTTACAGATCCCCATTCTTTTTCAAGTCCTCTCTTTCTTAGTTCTTGAGAGAAACTAGAGCAAGGAGGAAGAAGAAGAACTCTTGGGCTGTAGGAAGGGTTTCGGAGCTCCAAATCGCGAGCCGAGTCCGGATCCGTGAAGCTTAGACCGCTGCGAAGATTTCCATCCGGCTATTTTTGCCATGGCAAGAAAGAGGAGTCGGAAGGTAACGACATCTCTCCTCTCGGTCTTTAGGATGCACGTTTTTAGCATCGTTTTCTTCTAGATTTTTGGGCACCAAACTCTCAAATGAGAGGGGCTTTGGTTTGCCAAGGTTCAAGAGGAACCTCCGGGTTGATTGAGTCCGTCCCCGACATATTTTGCATTAGAGATCCGCTTCGCTAGTGGATTAGGCATGGTGGGTGAAGCCGTAGTCGCGACCGTTAGTCCGACTCGGTGATGTTGCATACGAACTTAGGAATTCGTAGAGATTTCCGTGGCGGCAAGATGTCGTTTGTGTTGTGGTGGTGATTGTCCCGTTTGCTAGAAAAGGGTACTTGTAGTCGAACCCGGACAAGGTTATCTCCTCGTGGCGGTAGATGGTTTCCTTGAGGGACAAGATTAGCTCCGTATGAGAATGGAGATGGTTTCCTTGGTGGACAAGGTTAGCTCCGCACGAGTTGGAGATGTTTTCCTTGGTGCGCGGGAATGCTGCGGTACAAAGAGGGATTGCGATGTGCTTAGTCTTGGTGGTGTTGTGCCAAGGCGTGGCTATGTCTCCGTGGTCGGCTGGCTATCCCGTGACATGTGCGTCATGTGTGGAGAGTGTCCCGGCGAGACTAGTCCCCTTCTGTGAGACTGACGAGAATGCCAAGCTTGGGGCAAGACCGGGCAAAGAGGCCATGAGCGGGTGGGGTCCAGCAAGGCTTCTTAGAATCGGTCAGTCTGTGGTTGTTGGAAATCTGACATGAGACGTCGGAGCTTGCAGGCAAGCCCGGGGCTAAGCCCACGAGCGGGTGGGGCCTTGGCAAGAATTCCATTTGGCGGCCTGTGCGCCGAGTGAGGGAGTTGTGTCTCCCTCAATGTTTGCGGCTTTATGCCAATTGGGGAAATGTGAGTACCCAAATGATGTGATGTTGTGCTAGATGCATACGCTGTAGGGTACCTTGGGTGAAGCCCGGGTGTTGCATTCATGTTGCATAGTAGGCCCTTTTCTTTATATGCTCAACCAATAGAGAACATGTTTGATGATTGAGACATCCAAGCCTGTTTTAATGCTTTTCTATTTATAGATGTTTATTTGCATATGAAGTGCTGACTTGCAGGTTGGAGGGTTCCCCGGGGTCCGTTAGGGGCGGCCGGGAGGAGATGTGTTGTTACACAGTTTGAGGTCAGCCTTTGCTGACCCACGTTACTAATAATTTTTACAGGGCAAGGATCGCACGCAGGAGCTAGCACGCCGGCCAAAAAGGCCTAAGCCCATGAAGTGTTTTCTCTTTTGGTAGCACTACTTTTGATTGATGTATGTTTGAGACTATTTTGTCCGGCTTGCATGCCGAGGTAGATTAGGAGTGCTGAGCACATTCATGTTTGATGTACTGTTTACGTTTGGACATTTGATGTAAGGCCTTAAGGCCATTTGTTTACTCTTTTGGTTAGTGGATAACTTCTAGTTGTGCTTGGTTTTCCGCTGTGTTGTGCAAGTGTTTTGAGTTTGGGTAGCTATATCAACTTTTAATACTAAAGCTGTGGCGTTCGTATGTTGTGGGGCCCCGGCCGGACCCATATTATACGTCCACTACAGGGGAGGTGTTACAATTTTGGTATCAGAGGGAGGTTAGATTCAAGGTTAGTGCGTAGAGAAGTTATCCACATAAGAGTAACGCGGAACCGTGAGTGTCCTTATGTTTTAGTCTTGAGATTGGAGACTAATCCCTTATTTCTTATCTTCCTGAAGAGTGCAAGCAACGAGGCGGGCACTTCAAGAGCAAGGGATGATCTCTCGGCGAGCAGTGCTAGTGCTCCAGGTCTTTTGGGCACGGGTGTAGACCCGGCCGACTTCTGCCGCATGCTTGCAGAAGCGATGGTGGCAGCTCAAGCTGCAGCAGCGGCTCAGGTGGCAGCCCCTGCCACACCAGATACGGCAATGGCCGTGCCAGGAGCAGAAGCCAGGCGAGTGGAGCCTTTGGCGGAGAGGGTAGTTGTCGGACATGGAGACCGACACATGAAGTATTTCCTGAGTTTCCATCCCCCGTCTTTCAAGGGTGTTGGAACGCCAACGGATGCGGAGGACTGGTGGGTTCGCATTCAAGAACTGTTAAGGGCGGCAGAGACGCCAGAGGAAAAGAAAGCTGAGTATGCGGCGTTCATGTTGGAAGGAGACGCCAAGTTGTGGTGGGTGAGCCATAGCGGCCGCCAGTTTCCGGGACGCACCCCGTCAGTGGAAGAGTTCGGGGACGCTTTTCTTAAGAGGTATATCCCAGTTTCAACTCGGTTGGCCCTGCAGAGGCAGTTTCTGCATCTAATGCAGCGAGACAAGACAGTGGATGAGTACGTGCAAGAGTTCACCCGTTTGGGTCGTTATGCGGGAACGACAATGGCGGATGATGTAGAGAGGGATAACCTCTTCTACCAAGGTTTGAGGGAGAATCTGAGACAACCCCTCATCTCCATGAAGAGGGCGGGATTTAATGAGCTAGTTGAAGCCGCCAGGAGTTTGGAGAATGATTTGGAGCGAACCCAACGCCGTAAGGGTTTTACTCCCAAGCAAGGGGAAGGGAAGCCTTCCCAATCTCATAGTAAGTCTGATGGGAGTAGGTGGAGGAAGAAGCCTTACACTTCCAGATCTGGTGAGAGGAGCAACTGGACGCCTGGGGGTTCCCACTCTAGGGGACCGCCGACGTGCTACAACTGCGGTAAGGTTGGGCACATAGCCCGTGCTTGTCAGCAAGGGGGAGCGGGGCAAGAGTCAAAGCAGGAGCAGTCTGTGCGCTCGGGCCCCAGTGCTGCAGAGAAAGGAAAGATGGCGGAGTCGAGCGCTTCTCGGTTCCAACCGGTGCAACCAAGGGCTTACAACCTTGGACAGCAAGAAGCGATCCGCCAGACTGATGTGGTGACAGGTATGAAGAAAATTTAAGTTTAAATTTTGTGCTTCATCCTTTTAGACTTCTGTGTAATGTCTATGTTGTAGGCTTCGTGTTAGTTTCCGGATACCCCGCTAGGGTATTGTTTGATACGGGAGCATCGCACTCCTTTCTTGCGGAGAGCTTCATCCGGAGGATAGGAGTTGAGTCTTTCTCGTCGGGAGCAGAGCTGAGAGTGCACATGCCCAATGGGTCATCTATGACCACCGGGGCTAAAGGGCACATTTGTTGGGAGCTAGACGGAGTTGTCTTCGCTCTGGAAGGAGCAGTGTTACCATTAGTAGAGTTCGATGTCATTTTGGGCATGGACTGGCTTGCAGAGCAGCACACCAGCATTGATTGTTTATCCAAGGTAGTGACTCTAAGGAGTAAGGGGAAAACGGAAGTCAAATTTGAGGGCCTTTGTGGAGTGGCCTGTTCCCTGATTTCGGCCATGCAGTTGGTGCGGGCGGTTAACCAGGGTGGTGTAGCGCTTGTAGCGTTATTGGAGGTTCGTCTCTCCCAACTGTCGATTGAGGAAGTGCCTGTGGTGGCAGAGTTCAAGGATGTATTTCCGGATGAACTCCCTGGAGCGCCTCCTCGGCGGGAGATCGACTTCTCGATCGAGTTAGTGCCGGAGGCTAGACCGGTGTCACGTCCTCCATTTAGGATGGCACCAAAGGAGTTGGCGGAACTTAAGGTACAGTTACAGGAACTGTTGGAGCAAGGGTATATTAGACCCAGTTCTTCGCCGTGGAGCGCACCGGTGTTGTTTGTAAAGAAGAAAGACGGTAGCATGCGCCTGTGCATAGACTACCGAGAGCTCAATAAGTTGACCGTCAAGAATAAGTATCTGATCCCTCGGATAGACGACCTGTTTGACCAATTGGTGGGGTCAGTGGTATATTCAAAGTTGGACTTGAAGTCGGGATACTATCAACTACGAATTCGGGATGAGGACATACCCAAAACTGCCTTTGGTACAAGGTATGGACACTTTGAGTTTACGGTGATGCCGTTCGGGTTGACGAACGCACCATCGGTGTTCATGGATCTGATGAATCGAGTATTTCGGGATTACTTGGATTCGTTTGTGGTTGTCTTCATTGATGACATCCTGGTGTACTCCAAGTCGGAAGTGGAGCATGAGACCCACTTGAGAATAGTTTTGCAAGTGTTGAGGGAGAATGAGTTGTATGCAAAATTCTCCAAATGCGAGTTTTGGTTGGAGAAGGTGGCATTTTTGGGCCACGTGATTAGTGGTGATGGGGTGGCAGTGGATCCAGCGAAAGTGGAGGCCATCAGAGATTGGCCGGTGTTGAGGACCGTGGCGGAAGTCCGAAGTTTTCTTGGACTAGCCGGGTATTATAGGAGATTCGTGGAGAATTTCTCGAAGATAGCTCTACCCCTCACCTCTCTCACTCACAAAGACCATAAATTTGTGTGGACCCAAGAGTGCGGTCAAGCATTTGAGGCCCTGAAGGAGAGGCTTATGATGGCTCCGATCCTGAGTTTACCGCAAGGGACCGATGGATTTCAAATTTTCAGTGACGCATCGGGATGCGGTTTGGGTTGCGTTCTGGTGCAACATGGGAAGGTGATAGCTTTTGGGTCTAGACAGCTGAAACCTCATGAGAGGAATTACCCCGTCCATGATTTGGAGTTGGCGGCGGTAATCTTCGCATTGAAAATTTGGCGACACTATGTGTATGGCGCAAGAGTGGAGATCTTCACGGACCATAAAAGCCTGAAGTATCTCTTGGATCAAAAGGACTTGAATATGCGGCAACGCAGATGGGTTGAGTTTCTTGGAGACTACGAAGTGGCGATTCAGTATACGCCGGGTAAAGCCAACGTGGTGGCGGATGCGTTGAGTAGAAAGTACTCGGGGCAAGGAAATTGGATCGAAGCTCATGATGAGCGGTTGGTACGGGAATGGGAGTCCCTTGGATTGGAATGTGTTGCGAGAGGCGAGTCTAGCGTGGCTCGGTTGAACTGGATTGAAGTGCAAAACGACTTGTCCGATCGTATTCGGGAAGCGACTCGATTAGATGTGGAGTTTCAACCTTTTGTGTTGGAGGCTCAAACGGGCGAGAGCAGCACCTGGGAGATGATCGGGGGAATCTTGAGAAAGGATGGAAGGGTTTGTGTACCGCAGTTTGGCAATCTCCGTGAGGAGTTGATGTTTGAGGCTCACTTCTCGAAGTACTCCATTCACCCGGGCAGTACAAAGATGTACTTGGATATGAAGAAATCCTTTTGGTGGCCGGGGTTGAAGCGAGATGTGGCTTTGTATGTGAGTCGTTGCCAAACATGTGCCTTGGTGAAGGCCGAATGTCAGAAACCGGGCGGGTTCCTGAAGCCCCTTCCAATTCCTGAATGGAAATTTGAGGACATCTCCATGGACTTTGTGCATGGGTTGCCTAGATCGCAGCATGGGAATGATGCTATTTGGGTGATCGTGGATCGCCTAACCAAGGTGGCTCACTTCATCCCAAATCGGAAAGAGGACAGCGTGGAGAAGCTGGTGGAGTTGTATGTTCGCAACATTGTGCGACTGCACGGAATTCCTAAGAGCATAGTCAGTGATCGAGATGGACGGTTTACGTCCAAGGACTGGAGATTTGTTCAGAAGAGCTTGGGCACGAAGCTAAAGTTTAGTACGTCGTTTCATCCTCAAACTGATGGGCAAACGGAGAGAACGAACCGTACTATGGAGGATATGTTGAGAATGTGCGTTCTTGACTTTGGCAAGAGGTGGGAGGATCACCTCTTCATGGTAGAATTTGCGTACAACAATAGTTTTCAAGCAAGCATAAAGATGGCGCCTTACGAAGCTTTGTATGGGAGGCGGTGTCGAACGCCAATGTCTTGGGCAGAGGCGGGAGACACCAAACTTTGGGGAAAGGATGCGGTAGATGACGCTTGTGAGTTGGTACAGACCATCCAAGAGCATATGAAGGTGGCGCAAGACAAACAAGCAAAATATTTTAATGCTCGTCACCGGAAGTTAGAATTTGCAGTAGGTGATTGGGTTTATCTGAAGGTCAAGCCGTTCAAGGGCGTCTCGCGGATTCGCCGACTCAAGAAGTTGAGTCCAAGGTTTTTGGGGCCTTTTGAAATTGTTGAGCGGGTAGGAGAAGCAGCCTATCGGTTGGCATTGTCCATAGATTTGAGTGGATTACATGACGTCTTCCACGTCTCTGTGTTGAGGAAAGCCTTGGTGAAGGCTAGCGTGGTGATTGAGCCGGCATCGGTGCCGATTGAGGAAGACTTGAGGACGCGAGTCCTTCCAATCGCTATAGAAGATTCGGAGATTCGGCAGTTGCGGAATAAAGAAGTTAAACTTGTGAAAGTTCGTTGGGACAACTGCGGTCGTGAGGAGTTCTCGTGGGAGCGAGAACAGGCCATGCTAGAAGACTATCCAGAACTATTTTTGTCAGGTACAATTTAAGTTTTGTACCCTTTTTGTTTTGTAATTTCGGGACGAAATTCTGTTAAGTGGGGGAGAGTTGTAACACCCCAGTTTTTGCAAGAGGTTCAGTCTGCAGTTCTGAAAATTTTTGGGTTCTGGCAGGAGGCACACGGCCTGCGACACGGGCGTGTCGCAGGGCGTGTCGAGGCCGTGTCGACACTCGGTCCAAGTGTCGACACTTTCGCTCGACAAAGTGTCGAGAGTGAGGCACACGGCCTGCGACACGGGCGTGTCGCAGGGCGTGTCGAGGCCGTGTCGACACTCGGTCCAAGTGTCGACACTTTCGCTCGACAAAGTGTCGAGAGTGAGGCACACGGCCTGCGACACGGGCGTGTCGCAGGGCGTGTCGAGGCCGTGTCGACACTCGGTCCAAGTGTCGACACTTTCGCTCGACAAAGTGTCGAGAGTGAGGCACACGGCCTGCGACACGGGCGTGTCGCAGGGCATGTCGAGGCCGTGTCGACACTTGGCCCAAGTGTCGACACATTCGCTCGACAAAGTGCCGAGACTGGGGCACACGGCCTGTGACACGGGCGTGTCACAGGGCGTGTCCCGCTTGGTCGACGATCTTCGCTCGACGTTTTTCTGTGGTGTCGACACAAAGCCTGTCGACGGGTGTCGAGACTTGGCACACGGCTTGGGACACGGGCGTGTCCCAGGCCGTGTCACCTCTCGGGTTGGTGTTGGGGCCGTGTCGTTGGAGACACACGGCAGGCCACACGGCCGTGTCGCTGGGGACACGGGCGTGTCGGATTGAACACGGGCGTGTCGAATGCCAGTGTCTGATTCCAGGCGCGTCGATTTGAGACGGCGAATGAGGCACACGGCCCTGGACACGGGCGTGTGCCAGGCCGTGTTTGGCCCAGGTCTTTTATTTTCCAGGCGAATCGCGGCCAGTCTTTTTCTGGTTTTGGGATCTAACGGTTCAGGCCATCTCCTGGGAAGTTAAGTCCGAATTTAGGGTTACAGATCCCCATTCTTTTTCAAGTCCTCTCTTTCTTAGTTCTTGAGAGAAACTAGAGCAAGGAGGAAGAAGAAGAACTCTTGGGCTGTAGGAAGGGTTTCGGAGCTCCAAATCGCGAGCCGAGTCCGGATCCGTGAAGCTTAGACCGCTGCGAAGATTTCCATCCGACTATTTTTGCCATGGCAAGAAAGAGGAGTCGGAAGGTAACGACATCTCTCCTCGCGGTCTTTAGGATGCACGTTTTTAGCATCGTTTTCTTCTAGATTTTTGGGCACCAAACTCTCAAATGAGAGGGGCCTTGGTTTGCCAAGGTTCAAGAGGAACCTCCGGGTTGATTGAGTCCGTCCCCGGCATATTTTGCATTAGAGATCCGCTTCGCTAGTGGATTAGGCATGGTGGGTGAAGCCGTAGTCGCGACCGTTAGTCCGACTCGGTGATGTTGCATACGAACTTAGGAATTCGTAGAGATTTCCGTGGCAGCAAGATGTCGTTTGTGTTGTGGTGGTGATTGTCCCGTTTGCTAGAAAAGGGTACTTGTAGTCGAACCCGAACAAGGTTAGCTCCTCGTGGCGGTAGATGGTTTCCTTGAGGGACAAGGTTAGCTCCGTATGAGAATGGAGATGGTTTCCTTGGTGGACAAGGTTAGCTCCGCACGAGTTGGAGATGTTTTCCTTGGTGCCCGGGAACGCTGCGGTACAAAGAGGGATTGCGATGTGCTTAGTCTTGGTGGTGTTGTGCCAAGGCGTGGCTATGTCTCCGTGGTCGGCTGGCTATCCCGTGACATGTGCGTCATGTGTGGAGAGTGTCCCGGCGAGACTAGTCCCCTTCTGTGAGACTGACGAGAATGCCAAGCTTGGGGCAAGCCCGGGCAAAGAGGCCATGAGCGGGTGGGGTCCAGCAAGGCTTCTTAGAATCGGTCAGTCTGTGGTTGTTGGAGATCTGACATGAGACATCGGAGCTTGCAGGCAAGCCCGGGGCTAAGCCCACGAGCGGGTGGGGCCTTGGCAAGAATTCCATGTGGCGGCCTGTGCGCCGAGTGAGGGAGTTGTGTCTCCCTCAATGTTTGCGGCTTTATGCCAATTGGGGAAATGTGAGTACCCAAATGATGTGATGTTGTGCTAGATGCATACGCTGTAGGGTACCTTGGGTGAAGCCCGAGTGTTGCATTCATGTTGCATAGTAGGCCCTTTTCTTTATATGCTCAACCAATAGAGAACATGTTTGATGATTGAGACATCCAAGCCTGTTTTAATACTTTTCTATTTATAGATGTTTATTTGCATATGAAGTGCTGACTTGCAGGTTGGAGGGTTCCCCGGGGTCCGTTAGGGGCGGCCGGGAGGAGATGTGTTGTTACACAGTTTGAGGTCAGCCTTTGCTGACCCACGTTACTAATAATTTTTACAGTGCAAGGATCGCACGCAGGAGCTAGCACGCCGGCCAAAAAGGCCTAAGCGCATGAAGTGTTTTCTCTTTTGGTAGCACTACTTTTGATTGATGTATGTTTGAGACTATTTTGTCCGGCTTGCATGCCGAGGTAGATTAGGAGTGCTGAGCACATTCATGTTTGATGTACTGTTTACGTTTGGACATTTGATGTAAGGCCTTAAGGCCATTTGTTTACTCTTTTGGTTAGTGGATAACTTCTAGTTGTGCTTGGTTTTCCGCTGTGTTGTGCAAGTGTTTTGAGTTTGTGTAGCTATATCAACTTTTAATACTAAAGCTGTGGCGTTCGTATGTTGTGGGGCCCCGGCCGGACCCATATTATACGTCCACTACAGGGGAGGTGTTACAGTATGAGGGGACGTAACAGAAGGCGCTGATGAGACGCCGTCCGAAGATGGCATTGCAAGTGTTGGGGGTGTCCATGATGAAGTACCTGTAGTTTCCAGACTGCCTCCCCCCCCCCCCCCCGAGAGTGACATGGATAGCCACCCCTCCTTCCACCTCTTTCCTTTCCCCCGAGAATCCGAACAGGGGCCCACCTTAGGCCAACACCCTCTTGGCCTCCACCTTCAAAGCATCATATGCCGTCTTGAAGATGACGATGACAGAATTCCCGTTGTCGATGATGATCTGGGAGACGGTGAAGTTCTCGACCGTGGTCTGGATGAACAATTTGTCATAGAAGGGGTCCTCATGATCTGGCATATCAATCAAAGAGAAGGTGATCCTCTCCTCTAGGTGTGGGGTCTGATATGTGGATCCAACGCTCCTTAGATATATAGTATGAAGGCTTGGCTTCTGAGAAGCCTCGACCCCCACCCCCATGGATCACTTTGATCCTTCCTCGGGCTCCCACATCAGCCCGGTACTCACACATGTCCTCCTCTGCCTGAGGCAGGACTTCTTCAATCAACACCTCCTGACGGTCCCACTGCTGTTGTTGCTCCCTGTTTCCTCTCACCTTGAGGAACTACAGGCGCGTGGCTGTAGCGTGCCCCTCATCCTATTTAAATTCATTGTAGGGTAACTTCACCCTGACCTCCCTTCTCCTCCTCTGCTGACAACTCCACCTCTACATGGCTATTTTCATAGCCTAGTGCTGATCGGGGAGAGGAGGCCTCCTGCACTACCTCCATCCCGGAGGGTGAAACTGACCTTGCATCCCTTGGCGGATGTCTCCCCAATGGAAATAACTTTGTTGTCCTTTGTCTTGCCATTCTGGCTGCCTCTAGCCGAGCTAGTTGTTCTGCTCCTAGCGCCCCCACCTAGGCTGATGTTGTTGTTGTTGCTACTCTCTCTACCAAGGTTCAGCTCTCCTCACCTCCTTACCACGGCCACCTCCAGGCCACTTCTCTTCTTCTATGGCCCACCTGGCCAACTTCTTCACAAACTCGAGGTTTGACTCATCCACGTCGACTTCCCATGTCGCCCTATCCATCAGCTCCTCATAGTACAGGGAATTCACCCTCTTCATTTGCATCCTGAAGAAACTTTACTACAACCCCAAGGGGAAGGCCATCATCAGGGTGTCCCTTGGCATCTCCTGTACCTGGGTGAAATCATCCTGGAACCTGTCTACGTAGCTCCACAAGGTCTCGTTCATGCCCTGCTTGATGTGGAACAGGGACTCCGACTCCTTCTTCCTCTACTTGGAGGTCGTGAACCTCAACATGAACCTCCAACACATATCCTCGAAGCAATAGATGGAGATGGCCGATAGTTGGTGGAACCACTCTCTCGCCATCTCCATGAGGGTGATGGCGAAGAGTCTGCATTTAAAAGCATCCGACATCTGCCTTATCGACACCACATCCTCGAACTACTAGATGTGTTGTACCAGTTGATCCTTCCTGGTATAGTAAGACATCGCCGACTCCCTGAACCCCTCTGGAACTAGGGCAGAAGAAAAAAACTAGCTGAAGGGGCTGCCTCCCTTTATTGGGCGAGCCAGAGGAGCTCGCACCCCGATCTCGCCGACTGGCCTCCACTAACCAAGCTCAGAAAAGCACTCGCCCGAGATGTTGGCACCATCACCCCTCCTTTACAAATTCCTTCCCAGCTCACTGAGCAGTGGCATCCTCGCACAGAGCTGGGGCGGCCGCTATTGGAATAGCTGGTGTTGAGGACTCAGCTCGCGCTCCGAGTGCGAATATGACGAGGCCGAGCACTTCCTTCCTGAAGTCCTTGAACAACCCCACCATGGTGAGAGGGGGAGGTGGTGGCAAGTCGGCCCTATCCGAACCTTGCCCTTCTCTTTCAACCATCTAACATGTTGAAGATTTTCTGCTCAAACCACTCTCCACGCTCAGTGCACCAAAATGTTAAAACCGAAAACACGGTCTTCGTGGAGTTCACCCTTGGGGAATAGGTGATCGCAAACCTACTTCTCGCGAGCGAGCCAAATGACTAAGGAAAAAGAACAGGGGCCAGACCCAAGGGTTCAGCATGAATGTACCACCACACACCCGGAAGTTCTTAGAGAGCTTCCCCTCCTTAGCCAAACATCGAGCAAAAGATACCTCAAAAAGCGTAATAAGATGGGGGCACTAGTAAGCTTGCCTTATAAGGTAACCCCTGGGATCTATTTATATATTTCTGAAAACGTCCTACAAATAGCCAACCTCTGCTATCCTGAACAGCTATGTGCAGCCCAACTGAGTCTGCAAATAGGGTACCTCTACTGTTCTGACATGATACAGGCAGGCCAACATGGGTAATTAGTAAAAACATATCACAAGAGACTGGGTGAGTGGCCCTCTAGAACCTCCACACGTCGGGGGCATCGAGTGCTCGATGGAGCTGGCACTTGCCGCCTCTATCCCACCCTAGGCGAGTGTGGGCACGGACTACCCCTCTCGCCTGCTGCCTACTGAACCTCTAGGCCGAGTGCGAGCCAACTAGCTCCACTCGCATGCTGCTCGCCGAGCCCCTGGGGAGAGTGCGAGCTGACCTGCTCCACTAGCCCCTCTAACAGTTCACCCCAGTTTTGATGAGCTGGACAGCTGGTCTTGGCCGATCTAGTTCCTGTCTCCCACAACTCACTAGATATGGGGTTCTACAAATACCAAAAATCCCAATTTTCCAACGTGGATTTGTCCTTCATCAAATTATGGAACAAACAAGCATAATATTAATTTAATTTAGTGAAAATTAGATTCAAATATCCAAAAATTATGAAAAAATTACTAGATGATAAATATGATCAGAAAAGACTACTGACCATGAATTATGATTTTTCAACTCAAATTGATTACATAAATGTATTATATTAAAATATTCAACAAATGAGCACTAATGAAGGAGCCTATATGAAAATTCTGCAAATATTTTTATAAAAATATACAGAGCATGACTATGTCTTAAAATGATTCCAGACAAAGTTTCACAATTTTTCAGTAAACAAATAACCCCAAAATAATTATCTTGTGATTGAATCAAACTTAGGGTTTATGAATGAAGTACTAGAATTATCAAATCAAAATTCACAACAAATTTTCTAGGGAACCACATCATCTAAATAAATTTACTGTCTAAATGTCATGAGCATTCATGGTCATTTATGTATCTACATTAATATTGAATCAAAGTACTCTAATCTATCAATAACTATTCCAAAGAGGGTATATGTTCCTAAAAATCCTACAACCACTCTTCTAGAGCTTATTTTTACCCTAGGAACTCACCAACCAAGTTCCAAGACCATCCAATCACATATTATCCCATGTCCTTCAATAGGCCACAACCCTCAACCCTAGGGCCTACACTAGGGTGTTAGGTCATCTCCACCCCAAATCACCCAAATTCACTTAAGGGGTGTTTAAGATGACTTTGAGGCAGTGGCCAAAGTTTCATCCCTTTTGGATGAGGATTTGCCAATCAACTCATCAAATAGACACTTGCCCTAATTACCCTTAAGGGACCAAACTTTGGTTACACCAATACATACTTAAACCAACCCCAAATGGCCTGAGATTTTCACTAGTGTCATGTCATGACCCTAATGGTCAACAACAAAATTATTTGATGGTTTTGAGGTCATTAGACTCTTTAATTAGTTCATAAATTATTTATTAAATGTTTTCTAAAATATAAAAAACTTTATTCCAAAAATTCTCATATTTGGATATGTCTGAGATATAGATTACACTAACCTATGATCCAAATTTTAATGTATTTGGATGTTTAGATTAGTGGGGTCACACAAATTTGTGTCTGGTTAACCCTATGTACAACTTGCACCTTTTAGTCTGCTATGGTCAAACTAGAAACCCAAATTGGTTGAGACCAATTTTAAAATAAACTAGACTCAAATGCAAAAACTTCGATATATAACATTTCCTCTGATTTAACCTCTATGTATTTTTAAACATTAAAACTAACGATAATATTATATGTGAAAAAATATCATTTAAAATGAATAAATAAATAAATCTCAGCACGAATCTTAAAGCACCATCCGACGACATCCTTTCATCGTCCCCAGCATGCTAGTAACCCAGATTAACCCATCCTGGGCCATTTTGGATGTAGAATTCCAGGTCACCCGCGTCTCCTCCCCGCCGGCCACTGCCACCACCACCTTCGTTGAGGTGGTGGCTGGCAATTCACGGTGGTTGGCCTGTCAGAGGTCGCCGAAACAGTGATCTATATGTGGACGAAAAATCTTGGAATCCAAGCTTTTTGCTAGCTTGATCTGGGTCAAATTAGACTCAAACCTTGCAGACAACAGATATGGATCTATCCACTGAAGAAATGGAGAGGAACATGACCTTCTAGGTGGGCTAGATCCTACCTGATTGTCGGGTTGCCATTGACGGTGGTGGCGCCGCTCGGTGCTCCGCAACAACAGTAGCAAAGGGCTCAGCTGCTTTAGGGAAAGAGTGGAAATGATTGCTCTCGACCTGGTGAATCTTTTAAAAGCATCAGATTTCGGAGAAGTGAGGTCTAGGCTTCAATGGACACTAATGGCCATGTGGGAGGTTTTCGGCCAAGTGGTGGTTTAGTGCACCCATCCACTGAAAGGTCCTGTAAATCCCCTTGATCGTCTCAGAACTGATGGGGGAGATGAATCAAGCCATTGGAGATGTATAGAGAAGGCCCCTTGGCCTTCCTTTGCCATGAATGACCTCATCCTCTTCCTTTCTCGCACATCCATTAAAGGGGCAACTTGTGGTTTCAATCTCCTAGTCACCACCTCTAGAAATTGGGTGGCATTTTAGGTAAATATATGCCCCTACGGCTGGTGGGCAACTGCAATTTGGCTTAGCCCAAGTGGATTGGGCTAAGTTAGGTAAACTTGAGCTAGTTTGACCTAAACTAAGGTTGAGTTGACTTTATCAAATTGACCTTTTGGGTGGCCCCCAATGGGTCTGTGGTGATCCATTAGCCTCCCCTAAGGTCTAGGAAGGGTTGGGTATGGTTGGCTTGGTACCATGGATGCCAGATGACCTTTAATTAGGGCACTTTAACAATTTTAGGTTAAGGGTTGACTTTGGTCAACTTGACCTCTTTAGTTGACCCGAATGGGTCCTTGGTGACACATTGACCTCCCTCAAGGGTTTGGAAGGTCTAGGTGGGGTTAATTTGGCTTAGGGAAGGACAATTGACCCTATGTTGGTTAGTTTAACGCATTTAGGGTTATGGTTGACTTTGGTCACTTGACCACTTTGATTGACCCCAATGAGTCCTTAGTGACCCAATGGACCTCCTAAAGGGTTAGAGGTGTTATGGTGGGGTCCTGCAGTCAAGTTGAGGCCTTAAATTCAAACCCTAGGTGGTGCTTGAAATAAGCTATTGGAAGACCAAGGTGATCTCACCTTCATTCCTAGGTTCACTTAGTATTCTTGGCTTCCTACGGTTTTGTCAAGACCTAGTCATGACAAAACTACTCTTAGGGGTCTAGTTGTTTGAGGTATGTTACATCTGGTGCTTTGGTAAACTTGACCACTTTGCCTTGGACAGTTTCTATAATCCCAAAGTTTCACTTGCAAAGATGGTTATTTTTACAAATGTTCATATCATTCATTGATAGATTCCTCATGCTAACAGGAACCTAGGAGTCAAGATCAATGGGTTCCTAAGGTAAATTAATTTATTTATTGCAAGTAGGTCTAAAGGCTAATTAAATGACTATTTGGCTATTGTACAGAAGTATATCTAGGAATTGATATGTCCCAATATTATCTAATAGAATGTGTTGACACTAATTGAGTGTGTCGAAACAAGTACTTCTTTAACACTTAGCTGAATTCTGCTGTGTGTCGACACATCTCCCTTATGTCGACACATCTTCTTGTGTTGTTGATACTTGCTGAGTATTGACACATCTCCTTTGTGTCGACACATGCCTTCATGTGTTGAAACTTGCTGAGTGTCGACACATCTCCTTTGTGTCGACACAAGGCTTCTTGTGTAGAAACTTGCTGAGTGTCTACACATCTCCTTTATGTCGACAGAAGCACTTTAACTTTGTTGAAGCTTGCTGAGTGTCGACACAGCCTCCTAGTGTCGACACATTTGATGTCGACAAAGCTTCTCTGAGTGTCGACACAGATTATGTTGACAATTCTTCACAGTGTGTCGACACTGCCTGTATGTGTCGACACTTTTCTTCTCGTGTCGACTCTGCCTTTCCTGGTGTCGACACAATTACTCCAAGTGTCGACACAGCTTCTCTAGGTGTCGACACAAGCCTTCATAAGTGTCGACATTTCACCTCTAGGTGTCGACACATGGACTTAGAAACTTTTTTGCATTTCCTGCAATTACTTAACCTGCACATATAAACTCAAAGCACATCAAATACACCTTGATGTATATCATTGAGTAGGGTGAGGCTTCTTCAAATCTAGTACACATTTTCCAATGTACCCAACAATTAACTGTAACACCACGGTTATCAAAAAGAATATAATAGAAGGTCGGGCCAGGGACCCATACCATATTAAACGAACAGACAAGGAGGTTATGAAATAAAACCAAACATCAACGTAACCTAGCACAGAGTTACAATCTACCATAAGCAATTTAAATTACAATAACACACCAATCGGAATGTCCACTATATATATAAAAATATGGTAATAATAGTTCACATAAGTTTGTCCTTAAGTATCTAAAAGCATTTTTAATGTTCACAACACAATGTGATTTACATATATCGACATCCAGGACGACAATACATGAAATCAAAAAGTAAGCACTTGGGCCTTCAAGGACCAGCACATAATTAGGGCTTCAGAATTCTATTTACAACTGGGCTTGCTAGGTCCTGCACAAGTACATTCTTGGAAGACGTGGCAAAACAAATCACTGGTCAACTTCAGTTGACCACAATTATAATAACCCCACCCCATTCTCGTGACGGTGGTACTCCGTCGCTACAAGAAAGTAGTAAGGAAGTATATATAATTGCGCATTCATCACCAACATTAGCATGTACATCCACACACTTGATGCTCTCATAGCACACTTTAGGTGTTAACTCTCTTGGACGAGCAGTTCCACTAATTAGATCCGAGTATTGCCAGCTCAAACTCTCTATAACCATTCACTAGTCAAGTATAACAACCTTAACTCTTTCACATGTTAAGAACGACTGCTAATTACTTTAGGATGATCAATTTGAACGACATGGTGCGGGTTTGGATCAGCTAGTACTTATTTCCCAAATCCCTATGTCTAGACAAACACAAGCCGAGGCAACATTCCCTTGACCCGTTCACATTCCTTAATTTTGTCACATTAGACCACCAAGCTAAGCACAATAACTCTTTCATATTACTGCTACACACCAAATCCTAAAGTCCTAGTCTTCAGATCCACACACAAAGCTCACTAGGATCTATCACCAACGATTACCCTATTGCTAGGCGATATCGACAGAACCACAAATCTGCATCAATCTCGGGCAGTTCGCACCCAGGACATACAATTGCTCACTGGTTATGACAAAGAGAGTTATAGCCATCGATATCATTATCGTCAGGCAATAGCAACGGAACCTCATTTTTGTTACAAATTTGGGTGTTTCTTGGAGTGAACCTCCAGTACTCACTGCAGAAACCTGGAGCACCCAAAAACACTGTGTAAACTGTTTATTTTTCTACATAGTCTTCTCTGACATGTAAATCAATATCAACAATCTGGACCAACCTGTCGCATATGGGCTTTATGCAGCATTCCTACGTTCACACTTTCTTCCGAACTCTATATACAATATCTATAGGGGACAATCTGTATCAACCTGTTGAAAGCCTCACCTCCCACTAATTAGTAGAGATACTTTCATGAAACTATGTCAAATAAAAGGACTAACATGTCCTAGCATTAAGAAGGAGAGCCCTTACGCTCGTAGATAATTTCAGAGCCATGAATTTGTAATTGATCAAGATGGAAAAAATCGTACGACTTTGCTCTTTGCGGATCTTCCGTTGGCTCGTAAATCCAAGATCCAAAAACTTCTCCAATGGCTGAAACCCAATCCTCATGCTTTCCCTTCTCTCCTTTCTTTTCTTCCTTAACTTTTGTTGAAGAGAGATATGAGAAAGAAAGGATAAGAAGAGAAATCACTCTTCTCCCGATAACAACCTCAGGATTAATCTCAGCGAGATGATCTCAAAGCCAAAAGAAATGTTTTGCCAGATTTAAGCTGAGAAATCAGATAAAATGATATCTTTGAGCGATATTGCTATCGCCGAGCGATATCACTATCGCCGGGTGATATCTCAAGTGGAGGATGCTTGACCAAGTCAGAACAACTCTTCAACAACTACACCATCAACTTACACGATGTTGTCTACCACATGGCACACTATCGCATGGAAATATCACTATCACCTGGTGATGTCACAATCAACAGCTATAGCTCCAAAAACAATAATTATTTTTTTAATTGTAGGAGAATTGGGGTGTTACATCAATTAAGAAAAAAAAGCAGTGTAGCATCTATAGGACCTATAGGAGGAGCCTATGCTATCCTTCATATTATGGAGGAAGACTGTCACAACCCTCATTTTTCTCTGAATTCAATAAGTATCAGAGTATGAGAAAAACATGCGTCGTGATGGCACGTCGAACATGGGATAACTGTCAACGCTCAGGCAAACACCATCTAACTAGACTATGAAAATTCATAAGTTTAATGATTAGAAAATCAGATATAATTTTAAGGGCCGTATCCCTTGGCTCGGTGGATCATCTAGTCCACAGTTTAAAAACTATATTTATACGCGGCGAAAAATACTTTATTTATATTTGACATCCTATGAGGGTGCATAAGTGACCCCCGAGGTCAGCCTATGCCATGCAAGACTCTATATTTATATTATAAGTAGGAAAACGATCTTTTTACGTTACTTGGAAAGTAGTGTATGAGTTTTATCAAACATGCTGATCATGAGATATACTTATAGTAGTGTTTTAGGTTTAAAAATAACTAGCAACCTAACATAAAATTTCCCAAGAGTAAGTACACTCTCTCCAGAAAAGGTAGCAGTAAAAGAAAACATATCCAGTATCATAAGGTAAAACTACCAGTGGGCACCAACAAACTGACACGAACCCACTGGCAAGTTTGTATGCCTGTAAGAAAAGCAGGAAAACTACCTCACAACAGTCAAGAGAAAGATCCCTACAACTCAAGGGATCACCAGCAACACCACAACAAATTTAGTCGTCTACCCGGCTACTAATCGGAACCTGAGTCATTCAGAAAAGAAAAGAACGCCTCAGCAAGTAAAAGTAGAAAATCAGAATTAGAGCATTAAATCAAAATGGAACAGGAGTGTAAGAAAACAAGACAGTAAAAGCAAACACTGTCCAAAGTAAACAAAAGTACACCAAGTAACAAGCAACAACACCAAGCCCTGCTCAAATCTTGCAGAGGCTACAAGGCAAAAGGCAAGAAAACATGCCACAATATGCTGCATTTAATCAGGAAGAAACACCTAACAATCCTAATTTATGAGAAATTGTAATAGTAAATCATCATGGTCCCGAGTTGGTGACCAAAAACAGTCTCCCAAACAAACAGTTCCAACAAAAATAAAATTTCACTATTAGCACGAAACCACCACAAACCCAGCCCAGACCTTGGATAAAAAGTGTGGCGGCCACAGCAAATGCCCAGCCCGTACCTGGGATAAAAAAAGTGGCGGCCATGGATCACACACAAAACATTCCGCTCCTTTAGAGAGTCAAAATACCACAACCTGCCATAACCCACTATTCGGCCCTCAAAACAAAGGAAGAACGAAAGGCCGACAAGACATTTACCCGAGGAGGTAATCACTCGGGAAGAAAAGTAATTGAAAAGAAATAAATTTCTGCCTACAGGAATCGTCGAACACAACTCGACGATTTTCGTCGAGCGCGGGAAATATCGTTGAACTCAGGAAAATCGTCGAACTCAGCTCGACGATTTTCGTCGAACGTGGGACACGGGAAATCGTCAAACTCTGTTCGACGATTTGCCTTTCGTCAATCACAGGTCACGGGAAAAGTCTTCGAACGCCGTTCGATGATTTTCCTTAACTGCAGGCCACAGGAAATCGTCGAACTCCGTTCGACGATTTTGCGATAAACACAGGCCATAGGAAATCATCTAATACAGGCCACGGGGAATATCGTCGAATGCCGTTCGACGATTTTCTTTTCGTCGAACAAAGGTCACGGGAAAATCGTCGAACTCCGTTCGATGATTTCCGTCAGACCCAGAACTAAGGCACATCGTCGAGCTCAGCTCGACGATAATCGTCGAACCCAGATCGATGATTTCCGTCGATCTGGCTGCCTTTGAGTGCACAGAAATCTTGAACCTCATACTTTATTTCCGTCCAAAATTCTTAGCCTAATACAATCCCTTTACTTGTAATATAGGTAGGAAAACCCACTGCTACTAGATCTAGGGTTGAAAGACTATCCAAACAGATGTTAACATGGAACAATTTGAATGATTAACAGGGAACAATTTGATAAAAACAAAGAAGACTACAGCACTCCAGCCGAAGGTTTGAGTTTCAGAACTTGAGAGAATGGAAACAGAAACATAAAGGGCTATAATGGTTAATGATTCACATGCTTTTGACGGAAAATGGAGTAAAATATTAATCTTGAGAAACAGGGAAAAATTATAGCAAATATGACCATGAAAAGGAGACGAAAACTTGTCAAGGGTAGGAGCAACACTTGCCTTAAATTCCAGTGATTTATCTTGCACAGCCCTTCCCCTCTCTCCCGGCTCCAGCCACAACAGCACCTAAACAGGATCCTGAGGTTTTAATGGCGGAAAAGGATCAAAGTAAAAATTTCGAGACCTCTAGAACCACCACGAAAATTGAATCTATTACCGTAGGAATGAAGGTCTAGGCAAGAGCACTCCAAATCCTCTTTCGGAATCGAATTCCGTCCACTAACGTTCCCAAAATCGGCGTCTGAAGGGTACAGGGTTGGTGGTTTTACTTCCTCTCAACAGGCAACGATTATAACCCCAAGGAAGGAGACAATGTAAAGTATGGATTTTGTCTAAGGCTATATATATATATATATATATATATATATATATATATATATATATATATATATATATATATATATATATATATATGCATGGACACATCCTTTCAGCCCTACCGCCACTGGATTCAAGTCAAGTTTCATTAATTAAATCATTTGCATCCATAGTATTAACACACCCAAATAACCCGAAACCGAACCACCTCAGAATCCAACGAAATTCGCACCGTAGCTAAACACCCACGCTACGAAAACAACGGCGAAGTTGAAATCAACTTTTGATGAACAAAACTCGAGTTATCACTACCCGAAGCCAAAACACAAGTATCCCCCGAGAGGCCTCACCGGTCACCAGAACAGACCCGGCTTGGTAGGGGATCTTGCCAAAAAGGCTACCAATAACCACACAAGGAACCAAAAGAGCTAAGAACACGCTCTAACAAACGGCACATGCCGGAAACGCGTCAACGTAACGCCCAACGATAATTAAATAATCGCAGAAAAATCGGTGGCGTTACAAAGACTTCGGGAAACAAAAGTGGAATGATCAATAGGAAGAGGAGGAGAGATGGAAAATGACAAAAGTGATGTCTGTCTGAAAGGGAAAAAAGAAGAGTAGCCTAATTTAATAAGAAAATTTTGATTTTGTACTTTGGAATATCAAAATCACAACTTCTATTAAAACCTTTAGCAACTATTCATATCTATTGCACTTGTCCTCTTACCTATTTTCTTCTTAATTATTTTGTTGATGTGCAGATCATCTATAATTAATATTCTGACTTCTTCAAACAGAGGGTGATTGTTGGAAAAGTGCCAACAATGTTCCTGATTTGAAGAATTTCTCACAATATAGATGATCATATTTTTATTTGATATATGTGTGTTCATGTTGTGATGAGACTGGTGCATAAGTGTGCAAGCCTGACAATGGTCTAGACGTAGTGTCATCAGACATAGTCTTTATAATGTAATCCACCATTGTGCAAGACACCGTATAGACATAAGTTCTAGTTGTTGACCTAAATCCTAAGAAGGCGAAGGAGAGCATCTAAGGTAGGTAGGTCAACATGTCAAGCCATTGTTCTCAATAGTCATTGATCCCATTGGCGAACACACGAGTATTTATGGAAACCTTCCTAAATGTTTGGGGGATAAGCGCGGACGGTTCACAGATGATCTTCAGGCGACTTCTCAGAATACTGTCAGGAGGCTGTGGCCTGGAGCACGAGCGCACACTACAACTTGACCCACACAGACTATTCTTTTTTCATCCAGTTAAGGCAATGTCACGATATTACGTGGAGTCTCTTCTTTATTCTCTGCCTACCTACACATCATGTACCTCGGGTTGCTGTGCATTTAATGTCATGATTTATAAGGCATTAACAACCCGTTGGTTCATAAACCATCCACACATCCTACCCATTAGTATAAAAGGGGGAAAATGGGTGTTTGGGCGGTGGGAAAACGGGGACCTTTATATCTTAACTAGGCAATGAACACACTCTCATTGTAGGAGGACAAATGCCAAAATAATAACAGTCCGCCAGTCATGTCGAAATCGACTGGCTATTCTACTTGGTCAATGAGTTAGTGACCAATCTGTGGAGAGGACAGGCCGCACAACACCCAGGAGAGCTCGCAACCCATGCAAATCCACCCATAGCTAAGGAGGATGTGTCTTATGTATGCTTCTGACTCTTTTGAGTGGCCTCCTAACCTAGAAGGATTGTAGATTTTGAGGATCACGTATCAGTCAAAGGGGCGGAGGTCTTCTTTCCATTTTAACCGGAATTACTCAGGAGGGTGCTCCTAATAGCCTCTGAGAACCCCATTTTCCCTTCACAGGAAAGGAAGACCCGACCTCTCACCTTCAAGATTTTGACGCCACTGTATCCTTGCAACCCCTCTCTAAGGGCCTACACTACAAGCTTCTCTCCACAACCTTCGATGAAAATGCAAGGGAGTGGTTCCATAGACTTCCTACAGGCAAAGTTATCTCTTTCCAAGTACTAATGGTAGACTTCCTGCAATGGTTTTCCACCTCAAAGCAATACAGAGTGGACGCCGACGCACTTTTCTAAATATAGCAAAGGTAAAAGGAGATGATGGGGCAGTACATAGATCAGTTCATGAGTTTGATCATGGAAGTACCGAATATAGACCCCCAGGTCTACGAAGTCTCTTTTGATAATGTACTTTAGCCCATTTGTTCAAATTTATTATTACTAAGAAGAAGCCCAAGACTTATGCAGAGCTTATAGAAAGGGAAAACAAATTTATCAAAGTTGATTTCAACAACGAAGATTTCGTCGCAAGTTTTAGAGTTAGGAGGGAAGCAACAACATAGCTCTTCAAATAACCCCTCGGTTCCCATCGTAGAAGAATAAATTTATTCATCTGGAGTATCAGCCCCCAAATCGAAGGGGAATGACTCTCATCACCAATAACCTCATGTTTTTTGATAAATGAGCTCGGGACACCTTCAATCACAGTGAGGGGAAAATAGTCAGCGTCCAATACTGTTAGTAGCCTACCAAGAGCAATGGGAAAGTGTTACATAAGAGTATACTGATATCCGGGCACCTTTGGAGGATGTTCTAGAAATCCATCAATAACAGCCCGACTTTCTACCTCAGAGGCCATTGAAAGGAGGGATCGGGAGCAGGAACCAAAGCTTTATTACAAGTTCCATCGCGATGTGGAGAATGAAAGAGAAGGTTGTCTAGTTCTTCATATCCTGGTGGAGAGGCTGCTAAAGGAAGGGAAATAAGAATATCTACTGGCAGAAAGGTAGTCGGAGATAGGCAGGTGCCCCAAAGTGCAACATCATTGAACAAGAAGGTGTAAAATGAAAGTGTGTTGAAGTGGAATGAGATGGACACCTGTAAGGCAGGTGACCCAAAGTGCAGCATCAATTTCATCCACGATAGAGCCGGAGTGGAGTCATCCCATAAAGGAAGCATGTGACACCTGCAAGGAAGGGAAGTAGCCTCATTGCCGCTAGATCCACCTTCTAGCGGGGTGGTGACATTTATAGAAGAAGATTTGACTTTGTTCATCAACCCTTTCCACGATACAGTCAACATGAAAGCCGTCTTGGGATACTATACCGTCGCCAGGATCCAGATAAACATAAGAAGCTCTATCAATGTCCTATTCAATCATTCTTATGAGATTTTTAATATGGATGAGACTTTGAAAGACTGTGACAGTCCCCTCTATAGTTTCTCAGGGTAAATAAAGGAAGTTGAAAGAAGTTGAAGGAAGAGTGGATCTTATAGTCATCTTTTGTGTAATAACCAGACAGGAGTCCCTCTTGGTCATCGATTCCCCTTGCAGTTATAATGATATTATCAGGAGGCCTCTCCTGGATGATTTTCAGGCTATTACTTTAAACTATCACCTGGTCTTGAAATTCTGGCTATGGGAAACGCAATTCAGGGATAGGAGTGACCCGAAAATGGCCCTGGAATGCTACATCTAATCATTGAATTCCTTAGAAGAATATGTGCCACCCCAAGTTGGAGAGACACAATATCCAGGAACGGTAGAGGAATATTTTCCAATTATTCTTATAGTTATACAGTCTATGAGCCTGGAGAAATAATATGTTCGGATGTCAGTCGAGAAGTTTGGGTTTATTCTCGTAGTGGAGGAGTAGGATGACCAGAACGACCCGCTCACCTAACGAGTATAAATGGCCCGATATCTATGGTTTTGCGTTATTCACTCATTTTTATCACTAATCTAAGATCTTTACATGTTTCTTCATAACTAAAAATCTAGCACCTTCACTTTAGAAATGTTTTAGGATATATGAGATACCCTCTTTCCTAGAGTATTTGCTATTCAAGACAAACTAGAATAGATTCGGAAATGACACTCAATAGTGGTTACCCGTGCCTGATGGGACCCCTTTGGATGTTTCCAAATATCATTAAACCAGGGCACTCGGGCCTCTGTCCCTCCTACCAGTGTTAGTCACTTCCCCCACTGTAAGACCACAAAGAATTTTGTACAACCCCATATCTGGCGAGCGGGTTTGACAAGAGTCGACCCCATCATGTGGCGCAGTTTGAATCTCAGGCAAGTCAGCCAGGGTGTGCGAGTGCATCAGTGCAGCTTGGCTCGCCCAGATTGGGGTAAGGCAGGCATGGGGCAAGTGGGGCAGGCCAGGCCCGCACTCGCCCCAGGTCATCTAGAGACGGCGAGTGCTAGCCACATCAAGCAATCGCCGCCCATTGCAATTGGAAAATTCAAGGACCAGTCGCCCAGTAACGTGCAATCCAGTCTTTACTGAGTAAGCCGCGCGAGCCAGCTCCTTGGAATTGCGTGAGGCATGCACTGTCGATGCCTTCTCATCTTGGTGTTGAGTTATGCGGGTCCTTCTGATGCATTATGCTCTTGGCAATGAGTGAGATACTCTCTGTCGATGCCTTCTGCGCTTGGAATTGACAGAGGTGTGGTCAGTTGACGCCTTCTGCACTTGGCATTGAGTGAGGCATGTTCTATCAACTCCTTCTGTTATTGGAATTTAATGAGGCATGCTCTGTCGATGCCTTCTCCTCTTGGCGTTGAGTGAGTCGTATTCTATCGATGCCTTTTGCTCTTGGCATTGAGTGAGCCTAGTTCTATCGGTGCCTTCTGATCTTGGGTCAAGAAGGCGAGCGATACCCTTCCAGAATAGCATTCGCCCAAGGAGGGAAAAAGATCTCCCTCCCACAACAGACGGGGTGGCTGTCACCCAAAGGAGGTGTTAAAAGTCTAGCCAGTACTAGGTGAGTGGACTTTAGATCCCGCATTCACCCATAATAGGGTGTCGTGGAGGCGAGTTCCTGGCTTACCAAGCACTTGCCCCTTTAGGCAAGTGGCACCTTCTTGGGAAACTCGCCTACTGGAGTCTAAAGGTAAAATTACTTGGATGCCCTCGCAGTGTTGCAAATAGACTTCTAGAATAGCAGTGTTTGGTTGTTGGTAGCCCTCTCTTGGATGTGTATAACCATTCAGAATGGCGGAGTTATGCTATCTGCAGGCCAGGTTTTAAAAACTATAAATAGTCCCAAGGGGTTATCTCAAAAGACAAGCTTTCCAGTTCTATTACTCTCTTGTCTTACAACGCTTTATGAGGTGCCCTTAGCTCAGCACAGGTTAAGGAGGGGAAGCACTCTAACAACTTTTGGGTATGTGGTGGGACCTCTCTGTAGAGTTTTGGGTAAGTTTCAAGTTCTAAGTCTTCGGTCAGCAAACTTGCTAGGCAAAGTATGTGTGCGGTCAACCCTTCCCCAAGGGTTCAGAATCCACTGAAGCCGATTTTTAGTTACAACATTTTCGTGCGGTGATCATGGAGAGTGATTAGCATCGAAAACCATAACGAGCTCAATGACTAGAGGATAAGGGAAAGGTTCTGACCAGATAGACTCGCCACCTCTCACCACTCTTAGCATGTTTGAGCATTTCTGGCAAAAGAACCTCATCACCTCTGCACTCACTACTCATGGCGAGTGCTCAATGCCCTTAGTCCCAGTGCTCGCAGCCACATCCTTGGGAGAGAACGCCCCTGTTTGGAGAACTGTGGAGGAAGCGGTGCCGGAAGGTTGTGGGTGAGATCTCCTCAGGCGAGATCTACCAAGGCGAGCCCTATTTCCTGGCTCGGTGAGTGCGAGATGATCCGGTGAGTGATGAGTATAATTTATAAGTATTTTTATTATAATTTTTAGTATAATTTTACTATAAATTTATAAAGATCATTTTTGTTTTATTTAATAAATCTTATATTTTAATTTTATCTCACATATTTATATTTTGATTATTTTTGTAGGAATGTTGTTGCGATCGCGCTCATTGCGATGGAGAATAATAAAATGTTCAATGTTGTCGTCGCCATCGCCGCACCATGCACTAGTCAAGCCCTCAAGTTGAAGTCCACATGCAAGCATGCAGCCCACTTAATCCATGAACCCGAGCCCTCCAAGTGCAGCACCCACTTCAAGTACAGCCACTTTTGCATGGCTCTCTCCATACCTTGGCCCATTTGAGGCCCATGCATGGCCGACCCTCTCTCTCTCCCTTTCTTTTTATATTTTTCCACCATTCATGCATGACCGGCCCCCTCTATTCCACCCTTCATTATTCCTCATTCATCCCCTCTCTCTCCCCTTTATTATTTTCTCTTCTCTTCATTTCTCATGCATCTCCCCACTTCCCCACTCTCTCTTATTTATTTCTCATTCACCCCTGTTTCAACTTCTCTCATTCTTATATAAACCCATCCATCCCCCCTCTTATATTTTATTTTGTTCTTTTTCTATTTTCCAAAATGAAAATGCACACATGTAGCCTCTTTTCTCTCCCCATCATTTAATATCATGCATGAACATCTCTTCCCATACATGGCCGGCCACATCCTTTCCCCCTTCATATCCACTTCCATCTAGAACCTTCCCCCTCATCTAAAAAAGGATCCCATGTCTCATGCATTGAGTAGTAGGAATTTGGAGAGCAAGTGAGATAGCTAGTTCAAGAGAGAGTTCTTTCCTTTTTATTACTTGTTGTTGTTAAGTTTTTAGTTAGTTTAATCTTTTTATTAGTATAATATTGTCTCTTTATTATTGTGTACTCCCTTTTTATTAATTAATGAAACTTAATTTTCTTCATCTTATTCTTGTTTCCTTTTCAACCATGCGTAGCTAATTTTTCGTTAGCGTTCGATCATGAGGATCCATGAAATGAGATGAGTTTTCCTTTTACTTCTTAGTTTTATTTTTGTCAAATTTATTCTCGATCCTTCTTTGATTTTTATCGTGTCGACTCCGTATTTCCAGTATACAGTAGTAGGCATTTGATCTCATTTCATAGAAGTCGAAGGACTCGTTCATTTGAAAGATCAGTCAAAAAAGGAGGGAGTTGATCGCAATCCTAGAGATAGGATGACGTAAATCCTCCGGATTGGAGTCAAATCCAATAGTGCAGATCACGTCAATAATGCAACTTTAGGCCTTTTTGATTTGCAAAGAGATTTCGATCAAAACGTCTATAAGTTAGGAGTTTTAATGCTCTAGCGAGATTATTTCTTATTTTTGGATCTGTCACGGTAGAGTTTGATTTGCAATCATAAAACTATAATTTTTTATCATTCTCATCTTTTTCATAGTGAATCATTGATCGAATGCTATGTTTTTATCCGAAGTTTTCATTTTAATAGTGTCTTTAGTTTAATTTTAAATTCTCAAACAACCAACAATCGTACGGTAGGATAATAGTAGAAGCGTGAGTAATAGTAATTGACAACCCCTAGTTTTAATACGACCTCGGTATTACAATTCGATAGGTACACTTGACTTTTCGGGTTGATAGTGAGTTCAACACACCAAGTTTTTGGCGCCGTTGTCAGGGAGGCTTTTTCGTCAATATTAAGAAAACGCTTTCGCTATTACTTCTGCAAAAATCAAAAAAATTAAATTTTCTCTTTCTTTTTGGTAACAGTTTTTTTATGGAATCGTCTTCTTTTGACGTTTTTTGTAATTTTTGCGGGTCGCCCGACCACTTTTATTTTGAATGTCTTTCGGGAACTCCTCCCTATTTTGATATCAATTTTTCTGGAGCAGGTCAATGTGGCCAATTTGACCCTTACTCCAATTTTTATCGTACTTGGGAGGTGGGGAAACCGTATTATTTTTCGCATAATTTTGCCCCGGAAAGCGTCGTGCCTCTAAATTTTAATTCAATCGATAATGGGTATTTTGAATTGCAAACTTCTCTTGATAATATTAATTCGCATTTCAAGACCATTATCGATTATTTTTCTCGTGAGGCCCCTTCATTTTCTTCGTCTTCTTCTCTGTCTCCTCCAATTTCATCGTGTAATGAGTCACCGGATATCCCAGCTTGTCTTTTTCCTCTCGAGGAGGATAACTATTCTGATATTCTGGATTATTTCCTTCCTCTTTTGGATGACACCCCTATGGATATTCCGGCGTGCTTCTTACCCTTTGAGGATGACGAGACGTCTCATCATTCTCTTTCTTTTTCTGAAGACATTTGTGATTCCATTTCTCTTCAAATTTCAATTGTTCCGAATTTTTCTATTTTTATGAAATCTTCTTCTTCTAATTTAGATAATTCTTCTTTCGTTCTTTCTACCCCTCCTTCTCCCGAAATTTCACAAGTCCCTCCTCCTTGTGAACTTTTTGCTAATGAATTTTTTTTTCTACTTCTTTTATTCCTCTTTCTATTTCTTCTTCTTTTTCTTCTTCTTCTTTTGACGACCCCTTCTTTCCCATTTTACATACGGCGGAGTTCTTCTATAACTCTGTCCGTTCATTTTTGCGCGTCATTTCATTGAATATGCCACCCGATGTCGGTGCGATTCTTCAATTTTTCTCTTTTTTGATGTACTCTCCTAAGCGCATACTTAGGGAGTTACCTCATCACTTTAGTTTTTATTTTCCATTTAGCTAACCAATAACGTCGGGCTCAGACGACGTTAAACAAATAGCGCTCTTGGGAGGCACCCCTTGCTTATCCTTTTTGTTATTTCTTTTTCTTTTTATTTGCTTATTGTGTTTTGCAGGAATAAAACCTTCGGCGGTTCGTTTGGCTTCATCATTTTTTTTCTCTTCCTTAGGCCTGAGTCGGTGTCCAGCTTAAGCATGGGGGAGCGATATCTGCATTCGGCTTTACGAATCTGAGTAAGTCATTTTCTTTTTAAGTATTTACTTTATTGCATCCCCCTCCCTTTTCTCCTTCCTTTTGTTTCTTGTTTTTATTTTTCATTGAGGACAATGCAAAGTTTAAGCCTGGGGGAGGGCTTCGATCTTTTTCCTTTTCTTTTCTTTTTAGTTTCTCTTTTTCTAAAACAAAATCTCCTTTCTTTTTAAGTTTTTCAAAAAAATATTTTTTTAAGTACTTTAGCTTTATCAAAAATCCAAAAAAACTAGAAAAAGCAAAACCTAAAAAAAACAAAAATTCCAAAAAAATCAGATTTCAAAATTTTAAACAAATGACAAATCTTAGAAAAATCCAAAAATATAATAAACCCCTGGCTTAATCTATTTGTTGTTTTCAGAAATTTTGTTTGAGTTTGTTTATAAGCATTTTTACTATTTTTGATTTGCTAATCTTTTGTTTCATCATGTTTATTTAAATCTAATATTTAGTGATTTAGTTTTTAGAATTATCTTATGTTTTTAATTTGCTTAGAGTAATTTATTTAGCTCTTTTTCTCTTTTATTTTAAATAGTTTCAATTTTGTAGTAATTTTGCTTAACAAATTTGGATTCTAATTATTATTACCTCATGCTTTTAGATTCTTAGGAAATCTCAATCTACTAGTAGTTGCTCTCTAGTATTTTAAGTTTATTTTCTAAAAATTTTGTTTATTTCCTTCCTTTTTCTTTTTATTGTTAGATCATATGTCATGGGAATAAGGAGATCTTAGTTCCTTATTCTCTGGTAAACATATGCAACCCAGATGAAGAGAGGATTTAAAAGTTCATATATGTCGTGGGAAGTTGATAGGATGTTAGTCCATCATTTTTTGGTATTACATATATATTTTATTCAAAAATTTTGGTGGGGTGTGAAAAAAAAATAATTACGATCACCTCCAATCAAAGTCCTCTTCATGTTGATTTTCCTCCCAAACCCCCTATCCAATATTATTGTTTTAGATTTTAAATAAAAATATTGGGAGAGCATAAGTAGTAGGTTGCATTCTTTCTTAAGTTTTTTTTAAGTTATGGTTTTTATAATTTTAATCTAACCTTGTTTGCAATTTACTCAATTTTGAGTGCTAGTTAATTTATTAGAGAATTTTTGGCTAAATATTTCTCTTTTTCACTTTAATTCCATAATTTAGGACTAATTCGTAAATCCCTAAATTTTATTTTTGGCTTGATTTTGGGGTAAATAAATTTTTAGTTTAATTGAAAATTTTATAAATGTCTTATAAATATTTTTCATACTTTTGCTCTGGAATAGCAAAAGCCTAAGCATGAGGGTATTTGATGAGTATAATTTATATGTATTTTTATTATAATTTTTAGTATAATTTTACTATAAATTTATAAAGATCATTTTTATTTTACTTAATAAATCTTATATTTTAATTTTATCTCATATATTTATGTTTTGATTATTTTTGTAGGAATGTTGTTGGGGTCGCGCTCATTACGATGGAGAATAATAAAATGTTCAATGTTGTCGTCGCCATCGTCGCACCATGCACAAGTCAAGCCCTCAAGTTGAAATCCACATGCAAGCATGCAGCCCACTTAATCCATGAACCCAAGCCCTCCAAGTGCAGCAGCCCACTTCAAGTCCAGCCACCTTTGCATGGCTCTTTCCATACCTTGGCACATTTGAGGCCCATGCATGGCCGACCCTCTCTCTCCTCCTTTCTTTTTATATTTTTCCACCATTCATGCATGGCCGGCCCCCTCTTTTCCACCCTTCATTATTCCTCATTCATCCCCTCTCTCTCCCCTTTATTATTTTCTCTTCTCTTCATTTCTCATGCATCTCCCCACTTCCCCCATCTCTCTTATTTATTTCTCATTCACCCCACTTTCCCCTTCTCTCATTCTCATTTAAACCCATCCATCCCCCCTCTTATATTTTATTTTATTCTTTTTATATTTTCCAAAATGAAAATGAAAATGCATGCATGTAGCCTCTTCTCTCACCCCCTCATTTAATATCATGCATGAACATCTCCTCCCATACATGGCCGGCCACATCCTTTCCCCCTTCATATCCACTTCCATCTAGAACCTTCCCCCTCATCTATAAAAGGAACCCATGTCTCATGCATTGAGTTGTAGGAATTTGGAGAGCAAGTGAGATAGCTAGTTCAAGAGAGAGTTCTTTCTTTTTTATTACTTATTGTTGTTTAGTTTTTAGTTAGTGTAATATTTTTATTAGTATAATCATGTCTCTTTATTATTGTGTACTCACTTTTTATTAATTAATGAAAATGAATTTTCTTCAACTTATTTTTGTTTCCTTTTCAACCATACGTAGCTAATTTTCCGTTATCGTTCGATCATGAGGATCCATGAAATGAGATGAGTTTTTCTTTTACTTCTTAGTTTTATTTTTGTCAAATTTATTCTCGATCCTTCTTTGATTATTCTCGTGTCAACTCCGTATTTTCGGTATACGTGTAACACCCCCTATCCGTCGCATAGTATATAGCAGTAGGTCCGGCCGGGGCCCGACGCCATATACCACAGACAGACCGGGTGGTTACGTATGGAAACCATCCAACCAATCTCAACGTCCTACAAAGAGCATTCTAGCGGAAGCAGTTTATAAGAGTTGTAAACAAGAACCTAGCATAGGAGCATGAATGTCCACTAATACCAAAAGGAATGTTATACAAAAATACCCAAAACCGGCCTTAAGGCCTTACAAAGTGTTTCACTTGAAAATTACATGTTTTACAAACCACGGCACGCAGGCCGGTCATACATGAATAAAGCAGTAAACACTTCTACTTGGGCCTTCGAGGGCCAGCTTCGCAAAAAGGGCTTTAGCCCGCTATTGACCGCTTGGTCCAGCTGCACCTGCAAGCAATAAACCACCGCACAGTGGCAAAACAAGGCAACGGTCAGCAATGCTGACCAAATTATAACGATCCCGCCCCCAACTCGGGGCGGCGATGCTCCTTCCCTGCATTTCATTAGCATAAGCGAGCCATATATATAACCATAGCCATTTCATCACAGACGTTGGCTCGTACGGCCACACGTCCCGTGCACTCAGGGCACATTCTCGGTGAACCGGTCGATGTCACGTCAATTAAAGCCATTAACATTCCGGACTCACCACCGCCACTTAGACGGCCAAACCTATGAGCAATTTGTCTTCCTGGCCTGTGTCACGACAATTCAAGCCATTGACCGCCGAAGACTCACATCTATGCCAACGGCGAGTGCCACGTAACCTTAGGTCTCTCTAACCGAACGACATAAAGCGGGTACGGTTCCATCTAACCCGTGCTCACATCGCAACGACAATTTAAGCCATTTGCGCGGGTCAAACTTCCTCTGAGTCCCATTCTATCGCAAGTCACATAACCCTGTTATGTTCAAGTTGGCTCTCAGGCCACCAAGTTGGCAAGATCTCGTATCCGCCCAGTTTTCTGGGTGCACCTTTGGGTTAGTCCCCAAGGCTCCCTGCTGCAATCTACCGCGTAGAAAACCCGAAAAACAACCAATAGCACGGAGTCTTCTCCGGCCTTATTCAATGCAACATCACCGATCCAGACTAACATGTCCGGGTAGGCTTCACACATCATGCCTATGTCCGTTCTCGCATACGGACTCTAAACATCGGGGACTTCACATATCTACCCGAAGGAACGCCTCCAACTCTCCGCAAACTCGCGAGAGCGGGCTTCCTATGCTTGGAAAGAGAGCTATTCGTGCTCAAGATGAGGATCGTTACCCTTGAGTTCCTCTTTGGCGCCATTGAAAAGTAATCGGATGGAAATTACCGCACTTGCGTTGCCTCCGTGGATCCGGAGTCGGCTCGCGATTCGGAGCTCCGAAGCTCCTCCAATGGCGGGATCTAGTTCTTCTTCCTCCAATGGCTCTCCTCTTTCTCCAAGGGCTTGGAGAGATGATAAGGTAAGAAAGTGATGGATTTTCTAAGTCAAAACCCGGGTATATCCCTTCAGGAACAACCCCCAGCCGTTGGATCTCAACCTAAGAAAACGAACGGCTTTGATTCGGGGCTGAAATGCCCAATCTGGACCGAAAACGGCCTGGCACACGCCCGTGTCCAGGGCCGTGTGCCGCATTCGCCGTCAAAATCGAATCTCCTGGAACCACACACGGGTATCGAACACGCCCGTGTTCCAGCTGAGACGCCCGTGTTCCAGCTGACACGGCCGTGCGGCCGGCCGTGTACCCCAAGATTTTTCCCCATTTTCAACCCGAGCACTGCACGGGTTCTAGGACACGCCCGTGTCCTTGCCCGTGTCACTTTGACACGCCTGGGCCCCAGGCCGTGTACACGGTCTCGACATTTCGTCGCATGAAGTTCGACGACTGGATGACACGGCCTTGGACACGCCCGTGTCCTAGGCCGTGTGCCTTGTCTCGACGATCGTCGAGCGAATCTCGACGACTTCCCCAGGACGATCGTCGACACGGGTCGACACGCCCGGCGACACGCCCGTGTCGCGGGCCGTGTGCCCATTCTCAACGATTCGTCGAGTATAACTCGACGACTCCGCGGCTAAGTGTCGACACGGGTCGACACGCCCTGCGACACGCCCGTGTCGCAGGCCGTGTGCCCATTCTCAGCGAATCATCGAGAAAATCTCGACGACTTCGCGGCTAAGTGCCGACACGCGCTTGACACGCCCTGGGACACGCCCGTGTCCCAGGCCGTGTGCCTTCAGCCAGAACCCAAACTGGCCCAAAACGTCCCCCTTCGCTCCTTTGAGTTTCGGGGCGTTACAACTCTCCCCCTCTTGAAAGAATTTTGCCCACGAAATTACATAAAGGAAAGACATACAAAAAAACAAAATTTTGTACCTGAGCGGAACAACTCCGGATACTCGTCAAGCATAGTCTGCTCTCGCTCCCAAGAGAGCTCCTCACGACCGCAATTGTCCCACCGGACCTTGACCATCCTGATCTCTTTATTGCGTAGTCGCTTGACCTCCGAGTCCTCAATCCGCACGGGCTTGACCTTTGTCGTTAGCCCACTATCCACCGGCACTTGATCAACCGCGATCACTTGCGTAGGCTCTTGCACCGCCTTCCGAAGCACCGAAATGTGGAATACATCATGTAAACCACTTAGCTCCACTGAAAGCTTCAGCCGATAGGCGGCTTCCCCAACTCGCTCCTGAACCTCAAATGGTCCAAGGTATCTTGGGCTTAGCTTTTTCAATCGCCGCACCCGCGAGACACCCTTGAACGGCTTGATCTTCAAGTATACATAATCGCCCACAGCGAACTCCACGTTCCTGTGCTTGGCATTATAGTACTTTGCTTGCCAGTCCTGAGCGATAAGCAACCTCTCCCGAATGGTTCTCACCAAAGAAGTAGCACCCTCTACTTCCGATCGCTTATACAACTTTGACTCACCCGTTTCTATCCAAGACAACGGCGTGCGACATCTTCTACCATATAGGGCCTCGAAAGGCGCCATCTGAATACTTGCTTGGTAGCTGTTGTTGTATGCGAACTCCACCAAATAAAGGTGGTCTTCCCATTGCTTTCCAAAATCCAAGACACACATGCGAAGCATGTCTTCCATGGTTCTATTCACCCTCTCGGTCTGCCCATCCGTTTGTGGGTGGAAGGCTGTGCTAAACTTCAGCTTTGTTCCCAACATTTGCTGCACCAGCCTCCAATCATTGGACGTGAACCGCCCATCTCGGTCACTCACGATGCTGCGGGGCACACCATGAAGCCGTACTATATTATCCACATAAAGCTTTGTCAGCTTCTCCACCGGATCGTCCTTCCTATGCGAAATAAAATGCGACACCTTCGTTAATCGATCAACAACCACCCAAATTCCGTCGTTCCCCTTTTGCGACCTTGGCAAACCGTGCACAAAGTCCATAGAGATGTCGTCAAATTTCCACTCCGGAATATGCAAGGACTTAAGAAATCCTCCCGGCTTTTGGCACTCCGCCTTTACCAAGGCGCAGGTTTGGCACTTCGCTACGTATAGAGCCACATCCTTTTTCAAACCCGGCCACCAAAATAGTTTCTTTACATCACGGTACATCTTCGTGCTCCCCGGGTGAATCGAGTACTTGGTATGGTGCGCCTCGTACAACAACTCCACCCGTAAATTGCCCACACTTGGGACGCACAGATGACCGTCTTTCCAAAGCAATCCATCCTCCACGACGAATTGGGAATTTGACCCATCCAGGGCCTCTATCATGAACTGCTTCATATGAGCATCCATATCCAAAGCCTGCCGAATCCGATCAGCCAGGTCATATTGTACTTCAGTCCAATTCAGAACTGCTTCAGCACTTGATTATCTATCCACACAAACAATCTCCAACGCCTCCAACTCCCGCACCAACCGCTCATCATGCACCGATAGCCAATTGGCTTGAGCTGGGGCTCGGCGACTCAACGCGTCCGCAACCGCATTCCCTTTGCCAGGCACGTAGTGGATCTTGAATGTATAGTCCCCCAGGAACTCCATCCATCTACGCTGCCGCATATTCAGATCCTTCTGATCTATCAGGTACTTTAGGCTCTTGTGATCGGTGTAGATATCAATCTTCACACCGTACAAATAGTGTCTCCACAGCTTCAAGGCAAAAATCACGGCCGCCAACTCCAAGTCATGGACCGGATAATTCCTCTCGTGCACTTTTAGCTGTCTCGAGCCATAAGCTATCACGCTTCCGTGCTGCAGTAGCACGCAACCCAAACCGCTGCCTGAAGCATCGCTATATATCTCATAGCCTTCGGTTCCACATGACGAACTCAGCACAGGCGTCGTGGTCAACCGACACTTCAATTCCTCAAAAGCTCGCGCGCACTCCGGCGTCCAAACGAACTTATGATCCTTCCTCGTCAAAGTAGTGAGAGGTAACGCTAACCGCGAGAAGTTCTCTACGAAGCGCCTATAATAGACGGCAAGCCCCAAAAAGCTCCGGACTTCTGCTACCGTAGCAAGCTCAGGCAACTCCCGTATCGCAACAATCTTCGCCGGATCCACAGCAATACCCTCTCCACTCACTATATGCCCGAGGAATGCTACTAAGGATAGCCAAAACTCGCATTTCGAGAACTTGGCATACAACTGATTTCTCCTTAGCGTCTCCAACACCAAATGAAGATGCTTGAAGTGATCTTCCTCACTTTGCGAGTACACCAAAATATCGTCGATGAAGACGATCACGAAATGGTCCAAGTACTCCCTGAACGTCCTGTTCATCAAATCCATGAATACTGACGGCGCATTAGTCAGCCCAAACGGCATGACCGTAAACTCATAATGCCCGTATCTCGTACTAAACGCTGTCTTCGGGATATCACTCTCCCTTATCCGCAGCTGATAGTACCCATACTTGAGATCTAACTTCGAGTACACCATCGACCCGACTAACTGATCAAAGAGATCATCAATCCTAGGTATCGGGTACTTGTTCTTCTCAGTCAGCTTGTTTAGCTCCCGATAATCAATACATAATCTCAAGCTTCCGTCCTTCTTCTTAACAAAGAGGACCGGTGTGCTCCAAGGCGAAGAACTCGGGCGCACATACCCTTGCTCCAACAACTCTTGCAGTTGAACTTTCAGCTCGGCCATTTCCTTAGGCGCTAGCCGATACGGAGATCGTGACACAGGCTTTGCACCTGGCACTAGCTCGATCGTAAAATCTATCTCCCGCTGAGGCGGGGCTCCAGGAAGATCTGCGGGGAACACATCAGGGTATTCCGATACCACTGAAATACAATCCAAAGCGGTCTTCGGCTTTGCAACCTCCACTAGTGTAAAGAACAGTTCTGCTCCGACACGAACCGCCTTCACCACCTGAAGAGCAGACATCAACGTCTTGCTCGACCCCTTTAAGCCCGTAAAAGTCGTCTCACGACTTGCTCCCAGCTTGACTTCCATGCTACCGCAATCTATATGGGCCTGCTACTCCGAGAGCCAGTCCATGCCAAATATGACGTCGAACTCCACTAATGGAAGTAAAGACGCCCGCAGGTCTAACTCCTGCTCCCCAATACGAATCTTAACATCGCAGATCCTATCCGCTCGCATCGAACACCCGTTGGGCAACAACACATCCAACTTGTCCTTCGCCATCGAAGAAGGGACTCCGATGCGTGATATAAATCCTTCGGACAAGAAGGAGTGTGAAGCTCCCGTATCGAAGAGTGCTCGTGCCGGATTTTCACAAATCAATACAAATCCTAAACAAGTAGTGGTAAGGTAACATGTGCATAACAAGCATATAAAGAAATTGACTTGCTATAAATTAAATCGTACCTGTCACCACATCATCTTGTTTAATGGCCTCCTGTTGGCCAAGATTGTAGACCCTTGGTTGGGCCGGAGCATAATGGGATGCGGTCGACTCCACCACCTTTCCCTTCTCTTCATAAGTAGCTCCCGGCCTCCTCTCGGACTTAGGACGTCCGCTCCAACAATCACGAGCGAAATGCCCCGTCTTTCCACATGTAAAGCACGTGCCCGGGGTCCGACTCGTAGTCGCTCCAGAAGTGCCAGAAGGAGCTGGACCCAAAGTCCTATGCTTCTTGAAAGACCTCCGATAGCCGGACTTTGAAGTAGTCGGCACTCTGAACTCAGATTTCTTTTCACCCAAGCTTTTCTTCGCTTGCACGCTCTTCATGTCCTTCTCCAAGTACCGGGCAGTATTGACCAAGGTTAAGAAACCCTGCGTCATTGGCCCCGACAGTAGCAGTCTCAACTCATCCCTCAAGCCTTCGTAGAATCGATTAGTCTTGCGCTCCTCATCCATGATGGTGGAGCTAGCATAACGACTCAACCGCGTAAACTCGTGGAGATATTCATCCACGCTCCTCTCACCCTGCACCAACTTCAGGAACTCATTCTCCATTGAAATCCTCTGAGTAGAAGGGAGGTATCTTGCTAAGAACAATCCCGAGAACTCTTCCATCGGAACGTCTATCAGTTGTCTACCTCTCAAATGATGCAGCTCCAATCCTTCCCAACACATCCTCGCTTCACCGTCCAGCAGGAACGTAGCGATGGTGGTCATTTGCCACTCCTCCGTCTCCGTCGCCGTCATGACTCTCTTCACCCTAGAGAGCCAGTCTTCAGCCTGAGATGGGGTTCCCAACCCCGAGAATAACGGAGGGTTAAAGCTCATTACATGCTTTTGCTGCCTCTCAGTTGCCCTCCTTGGCACTACCGGTTCTACAACCACTTGCTCCACCCTCCTCGGCTCAGCCTCTTGCAGAGGTTCTTGCTCCATCACGGGAGCGGGCTGCTGCGCTTGCCTTCCAGGCTGCACATTAATCACGGCCAACACCGCTTCAGCCACCAATCGTATATTTTCAGCCGACAAAGGTATTGCAGGAGCAACATCCGGTGCACTACTAGCCTCAGAAACTCGGCGTTCTGACGGCCCAACACCACTTCTGGTCACCTATAGTGGTACAAAACACCGTTAAGCGACCAAATAAATTACAAACAGCAATTATAGGAACACGCAGATTCCTCAAACACGAGTATTTTCATTCCTAAGTGGACATTCATGGGTTCTTTTTACCATTATAACGATGACGCACACAATATGCTCACCACCCCTTAAAAAGAATTCGCCCACGAATTCACTTTAAGCCCGACCAAAACCAGTAGTCTGATACCAAATTGTAACACCCCCTATCCGTCGCATAGTATATTGCAGTAGGTCCGGCCGCTGCCCGACGCCATATACCACAGACAGACCGGGTGGTTACGTATGGAAACCATCCAACCAATCTCAACGTCCTACACAGAGCATTCTAGCGGAAGCAGTTTATAAGAGTTGTAAACAAGAACCCAGCATAGGAGCATGAATGTCCACTAATACCAAAAGGAATGTTATACAAAAATACCCAAAACCGGTCTTAAGGCCTTACAAAGTGTTTCACTTGAAAATTACATGTTTTACAAACCACGGCACGCAGGCCGGTCATACATGAATAAAGCAGTAAACACTTCTACTTGGGCCTTCGAGGGCCAACTTCGCAAAAAGGGCTTTAGCCCGCTATTGACCGCTTGGTCCAGCTGCACCTGCAAGCAATAAACCACCGCACGGTGGCAAAACAAGGCAACGGTCAGCAATGCTGACCAAATTATAACGATCCCGCCCCCAACTCGGGGCGGCGATGCTCCTTCCCTGCATTTCATTAGCATAAGCGAGCCATATATATAACCATAGCCATTTCATCACAGACGTTGGCTCGTACGGCCACACGTCCCGTGCACTCAGGGCACATTCTCGGTGAACCGGTCGATGTCACGTCAATTAAAGCCATTAACATTCCGGACTCACCACCGCCACTTAGACGGCCAAACCTATGAGCAATTTGTCTTCCTGGCCTGGGTCACGACAATTCAAGCCATTGACCGCCGAAGACTCACATCTATGCCAACGGCGAGTGCCACGTAACCTTAGGTCTCTCTAACCGAACGACATAAAGCGGGTACGGTTCCATCTAACCCGTGCTCACATCGCAATGACAATTTAAGCCATTTGCGCGGGTCAAACTTCCTCCGAGTCCCATTCTATCGCAAGTCACATAACCCCGTTATGTTCAAGTTGGCTCTCAGGCCACCAAGTTGGCAAGATCTCGTATCCGCCCAGTTTTCCGGGTGCACCTTTGGCTTAGTCCCCAAGGCTCCCTGCTGCAATCTACCACGTAGAAAACCCGAAAAACAACCAATAGCACGGAGTCTTCTCTGGCCTTATGCAATGCAACATCACCGATCCAGACTAACATGTCCGGGTAGGCTTCACACATCATGCCTATGTCCGTTCTCCCATACGGACTCTAAACATCGGGGACTTCACATATCTACCCGAAGGAATGCCTCCAACTCTCCGCAAACTCGCGAGAGCGGGCTTCCTATGCTAGGAAAGAGAGCTATTCGTGCTCAAGATGAGGATCGTTACCCTTGAGTTCCTCTTTGGCGCCATTAAAAAGTAATCGGATGGAAATCACCGCACTTGCGTTGCCTCCGTGGATCCGGAGTCGGCTCGCGATTCGGAGCTCCGAAGCTCCTCCAATGGCGGGATCTAGTTCTTCTTCCTCCAATGGCTCTCCTCTTTCTCCAAGGGCTTGGAGAGATGATAAGGTAAGAAAGTGATGGATTTTCTAAGTCAAAACCCGGGTATATCCCTTCAGGAACAATCCCCAGCCGTTGGATCTCAACCTAAGAAAATGAACGGCTTTGATTCGGGGCTGAAATGCCCAATCTGGACCGAACACTGCCTGGCACACGCCCGTGTCCAGGGCCGTGTGCCGCATTCGCCGTCAAAATCGAATCTCCTGAAACCACACACGGGTATCGAACACGCCCGTGTTCCAGCTGACACGCCCGTGTTCCAGCTGACACGGCCGTGCGGCCGGCCGTGTACCCCAAGATTTTTCCCCATTTTCAACCCGAGCACTGCACGGGTTCTAGGACACGCCCGTGTCCTTGCCCGTGTCACTTTGACACGCCTGGGCCCCAAGCCGTGTACACGGTCTCGACATTTCGTCGCGTGAAGTTCGACGACTGGATGACATGGCCTTGGACACGCCCGTGTCCTAGGCCGTGTGCCTTGTCTCGACGATCGTCGAGCGAATCTCGACGACTTCCCCAGGACGATCGTCGACACGGGTCGACACGCCCGGCGACACGCCCGTGTCGCGGGCCGTGTGCCCATTCTCAACGATTCGTCAAGTATAACTCGACGACTCCGCGGCTAAGTGTCGACACGGGTCGACACGGGTCGACACGGTCGACGACACGCCCGTGTCGCAGGCCGTGTGCCCATTCTCAGCGAATCATCGAGAAAATCTCGACGACTTCGCGGCTAAGTGCCGACACGCGCTTGACACGCCCTGGGACACGCCCGTATCCCAGGTCGTGTGCCTTCAGCCAGAACCCAAACTGGACCAAAACGTCCCCCTTCGCTCCTTTGAGTTTCAGGGCGTTACAATACGGTAGTAGGCATTTGATCTCATTTCATAGATGTCGAAAGACTCGTTGATTCGAAAGATCACTCAAAGAAGGAAGGAGTTGATCGCAATCCTAGAGATAGGATGACGTAAATCCTCCGGATTGGAGTCAAATCCAATAGTGCGGATCACTTCGATAATGCAACTTTAGGCCTTTTTGATTTGCAAAGAGATTTCGGTCAAAACATCTATAAGTTAGGAGATTTAATGCCCTAGCGAGATTATTTCTTATTTTCGGATCTGTCACGGTCAAGTTTGATTTGCAATCATAAAACTATAATATTTTTATCATTCTCATCTTTTTCTTGGTGAATCATTGATCGAATGCTATCTTTTTATCCGAAGTTTTCGTTTTAATATTGTCTTTAGTTTAATTTTAAATTCTCAAACAACCAACAATCGTACGGTAGAATAATAGTAGAAGCGTGAGTAATAGTACTTGACAACCCCGATTTTTAAAATGACCTTGTTACTACAATTCGATAGGTACACTTGCCTTTTCGGGTTGATAGTGAATTCAACACAACAGTGAGGTGGAGGTGCGAGACTTCCCGACTCGCCTGACACGGGAAGGAAGCCTCTTCAGCGAGCTGGTCTCATTCACGCCAATTACAAAGCGGTTCTTTGAGCAGGAAATTTCCTACTATAATGGGATGGACGACCCGTTTCTGCATATCCAGTGGTTTGAGGATGTGGTTTCAATCAAACATATGTCAGATTCCTTCAAGTGCCGACTCTTCGACATCACTCTCAAGGAGAAGGCAAAGGATTCGTTCCATAAACTTCCGTCCAGCTCCATCTACTTCTTTGAGGATCTATGCCGAGGGTTCTTACTATGGTTCATAACATCCAAAAGGTGGAAGAAAGAGTCAGAGTCCTTATTCCTCATCAAGCAGGGAGTGAATGCAACTCTAGGAGCTATGTGGACAAGTTCCATGAGGAGGTCCTCCTTGTTTATTATATCCCCAGGAACACCCTCATGGTGTCCTTCACCCTGGGCTATAGTAGGGGTTATTTACGATAGAGCTGAAGAAGGTGCCTCCGCTGTCATTCGAGGTGCAGATGGACAGGGCATTCAAGGAAGTTAGGGGGAGGCTATAAACACGACATTTGCTAGGAAGTTAGCGAGGTGGCCTGCAGAGGTGGAGAAGGAGATAGTATGTGGCAGGGGGAAATAGGCCAAGAGGGCACAACCCAGGAAGAGGAAGCAGCAGCAGTAGAAGCAGCAGCCAAGGTGGGGACACTATGAGATGAATTATCAGCTATGCTGGAGGCAGGCAGAGCGGCAGGACAAGGGCCCGAGGAGAGTTTTCCATGGAGGAGTCCACTACGAAGTGGGCAAGGCCAATTCAACTCTGCAGGTTATAGGTAGGGAGAGATGCCATCCCTCCCAGATCAATACCAAGCAATGGTAATAGATTTGGGGAGGAGGAGGAAAGTGCAGAGGAGGAGGTCGGAGTGTAGAGCGGAGCTGCATTACTATGACTTCCACTAGGAGGAGGGGCACACTACGAATACCAACCAGTAGTTCCTAGAGTTAGGGATGCTAGAGGATAACCCCAGCAGCAGCAGCAGTAACACCGCTTGGAGGTTGGGATAGAGGGAGTCCTACCGGGAGTAGAGGAGGACAGATGTGAGGACCGGGACAATGTCGGAGTCTGATGATGGATCAGAGTAATCCATGGGGTGGGTGGGTGTGTAGGACTCGAGGATGACCGCATGGAGACTCTCTACACCTTGTATCACTGGAGCATTGCCTATATATCCCTAACCCCACCCCCAAAAGAGAGGATTACCTTCTCCCAGAAGGATATGCCGGGCCACGAGTGAAAGTATTTGTTTATAAGGATAGCTAAATTCACTATACTGGGGGTGAATAGGTTATTTGTTTCTTATGCTATATTTTTAACTGATTTAATCATGTGAGTTATGTGATTATGTTAGTAGTGCTTTCAAGATAATCACACAGAAAACACAACAAATTTATAGTGGTTCCCCAAATTGTGGGTACATCCACTTTCCCTCCCACATTTCTAACTTCTAGTTAGACAAGGAACTTCTCCAATCTCAGATCCAAAGAGCTTGCACCTCAGATCCCTCAGGATCTCTCAGTCTCCTTCAAGACTTACTGCTCATGCACTAAGCCCTACAACTCAGTAACCAACCAATCACCAGCCTCAGGCCAAAGGCCCTACCACTAAGGCTAGAAGTACAACCATACCTCAAATCCACAAAGGATCCTACTTCAGAGAGAATGACTCTCCTACTTCTCAGGAACAAAGGCCATACCTCAGATCCAAAGCATCCTACAACTCAGGCACAAGTACCCTATAACTCAGAGAGAATGACTCTCCTACATCAGGCCCAAAATCCCTACAGCACAGAGATCAACTGATCACCTACCTCAGATCCAAACTTGATCCTACCTCAGATTCAAACTTGAATCCAATACTCAGATCCACACTTGTATCCTACCCCTGCCTTTAAAACATAGGTTTGCAACACAGATATGTTAAGAACTTATAGGGTGTGAGTTTGGGAGTAGTTGATTTGGCTCTAGAGAAATATCTCTGCGCCTACCTACTTCCGTCCTGAGTTATCTCAGTCCAAACTTCTTCTACATAGTCCAGAAAGTGTCTTCAGGAAAGCATGGCATGAGTTGTGTAGCAACTGCTATTAGGGTTGGCCCATTGCTACTTATTCTTCCTTATAGGTTTCCTCTGAACTTGCTGGTGCATGAATGGGTGTCACCTGCTATCTTTCTTCATCTTTCAGTAGCTGCAGTAATAGACCTTGTTGCTTTCTTGAAGATCTACTATTCTACTCCTTCTTGACCTAACTCACAAGTTTAGTCCTATCTTCTTCTCAGCTACATAAATTTATCTTCAAGATTAGGCTTGCTGGAAGTATGAATTAACTTTCAACAAGGGTTTCTTCCTCTACTGCAACCTGAGCAGAGATAAACTCAACCCTAACTTCTTGACTGCAAAACTAGTTATCTCTTCTTCTCCTTCCTTAAAGAGCAACCTTTCTGGCCTTGCTGGTGCAGGTGGAAATGGCACCAACTATCTCTTTAAACTCTTAGATCTGAAGCTTGAACTTCTCCTTCAAAGATCTACTGTATTGACGATGAAGAAAATATTGTCCAGCTGTGTTTCAAAAAAAGGCTCCTTCTTCTTCCTCGAACTTTTCCTTTTATTATTATCCCATCAACGACGCTTTGAGAAGTGGGCCTCTCCTTGAGTTTGTTAGCAGATACCAGCTTTTACATTAATGGTTGTAGTATAGGTAAGCAATGACATTTATAATGTATTGTGGCTTTCCCACAACAAATTCCAATTATGTTGACTTGTTGACTTTGCTGACGTCACTATTTGTGGACTTAGCTAAAATCAAGCATCATTAGTATAAACATTAAGTGAGTAAGCTTCACTCAATGCCAAAACAATTAGATAGATATTCTGTCACTAGGTATTGAGTGAGTAAGCTTCCCTCATTGTGAAAACACTTAGACAGATGTTCTGTTATTTGGCATTGAGTGAGCAAAGCTTCACTCAACACCAATATACTTAATATATTTTCTTCTAATACTGGGCATTGAGTGAGCAACCTTCACTGAATGCTTTTGGATATAGCCAAATTTTTGTGTGAAATTATAGAGTCTGACTGACTAAGGTTCAATCAATGTTTTTTATCACATGGAGTTGAGTGAGTAAGCTTCACTCAATGCATGTGGACTTTGTCAAAAAATCTACATAGATTTTTTGTGGCTTTGACTCAATGAGCTATACTCAACGAATATGAAATTATGGCGTTGAGTGAATGATCTCCACTCAACGCTTGTGGACTGAACAAAATTTCAGCCTATTTCTTCTTAGACATTTAGTGCCTTAGCCTGTCTCACAGCATTTTGCTGTATGACATTGAGTGAGTAGACTTCACTCAACGCATGTGAATTTAGCCACATCTTTAGTTTGCCAATTGTTTGGCATTGACTATATAAGCTGAACTCAGTGCTATTAGAGACATGGCGTTGAGTGAATAGACTTCACTCAATGCATGCATGCTTAGACAGTTTTTTGTCTTTCCACTTGCTTGCCTAGTCATCACCTATCTTAGCAACTTGGATAAACCTATCAAATCAATGTATAGATTATACTCTGCATACATAGAACTTGAAGGACAAGTTAGATTACATCATGTGTATACCATTGTATACAAGGCCTTCTTCAAATCCAGGACAATGGGATGAATGGACCCAACAATATCCCCCTAAATGAAGAAGTCAAAACCTAAGACAATGTATACACTAACACACAGATGCAACATATACAGTAAAAGACACTTTGCATAATCATAGAGAAAATAATGAATCATAATCAAAAGTGACTTTCATTTAACTTAGGAGCAAATGTTTATGTGCATATAACAAAAAATAACACATTCCTTAACCGCTATTAGTAGAACAAAAACATTTCAAGTTTCAGATTCCCTTATCACAATGCCACTGCCCTTAGGCTTCTTTTGGGATCTATCTTCCTTTTCAGCTCCATTAGCTATCTTTTTCCCTTTCTTATCAGCTTTGTCGGCTTCAACTACTATAGCTTTCTTAATTTTCTGCCTCTAGAAGTAACCATAAGGTTTGGGAATGTATTTGATAGATCAATGACTTCAGGAGACAATATTCTTGTAAAATTGTCCCTTCAGAATTTTCTCTTTTCATTTTCCCCTTCTTCCATCTTGTTACATTCGCCTGAGTTATAGAGTTTGCCTCTATCAGTTTTCTTTGTCTTTATACACTCCCAGGCAGACAGGATGATGGTCCTTGACTCTGGTCTCCACTATTCAAAGTCATCTATCTTCTCCATCTCTTCGACATACCTCTTTTTACTTAATCTAATTTCTTCGTCTTCCTCATCAGCAATATTTCCCTTTAATTTCTGTAGCTGTTCAACATAGGGGCTGAATTCAGGAGAGACATATGAATCATGCCATTGACCACCAACTTCTTTATTCAGATCATCTTGGGCCGACCTTCTAGCTGAACAGGTATTTCAGGATACAATGTATCTTGCACTTGAGAAGGAAATATACGGATGTTATCATACTAGACAGGTTCAATCCCATAAGATCCACTTATCATATTTTTGGCACAGACCATATTTTCAGTATTACTTCTTATAGCATTACCCTCCCCCTTTTTGACTTCTTCACTAAGTTCTTTGGTCTGGGAGAGGCAGGCCTTGTTCATGGTCGATTAAAGATAATTGACTCCAGCAGTCACTTGATTCTTAACCTCTACTATGTGGTCATCTAACAGCTTGGCACGTCCATCATACTGGCTAGTATGGTAGCAGTCTGTTGTGTCTGCAACTCTTTCTCAGTGTTATGGAGAGTTATCATATTATGGTTATGAATATTCTGATTTGTTATTACTGTAGAAATATTAGTGCTCATGACATCTAGTTTCTACATAGTGTAGTCAACTGCTGGGGCTGTCCTGTGGAAGAATTTGATAGTTTCACCCTTTAGAAGATTTACTTCAAATCTAATTGACTTAATTTCAGTAGATAGCTCCTTCCTGATTTCTTTGAGATCATCATCCACTAAAGTTTCTAAGGATCTCCTCTTCTCATCCAGCAAGCCCTTAATTTGGGCAAGAAACATAGGTGGAATTTCATCTGTAGTTGTTGATGTGCCTTCATCACCTATTTCTTGAATTGGCCTGACCTCTGCCCTGTGATCAGTGTCAGCCACAATGAAGGTAGAAGACTAAGCTTTCTTTGGAACACTCTCTTCATTCTCTGACATGGAGGAGTCTATTTTATGCACTTCAACATGAGCTGGGAGTTCAGAGTGAAGCTCCCCCTTACCATCTTCCATGCCATTTTTGACATGCAGAATAGCAACAACATTCTTAGAATCCTGAGATATCTCTTGATGATTTTGAAGTTACACCCCCTCAGAAAGTGGAGTCTCCATGACTTGATCCCAATTTCTCTCCCACTCAGTAGGTGCATCTTTCATAATATCCTCTGAGAGTTATTCCCCCTCATTCCAGGGACTGTGTCCAACTAGATGCTCTTAGGGTGGTGGTGAAGATACCTTTTCAACAACAGCTGGGGTCTTTGAGGCCTCCCACTCAACAGTAGTAGAGACTTTATTGAGTATGTCCTCTGCCACTCCTTTGCAATGTCCACTGTAGGAGTATCTTCATCTGGGGCTTCTTCAGATTGAGCATTGCTCAATTGATTTCTGATGGATAGTTCTGAAGATTCAAACACTTGTACAGTTGTGTCCTTCCTTAGCTCATCTTCAGACATTGTTAGATTTGGATCATGAGGCTCATCCTCATCTTGTTCTTCATAAGAACTAGCTGTGCTGCTTTCCTCTGGCACTGGAGCTTGTCTCTCCTTCTTATTCTTAGCAGCATACTGGCCTTGGGGGTGTAGTACACTATCACACCTATCCAAAATTCTTATGTCCAACCTTCTCATGTGATGAATTCTTATCCCTAGCCTCAGATTTATTATCTTTGGAACTGTCTGTAGAAGAAACAGGGAAAGAATTCACCCCATGTTTGGCTCATTGATGTACTAAATAATCATATCAAACAAGATTATTCCCTAGTCTGTCTTTTTGGATAGGATTACCCTTGTCATCAGATGGAACATCTTCTTTGAAATTTTGTTGTGTGAACCCATTTTGCACAACAATGCCTTCCTGATTATGTTGGCCAGGAACTTTCGCTTGAGATTAAGTTCCTTTATTATGATAGAGCCTGTAGAATGTTTGGAGATGCCGCACCACTTCATGGACGCTCTGATATTCGATAGGACTATGGTTTCTTCATCCTCAATACCTGAAACCTGGACAACTAGATCTATTTGCTTAGCCTCCTCGGGGTTATCTTGATCTTAGTTCCACTAACCATAGTCTTGATCTTGCCAGAGGAAGATTCTCCTTTGGCATTTGCGAACAATTCCAGCACTTCCTGCTTCCACAAAAGACAGGACATCGATAGAATGAACTCTAGGTTAGAAACTTGGAGTAGGTGGAGAATAAATTGCAGCTCTTCCGGTGCATCCTTGAATCCTATTTTCACCAGTTCAGAACCCTCAAATTGGAAGTCCTAACCTTTCGACACCATTTCGTTAGCAAATTTCTGAGAGAGAGCGAGAAACTTTCCGTCGACTCGGCAGTATCAGCCAGGGGAGGGAAAGGAACAATGTGAATTACTTTATGCACAAGGCCTTTGATTTATAATTTTTCTTAAGATAGAAGGGGGAAAGGCGCGTACCAGTTTGGGGATCAATTTATGATTAATGGATGGGATTAATTCCTTTTACTTAGCCACAGACAAATGAATTTTCCTTTAGCCCTTAGTATAATTTGACCGATCAATTCTGCAGGGATTTAAATTGACCTGCAATATACATAGAATATACTCAACTGGAGGAGAGCTACTTGAACCAAATTGAATATACACAGTCAACCTTGAAGGTTTTGAAACTAGTTCTATCTAGTGGCTTAATGATTATGTGAGCCACTTACTTATTTGTGAGATAAAGTTTTAAGGCTTGTCTCATACTTCTCCTCGTAATTTTAATATACAAATATCTTATCTAAAAAGCATAGTCATGTCAAGAGATACAAGATTTCTTGCAATTTGGATAACATTTAGTGGAATCATCATCTAGAGGAATTCTACTTATCTTTGTCTTGTAGACTTGGAGCAGATGCTGGAACAGATCCACTTCCTTGCCCCCATCAAAGTACCTTTTAGCTGAGCCAGATCATTTCCTCTTCTTTAGCCATGGATTTGTATCTGGCTCTCTCTAACTGATCCACTTGGTGCAGGAGCTTTTCTGATACCAATACTTTTATTAAGTCTCAAGCTATTCTAGCACATCAGACTGACCTAGCTCCCCCTTAATAATTGCACATGTCCTAGACATCTTTTGCTAAGAGTCATTACATCCACTTCTATTTATAGGTGTATGATCCTGAAGATGGCAATGTCTAAAAATCATTATGAAAATAATTCTGAACTAGCAATCCAATGAAGGCAAGTATACATATAGAATTGAAGCAAGTGGAGACAAATGTCGTATTGAAATTTGGGAATTGTTGAATAATTGTACTCATAAGAATTACTATTATCTTATTGAAATATATATTAAGGTTTGCTTAAATGAGAATAAATAAATTGTACTCGATCGTGAATCAGCTTGGCATAAGTTAATCAAAAATGAAATAACAACCTAAATCTTAATAAGCTAAAGGTCCTTGACCTTGGGTATTCCCAAAGCTTGAATACGCTTCTCTCGAAGACATGCCCGAATGAGTATAAGATGATCCAACCAAACTCTCATCTCGTATTCGAATACATAAAGCTCGCCTTATGTAATGAACCGCGCTATTGGATTTTACTCCAATCCGGGAGATTTACATCGTCTTCTCTCGAGGGGTGCATGCAACTCTCTTTACTTGTGAGTGTTCACTTCAAACCAAGAGCCTCTCAGCTAGCTAAGAGTGAAAACCTAAAGGGATACTATATATCGATAATATAGTTCCATTCGAAATAAGTCAAGAGTAAATCAAAGGCATAAGTCCTAAAAAGAAGAAGAAAACTGAAGCATCATAATTGATCAACTCATCCTCGGATCATCGCGATCGAGTTCTATGAGGATTTAGTTACTCATGGTGGAAGGGTGATTGAGAGGGTGGAAGGGTGAGAGAGAGTAGTAGAAATTCATGAAAGACTAAATAAGAAGGAAGAGAAAGAGAGACTTTTATTACTGAAAAGAGGTGTTGCGAGTTGAAATAAAAAATACCATTACATGAACTAAGAAAAATTAGCTATGTGCTAATTCCTTGCTATTGAAAGACATTACAAATTTATTACAAAAGTTGCATAGGAAAAACATGAGAAGAGTGAGAGAAAACGAGCGAGAACAAGAATATAAACACGATAGAAAATAAGTATTAGCTCCCAAAAACTCAACAAACTCCACAAATTCTGCTTATTGCACTGCTCTCAACAACTGTAATCTGGACTGAAACACTTGGAGCTTCCTCCTACTTATAGAAACTTTTCTGGGAAGTACATGGCCCCTTACATGCCCGTGTCAGGGTGGCATGTCAGTACTATTGACTTTGGCTGCTGAAATTTCGGCGGGAAAGTTACTGGCGTAGAAGTTGTGTTATATGCCCCGGGTACACGGCCGTGTCAACGGGGCCTGTAGGCCGCGATGCGTCAGTGGCTAATCAATGTCGTGTTGCAGTGCCGAAAATACAGACTTTGGTCTACACGACCATGGTGCATGCCCATGTTCGAGGGTGTGTCAGCTACGGCGTGTTGGTGGACTTTGGAAAGTCATCGATGCAGCGAAAATTGTGGACCTGCGGTACACGCTCCAAATACACGCATGTGGTGGTGGTACACGGGTGTGACATAGGTCGTGTAAAATGAATTTTCCTGGATTCTGAATTCGGACCATAGCTTCATTTTGGTTGGGTTACACGCTCTAAGTACTCGCTCTGGGAGGGCGTCACCTGGGGGCGTGTAACATGAAAAAACCAGAGAAAAAACCAAAAACCTAAAAAATTGTAAGTAAGCTAAGTTAGAACAATAATTAACTAGATATGGGCTAATTGCATACGTTTAAAGTAATAAAATTCTAAATTTTACCCTAGTAAATAACACAAAAAAGGTATTATCAAATTCCCACAAGCTTATGCTTTTCTTATCTCCAAGCAAGGAAATATAAACTAGCTAACATAAATATAACTAATTAAAAAGTTTTAATTATACTAAACACAAGTACCATGCAAAATTCTAAGTAGGGATAAAATGAAATGTAAAACTAAAACAAGTACTTAAACATGGTTTACAATTTACAAACTTTACTAACAAAAATTACTCATCCAAAATTTTAACAAAATTCTTTAAATAGATTAAAGCCAAGCAAAATATGCAATAGTGCATTGAGTTGTTACTAGATCCTAAGAGACATTTTATATCATATCAATTAAAGAACAAAAATCTAAATTCAAACCCAAAACTTAACTAATCTACTTTTCTTCTTCACCTAGCTAATAAACAAACCTAGGAGCATGAATCAAGAGGACTTATTAGGACCGAAATTTTTGGCTTATGTATATGATTAGGAGTTTAGTTCTGGGGTAAACATGGAGGCAAAAATCACACTAAAACAAAACATTTGTTTCATTTAAAATTTTAACATAAAAGGGTGAAACCATGCATTTAACAACACCATAATTTAGCTCTGGTGAAAGAATATTGATAAGTGGAGTTAGAAATTGAAATAGGAAAAAGGCTCCAATGCGACTAACTAGGGAAATAATTTTAAAGTTGGCGTGAATGCTCAAACAAATTCAAAAATGGCCTACATCAATTCCATGCTCCAAAAATTTATCTATAGCATAAGTTTTGAAAAATTTCAAAAAGTAAGTCCTAGATATTAAATAGAGTGAAATAAATGGTAAACCTCTAATACCAATTGAAAGTGACTTAGGCAATTGATAATCCTTTGATACCAATTGAAAGTCAAGGGGATAGATCTAAGTAGCTCAAGAGGGGGGTGAATAGAGCTTTAAAAAGATTTTATAGATTTTTAAGATTTAGTTTTAAAATAGGTGATAGCAAATATTATGTAAAGAGATTAAAGATAAACTATCACAGCACAGTACAAAAAGAAAAGGGCAACCAGACAACACAATAAATTTTATAGTGGTTCCCCAAACTAGGTACATTCACTCTTCTACCACCCTAGTAAGAATCCACTAGCAAGTTTTGATCAGGTGACTGCCACCATAGGTTTTTGCTCAGGTGCCCTGTCACCATAAGATCTATTTGCAGGGAGATCTCACAACCATTTAGGCTTTTGATCAGGTGCCCAAAAACCAATAATAAACTTTTGAGTAGAGTTAATAAACCATTCATATAGTGAAAGAAAAGTTGATGATGTCTTCTCTTTTTCTCTAAACAACAGAGATGATAAAAGTGGATCTTTGTTATCAAAACTCCCCCTAAGATTTAAACTAGTTCAAGAAAGAAGGAAGCTTTGTTTCAGGGTATAGGTCTTCAGATTGATGTTGATCTCTAGCAAACTTTTTATATTAATTGTATTTGATGTCTCTTTAAAGCTTGGAGAATATTTGTGGATGATGAAGACAGAATGAATTTTCAGACTCCTGCCAACTTTCTGTGTCTGCCCGTATGACTTTGTAGATTCTCTAACTTCTCATTTTTTCTCTTGTGTCATTGATAGCAGATCATGCTTCTCTGTATCTCTTCCGAATTTGAATTTTCCTCCTTGATTGACTGCTGAATTCTTGGAACTTGGACAAACTGTTAGAAGGACATTAATTTGATTCCTCAATTGTCCGGATTATTAAGGCGAATTTTTTACTCTGTGAAATTAAGTAATTAATGCTGCCAATGAACGGCTATATTCATAAGAATATAGACATTTAATTACTCAGAGCAATATAGGCAACAATATATTAAATCAGCATTGATCAATCTGGAAATGAAATGCAGAGAAGGAAATACTGAACTGACAGATTTTGTCGACCTTAGAACAGATTTCATCGACCTAAATTCAAAGTTCGTCGAGTTGAGAAATCATCTTCGTCGACCTGAGCTCTGCGAACATCAATCTGGAAATATCTTGCTAATTCTGAGCTCCAAGTTCCTCGATCAGTGAATTTGTCTTGAGGGAAGAAATCGTTGACCTGAGCTCGAATATCATCAAGCTCAACTCAGAGAAAGAACTCTTAGTCCGTCGATCGGAGATCGACGAACGTCGAGCTGAGTTCGAAGAACTTTTAACTAATAATCTGAACTCTGAATTCTTCTAAGTCTGAGTTTCCTGAAGTCCATTGTAGGCTGGTTCATGAAGCTTGATTCTAAAGAGTAGCCTTAGGAATAGCCTTAGGAATAGCTTTTCTCTTCTTAGGTATCTTTTTCTTAGATTTTGGTTCATTAGAGTCTTCAGAGTCATCATCATCATCATTATTGTGATCAAAAGAACCAGGAGGATTGTCATATAAGTCATCAATCTCTTTCAATGCTTCCTTGGAGATTTGACTGTCAGCCTTAGGTAGCACTTGAAATTATCGAACTTCTAGCTAAGCAGCACTTTCTGCAATAATTTGATTTTCATCTTATTTTTCCGTATCTGCAAACATGATGTCATCCAAGTTTGGCATTTAGGACCCAGCCCACATGCGAGGAGGAGGACTGCACACCTCTTCAACAACTAATATTTTTGAGATCACATGGGCAGCCAAATATGGCCTTATTTGGTCCATAACTTCTGGACTTCCTGGAGCAGAATAGCATACAATGGCTTTGGAGAAAACTTGCTCAGGAAGAGGAAGAGAATGATAAATAGTATCAAAATCTCTTAATAAACCAGCTAAGTCCACAGAAGGGACTAGGTAAAAGAATGGTGCATCTGCCAAAGGTTCTGTAATCTCAACATCAGTGAGCTCAATATCTAATTCTGAAGTATCTGCATCAAGAAAATCTAATAGCTCTGTATCTGTATTTATACTTTCTATAACTATTATATCCATAGGTACATCTGCTATTGCTACTACTACTATTGTTGTTGGAGGATAAAGAACCGGAACTTCTTCACAGGACATCTCCCCCTTCCTGTTTTCAGAGGGTCCTGAAGCCAGGCCCCCAGAAGAAGAAGTGATAGACCGGGCAGCAGCAAGAGAGCAGAGAGGGAGGAGATGGAATTAGCAAGAGGTGCAATTGCATCTGCTATGAGATTCCATAGGATTGGAGTGTTGGGATCCAGGATATTGGAGATGGATGGAGAATCTAATTCCATAAATGCAGGAGGTGTCTGAGTAGATATAGATTGATGGATGATGGAGGATGAAATGAAAGGTGGAGTATTAGTCATGATTTCATCTGGAGATGATGGAGTATGGTGAGGAGATGATTGAAGTGGAATGTCATCAAGGTGAGGTGGAAATGGATATGAAGGTGGTGTGATGTGATCTGGAGATGCAGGGGGTGTTGGTTGATGCACTAGTGAGGCAGGTGGTGTTGGGGATTGAAGTTGTGATGTTGAGGCAGTGGATGGTTGTTGGAGGGTAGTTGATAAAGGAAGTGAAACATGTGTGTCATCAAGATGAGGTGGAGATTGTTGTTGGGAGGGATGTGATGGAATCCTGATGGAGGTAATTTCTTCTGGAAGGGGAGGAGTGGCTATTACTGCCTTTGTGTCCTCAGAAATTCTGGAAGAGGATGAAGCCCTGGATGGCATAGTGATGGTCCTCTCCCATCTACTAAATAAGGCACAAGTCAACCTCTTGGATGCATTGATGAATATTGTTTGAGAGATCAATGATTCAGATGCCCTATTCTGGAGGAAAATCCATAGAATCCTCCCAAAACAAACATCCTTCTTAGTATTCTTCTTTTTTATTAAATCAAATAATATCTTTCCCAAGTTTACTGCCTTCTTGTTTACCACAACACACATCACCAAAAACTGGTGCCTGGTAATGTAATCGTGGGCAGTATGCTTGCCCAGCAAGACTTTTACCACAACATCAGTCAAAAACTTATACTCAGCAGATAAAGTTTTCTTTAATAATCTGTTAGGTTTTCCCTCAGATTGACCCATTTTTAGCAGCATATCATCATACTCAGAACTGTCTATTTCTATATCTTCTTCTCCATTATTAAAACCGAAAATTTCAGATAGAATGATAGGTGTAAGAATAACCTGTTGTCCTGCTATTGTTCCTGCCATTGTCTCAGCATCAGGTGTTGTTGAAGTATATACCCATTCATTTATTTCAGCTGCCGGCAACTTCGTCCTTATGGTAATGAACATTTTTAACTGCTGTTCTTCGAATAACTACAGTATATCCATGAATATTTGATCAGAGTGTTGGAAGGAGTAAAAATCAATGTCAAACCCAGTATTGAATTTCATGCTTGTGAGAGAGTTTGCTTGAATCGCCATTATTTCCTGCAAAAATAAGAAATATCAAGTGCAAGAGAGTTCTGAAGGCGCGGGAATTAGCTCGAAGAAAAACCCTATATAAGGTTTTCAGAATATGAAGCGGCGAGCTCCGTCCTGCGAAAATAAAAAAATTCATCGATCTCAGGTCGATGAATGCTGAAAGTTTGTAGATCTCAGTTTGATGATGAGGGAAAATAGTTCGTCTATCTTAGGTTGATGAAATATTTTTTGAAGCATGTTCGTCGATCTCAGGTCGACGAAAATGACTTCACACTGAGATATCATCGATCTTAGGTCGACTAAAAATCTCAAGAAGATTTCTTAGCTCGTCGATCTCCGTTCGACGAACTTTGATAAATTCTTCGATCACAGACAAAAATTAAATTATAGCCTCTCCATTTATCATACTTAGCTGATTCATAAAGAATAGATGTTTCCTCTCATCCAAGGGTTTGGTGAAGATGTCTGTTCTTTACAAATCAGTGTAGATGTAGACAAGCTTAATTTTATTTTTGTCCACACAATCTCTAATGAAATGATGCCTTATTTTTATATGATTAGTTCTACTATGATGCACTGGATTTTGTGCAATGGAAATTGTACGTGTATTATCACATAGTAAGGTTGAATTATTTAAGTTGAAACCAAAATCTAGCAGTTGGTTCTGAATCCACAGTATTTGGAAACAACAACTATCAACTGCTATGTATTCTGCTTCTACAGTTGAAGTAGACACAGATGTCTGTTTTTTGCAAAACTAAGACACTAGTCTAGCACCAAGGAAGTGGCATGTCCCTGAGGTGCTTTTCTGTCCACTCTACATCCAGCAAAGTCAGCATCAGAGTATCCAGTCAACTTAAACTCTGACTCAGTTGGATAGTAGAGTCCTACACTAGGACAACCCTGTATATATCTTAAAATCCTTTTTAGAAAAGTAAGGTGGGATTCTTTAGGGTTCATCTAGAACATAGCATAAAGGAATATAGCAAATATTATGTCTGGCCTACTTACTGTGATATATAAATGGGACCCAATAATGCCCCTATATAGTTTTTGATCAATAGGCTTGCCATGTTCATCAGAGTCAATCACAGCATTAGAAGCCATGTGTGTTTTCTTTGCTGAGGCATCTGACATCCCAAACCTTTTGATTAGCTCCTTAGCATACTTGGACTAGGATATTAAGATTCCATCAGGTAGTTGCATCATTTGGAGGCCAAGGAAGTAAGATAGCTTACCCATGCTACTCATTTCAAACTTGGAATGCATTAGGTAAAAGAAGCTCTTGCATAGTTTGGAATCAGTCGAGCCAAAAATAATGTCATCTACATAAATTTGTACTAATAAGATTTGATCGTTATGATGTCTAGTGAACAATGTCCTATCTACTATGCCCCTAGAGAATTTATGCTCTAGAAGAAAGCTAGCTAAGCTTTCATACGAAGGTCTTGGAGCTTGCTTTTAGACCATAGAGAGCCTTATGCAATTTAAAAACATTAGATGGATGAGTATGCGAGATAAAATCTGTTGGTTGCTCCACATAAACCTCTTCTTTAAGTTCACCATTTAAGAATGCACTCTTGACATCCATTTGATATACTTTGAACTTCTTGTAGGCAACATAAGCAAAAAAGATTGTGATTTCTTCCAGCCTTGTAATAGGTGCAAATGTCTGGTCATAATCAATGCCTTCCTCTTCTCTACAGCCTTGAGCAACTTACCTTGCCTTGTTCCTGATGATAATACCTTGGGCATCTAGTTTATTTCTGAATGCCCATTTAGTTACAATGACTGGGTAGTCTTTGGGTCTTGGAAATAAATCTCAAACTCTACATCTCTCAAACTAGTTGAGCTCCTTATGCATTGCAATAATCCAGTGTGGATCTTGCTCAACATCTTTTATGGAATGCGGCTCAGTTTGAGATATGAAGTAGGCATGCATCAAGTCTTGGTTGAGTTGATGCCTGATCTACACACGTACTGACATGTCTCCAATCACCTGAGATACATGATGATCTCTAAGTATGACAAACTCAGTAGGTGGAGTTGGTTCAGCAACAACATGGGGAATTAATTCCTCTTGTGGAAATATGGGAACTGTTGTTGGTTCAACATCCACTACAGTGGATTCATCTTCAATATCTTCATTTATATGTGGAGAGGGATGTGCAACAGTCTCATTTGTGTGGGTCAACTCATCCAACTTCTCACATAAGTGTGATACCTGCAAAGTTTCACTGGTAGAAGGATTCTTCTCCTTGTAAGACATGATAGTTTCATCAAATGATATTTGTATAATCTCTTCCATTTTTATAGTAGATTTACTATATACCCTATATGCCTTACTGACTTGGGAGTATCCTAAAAAAATTCTCATTGTAGCCTTGGCTTCAAACTTTCTAAGATATTTTTTGTCATTGTTATGAATGTAGCATAAACAACCAAAAATTCTATAGTAATCTACTTTAGGTTGCTTCCCTTTAAGTAATTCACGGGGAGTCTTGGCCTTAATCATATGTATCAGACTCCTATTCCGTAGATAATTTGTTGTGCTTACAGCCTCTGCCCAAAAGGATAGTGGCAAGTAAGCATCTGTAAGTAATGTGCCTGCAGCTTTAATCATGATCCTATTTTTCCTTTCAGCCACCTAATTTTGTTGAGGAGTTCTAGGAGAAGAGAAACACTGTTTGATACCTTCCATCTCATAGAATTCTTGCATGGGAAGAGACTCAAACTCAGTACCATGATCAATTCTGATCAATGCAACTGGATTAGAATACTCAATCCTTATGATCTTAAGAAAGTCTGTAAGAACTTTTAAGTTATCAGACTTGTTCGTCAAGAAGAACACCCAAGTGAACCTTGAAAAGTCATCTACAATCACTAAGGTGTAAGATTTCCCTCCTATGCTCCATACAGAAATGGGTCCAAAAAGATCCATGTGGAGCAAATACAGAATCCTAGGTGAATCACTCTTATTAATGGCTTTAAAACTGCTTTTAGTTTCCTTCCCTAATTGACAAGCCCTGCATAGGCTTTCCTTCTTGTAGGGGGTAAGAAGGCAATCCACTTACAAGGTTATTCCTAGATAATTTAGCAATGTTCTTTTAGTTAACATGTCCTAATCTCTTATGCCACAGTTCAATATTATTACTCACCTGGTTGAATAGGCATACCTTAGACCTAACAGTCTCAAAATTTACAATGTAAATATTTCCTATTCTAGTTCCAATTAAATCTACTTTATTTTCTGCAGAAGTGATAAAGCAGGAAGAGATATTAAATGATACCTGAAACCCTTCATCACATAAATGACTTATGGAGATTATGTTGTGCATCAGTCCATTTACATAAGCCACCTTTTTGAAAGTGACAGCTCCAATATTTACTTTCCCATAGACTTTAGTCTGGCCATAGCTGGACTCACCAAAGATAACTTTTGGACCGAGCTTGGACTTATAGTTGGCTAGATTTTCCTTGCTCCCAGTCATGTGCCTTGAGCAGTCACTATCCAAGCACCACTATTCCTGTGTGGTAGGATAGTCTTTCACCTACATTTAAATAGATTAGATGTTCTTGACCCAGGTTACCTTGGCTCCTTGATTCTTTTCATAGTTAAAACTGGAAATATAAGAATATTCAGATTGGTTTTTATACCCAAAGGGATGATATCTTCGTGGTGGTATTATCCACTGGGAGAATGGATTGAGGTATTCCCTAGGTTGATTAAAGATTCTGAAAGGATTAAGATTTTTGTTATCTTGAACTAGGTTCGATGAATTCTGGTGAGTTTGTCGATCTGAGGTCGACAAATGGGGATGAGTTCGTCGAACTCCGCTTAGAGAATGAAAATATTCATTCTCTGTGCCCCAATATCATCGATCTCAGCTCGAAGAACCATACTGGTTTCGTCGATCGTAGTTCAAAGAATAATGATAGTAAAAATCTGCATTCGGAGTTCGTCGACATGAGTTCGACGAACTGTACACATTTCGTCGTTCTGAGTTCGACAAAATCTGCTGAATATTGTTATAGTTAGAATTTTTCTTGTTCTATTTCTTTTTCTTATTTTTCTGTTTTAATTCTATTTGCTTAGTACTATGATCATCTAACTTTGTTTTTTGCCTTTTTAGAAACAAATTTTATTGGAGTTGACAGTATGTTTTTCTGAATTAATGGGGGTTGGTTTGATGAAGCACCTAAGCCCAGCTTGCCATTAAGTCTGGCATTTACTGTGCTTGTGATGTTCATCAACATGATGCTTCTCTCATTTAAGGATTCTTCAGGTTTCCTTGCCTCAGCTAATTCAGTTTTTAGAGAGATGATTAGTTCATTAGCTAAAATTAATTCATCTTTCAATTTGATGTTTTCAAAAATGAAATTATCTTGTTCAGTTAGTTTTTCTCTAAGGAGTTTGATTTTCTTCTTAGAGTTTATTAAATCAATACATAGTGATTTAAATTTAGTTTTAAAACCATCTGAATTGAAATCAAAAGAGAACAGTACTTGATCTTCTTCAGATTAAGGTTCTTCACTGTCTGACTGCTCTGCTACTAAGAGGCTGCCTGATGCATCAATAGCCATCAAGCAAACCTCATTTGCTTTAGTCTCTTCTTCATCTTCACTGGAGCTCGAAGATGATGATTCATCTTCAGTTTCAGTCCAGGTTTCATCAACAAAGCCTTTCTCCTTGATCTTATTCTTGCTGGAGGAGGGATTGTTGTAGTGCTGCTTCCTGGGCTCCTTTTCTCTTCTTCTCTCCTTCTTTTGATTCTCTGGACACTCTGGTATGAATTGTTCTGGCTTCCTGCAACCAAAGCAGACAATTTCTTTAGTTGGGGTTTTATTATACCATTGCTTGTCATCTTGTCTAGATTACTTCCTTATGAAATCCTTCTTTCCCATTTTGTAGAATCTCTTAGCTAGGAGACTCAAAAATTCTTCACTAGCTGATGGAGCTTCTATTTCTTCAAATGCTTTAAAGCTATGTTTTGCTCCTTTCTAGCTGATGAGGGAGTCTCCTGCTCAGCAGCTTCTCTAGTCTTTATTAACTGCTCATAAGATTTGAGCTTTTCAAGTAGAAATTCAGTGGAAATCTCATTCAGACTTCTGGCCTCTTTGATTGGATAGATTCTGGAGTCCTATGAGCTGGGGAAGCACATGAGAATCTTATCATTGACCTCAGTGAGGGTTATGTCCTTATCTAGAGTTTTCAGCTCACTGAAGATTGATCTGAGTCTATTGTACATATCACTCACTGACTCTGACTCTTCTTTCCTAAAATTCTCATATTGGGAGATGAGATTTGATCACCTGCCTTTTCTCTCATTTGCAGATCCAGCAACCATCTGGTTTAGGGAATCCCAGATGGCTTTAGCTGAGGTTCACTCTGTCACTTTCTAGAAAATGTAATTTGACATTGTCTTAGCCAGAATGTTCATGGCCTGGCATCAGCAATCTTGGCCTTCTTCTGAGCATCTGTCCACTCAGGTGGTGGAATAGCATGAGTGTTGGAAGTTATAGTAGCTGTAGCAACTAGAGCTGGTGGACTTGTCAAGATAAAATTAAAAATATCTTCATCAATGGAGTTCATATATAATTTAATTCTTGCCTTCCAGATAGCAAACTTGTTTAAGTTACAAACTGGTGGTCTGGTGCTTGTATAGTCCTTGTTTTGTGACATAGTATAAGTAATGTGCTTGAGAAATATAGATCTTAGAAGGATCTGTTGGTTCAAGTGTTACCTTGAACAACCAAATAAACTACCCTGTGTTACCAATTGAAAGAAATGGTAACCATATAATACGAATTGAAAGTGACTTAGGTTATTGATAATCCTTTGATACCAATTGAAAGTTAAGGGGATAGATCTAATTAGCTTTAGAGGGGGGGGGGGTAAATAGAGCTTTAAAAACTTTTTATAGATTTATATGATTTAGCTATAAAATAGGTGATAGCAAATATTATGTAAAGAGATTAAAGCTAAACTATCACAACACAGTACAAAAAGAAAAAGGGCAAACAGACAACACAAGAAATTTTATAGTGGTTCCCCAAACTGGGTACATCCACTCTTCACCACCCTAGTAGGAATCCACTAGCAGGTTTTGATCAGGTGACTACCACCACAGGTTTTTGCTCAGGTGCCCTGTCACCACATGATCTATTTGCAGGGAGATCTCATAACATTTTAGGCTTTTGATCAAGTGCCCAATAACCAACAATAAACATTTGAAGGAAGTTAATAAACCCTTTATACAGTGAAAGAAAAGCTGATGATGTCTTCTCTTTTTCTCTAAACAGAGAAAACAAAAGTGGATCTTTCTTGTCAAAGATCCCCCTAAGAGGTAGAGTAGTTCAGGAAAGAAGGAAGATTTGCTTTAGTATGTAGGTCTTCAGATTGATGTTGATCTCCAGCATGCTTTTTAGACTAATTATATTTGATGTCTCCTAAAAGCTTGGAGAAGATTTGCTGATGATGAAGACCGAATGAATTTTCAGACTCCTGCCAACTTTCTGTGTCTGCCCGTATGACTTAGTAGATTCTCTAACTTCTTATTTTTTTCTCTTGTGTCATTGATAGCAGATCATGCTTCTTTGTATCTCTTCGGAATTTGAATTTTACTCCTTGATTGAATGCTGAATTCTTGGAACTTGGACAAACTGTTAGAAGGGCATTAAATTGATTCCTCAACTATCCTAGTTATTAATCCAAATTTTTACTCTGTGAAATCCAGTAATTAATGCTGCCAATGAACGACTATATTCATAAGAATATATGCATTTAATTACTCAGAGCAATATAGGCAATAATATAATAAAACGACATTGGTCAATTTGGAAATGAACTGCAGAGAAGGAAATATTGAACTGACAGATTTTGTCGAACTCAGAATAGATTTTGTTGACCTGAACTCAAAGTTCATGGAGCTGAGAAATCGTCTTCGTTGACCTGAGCTCAGCGAACATCAATCTAGAAATATCTTGCTAATTTTGAGCTCCAAGTTTGTCGATTAGAGAATCTCTCTTGTGTGAAGAAATCGTCGACCTCAGCTCGAATATTGTCTAGCTAAACTCAGAGAAAGAACCCTGAGTTCGTCGATCAGAGATCGACGATCGTCGAGCTGGGTTTGAAGAACTTCGAACTAATAATCTGAACTCTGAATTCTTCTAAGTCTGAGTTTCCTGAAGTCCACTACAGGCTGGTCCATGAAGCTTGATTCTAAAGACTAGCCTAATCTCAAAGACTGACAAACTTGACCCTGGCTATACAAGGTTGGTCAAAACATCCAAATAGTGAACCTTAGCCCAAATCCAAACTAGGGATCCATCATAGAGACTAATGAACTTATCTTGAAAATAAGAATATTATGAGTCTAAATTCATTAACATCTACTACACTAGTCAAGGTTGACATTACAGAAATTATTTAAAAACAAGAAGGAAAATTGTCGATGAATGATTTTTTTAATTAAGTAAAGAAAATAAAGAACAAAAACCACAGAAAAGCGCAAGTTTTAGAAAAATGTTTCTCGTTAATACGCTACCATGAATTAGAAACACAACATGCCCAATAATTTACTTGTGAAACAAAATTAAAAAGAAACGATTAGAAAAAATTAAAATTAGCTAAGCTAATATAGGGGATTTTGAGAGAAACAAAATAAAAAGCAAGGTGTTCTATTGATTTTTACCAAAATAACTTTAAACTACTAAAGTAAAAACATAATATATATATATATATATCTTTATACTATAAGGGAAGATCTAATCCATCATGGTGTAACATTCGATGGACCAAAATGCCCTCATAAAATCGGTTTTGTTCGGTTAAATAAGGGATATTTTGGTCTTCTAATCGGACTAATGCTTAATTAAAACAGCCCGACACTATTCACCCACCTCAAAATCCCGATAGCCTCTCTTCTTCTACACATCTAGGGCAAAGAATCTCCGTTCTCATCTTCCTTCTCGACGTCCGACATTTTCATTCCGCAAGCTAGGGCAGCATCTCCTCCCATCGTAACATCTCACGACGGCGCCATCCTCTCTTCCTTACTCCGCTCCCGCTCACGCTTCTCCTGTGATATCCCTGCAGCCGTCGAACACATCAACATTCCGATCTCTGCTGTGGAAGTCATCAACATTCCATGATTCCACACCACCCGCCGAACACATCAACACTCTGTTCTCTGTTGTGGTAGCCGCCAGGTATAGGTTTCCTTCTCCCTCCACATTTCTGAGTCTCTCCTTCTACAGTGCCATCTCCCTACCCTCCCTACCAGCTGAACTCATCAAACCACAGTGGCTACCATGTTCCACCCTGCTTGCACACCACCGGCCGATGTCCAGAACACGCGGCACATACTCCGCACAGATCGGACACCAGGTATAGGTTTTTTATCCCTCCACATTTCTCATTTCTTCATCTATAGATCTATAGATTTTTGAGTCTTCTCATTCTACAACCCCATCTCTCTACCCGGTATATCGGCTACCAGGATTGTGCATTCTCAGATTTCTGACTCAATTAGTTTTTTCTATAGAAGACCTACTTTTTGTGCATTCTCAGTGTTTGTACAAATGACTCAATGAGTTTTTTCTATAAAAAACATATGAGCTCTGAATTAATTTCTAAACATTTCTGAAAGCCTACCTGGAGCAATGACACATTTGTTTTGAACAAGTTCTCTCGAGTACAACGTCAACTTTTTGACAAGTCAACATTTTCTTTTAATTGTGTGGCCATGATACTCTATTGTTTTATATAAGATTTAGTGTTTTCTCAATCACAATAGTGTGTACACTCGGCAAGTTGTTAGCATTAAAATTATGAGGGTGTTAACTATATTTAATGACCATCCAAGGGTCTGGATAACAACTACATCATATCATTAGATTCATCTGTATATTTATATCTATCACCTATGCGCATATACACTTATTTTTCGGGTAATAACTAGAAGATATCATGAGGATATGAAATATCTAATATACATTAATCTGTTCATGTGGTGTTGTGTTTTAGCATTTAATATTTTATTCATTATTTGTTTTTTTTTTTGGGTGGTAGCCTAAAAGGTGAAAAAATAATAACTTGATATTTTTTTAATGTCTACTAAATGATTTATACAAATTAGATTTGGACACATTAATCTTAGCTTTTACAAAGGATCCTGTTAGCCGACCTCATTACTTTCATTTACCAAATAAAAATCTAAATATTTTTTTGAAGAAAATAACTTCCATCATCATGTTCCTTGCATTTCAACCAAAACAGATATTGCTTTGCAAAAATCATCAAATTGCTAGGCCATCGACGTTCACTACTACGCCATCGACGTTCACTTATTTTGTTCTGGTATGAAATTTGTTTATTGCATTCTCTCACTTTCGGTTCAAGATGTTAAATTTTTAATATCTAATCATTTGCAAGAGAGGAGTGCAACCTGATACCATTCTTGCCATCATGAACTGTTTGTCGTCTCGTACGACAAATGTTGCCCTCTACGACTATGTCTCCCCCACGATAAAGTCACCCCCACGACAATTTTCACCTCCCATGACAAATGTCCCCCCTCCCACGACAATTGTCGCCAAAGCTCCTCCGGTAACTCACTTACACTACAGTGTTGTTTAATTTCATTTGTTATACGGATGTCACTATTTCGATACATCTTGATATGAACATATTTTAGTCAAATCATCTATAATTTTTTTCACTCAAATCTAAACCATACCCAAAATAGCGATGAAATTGCCAAAAAAGTTTTAATGTCCATTCAAAAGTGAATAAGGAGAATTTTGTAGTTTTTTTAAAAAAAAAACTACCCAAACCGTAAAAATCAATCACTGCTCTCCTGTGCCAGTACATTAATCACTTTGATTAGCCTACGAACATAAATCTAAGTTTCTTTAATTTTATACTATTTTATGATTTATTATTATTTGTTTGATCATCAAATTGTATTCGGCTACAAACAACAAGTTTCCCCAAGCAAGACAAACTTAAGAACTCTCATTTTGCCATTGGTGGCAGAAATGTGAGGTATGAACAATTTGAACAGTAAAGACAAACACAAACAATGTTGTTGCAGGTTTTATTTTTTGAGATATAATGACTAAGAGATGGGTTGCAAAGTATATATCTAAGAGCTAACACATGTTTTTATGTTTCGAAAATTTATTACAGTTCTATTCTGATGGGATGTGCTCTTTTATTGTGTTGAAATTGCTCCAGATACCCTATGATTTCTCAACGAACTTACAACATATTTTCTTCAGTCTACAGCGATAGGGAGAAGGATCACTCAAGAAGCAAAAGCTTAGTTTCAAAACTTAAAGCATATTTTCTTCAGTGTACAACAAACTTACATTTTTGAGATTCATTCACATGTTTGGTCTTATCAAAGTTCAGTTTTCATTTTACATGTTATTTCATATTGTTTCCAACTTCACATGATAGGCTTGCACACAAGTTCTACTAGATTTGACAGAGATGATACAGAAATTCATTTGATTTACACATTTGTAGGGCTCCAATTTCAATACATCTAAAAGTGGGCAACCTAAGTTTCAAAAGGTTCGTTCTTTATACTTGGCCTTTTTTTAAATGTTTGAGCTTCTTTCAAATATTTTGTCTTTCATGTCTACAATTTTTTATTTGCTCATGTGTCCTTGAACTTGATAGACTAATTTAGCTTCAGAGTTCAAGCAAGAAGTGATTAGTATGAATTGTGTTACAACATAATTTCTCCATCACTGTTTTTTTTCTGCGTTTACTGATGGTTAAATTAATAATAAAGAGGTTCGCTATGAAATGTGTTTTTCTGGATAAATATTCATCCAGGGATTAGTCTATTTGAACTGCAACGCTTGATGAACTCCATGCGACTCAAATTTTTTAGGAAATAGAGATTATTGTCAATTATTGAGACCATCCTTGAGACTTTGCATAATGACCAATGTCGCCGCCTACGACCAGTATCGCCGCTTATGACCAGTGTCGTCGCCCACGACCAGTGTCGCTGGCCACGACCAGTGTTGCCACACCCGTCGAATCTCGCTGCCCTCGACAAATGTCTCCTCCCCCGCCGAATGTTGCTGCCCACGACCGATGTAGCCGCCCATTACTGATGTCCCCTCCTGCGACCGATGTCGCTGCCCCCGACAGATGTCGTCGCACTGCATGACCGATGTAGTCGCCCACGACTGATGTCGCAGCCCACGACCGATGTCTCCCCTACGACCGATGTCGCCGCCCACGACCGATGTCGCCGCCCATGACTGATGTCGCCGCCCATTACCGATGTCGCCGCCCACGATCGATGTCGCCGCACACGACCTATGTCGCCGCCCATAACCAACATCCAAAATCGCCCCTATGACCGACATTGTCATCCATCTCCAATGTCGGTGCCCGAATCCAACAATGATGCCCCCAACCATTGTCGCCGCCCTCGACCAATGTTTCCGCCCACGATCAATGTCACCACCCACAAGCAATGTTTCCCCCACAACCAATGTCGTCGTCCACGAACAATTTCTCCGTCCACATCTAATGTCGCCCTCAGGACCAATGTCGCCCCCTACAACCAATTTCGTCGCCCTCGACAAATGTCGCCCCCCACGACCAATGTCGCCGCCCCCGACCAAAGTCACTGCCACATACCAATGTCGCTCCATCGACCAATGTCTCCCCCATGATCAATGTCGCCCCCATGATCAATGACGCCCCCATGACAAATGTCGCCCCAACAACAATTGTCGCCCCCACAACAAATGTCGCACTCACGACGAATGTTGCCCGCACGGGGTCCCTCGTGCACGACTGCTTGTATATATATATATATATATATATATATATATATATATATATATATATATATATATATATATATATATATATATATATATATATTTGATTGATTTTGAAAATATTCTTTTTTTTTGGAATTTTAGATATTCTCTTTTTTTTAATTTTTCTTTAAGAAGAAAAAACTAATTTTATGTTTTTTTTATTTCTTTTGATGTAAAGAGAAAAATAAAGAAGAGAAAAGAATAAGGAAACCCTCCCCCAAAGCTTAAAATGAACATTGTCCTCAATGAAGAAAGGAGGGGAAGGAGAGAGAGAATTTAATAAAAAAAAATTAAAATTACAGAATTGAAAACAGGTACTTCACCGGATTTGTGAGTCGCGAAAAGATGTGTGATGTCGCTCCACCATGCTTGTGCTTTGGAACTCCATGAAATAACATCTTGAACTTTTGGTTGAATCAGCAACGTTGGAGCAGGCGATCGCAGAACATCATCTTGTCGGTGCCGCCCGGGGCAAACAGTGAAAAATAAAGAAAACAAAAAATCTTGGGTTGCCTCAGAAGATCGCCCTTTGTTTACGCATCGTTTTAGCTCGAACCAAAATATATTCTCCAAAAATAGTAGTAGTTCACAAAAAAATAATATAGTGTTAAGCTATTACAGTTCATGCAAAAGAAAATTAATAATATCCCAACTGACATCATCGCCAGATAAATAAAGTTTCAGATGCTGCTAATTTACTTTGAAGTCACCCATGTCCTGGTGAGAGATTGAAATAGTGCCATAAGGAAAAACTTCTATTACAAAAAATGGACAAGACCATCAAGATTTGATTTTGCCCGAAAAAAATGCAGTTGAGAATTATGAAGCAAAACTTGGCCACACGGCTTGAAATTTTTTGGGTACCTTAAATTTTTATTATGAAAGAGCTTTGTTCGCTCCTTATATAATTTGTTATTTTATTATGCATTGGAGTGTCACTAGTCGAGTTCGTTGAGTTGGAACTTTCAAAGATCGGCGACGAAGTGGGGATTAAAATTTTAAAATTTTAAGGCCCAAAATGCACGATGTTCTAGTTCGACGGGTAAATGGCACAATTTTCCATAAACTAACTGATAAAGCGTACAACCGATGGTGATTTTGTATGTTATTTGTAAGCCCATAGTTCATCGTCTAATTTAATTGACCAATTCTTACATGAAGTAGAAACTGTCTTTTCTAAAATGCATTTAATTTCCCTATTCACTACCTCGACTTGGTCGTTAGTTTGGGGGTGCTATGCGGTTGAAAGCTAATGCGTATCGCCATATTTTGAAAGTGTTTTAGCGAGTTGTGCGTTACAGAAATGTGAGCCCCTGTCACTAACGATGGACCTAGGAGTACCGAATCGAGCAAATAATTTTTTAGGAAAATAATAACAACTCAGGATTCCTTGGTAGGCATAGCTTGGGCCTCCGCCCATCGAGAAACATAATATACTGCAACTAAAATGTATTTGTGTCATCTAATTTTGATTAGAGATATTGTCTGTGCGTTGGCAATTATCGCACCTTCTCACAAAGGATTGGGCATCTTTAAAGTGGCTTGGCCACTAAAAGCCTGCGCTAAGCACTTTGTGAGTGGTCTGATTGGCTGGATAGTGCCTGTAACGTCCCGAATCGCTCTAGGCCCCTAGTGTGTGTTTTTGAGTCAGGAGGGTTGACTCGAGTCCTGGGACGTGTAGGGAATTGGACTGCACTTATGGAGTAGTAGAGAAATCTGTGCTGTGAAGGGACACGGGTAGAGACACGGGCGTGTCCCTAACCGTGTGCGCGTGTGCGTCGAGCTGAACTCGACGAGGCATGTCGAGATCGACGAGCTGTGTCGACATCATGTGACACGGGTAGCAACACGGGCGTGTCCCTACCTGTGTGTGTCGAGTTACACTCGACGAGAGGTGTCGAGATCGACGAACTGCATGTCGACTTCGACGAATTAACATGACATGGGTAGAGACATGTGCGTGTTCCTACCCGTGTTCTCCAGTCGACGATTTTGATTGAGATCGTCGAAATGCATCCCGAGAAGGACACGGCCAGGGCACACAGCCATGTCATATGGACACGGGTCGGGACACGGGTTGGGACACGGGCATGTCCCTACCCGTTTCTAATATTGAACCGACATGGAAACTGTAGTTGCGGGTTCGCCCAGGCAGGACACGGGTAAGGACACAGCCATGTCCCTACCCGTGTCACTTTTTATATATAAGGGGAAGAGAAAATCTTAGCCGTTTTCATGCTTATTTCATTCCCTATTTCCTGTGAGAATTCCTGGTGAGAGGGAAAACTGCTGGAGCATGTTCTACAGGAGGAGATCCGCCGCTGCCGTGAAAGAGAAGATGCCGCCGATGAGAACTACGCGATCCATGGCAGGAAATGGTGGTACCGCTGGAACCGATGTGAGTTTCCTACCCTCTCCCTTGGTGCTAGATCTATAGTTATTTTCCTAGGCGAGTCATCGACTCAAGAGAGCCTTGATGGTGAGGAGGAGTTTCCTAGGAAAGGCCATGCTAAGACTTATGTCTTAGGTTTTAGATCTCTTCAACCACGCCCTTCTTCAATGTGATGATAAGTGATGGTTTCGTGAAGGGTATTGTTCTCTTGAGGGTGAATAAGGGAGGAGGAAATTCTGGAATGATTGGTAAGATCGCTTTGACACTGTGTTCTGTACGCAGCGGACTTCAAGTCCGATTTCAAATAGGATAATTTCAAATCTGGGTTGAGATCTGAATACGAGAGTTGTAGACCACGGAAAGATCTTTCCATCGTGGGGTTACACATCTTCACCGGATTCATGTAGCTTCAGGAATCTCCGGTCGAAGTTGCTATCCAGATTCAACCTGCACCTAAATTTTGGGCTTTAATGGAAGATGGATTTGGATTCAGTGGAATTAATATTGCAAGATACTTGGCTAGGATGAACCCTTATGATTAATCATTTGTTGCATGATTGATGTAGCTTATTAATCAGATTTCATATTATCAAATTGTGAAACAATCTTATTTAAACGAATTGAATTGGTAGGAATTGGAAGATTGGTAATTGCGCACTTCATGTTTATATTATGACATTATCAAATGAAAAGTGTGATAGATCTTTATATGCGCATCATGTTTATATTACGTTGTCATCATTTGGAAAGTCATATAGATGAATAAATTATGGCCACGGGTATGTTTGATTAATGAAATAAGTCTAGTAGTCAAATACTTAGAGCGTCGTCTCCCTACGGATAGTATTGTGAAGGGATGTAAGTGCGGTGTTGACCGTCACTTGTTTTGGTTGTGTTGAGATAAAGAATGGATGGATGGTTGGGCTGTGTCCTCGTGCTTACTTCTTAGGCCCCTTCCATGTTATGTTTATATGGCATTTGCATGTGGTGTGAGTTGACACGCGGTGTCGTAATCCTGGGTTAAGGATAGTGTGGCAGGTCTACGGGCTCGCCAGTCGTCACACCGACGGGAGTCGACAGTTATACTTTGGGCGGTTGGGCTTGGTCCTCGGTGTTCACATCCCAGGGCTCCTTCCGTGCCAGGTGAACGGTTGGGCTTGGTCCTCATGCTCACTTCGAGGCTCCTTTCGGGTCACACCAGGTCAGATCGGGGCTTGGTCCTCGGTGCACATCTACCCGAGGCTCCCGCTGGGCCATAGTATGCATGGGCTCCGTTGTTGTGTTCTTAGCGTTGAGGCGTACAGAGGCCTAGGTGAAGTAGTGTGATACCCGCCTAGTAGTAGAAGTGTCCGTTCTACTGTAATCGCCTGGCCACGGCGGCTGATGCCTGAGAGGTTAGCTACCTGCTCGAAAAGTGGGAACTATAGTCTGTGTCGACATAGCAATTGCATGTGTGTGCATGGGTGAGTCATTGCATAGCATTCATAGCATTTCATAACATTGCACTACAAGATCCTCATCGTATAAGTTTGTATGGGCACTCTTATACGATGAGTTACCTTTATGTAACCTGATCCTTAACTTATATGTTTTTATGGGCATTCTTATAAGTTAAGTTACCTTCCTCCTGTTACTTATACTTGGTAGTTTAGTGTAGCTCTTAAATATTTGCTAGATCATGTTATTGTTACTCTTATGCTTCTGTCACCTACTTGTACTTCCTTTACTTGCATATATATATATATATATTGCCCTTGTTCCTTCTCTCCGCCCAGTGCCAAGGAGTCGTCGTGGGAGCGGATGTAAAACCACTTAGTCGTTTCGACTAACGGTTGCTACGTCTTCCTTTTTAGGAGGTCACACCGCAGGTAGAGCAGCCGCAGACTACGCAGCAGGACAGCCAGGCCAGGATGATAGGGCCTGAAGTGACAGTGTCGTCGATACCATCGGTTACTGATGTTAGTATTTGATACTCTGATGTAGCCCGTTTGGATAATGTTTAGCTGTACTCTGATATATTGTAGAAGCATGTTTTAACTTCTCATTATTGATGTATTTGGACATTATATACTTAGTGTGGATTTTGACTTCTCTTGCTTATTTATTTGGTTGGGTTGGCATGTTCTATTGATATTGTTGTAGCCGGTGGAATAGGAGTCTTGTGGTATAGGTTAGCCCTTGTGCTAATGCAACCACAAGGCGGCTGTTCCGGGCATAAGACTCCCCCTTCGTGCCGTGTTTTGGGATCCGGGAGTGGGGGGTCTTACAATGGTTTCACTTTGCCACGATCCTCAAATAAGAAGTCATTCAACAATGGTGCCACCATATGTAATTCACATTAAGTTGTCCAACTTTGACATTAAGTTTAGCCAACCTGACCGCAAATTTGTCGTGTATGTGTAGGTTCCACGGCATATTGAGCCGATGGGGGGTACTCCTACCGCTCCCATACCCACTCAGTTCCAACAGTCTGAGTTGGGGCAGACGCTCACCACCATTCTTGATGCTTTTAGGGCGCAGCAGCCCCCGGTGCAACAACAGGACCCGAGCTCCAACTGGCTGAGCACCTTCCGGGCTCTCTCCCATCCTGCCTACCTTGGGACAGAGTCAGCCGTACGTACAGAGGAATGGCTAGACACGGTACAGGAGTTGTTGGCTGATATCTATTGCCCGGCCAATATGGCAGTGACATTGGCGGTGTCTGTCTTGGACTTACATGCTAAGAGGTGGTGGAAGTCCCTCATGGGCTCTACCATCCAAGGCCGGATCTACACAGAGATAAGTTGGAGTGAATTCTCAGGTGTTTTCTTGGAGCACTTTATCCCTACATCGGCCCGAGATGAGCTTGAGCAGAGGTTCCTTCTACTAAAGCAGGGATCAAAGTCGGTTACGGAATACCAGCGGGAATTCCAGCATCTCGCAAGGTTTGCAGATTCTTACGAGTTGGATGACAGAGGTTATGCCAAGAGCTTCTACAAAGGGCTGCGAGATCCCCTAAGGTAGTCCCTTTTGTTTATAGCAGATGGTGGCATGGCGGAGATCATTAATATGGCAAAACGATTGGAGGCGGACCACCTGGGATGTAGTCAGAGGCCTGCGGAGGACGTGATGGAAGCCGGCCCATGGAATAGAAGGAGGCGAGACTTTAGAGGAGGAAGAGGATATCAAAGAGGTGGAGGGCGTGTCCACCGAAACTATAGGGTGGAGCATCCAGTTCCGCAGCCGTCTGCGTTGCCTCCACCCCCTAGCCTCAGCAATTTCAACTACCTGAAGGGCGTCATGGTCTGCTGTACCTTGAATGCAACCAGCAGGGCCACATCTGACATTACTTCCCGCAGTTATTTGGGAACGTCCCTCCTTCTCTCCCTCCTGCTCTCCCTCCAGCAGCCCCATGAGGAAGGGGATATATGAGTGGTCGAGGACGAGGACCGCCAAGAGGAAACCTCGGCTCGGTCCGGGATCAGGTGTACGCGCTTGACATGGCGCAGGAACGGAAACCACAAGATGTGATTGCAGGTATAATTTAATTAATTAACATATTTTCATTTTCTAACTTGAATTATTTAAGACTTACTAGACATCTAGCAATAAGTTCTGGTTGTTGGTACTTAGGCACCGTAATTATTGGCGGGAATACGGCCTATGCGCTGTTTGATACCGGTGCCTCACACTCCTTTGTGTCCGAGGATTTCATAAAAGACATGGAGGGTGTACAGTACTTCACTGACATAGCCCGACGTGTACGCCTTCCGGATGGCTCCGAGATGATCGCAACCGCCAAGTGCGAGTTGGAGTTGTTTATTGATGGGAAGGCCTTTGATACGCCGGCCACGGTTCTGAGAATGTCGGAGTTTGACATCATTTTTGGCATGCCATGGCTGGACTGGCACTTTGCGAGGATCGACTGCGCGGAGAAGCGGATCTATTTGAGACATGGAGACTCTGGTGTCATCTTCCAAGGTATTGGCTTCGCGCCTCGCATGATGTTATCTTCCATCCAGGTTGTAAAAGCTCATATGAAGGGGGAGGAGGTCTTCATGATCTGGTTCGAGTTGAAGGAAGAAGCGTTGGAATTAAAGGATGTACGGGTTGTGCGGGATTTTCCCGAGGTATTTCCTGAGAAGCTACCAGGATTACCTCTGCATAGAGAGGTTGATTTCCATATTAATCTAGTACCAGGTGCCAAGCATGTATCCAAGGCTCCATACAGAATGGCCCCGAAAGAACTCGCGGAGTTTAGAGTACAATTGCAAGAACTGGTGGAGTCAGGGTTCGTTCGCCCCAGTTAATCACCCTGGGGATCTCCTATACTGTTCGTGAAGAAGAAGGATGGAACCCCGTGGTTGTGCATAGATTATCGCGAACTCAATCGGTTGAAGGTGCGGAACACTTATCTGCTACATCGGATCGACGAGTTGTTCGATCAGCTAGTGGGAGCACATTGGTTCTCTAAACTAGATTTGTGCTCTGGATACTATCAGTTGAGGATACAAGAAGGGGACATTCAAAAAACAGCCTTCAGTTCAAGATATGGTTTGTATGAGTTCACGGTAATGCCGTTTGGGCTCACTAATGCCCCTTCGGCCTTCATGATCCTGATGAACAAGGTGTTTGAACCATATTTGGACATCATCGTCATTGTTTTCTTCGACGACATCTTGGTCTAGTCAAAGACGGAGGAGGAGCATGTCGAACACCTGACCTTGGTTTTGAAGAAATTGAAGGAGCACGCCTTGTACGCCAAGTTTAGCAAGTGTGAATTCTGGCTTAAGGAGGTTGCCTTTTTGGGGCATGTGATCAGTGGAGCAGGATTAGCAGTGGATCCAGCAAAGGTGCGAGCCATGAAGGAGTGGTCGCCTTTGAAGTCGTCGGCCGATGTAAGTAGTTTCCTTGGACTTGCCGGGTACTACCGCAAGTTCGTGAAAGGATTTTCCAAGATTGCCCTTCCTCTTACCTCCTTGACGAAGAAGGGTGTGCCATTTGAGTGGACACCCCAATGTGAAGCGGCGTTCAAAGAGCTGAAGGATAGGCTTACCTCCGCCCCCATCCTTGCACTTCCATCTGGGAAGGAAGGATTTCAGGTTTACACTGACGCATCGTATCAAGGGATGGGAGCGGTACTGATGCAGCACGGGCACGTGATCGCATATGCTTCAAGATAGTTAAAGAAACATGAAATTAATTACCCGGTTCATGATTTGGAGTTGGGAGCAGTGGTGTTCGCTTTGAAGGTCTGGAGGCATTATCTATATGGCGTCCATTACGAGATCTTTTCCGATCACAAAAACTTGAAGTATGTCCACACAGAAGGAGTTGAACCTGAGACAACGACGGTGGTTGGAATTTCTATGCGAATATGAGTTCACCATGAACTACCACACCGGGAAAGCGAACTCGGTAGCCGATGCCTTGAGTAGAAAAGTGCCAGGCTCTAGCCCACAGTCTCGGTTGATGAGTATGGAGTTGGCTCGGATGATCGAGGAGAAGGAAATTACTCTAGTATTCAATGCTCCTTCAGCACAGTATGCGGAGTATTTGGCCAACATGTGCATAGTTTGTGATATCCGGGACCGGATTCGCGTGGAGCAAGGAATGGATGCGGCCTTGGCCCCGGAAATCAAGGCAATTGAAGATGGAACCACTGATGAGTACACAATAAAAGATGGCCTCATTTATTTTCGTGGCCGACTGTATATTCCCAAGGGCAGCAAAATCTGGGAGGATATATTGAGAGAGGCACATTCCTCTAAATATTTTGTACACCCAGGTATTGCCAAGATGTACGCCGGCTTACGGAAGACCATGTGCTAGCCAGGAATGAAGAAGGATGTTCGTTACTATGTAACACATTGCGAAGCTTGTCAAAGAGTGATGGCTGAATGCAGGAGTCCCGGTGGTTTGTTGCAGTCGTTGCCCATCCCCGAATGGAATTTCGAGGATATCTCCATGTACTTTGTCCATGGGCTACCTCGCTTCTGCTCCGGGAATGATTCAGTATGGGTTATTGTTGATCGACTGACAAAGGTGGCCCGGTTCATTCCAACGAAGAAGGAAGCACACGTGGATGTTTTGGTACGCCTTTTTGTGGAGCAATTCGTACGGTATCATGGCGTGCCCAAGATAATTGTTTCAGATCGGTATGGCCGGTTTACTTCCAAGGAGTGGAAGGCGGTACAGGCATATTTGGGCTCACGCCTTACCTTCAGCACCGCATTTCATCCTCAGACGGACGGACAGTCTGAAAGGACCATTAAGACATTGGAGGATCTGCTGAGATTATGTGTGTTGGCCAGAGGAGAGCCGTGGGAAAGGCTCTTGCCCCTGGTGGAATTTTCCTACAATAATAGACATCAGGCGAGCATCGGTATAGCGCCCCACGAAGCCCTTTACGGAAGAAGGTGCAAGACCCCCTTGTCTTGGGTGCAGGATGAAGATCTGAAGGCATTGGGAAATCAATATATAGATGATACTAATGTGGCGGTCAGATTGATACGGGATCGCATGTTGGACGCTCAAAGTCAGCAGGTGAAATATTACAATAAAATGCACCGGATGGTGGAGTTCTAAGTGGGCGATAAAGTGTTCCTCAAGATTCGGCCGATGCATGGAGTGTCGCGGGTGCGTGGAATGAAAAAGCTCATCCCAAGGTATGTTGGGCTTTATACTATACTAGAAAGGATTGACCCGTTGGCCTATCGGTTGGAGTTGCCACCAGAGCTAGAGAATCTCCACGACGTGTTCCACGTGTCGTCACTTCAAAAAGCACTGTTGTGGCCCGACCAATATATTCCCACTACTGATGGTGCAGTGGCATCAGATAGTTCGGTGCGACTAGAGCCGGTGCGGATTTTTGACAGCGAGACAAGAACTTTGCGCTGCAAAAGTGTACCCTTGGTGAAGGTGCTATGGTCTAATCATGGGAAGGAGGAGTACACATGGGAGCCATTGGATTTGATGCAGCAACAATACCCAGTGTTGTTTTCTCAAGATAATTTTATTTAAAAGCATATATTAATTTTCGGTTATGTTTTTCTCCCCATAGCCTAAGCCTGATTTCGGGGACGAAATGTTTTATTTTGTTTATAGGATTTGTAACGTCCTGAATCGCTCTAGGCCCCTAGTGTGTGTTTTTGAGTCAGGAGGGTTGACTCGAGTCCTGGGACATGTAGGGAATTGGACTGCACTTATGGAGGAGTAGAGAAATCAGTGCTGTGAAGGGATACGGGTAGAGACACGGGTGTGTCCCTACCCGTGTGCGCGTGTGCGTCGGGCTGAACTCGACGAGGCATGTCGAGATCGGCGAGCTGTGTCGACATCATGTGACACGGGTAGCGATACGGGCGTGTCCCTACCCGTGTGTGTCGAGTTACACTGGACGAGAGGTGTCGAGATCGATGAACTGCGTGTCGACTTCGACGAATTAACATGACATGGGTAGAGACACGGGCACGTCCCTACCCGTGTTCTCCAGTCGACGATTTTGATTGTGATCGTCGAAATGCATCCCGAGAAGGACACGGCCAGGGCACACGGCCATGTCATATGGACACGGGTCGGGACACGGGTTGGGACACGGGCTTGTCCCTACCCGTGTCCAATATTGAACTGACATGGAAACTGTCGTTGCCGGTTCGCCCAGGCAGGACACGGGTAAGGACACGGCAGTGTCCCTACCCATGTCACTTTTTATATATAAGGGGAAGAGAAAATCTTAGCCGTTTTCATGCTTATTTCATTCCCTATTTCCTGTGAGAACTTCTGGTGAGAGGGAAAACTGTTGGAGCAAGTTCTACCGGAGGACATCCGTCGCCGCCGTTAAAGAGAAGATGCCGCCGAGGAGAACTACGCGATCCATGGCCTAAAATGGTGGTACCGCTGGAACCGATGTGAGTTTCCTACCCTCTCCCTTGGTGCTAGATCTATAGTTATTTTCCTAGGCGAGTCATCGACTCAATAGAGTCTTAATGGTGAGGAGGAGTTTTCTAGGAAAGGCCATGCTAAGACTTATGTCTTAGGTTTTAGATCTTTTCAACCATGCCCTTCTTCAATGTGATGATAAGTGATGGTTTCGTGAAGGGTATTGGCCTCTTGAGGGTGAATAAGGGAGGAGGAAATTCTGGAATGATTGGGAAGATCGCCTTGGGGAGGAAGATGAACCGATGTCGTTCATTCCGCCTTAAGATGCGTATAGAATCTGTATTCTGCATGCAGTGAACTTCGTGGCCATTTTTAGGTGTGATATGGCCAGATCTGGGCTTTCAGCTAAACATGGAAGTTGAAGCACTTGAAAATACCTTTCCAACGAATGGTTGCACAACTTCATGCGAAGTATGTAGCCACGAGAAAGTCTAACCGAAAATGGTGTTCAATAAATCCTGCATGCAGAAACTATGTTCTGTACGCAGCGGACTTCAAGTCCGATTTCAAATAGGATGATCTCAAATCTGGGTTGAGATCTGAATACGAGAGTTATAGACCACGGGAAGACCTTTCCATCGTGGGGTTACACGTCTTCACCGGTGTTGGGTACATTGGTTTAAATGTACCTGATTTGAATAAGCCTCACCCTACTCAATGATATACATCAAAATGTATTTGATGAGTTTTGAGTTTAGTTGTGCAGGTCAAGTATTTATAGGGAAAGCTGAAAAATTTCTAAGTCCATGTGTCGACACCCAGAAGAAAAGTGTCGACACTTAAGAAGACTTGTGTCGACAGCCAGACAAGCAGTGTCGACACTTGGAGTAATTGTGTCGACACCAGGGATGCAGAGTCGACACCAGACAGAAAGTGTCGACACATGAAGGCTGTGTCGACACTCAATGAAGAGAAGTCCAGTGAAGTTTTGTCGACACTTTGAAGCAGTGTCGACACCCAGAGGAACTGTGTCTACATCAAAAAGTGTCGACACTTGGAGGCTGTGTCGACACTCAGCAAATTTCAATAGAGTCTAAGTATAAGTGTCGACATAGTGAAGAATGTGTTGACACACAGCAGAAGACTTAACACATGAAGAAAGTGTCGACACTTGGAGGCTGTGTCCATACTCAGCAAAGTTCAACAAAATTCTAAGTACAAGTGTCGACACAAAGGAGATGTGTCGACACTCAGCCAAAGTCTCAACAGAAGAAGAATGTGTCTGAAAGATATTGTACCTAAACACCTAGAGGGGGGGTGAATAGGTGACCAAATTCTTTTTAACTTTTTATGGCAGCAATCAGTTTTTAACATAGATTTATATCTACTATTGCACAGCAATCACACAGCATTCACAGTAAACCACAGCATACAGAAGACACACAGTTTTATAGTGGTTCCGCAAGGTTTGGGTACATCCACTTTCCCCCTTCGCCTATCTAGCAGTGTACTAGATTCAGCCAAACTTCTCCACTATCTCGGAACCCAAAACTGGTTCCTACACCTCAGGCCCAAGGCCCTACAACTCAGCTTCTTCATAAAGCCTACACTCAGCCACAAAGGCCTACACTCAGCCACCAAGGCCTACACTCAGCCACCAAGGCCTACACTCAGAGATTTCAATCTCCTACACTCAGGCTCTCAAGCCCTACACTCAGCCTTTATAATTGCAGGCTTACAAGACTCAGATCCAAAGGATCCTACAAGATAAAATGAATACAAAATTGTGACTCAACAACTCAGAGAAAACAGAGAGAAGAGTTGTGAGTTTCTTGAAGAGTTCTTGGAAGAACTCAGCTGAAATCAATCTGACTTAGCTTTCTTCAAAGCTTCTTGAAAGTAGAACTCAATAAGATTGACTCCTTCTGCAGTTGATCCTTGATCTCTGCTACTTAAGGTTCAGTGTAAATCTGAACCCTTCTTCTCAGTCTGGTTCCAACAACTGATTTCTTGGATGGAGCTTTCTCTCTCCAACTTCTTAGATCTTCACTTGATAGCTAGATCTTCTTTAGACAATTACTTGATCTGAACTTTGACAACTTCAACCAATCTCTTCAACAACAGTTTCTGTAGACTGTATAAGCCTATTTATAGGCCTTCTTCATGATAACCGGCTGGTCCGGTCCATAACTGAATTCTGACATCCCTGACAGGTGCAGTAGACTGGCTGGAATGACAGCTGTCAAGTCATCTAGTCAGTTCTTGAAAATTCTATAACTGTCTAGAAGTGTCGAGACTATCTGTCTTTAAGTGTCGACACTTATAGACCAAGTGTCGACACATGTTGTCTAAGTGTCGACACTAGCCTACACGGTGTCGACACAATTCTTTGTGTTGTAGATTTTATATCTCGACACTGCTTATTCTTCATGTGTCGACACTAAAATTGAGTGTCGACACAAGTACTTGTACTTCAGTATTTTTCTGAATTCTTCTAAGTGTCTACACTACTCCTTTGTGTCGACACATCTCCATGTGTTGAATCTGTTAAGTGTCGACACAGCTTCTTGGTATCGACACATGTCTTCAGTGTTGATACTTGTTGAGTGTCGACACAGCTCCTTGTGTCGACACATTCTTCTTCTGTCAAGTCTCTGCCTGAGTGTCGACACATCTTCATAGTGTCGACACTTGTACTTAGAATATTTTGTTGAACTTTGCTGTTCTTTGCTAAGTGTCGACACAGCTCCTTGTGCCGACACTTTCTTCAAGTGTTTAGTCTTCAGCTAAGTGTCGACACATTGTTTTGGGTGTCGACACTTACTTCAAGTGTTGACTCTTCTGCTGAGTGTCGACACATTGTTCTGGGTGTCGACACTTGTACTTAGTCTCTGCTGACTTTTACTGAGTGTCGACACAGCCTCTAAGTGTCGACACTTTTTATGGTGTAGACACAGTTTCACTGGGTGTCGACACAACTGCTATGTGTCGACACAACTTCACTGGCTTTTCTTCACTGAGTGTCGACACAGCTCCTTGTGTCGACACTTTCTGTCTGGTGTCGACTCAGCATCCCTGGTGTCGACACAATGACTCCAAGTGTCGACACTGCTTGCCTGGGTGTCGACACAAGTCTTCTTAAGTGTCGACACTTTCCCTCTGGGTGTCGACACATGGACTTAGAAACTTTTTCTTCTTTCCTGCAAATACTTAGCCTGCACAAGTAAACTCAAAACACATCAAATACATTTTGATGTATATCATTGAGTTGGGTGAGGCTTCTTCAAATCAGGTACATTTAGACCAATGTACCCAACAATCTCCCCCTATTTGGAGAAGTCATAACCCTTAGTCAATGATATACACCATTCATAATAAAATTACACAATGATGTAAAACAGGATTATATATAGCAGGGCAATCATAAACATGTATCAATTAAACATGTATACATAGACATCATCACAGAAAAAATATGAAATAGATTTAATATATAACACATTGTTCTAATATCTGTCATATCATTTTCAAAAGTTTACAGAATGTTTTACATCAAAAAGATTACATAGCAAACTTTTAAGAAAATTCTAATTCTATTTCTGTTCAGGCTCCTTGATCACTATTCCTTTTCCAGCTTGTACTTTGGCTTGAATAGGAGCTTCAGCAACTTCAGCATCAGCAGGCTTCTTGCCTTTCAGATCTTTCTTCTTTAGCTCTTCTGATTTAATCTTTTGCCTCTCAAAATAATGATATGGCTTGGGAAAGTACTTGCTAGGCTCCTGAGCAGTAGGAGGTAGCTTTCCCATCTTGGCCTTTCTCCTGTATTGGACTATAGCCTCCTGCCTTGACTCATGCTTTCTCCATTCAGCCTCAGAAAACCACTTGTTCCTGTCTTGAATGTTATCTTTTGCAGCTTTCCATGCAGTCAAGATAATAGTCCTAGAGGTGGGGCTTCACTGCTCAAAGTCAGGTCTTTGTTCAGCTTGCTCCCTGAACCTCTTCTTTGACAATCTAGTCTCTTCTTCTTTCTGCATAGCTTCTTGCATAACTTCAGAGATTGGCTGAACTACCTTCTCTATGATGACATTATCCTTACCCCCAGGGGGCTATACATGGACTGTATGTCAGCATGAATCATATCAAAATCTGGTTCAGCTTGCTTCCTGAACCTCTTCTTTGACAATCTAGTCTCTTCTTCTTTCTGCATAGCTTCTTGCATAGCTTCAGAGATTGGCTGAACTACCTTCTCTATGATGACCTTATCCTTACCCCCAGGTGGGATATACATGGACTGTATGTCAGCATGAATCATATCAAAATCTGGAGGAGGGTAGATGACTTGAGCCACTTCAGGTTGCTCCCCTCCTAGATATGCAGGATGAATTCCAGATTCAGCAACATTATCATCATCACAAAGAGGAGGATATCCAAGAGTAGCTCTGATAGAATTTGATATCCACTTGGCATGATCAGAGCTGGCCTTGACTAACACTCTCTCCCCCTTTATGACTTCTCTTTCTATATGATCTCTGACATCATCTTTCTGAAATCTCACTTGATTATCCAAATAATTAACTCCATCTTTAAAGAAAGGTTTTAACCTTTGGAGTTTGTCAGTGATGATCTTCTGTGAGTCTTGGATGGCAGTCTTAACAGTAGTGATTTCTTCTTGAAATACTTTGTCAAATTCTGCTTTAATAGTAGCTGGAGTCTGCCCTGCAGCTAGATTCTTCAACTCTGTGACTATAGCATTGTGAGATGCAGTCAAATTATCATTCATCCTAATTTGATTTTAAAGTACATATCCTTGTTTGACTGCAAAGTCATCAACTTGTGCTTTTATCTTCTCCTGGTGTGTAGCCAAGTACACCACTGCATTCCCTCCCTTGTGGAAGCAGTCTGTCATCTCCTTCTTATTAAGATTCATCTCAAATCTTATGGATTTAATATCCTGGGCCAGATCAAATTGCAAAGATTTCTGCCCTTCATCCACATACTTCTCAATAGCCTGCCTGTGCTCATCAAGCTTGATTTGCATTGCAACCATGAGAGCACTATAATCAACAGTAGGAGCTGGTAGTGATATAGGCTGTGGAGCAACAGTTTGCAAAGCCTTTTTGTAACTTTAGCTCCTTCTTCTAAATACTTGAAATTTTCTTTTCTTAGCCCTTGAAGTCTCCTCATCTTCAGAAGCAGATGAGCTGGCAATCTCTACCCTCTCCTTAGGTAGCTCCTTCTGCACTTCTGGTGCCTTCTCAGGCTCTTGCCTTGCAGATTCTTCAAGAATTTGTACTTGCTCCCCCTCAATTGGAGCATTCTCCCCCTCAGCAGCAGCAGTTTCCTTGTCAAAATCTGCTTGATCTAGATTTAGAAATAAATCTTCCATGGTATACTCTTGTGGAGAATGAGCTGGAGAAATTCTGTGCTCATTTACCACTGGATCAGAAACAACTTGAGCTGTAACAGAAGTGTCTTCCATGACAACTTCTGGAACTTGACTATCTGTCTGTGGTTGCTGATAAACATCAGACAAATCAGTATCCTCTATAGGAAAAACTAAAGCATTAAGCTCAGTGATTACCTCAAGAATTGTTTTTGTTACTTGCTCACTCTCAAGAGGAGTGGGTTCTTCCAGAACTAGTGGCTCCCCCTGGAAGTGATCCTTGTGTGTGGGACTAGCTTGAGGTAGCTCCCCCTGGATTTCAGCAACATCTTAAGGAGCTGGAGACTTTACATCAGTTCCTTCCTCATTCTCATCAGGTGTGAAAACCACTTGTTCTTCACTTTCAGAGCTGCTAGTGGAAACCTGTGCCACTGGAGCAGTTTTCCTCTTCTTCTTTGGAGGTGATACTTTCTCAGGAATTATCTTCTCAGGGGTTGGCATCTCCTTAGACAACACCCTGTCCCATCTGGAGAAGATCCTCATATCCAACTTTCTCATATGATTGATTTTTGTTCCAGCTGCTTGACTCATTATCTCTGGAATACTTCCAGCAAGGTATAGACTTATGATCCTGCCCAAGTTGGGCTTCTTCAGGCTTTCCTTTATCTTCTCAAAGATTACTATAGACCAGTCAGTTTTCAGAGTGAAGATTATCCTTGTCATGATATTAAACATATGGGCTGATATCCTATCATGCCCTCCTAGCTTACTTAAGATGACCTTGCCAACAATTTCTGATAGAAATTTTCCTTGACTATTCATGCCCTTTCTATTAAAGACTGAACCAATTTTCATCTTAGCATCCAGTCCATAATATGCCAATGCATCTCTGGTCCTGGAAGCTGTAATTTCTTCTTCTTCCTTAGTTATTGGCAACTGAAGGACTTTTCTCAGACTTTTTGGTGACACCTTCACCTTTTCACCATGGACCCTGGACTTGATCTTCAATCCAGTGTCATCTACCTTAGCTCCATTAAGGAATTCCAAGACTTCCTTCTTGCAAATTTTTGTTGGATCTGAAACAAGATATTCTAACCCTGAGTCGGCAACTAGGGTTACTACAGTCTTGATCTACAGGTCTGCATCATCAAAAGCATTGCGCACCAGCTCGTAGCCTTCGTTGACGTTCTCCTCAAGCTTAGGCGCCATTAGGGTTTGAAGAATTTGAACTGAGAGAAGAGAGGTGTCGACACACAAGTTTTGGTCTCGAAACTTTTGAAAGCGTGTCAACAGACTAAGGCAAAACCCTATTTATACCTTTCTAGTTTTGAAGAGGAAAAGGCGGGCAGCTAACTTAAATTGTATCGACACTGGCGATAAGTGTCGACACTGACTTATAATGTCTCGACACCACCTTGATTGTGTCGACACCAACTTGTCATGTGTCGACACTATTATTCTGAAGTGTCGACACCAACTTCCTAGATGTGTCGACACCTTTTTACTTAGCCATATCCAATACTATAAACTTACTCTAAGTTTATCATACCTAGTTCAATTTTAAACCTATTGAACTTAGTTTCTTTTAGGGGCTTAGTATACATATCAGCTAGTTGATTATCAGTTTTAACATATTCCAGTAAAATATCTTCTTTCTCTACATGCTCCCTAAGAAAATGATATTTTATCTCAATATGTTTAGTTCTACTATGTGAAACAGGATTATGTGCAATTGAAATAGCACTTGTAGAATCACAGAAGAGTGGAGTTCTACTTACCTGAAATCCATAGTCCTCAAGCTGATGTTGTATCCACAGAAGTTGAGCACAGCAACTTCCTGCAGCCACATACTCTGATTCTGCAGTGGAGATAGCCACACTTGTTTGCTTTTTGCTACTCCAAGAAATCAGTCTTCCACCTAGGAATTGACAGGTTCCAGTTGTGCTTTTTCTGTCTTCTTTGCATCCTGCAAAGTCTGCATCTGAATAACCTGTTAGTTCAAAATCCCCATTCCTAGGGTACCAGAGGCCTAGATAAGGAGTGCCCTTTAGATATCTCAATATTCTTTTGACTGCTGTCAAATGAGACTCTTTAGGGCAGGCTTGATACCTTGCACAGACAAATGTAGCATACATGATATCTGGTCTACTTGTAGTCAAGTATAATAGGGAGACAACTATCCCTCTATACAAGGTTTCATCCACAGGTTTCCCTGCATCATCCTTGCTAAGAGACATACTTGACCCCATAGGAGTCTTCATGGTGCTGGATGAATCCATACCATACTTTCTTATGAGTTCTAGGGTGAACTTGGACTGGCAAATGGATAAACCATTCTCAGTCTGTCTTACTTGGAGACCCAAGAAGAACTTTAGCTCTCCCATACTACTCATCTCAAATTGACCTTGCATTAGTTTTGCAAACTTTTTGCAAATGCTACTTTCAGTAGACCCAAATATAATGTCATCTACATATATTTGGACTAGTATTACTTTGCCTCTAGATTCCCTAAGGAATAGAGTCTTGTCTATTTTCCCCCTTGTGAACTTATTCTCAATAAGGAAACTAGACAGGGTTTCATACCAAGCCCTAGGGGCTTGCTTTAACCCATATAAAGCTTTCCTAAGTCTATAGACATGATTAGGTATAGTTGAATCAACAAAACCTGAGGGCTGTTCCACATAGACTTCCTCTTTAAGATTACTATTTAGAAATGCTGACTTGACATCCATTTGGTAAACTTTGAATCCTTGAAAGGTTGCATAGGCCAGGAACATCCTTATGGCTTCCAGTCTGGCTACTGGAGCAAAGGTTTGATCAAAATCAATACCTTCTTCCTGCCTATATCCTTTAGCAACCAGTCTTGCTTTGTTTTTAATGATGACTCCTTATTCATCCATCTTGTTCCTATAGATCCAGTTGATTCCAATTATATTGTGGTCTTTAGGTTTAGGAACAAGCTCCCAGACCTTGCAGCTCTTGAACTGATTGAGTTCTTCTTGCATTGCCTCAATCCAAAGAGGGTCTTTGATGGCTTCTTCAAACTTCTTAGGTTCAACTTGGGATAGGAAACTGGAGTAGATTGCTGCATTCAGTTTTCTGCTCCTTGTTTGTACCCCTTGTCTTGGATCACCAATGATTTGCTCAGCTGGATGATCTCTTAGATGCCTATTGGCTGGAGGCATCCTGACTTCAGGTTGAGCTTCTTCAACATCTTCATCATGCTGTACTCCTTTAACTTCATCAGCAATTGGTACATGTAGTTCTCCCCCTGGACAACAGCCACTGTCTTCTACTTGCTGTCTTGCAGTAGGTACTTCTTCTATAGTAAGCTTGTCCATCTTCTTGGTTATACCTGAGGAGCTGCATACACTACTAGACATCTCATTGTTAATAAGCCTAGTTTCATCAAATACTACATGTACAGTCTCTTCTACAACTTGAGTAGACAAGTTGTAGACTCTATAAGCCTTACTATTGTTGTTGTACCCAACAAAGATCCCCTCTTGGGACTTGGCAGCAAACTTAGTCAAGTAAGACTTTCCATTGTTAAGTATAAAACACTTACAACCAAAGATCTTGAAGTAGGATAGGTTTGGTTTCCTGCCTTTCACAACCTCATAAGGGGTCTTGTTGAGGCTTTTAGTTATGGTAGCCCTATTAATAACATGGCATGCAGTATTTACTGCTTCAGCCCAGAAGTATTCTGGTACTGATGTATCACTTAATAGGGTCCTACCAGCCTCAATCAAGGTTCTATTCTTCCTCTCAGCAATGCCATTTTGCTGAGGTGTTCTTGGTGAAGAAAACTCTTGAAATATCCCAAAGTCTTCACATAGTTTTGTCATGCTATCAGACTGAAATTCAGTACCATGGTCACTTCTTATTTTGACCACTGTACTATTTAGTTCATTCTGAATCTGTTTGACAAATCTATAGAAGACATTGGGTGTTTCAGATTTCTGTCTAAGGAAGAACACCCAGGAAAACCTTGAGTAGTCATCTACAACTACAAAGGTATAGACCTTCCTACCTAAGCTGTGAACAGGCATTGGACCAAAGAGATCCATATGCAAGAGGTATAAGCACCTCACAGCATCTTTGTTTTCAATGCTTCTAAAGGTGGATCTAGTCTGCTTGACCTTTTGACAAGCTGAGCAAATACCATCTTTAATACACTTAACTTGAGGACCATTCCTCACTAACTCTTTACTAAAGATTTTGCCAATTGTCTTGTAGTTTAGATGGGCTAGCCTCTTGTGCCATTTGACACAATGAGAGACTTTCTCATCAGCTACAAGACACACTTGAGAACCTTTGGTCTCATACATAATGTCTAAGTAGTAGACATTCCTCTTTCTATAACCTGTCAAAATGATCTCTTGATCAGTTGACCTCTTGATATGACAACCATTCTTAATAAATAAGATGTCATACCCTACATCACTTAATTGACTTATACTTATTAGGTTGTGTTTCAACCCTTTAACATAAGCCACTTGAGTAATGGTAACCAAGTTACTAGAAATGTTACCAAACCCTTTGATGATTACTTTTTCAGAACCACCAAAGGTGACTTTTGGACCATCCTTTATTGGTGTGTAGTCCTTTAGTAATTCCATTGTTCCAGTCATATGTCTGGAACATCCACTATCCAAGTACTATATTGGGGCATGGTCACTTGGACTCACCTGCAAAACAGATTAGTGAACCTTAGAACCCAAAGAATTCTTGGGTCCTTGGTACTTGTTAGTTTGCATCCTTACAAGACTACCTGCTGGTTTTCCAACAGGCAGATTGCTACTCACTTTGGCACTAGCATTGTGCCAACAGTCCATTGCAAAGTGACCTATCTTTCCACAACACCAACACTCAAACTTATTGTACCTTTGCTTGTGTACAGTCTTTGCTGTTTTATCTACAGCAGACTTGTTGAGAGTTGGGGCTTTGCCCTTGGACATAGACTTGGACTGAACAGTCCTTGCAGGTCTTGTAAATCCCAGTCCAGCTTTACCTTTGTGATGAACAAATTCATCAATTATAGGTAAAACAGACTTTGGTTTAGAAAACCTAGCAACTAAGTCTTTCTCATTCTGAAGATTAATCTCCAGACTCTTGATTTGATCATTCTTAAATGATATAGTTCCCATTTGAATCACAGTTATGTGCTTCAATCTGGCTATCTCATTAAGCTTTTGATCAAACAACTTCTCAAAATCAGTTGCAGCAGCTTTGAGAATAGCAATTTCCTTTGCCTGACTTTTGGCTAGGGACTTGCTCTTCTTATAAGCTTGCAACAGAACTCTATATTCATCTATAAACTGATGAATATCTTCTTTAGACTCAGATGCACTCTCATCATTTGATGAGGATGAATCTGATTCTGTACTGGCACAAGAAACTGAACTTAAAGTTGAACTTTATACCATACTAGGTCCTGGCTGCTCCAGGATTTTGTCACTTTCTGTCAATGCCATTAGTCATTCGCACTGACAGTCTTCTTGTTCATATATAGAATTCATAATCTGCATGAACTCTTCTTCTTCTTCCTCAGCAAACAGTCCTATATATGCCTCAGCATGTGACTCAGTTTCTGATGAAGAGATATCTGATAGGGTCTTGTCCATTTTGGCAACAAAAGACTTCTCCTTCTTGCCCTTGTATTGAGTCCTTTTCTTGTCACTAGACTCCTTCCTCTTCTCTGGACAGTATGCAATGACATGTCCTTGTCTATTACAGCAATAGCACACAATTTTTGATAGTGTAGCTTTGCTAGACTTGGACTTTTTCCTGTCTTTCTTTGAATACTTCTTTTTCTGATAAGAGTCTTCCTTTTCCTATGATGTAGAAGGCCTTGTCCTCCACTGTTTCTTCTTTAAGAATTTCTGAAAATATCTTGTGAAGGCAGCAAAGTCCTCATCACTTTCACTGCTTTCAGATTTTGTGCTGACTGACTCATCTGACTCAGATTCAACTACCTTTGGAGGTGGAGTTGGTGACTTACTCCTGTACTTTCTGGGGGCTTCTGATTTAAAGGCCACTGTTCCTTCCTTGTGTTCATTTCTTGTGGATTTCTCCTCTTCTTTCCTCACCAGCAACTGCATTTCATAGGACAGCAGTTTGCCAAAAAGTGTTGGTGGAGGAATTTCTCCCAGCTTTGCCATTTCCCTGATGGCACAGATCTTGGTGTCCCAATCTTTAGTTAGGGACCTTAAAAACTTATCATTGAGTTCATAATTACTGAACTCTCTGCCATAGGACATGAGTTCATTCACTATCCTGTAGAACTTCTTATAGCACTCAGTTATGTTATCACCCTTTCCTTGTCTAAAACTTTCATACTCTTGATTTAGCAAGGATTTTCTGTCTTGCCTTACTTCTTCAGAATCCTCCATATACACAATAAGAGTATCCCACATCTCTTTTGCTGTCTTACAGTGTATTAGATTCTGAAAAGTTGCATCATCTATGGCACTCACTATGATGTTCTGAGCCCTCTTGTCCATGGTGGCTAGAACAATCTCATCCTTTGTCATTTCAGAGAAATCCTTTGGTGTTCTCTGATTTGCATCTAATACTGACACCTTCATGGGCACATATGGCCCTTCCTTTACTGTGATATAAATCATAGGGTCTGAAGCTTCCATAAAGAGTCTCACCCTTTCCTTCCAGATCCCAAAGATCTCTTTCCTACATATGGGTAGCTTCATGGATCCCAATTGCTTGTGATTTTCAGTGGAACCCATGGTTCTTGATGTTCTTGATTCTGTAATTCACTTAGACTGAATCTGCCAACAAGATCTACTCAGACAGTTATGTCCCTTTTTGAGTAACCTCGCTTTGATACCACTTGAAAGATATTGTACCTAAACACCTAGAGGGGGGTGAATAGGTGACCAAATTCTTTTTAACTTTTTATGGCAGCAATCAGTTTTTAACATAGATTTATATCTACTATTGCACAGCAATCACACAGCATTCATAGCAAACCACAGCACACAGAAGACACACAGTTTTATAATGGTTCCCCAAGGTTTGGGTACATCCACTTTCCCCCTTCGCCTATCTAGCAGTGTACTAGATTCGGCCAAACTTCTCCACTATCTCAGAACCCAAAACTGATTCCTACACCTTAGTCCCAAGGCCCTACAACTCAGCTTCTTCACAAAGCCTACACTCAGCCACAAAGGCCTACACTCAGCCACCAAGGCCTACACTCAGCCACCAAGGCCTACACTCAGAGATTTCAATCTCGTACACTCAGGCTCTCAAGCCCTACACTCAACCTTTATAACTGCAGGCTTACAAGACTCAGATCCAAAGGATCCTACAAGATAAAATGAATACAAAATTGTGAATCAACAACTCAGAGAAAAGAGAGAGAAGAGTTGTGAGTTTTTTGATGAGTTCTTGGAAGAACTCAGCTGAAATCAATCTGACTTCGCTTTCTTCAAAGCTTCTTGAAAGTAGAACTCAATAAGATTGACTCCTTCTGCAGTTGATCCTTGATCTCTGCTACTTAAGGTTCAGTGTAAATCTGAACCCTTCTTCTCAGTCTGGTTCCAACAACTGATTTCTTGGATGGAGCTTTCTCTCTCCAACTTCTTAGATCTTCACTTGATAGCTAGATCTTCTTTAGACAATTACTTGATCTGAACTTTGACAACTTCAACCAATCTCTTCAACAACAGTTTCTGTAGACTGTATAAGCCAATTTATAGGCCTTCTTCATGGTAACCGGCTGGTCCGGTCCATAACTGAATTCTGACATCCCTGACAGGTGCAGTAGACCGGCTGGAACGGCAGCTGTCATGTCATCCAGTCAGTTCTTGAAAATTCTGTAACTGTCTAGAAGTGTCGAGACTATCTGTCTTTAAGTGTCGACACTTATAGACCAAGTGTCGACACATGTTGTCTAAGTGTCGACACTAGCCTACAAGGTGTCGACATAATTCTTGTGTTGTAGATTTTATATCTCGACACTGCTTCTTCTTCATGTGTCGACACTAAAATTGAGTGTCGACACAAGTACTTGTACTTCAGTATTTTGCTGAATTCTTCTAAGTGTCGACACTACTCCTTTGTGTCGACACATCTCCATGTGTTGAATCTGTTAAGTGTCGACACAGCTTCTTGGTGTCGACACATGTCATCAGTGTTGATACTTGTTGAGTGTCTACATAGCTCCTTGTGTCGACACATTCTTCTTTTGTCAAGTCTCTGGCTGAGTGTCGACACATCTTCATAGTGTCGACACTTGTACTTAGAATATTTTGTTGAACTTTGTTGTTCTTTGCTAAGTGTCGACACAGCTCCTTGTGTCGACACTTTCTTCAAATGTTGAGTCTTCAGCTAAGTGTCGACACATTGTTCTGGGTGTCGACACTTACTTCAAGTGTTGACTGTTCTGCTGAGTGTCGACACATTGTTCTGGGTGTCGACACTTGTACTTAGTCTCTGCTGACTTTTGCTGAGTGTCGACACAGCCTCTAAGTGTCGACACTTTTTCTGGTGTAGACACAGTTTCACTGGGTGTCGACATAACTGCTATGTGTCGACACAGCTTCACTGGCTTTTCTTCACTGAGTGTCGACACAGCTCCTTGTGTCGACTCTTTCTGTCTGGTGTCGACTCAGCATCCCTAGTGTCGACACAATGACTCCAAGTGTCGACACTGCTTGCCTGGGTGTCGACACAAGTCTTCTTAAGTGTCGACACTTTCCCTCTGGGTGTCGACACATGGACTTAGAAACTTTTTCTTCTTTCCTGCAAATACTTAGCCTGCACAAGTAAACTCAAAACACATCAAATACATTTTGATGTATATCATTGAGTTGAGTGAGGCTTCTTCAAATCAGGTACATTTAGACCAATATACCCAACAGTGTCGACACAAGGAGCAGTGTCGACACTCAGCAAGTATCAACATAGAAGGTATGTGTCGACACCAAGAAGATGTGTCGACAACAAAGGAGTTGTGTCGACACTTACAAGAATTCAAATAAGTACTTAAGAACAAGAAGTTGTGTCGACACACAATATCAGTGTCGACACATGATGAAGAAGCAGTGTCGAGATATAAATTCTACAACACAAGGAGTTGTGTCGACACCTTGAAGGCTAGTGTCGACACTTAGTCTACTTGTGTCTACACTTGGTCTATAAGTGTCGACACTTAAAGACAGACTGTCTCGACACTTTCATACAGTTACAAATATTTCAAGAAGTGACTGGATGACATGACAGCTGCCATTCCAGCCAGTCTAATGCAACTGTCAGAGATGTCAGAAATCTGTTAGGAACCGGATCAGCCGGTCACCATGAAGAAGTCCTATATATAGGCTTATTCTGTCAATAGAAGAAGGGGATTCAACACAGATTAACACAAATCAGTTGAAGTGATCAGAAGATCTAAGTAGTTGGAGAGAGAGAGCTCCTTCCAAGAAGACAGCTGTTGGAACCAGGCTGTGAATAAAGTTTCAGACTTAGTTCTGATTCTTAAGTTGCAGTGATCAGTTATCAACTGCAGAGAAGATCAACCCTATTGTGTTCTACATTCAAGAAGCTTTGAAGAAAGCCAAGTGAGGTTGATCTCAGCAGAGTTCTTCCAAGAACTCATCAAGAACCTGTCAACTCATCTCTCTTTTTCTGAGTTGTAGGTAAATTCTTTGTATTCTTAATTTCTTGTAGGATCCTTAGGGATCTGAGTTGTAAGCCTGCAATTATAAAGGCTGAGTGGTAGGGCCTGTGTTCCTGAGTGTAGGAGATCCATATCTCTGAGTGTAGGCCTTGTGGCTGAGTGTAGGCCTTGGTGGAGGCTGAGTGTAGGTCTTTGAAGAAGACTGAGTTGTAGGGCCTTGGGCCTGAGCTGTAGGAACCATTTGGGGTTCTGAGTGTAAGATCTGAGGATCTGAGGTATAGTGGAGGAGTTTGGCCGAATCTAGTACACTACTAGATAGGCGAAGGAGGAAAGTGGATGTACCCAAACCTTAGGGAACCACTATAAATCTGTGTGTTCACTGTGTGCATGTTTATTCTGTGATTGCTGATTGTTTGCTGTGAAGAAGTAATTATAAAACTGAGATATTATCTGCAATCTGCATAAAAGTTTAAAAAAAAAGATTTAGTCACCTATTCACTCCCCCCCCCCCCCTCTAGGTGATTAGGTATAATTTCTTTCAAGTGGTATCAGAGCCAGGTTTCTCAAAAAGGACTTAACTGTCTGAGTAGATCCTGTTGGCAGATTCAGTATAAGTAAAGTGCAGAATCAAGAAAATCAAGAAACATGGGTTCAACAGAGAATCATAAGGAACTTGGATCCATAAAGTTGCCCATTTGCAGAAAAGAGATTTTTGACATCTGAAAAGAAAGGGTGAGACTATTTATGGAAGCCTCAGACCCTAGAATTTATATCACAGTTAAAGAAGGGACATATGTGCCTATGAAGGTTTCAGTCCTGGATGCAAATCAGAGAACACCTATGGACTTTTCTGAAATGACAAAAGATGAGATAATTCTATCCACAATGGACAAGAGGGCTCAGAATATCATTGTAAGTGACATAGGTGATGCTACATTTCAGAACTTGATACACTGTAAGACATCTAAGGAGATGTGGGATACTTTGATAGTGTATATGGAGGGTTCTGAAGAAGTTAGGCAGGACAGAAAGTCTTTGTTAAACCAGGAATATGAAAGTTTCAGGCAAGGCAGGTCTGATAGCATAACAGAATGCTATAAGAAATTCTATAGGATTGTCAATGAGTTGATGTCTTATGGAAGAGAATTAAGCAACTATGAGCTGAATGATAAGTTCTTGAGGTACCTAACAAAGGACTGGGACACCAAGATCTGTGCCATAAGGGAAATGGCCAAGTTAGCAGATATCCCTCCTCCAATATTATTTAGAAAACTGCTATCATATGAGATGCAGTTGATGGTGAGGAAAGAAGAGGAGAAGACTACAAGAAGTGAGCATAAAGAAAGGACAGTGGCATTCAAGATAGAAGCCACCAGGAAATACAAAAGTAAGTCTCCATCTCCACCTCCAAAAGTGGCTGAGACTGAGTCAGATGAATCAGAAGGCAGGAATTCTAAAAGCAGTGAGAGTGATGAGGACTTTGCAGGATTCACAAGAAACTTTCAGAAGTTTCTAAAGAAGAAACAGTGGAGGTCAAAGCCATCCACTTCACAGGGAAAAGATGACTATTATCAGAACAAGAAGTCATCAAAGAAAGACAGGAGAAAGCCCAAGTCAAGCAACGCAACTTTATCAAAAATTGTATGCTATTGCTGTAACAGACAAGGACATGTTATTGTTGACTGTCCAGAGAAAAGGAAAGAGTCTAATGATAAGAAGAAGATTCAAACCAAGGGCAAGAAGGAAAGGTCCTTTGTTGCCAAGAAGGACAAAAGCCTGTCAGACATTTCTTCTTCAGAAACTGAGTCAGAAGCTGAAGCATATATATGACTGTTTGCTGAAGAAGAGGAAGAGGAGTTCATCCAGATAATGAACTCTATATATGAGCAAGAGGACATTCAGTGCAAAGGACTGATGGCCTTAACAGAAGGTGACAAAATCCAGGATCAGCCTGGACCTAGTAAGGTACAAAATTATTCTTTAAGTTCAATTTCTAGTACTAGTTCAGATTCAGTTACATCAGCATCAAGTGATGCCAGTGGATCTGAATCTGAAGGGGATGTTCATCAGTTGATTGATGAATATAGAGTTCTATTGCAAGCATTTAAGAAAAGCAAATCCTTGGCCAAGAGTCAGGCTAAGGAGATTGCAAGTCTCAAAGTGGCTGCAACTGATTTTGATAAGCTGATTGATCAAAAGTTAAATGAAATAGCCAGACTGAAGAACATAACTGTTATTCAGATGGGGACTATAACATTCAAGAATGATCAAATCAGAAATCTGGAGATTAGTCTTCAGAAGGAGAGAGACATTATTGCAAGGTTTTCTAAACCAAAGTCTGTTCTACCTTTGATAGATGAATTTGTTCATCAAAAAGGTAAAACTGGATTAGGGTTTACTAAACCTGCTAGGACTGTTCAGTCCAAGTCTAAGGGCAAAGCCCCAGTACTCAACAAGCCTGCTGTAGATAGAACAGCTAGGGTTGTACCTAAGCAAAGGTACAATAGATTTGAGTGCTGGTGTTGTGGCAAGGTAGGCCACTTTGCCATTGACTGCTGGCACAATTCTAGTGCCAAGATGAGTAGCAAACTGCCTGTTGGAAGATCTGCAGGTAGCTTTGTTAAGAGGCAAACTAACAAGCACCAAGGACCCAAGAATTCTTTGTGTTCTAAGGTCAACTAATCTGTTTTGCAGGTGAGTCCAAGTGGCCATGCCCCAATATGGTACTTGGACAGTGGATGTTCCAGGCACATGACTGGAACTAGGGGATTGCTAAAGGACTACACACCAATCAAGGATGGTCCTAAAGTCACCTTTGGTGGTTCTGAAAAAGGAATCATCAAGGGTTTTGGTAACATTTCTAGCACCCATATAACAATTACTCAAGTGGCTTATGTTAAAGGTTTGAAACATAACCTTATTAGTATAAGTCAACTGAGTGATTTAGGATATGACATCTCATTTGTCAAAGATGGTTGTCATATCAGGAGGTCAAATGATCAAGAGATCATTTTGACAGGTTATAGAAAGAGAAATGTCTATTGCCTAGACATTATGTGTGAGACCAATGTTTCTCCAGTGTGTCTTGTAGCTGATGAGAAAGTCTCTCATTGTGTCAAATGGCACAAGAGGCTAGCCCATCTCAACTACAAGACAATTAGCCAACTCTATAGCAAAGAGTTAGTGAGGAATGGTCCTCAAGTTAAGTGTATTAAAGATGGAATATGCTCAGCTTGTCAAAATGGCAAGCAGACTAGATCCACCTTTAATAGCATTGAGAACAAAGATGATGTGAGGTGCTTATAACTCTTGCATATGGATCTCTTTGGTCGTATGTGTAACACCCCAGTTTTGCAAGAGATTCAGTCTGCAGTTCTGGAAAAATTTTGGGGTTTCTGGCAGGAGGCACACGGCCTGCGACACGGGCGTGTCGCAGGGCGTGTCGAGGCCGTGTCGACACTCGGCCCAAGTGTCGACACTTTCGCTCGACAAGGTGTCGAGACTGGGGCACACGGCCCGTGATACGGGCATGTCACAGGGTGTGTCCCGCTTGGTCGACGATCTTCGCTCGACATTTTTCCGCGGTGTCGACACAAAGCCTGTCGACGGGTGTCGAGACTTGGCACACGGCTTGGGAAACGGGCGTGTCCCAGGCCGTGTCAGCTCTCGGGTTGGTTTCGGGGCCATGTTGTTGGAGGCACACGGCCGGCCACACGGCCGTGTCACTGGGGACACGGGCGTGTCGGGTTGAACACGGGCATGTCGGATGCCCGTGTGCGATTCCAGGCGCGTCGATTTGAGACGGCGAATGAGGCACACGGCCCTGGACACGGTCGTGTGCCAGGCCGTGTTCGGCCCAGATCTTCTTTTTCCAGGCGAATCGCGGCCATTCTTTTTCTGGTTTTGGGATCTAACGGTTCAGGCCATCTCTTGGAAAGTTAAGTCCGAATTTAGGGTTGGAAACCCTCATTGTTTTCTAAGTCTTCTCTTTCTAAGTTCTTGAGAAAAGCTAGAGCAAGGAGGAAGAAGAAGAAGGTCTTGGGCTGTAGGAAGGGTTTTGGAGCTCCAAATCGCGAACCGAGTCCGGATCCGTGAAGCTTTGATCGTTGCGAAGATTTCCATCCGGCTATTTTGCCATGGCAAGGAAGAGGAGTCAGAAGGTAACGACATCTCTCCTCTCGGTCCTTAGGATGCATATACAAGCATCATTTATTTTCTTTCTCTCTAATTTTTTGGGCTCCGGACTCTCAAATGAGAGGGGTTTTGGTTTGCCAAGGTTCAAGAGGAACCTCCGGGTTGATTGAGTCCGTCCCCGGCATATTTTTGCATTAGAGATCCGCTTCGCTAGTGGATTAGGCATGGTTGGTGAAGCCGTGGTCGCGACCGTTAGTCCGACTCGATGATGTTGCATACAAACTTAGGGATTCGTAGAGATTTCCGTTGCGGCAAGATGCCGTTTGTGTTGTGGTGATGATTGTCCCGTTTGCTTGAAAAGGTACGTGTAGTCGAACCCGGACAAGGTTAGCTCCTCGTGGCGGTAGATGGTTTCCTTGAGGGACAAGGTTAGCTCCGTATGAGTTGGAGATGGTTTCCTTGGTGGACAAGGTTAGCTCCGCACGAGTTGGAGATGGTTTCCTTGGTGCGCGGGAACGCTGCAATGCAAAGAGGGATTACGATGTATTAAGTCTTGGTTTGTGTTGTGCCAAGGCGTGGCTATGTCTCCGTGGTCGGCTGGCTATCCCGTGACATGTGCGTCATGTGTGGAGAGTGTCCCGGCGAGACTAGTCCCCTTCTGTGAGACTGACGAGAATGCCAAGCTTGGGGCAAACCCGGGAAAAGAGGTCATGAGCGGGTGGGGTCCAGCAAGGCTTCTTAGAATCGGTCGGTCTGTGTTTGTTGGAATCCTGGCATGAGACGTCAGAGCTTGCAGGTAAGCCCGGGGCTAAGCCCACGAGCGGGTGGGGCCTTGGCAAGAATTTCCTTGTGGCGGCTTGTGCGCCGTTTGAGGGAGAGGTGTCTCCCTTAGTGTTTGCGGCTTTATGCCAATGGGGAAATGTGAGTACCCAATTGATGTGATGTTGTGCTAGATGCATACGCAGTACGGTACCTTGGGTGAAGCCCGGGTGTTGCATTCATGTTGCATAGTAGGCCCTTTTCTTTATATGCTCAACCAATAGAGAACATGTTTGATGATTGAGACATCCAAGCCTGTTTTAGTATTCTTCTGTTTATAGCTATTTTTATTGCATATGAAGTGCTGACTTGCAGGTTGGAGGGTTCCCCGGGGTCCGTTAGGGGCGGCCGTGAGGAGATGTGTTGTTACACAGTTTGAGGTCAGCCTTTATTGACCCAGGTTACTAATAATTTTTACAGGGCAAGGATCGCATGCAGGAGCTAGCACGCCGGCCAAAAAGGCCTAAGCCCATGAAGTGTTTTTCCCTCTTTTGTAGCACTACCTTGATGATGATGTTTGTTTGAGACTCTTTTGTCCGGCTTGCATGCCGAGGTAGACTAGGAGTGCTGAGCACATTCATGATTGATGTTTTATGTCTCTTTTGGACACTTGATGTTAGGCCTAAAGGCCATTTGTTTTACTCTTTAGTGGTGGATAACTTCTAGTCCTGTTTGTTTCCGATGTGTTGTGCAAGTGTTTTGAGTTTGGGTAGTTATATCAACTTATAATACTAAAGCTGTGGCGTTCGTTTGCTGTGGGGCCCCGGCCGGACCCATATTATACGTCCACTACAGGGGAGGTGTTACAATTTGGTATCAGAGCCAGGTTTGATTCAAGGTTAGTGCGTAGAGAAGTTATACACATAAGAGTAACGCGGGACCGTGAGTGTCCTTATGTTTTAGTCTTGATATTGGAGACTAATCCCTTATTTCTTGTTTTCCTGAAGAGTGCAAGCAACGAGGCGGGCACTTCAAGAGCAAGGGATGATCTCTCGGCGAGCAGTGCTACTGCTCCAGGCATTTTGGGCACAGGTGTAAACCCGGCCGACTTCTGTCGTATGCTTGTAGAAGCGATGGTGGCAGCCCAAGCGGCGGCTGCAGCCCAGGTAGCAACCCCTGCTACACCGGACACGGCGACGGCCGTGCCAGGCGGAGAAGCCAGGCGAGTGGAGCCTTTGGCAGAAAGGGTGGTGGTAGGACATGGAGACCGACACATGAAGTATTTCCTGAGTTTCCATCCCCCGTCCTTCAAGGGTGTTGGAACGCCAACAGATGCGGAGGATTGGTGGGTTCGTATTCAAGAACTGTTAAGGGCGGCAGAGACGCCAGAGGAAAAGAAAGCTGAGTATGCGGCGTTCATGTTGGAAGGAGACGCTGCGTGTGAGCATTTATTTAGTCCTACTCGTTTGAGTAGGACCCGCTTTCTTTCTCCCACCCATGCATTTGCGCCGGGACTCGCATTTTACCGCTTTCATTTCAGTCCTACTCGTTTGAGTAGGACTTGCAATTTACTGCTTTCTTTCCTGCTTTCATTTTCTTGCTTTCTTTACTTCCTTCTTTATTGCTTTCTTTTCTGCATTTCCTCGCAAGCCGTCCCCATTCCGATGAGTGGCTAACTGTTCTTAGCCCTCAGTATCGAAGAGCATTGGGACAAATAAAATAGCTTAAAATAATTAAAGATCTCATTTTTCTAATTAATTAAAGTACTTATGGTTTGCCAGGGGTTAACGACACGTAGGACCACATATCGATGTGTGGGCCCTATTTTTGTTTTCCATACGCTACGAGGGAGGGCGTGCATATGGACAGATCACCCCTTGACAAAGAGAGTTCCGCACTAACCCTCGAGAGAGGAGGCGCGCCAACTCTACTGGATTGCGTTCCACACCCAATAGCGGGGTTCTTAGCGTAATGCGGGCGTTAAGAGGAATCCTTCGTCGGACTAACGTTCGGTTGAATAGTCTTAGCGTTCATGTGAGCGATAGTCCTAGAGATAAGTGAGCTCATTCTAGTGGAACCTCCACGGCCAAGTCTCCTCCTTAATTAATTAGAAATTTAGGATCTCTTTTTATTTAAAGTATATTTTAGTTCTAAATCTATTCGATGCCATTGCGTTAAGATTTTCATCGGCTCCACCTTTTATGCTTTATTTTTATGCTTTCTTTTTCTTTTTTTATATATATATAAAATAACTGATAAGTAATTATCGGTAAAATAATAGTCCCCTCCAGGGAAGAGTAGAAATAATCGAACCGACCCCAAGAACAATACGACCTCGATATTCCACCCAGAATATCATGTACTACTCACGATAGGTGCACTTGCCTCCTTTCATTAAAACTCGCTTTCACTGTTTTATATCCAAATAAATAAATACGAGCGCCCTGTTTTCTAAATAAAATCCAATCCGCTTTTCTAATTAAATAAAACCGTCGGGTCGCCGCATGAACCGTAATCTTTTTGTAGTTTTAACACGCAATCAGAAGGCGGTTCGACCAATTGTCAAACAACCTCCCTCCGATACCAACTATCACAATGCCCATTTTCTCCACATTTAAAAGATGTATCAGATTAAGGATAAAACACGTGACGTGATGCCACGTCACGTAGGGGACAATTGCGTACGCTCAGGCAAACTCCAACTCTACTTTTCATATGGAATGCATAAGTTATTATGAAAGAGATTCAGTTTTATGTTAAGGTGGATGTATCCCTCAGCTTTGTGGATCAACTAGTTCACTGGAGAAATATAGTTATACGATGCGGAAATACATTGATTATGTCAATTTAACATTCTACGCTTGCATAAACATCCCCGAAGGACCACCCGCGGCATGCAAGACTCTAGATTTATCATAAGTATAGAATAGTCTTTGCGTTAGCTAGAAGATAGTATTTTAGTTTTAGAAAGATGACATGTATGAAATACTAGTAATAGTACTTTTATAAGCTGAAATATCTTATATGCTACCTAACATAAAGCCTTCCCAGAGAGCAAGTAAAAAACAACCACAAAAAGGTAAAACTAGCAGCTTAGCAAAATACTTAACATTTAAAAGGAAACCAACAGTGGGCATCAACAACCTGACACGAACCCACTGAAGGTATGTATGTCTATACTAATAAGTAAATAACCAAGAACTATCTCACATGGTAAGGAAAACCTCTGCAACAAGCAGTCCACTAGCAAACTCCCAAATCTATCCGCTTAAACGGCCACTGCACTGAACCTGAGGCATTCAAAAGAATAACACCTCAGCAAGAAATTACATGTGGCAAAAGTAATCAATTAGATAACAATCAAGTAAAAAACAAAAAGGGGTTTAACAAACTCTACTATAAGGAAAAGCTGACAACCTCAGCTGAATGAGAAATCAAATAATGGTAAAATCTAACTTAACGACTCCAAGAGTAGGAAAATTTGCACCAAGTGCGATAAAGAACTATGCTTTAAGAAACATGTACATAAGTAAGTAAAAGTATCAGGAAATATTCTGCACATAACTTTATAAGTAAAAACATCAGGAAAAAAACCGGCACCTGTAGTGGGGGGAACCTACCCAGCACACAAACAGTCAAAAACCACCGTGGAAAACCGGCACCTGTATGTGGTGGTGAGAACCTACCCAACACACCAACAGTCACAAACCTTGCAATGATCCAAAGAAAGGTGGTCTTATACACTCACACACCCAATACCGGGGAAAACCGGCACCTAGGGTGGTGGGAACCAACCCAACACACCAACAGTCACAAACCTACCAGGGTAAAATATTCACACCCAACCATGGCCATAAAAAATACCTTAAATACGAATAACCCCAACCAAACCTCTATAAAATCCAATGACCAAATCCCAGACTCTTCCCAATACAAACAGGACAAACATACCCAAAATAAACTCTAAGGACCATACTCGATGAATCAGACAAAATTGGTGTACAACCTTGGGCTCGCGAGTGGTGGCTCAAGGAGCAAGAAGGGGGGCTGGCGAGATGAATTTTATAGGCGAGTGAGACCAGGAGGACCACCTACATGAGGCGAGATAGGGGGTTCTCTGAGGTAGGAGAGACGCCTTAGGGGGCGAGATAGCTCTAGGAGGTGAGATGGCCTATAGGGCGAGAGGTCGGCGAGACAGACGGGGGGTATTCTCGCCCGTAAGCCATTTTCCCCACTCGCCACATGGGAGAAGAGATTTTTTTACCTGTTTACCCCCAAGGGGGATTTTACCTTTTTCCCCAGGTAATTTTAAACTTTTACCACTTGAGGTCTGCGTATAGCCCTCCAGAATAGCGGAGTTTGGTTGTTGGCAGACCCAGCCCAGGGTATTTTGGTCATTTTAGGTTAGTTCAGAAGGGATATTTGCAAATCAGATTCAGAGGCCTATAAATAGACCGATAAGGTGCCCAGGATGGTTGTTGAACCTTTCCACCTTGAAAGTGACAGATCTTAACAAAATACTAGAGCTAAATCACAGCATAAAATAAAAAAAAACACAAACAAAATAAACAAAGAGGCAGATCAAGCAACACAGAAGACACAAGGATTTTATAGTGGTTCCCCAAATATAGGTAGTCCACACTTCTACCACCCTGGTAGGAATCCACTCAGGTTTTTGATCAGGTGCCTGACACCAATGGGTTTTGATAAGGTCCCCAAAAACCAACTCAAGTCTTTTGGTAGGAGACTTGCAACCAGGAATCACTTTTGAAGGGAGATGACAACCCTTTATATAGGAGGGGGAAAAGAGTGATGGTGTCTTCTCTATCAATAATCAGAGAGAAGACTTAAGTGGATATGATGTTTAGCAAATAGCTCCCCCTGAGATATTGATTAGTTCAGGTTAGCAGGAAGCTTTGCTGCAGGGTGATAGGCCTTCACAGCGATGATGTCTCCAACAGGCTTCTTAGACTGATATTGATTTGTTATCTCTTGAAAGCCTGGAGCTGATGAAGAACTCTGATCATTATTTTCTTGGTGATGCAGAGTTCCTTTTTCTGTAAAAGCCCTTTTTTTTCTTCTTGTGTTCTGCGTGTGTTCTATCAGTTCTATCTTCTTTTTTGTATTTGAATTCCGTAGATTTGATGGGGGAAGAAACTCTCCCGAGAGTGAAGATGCTTTGGAAATTGATCCGGACTTAATTCATCTGTAACTGTCCGTTTGAACGGCTATTGTCACTGGGAATGTTGACTGTAATTAATCCCCAATTAATTCTGCCAACTATTACTGATTGCTCAGAAATAGTTGATCTGAACTTTCGTCGAGTTCATCAGTCGTCGACCTGAGTTCGACATCCGTCGAACTCAGCTAGATTTGTCGAGCTGAATATCATGCCTGCGTTCGTCGAGCGGAGCTTGCAGTTCGTCGGGCTCAGTTTCTGTGTTCGTCGAGCTGAGAAACTGACTTGATAATTTTGTCTAGCTGAGCAAGTGTTGACCACCAATCGTCGACCTGAGTTCGACATTCATCGAACTCAGCTTCTGTCACCATTCGTCGACCTGAGTTCGTCGTTCGTCGAACTGTGTTCGACAATCGTCGAGCTGATTCTCTGACTTTGTTTTAACTGCATTTCTTTCAGCAATTCTGGAGCTGTTCTGAATGACCTGTCCGGAAATAGTCCTATGACCCATGACTATACATGTTGGGTCATTCTAAGCAACCCTAATAGTGTTCCTTGCCCAAATCCTAACTGGGGTTCCAACACACCTTCTTCCTCACAAGCACTTAGCTCAGTATTGGCTAGGGAGGGGAAGATCTTCAGTTTCTTCCGGGAAAGAGGTGGGACCTCTAAGCTGAGACCCATCGGGCAGTTTCCAGGTATCTAACTCACGTCGAGAGGGTAGTTCAAGAAAATTACGTGGGGGTTGCATCCTTAGTTTCGAACTCTAAGAGGGACCATAAAGTTGGTTCCAACATTTTTGGTGTGGTCAGCATGGAGCGCAGCCCTCAGAGAAGAACATTGAGCAACCACATGGCGGGAGGTCACGAAGAAGGAGAAGGAGAGGGGTCAGATAACCCGGGAGGATTTGTCAAAAGATAAGAGTTTATGGCGTCAATCAATAGCATCATGGACTTGCTGCAAGGGATCTCGCGATAGGGAGATTGTTCAACCCCACTACCTCAAGTGCCGGCTCTCGCTCCACAAGAAGAGCTCGTCTCGGCGCGAGTGGGAGAAGATGACTCGGGAAGGAGGCCGGGGAAGGAGGTGATGGCAGAGGGGAGAGGGAGAAACATGGCGGGAAGGGAGCTATTCCCAAGCCCGGCGAGTGCCATCTCGCCAGGGGACGTCATCGCATGAGTAGTGTCGGCGAGACCGGTGGCAAGAGGGTTGCCTTTTTGTGAGCTGATCCTGTCGGCTCCCGTCCCATAAGGCTTCCGGGAACCTAAAATGAACTATTATGTGGGGAAGGATGATCCCCCCAACACTTGCAGTGGTTCGAGGACGCGGTTTCGATCAGGCCCATGACGGACGTGTTCAAGTGCTGTCTCTTTGCCATCACACTAAAGGACAAGGCTCGGGACTGGTTTCACCAGCTCCCAACTAGCTCGATATACTGCTTCAACGACCTGAGCAGGAGCTTCTAGCTATGGTTCTCAACTTCGAAGAAGAGAAAGAAGAACCCGGAGTCAATCTTTTTGATTAAGCATAGGGCAGATGTTTCCCTAGCTCTGTACGTGTATAGATTCCAAGAGGATATCTTGGATATACAGGAGGTGCATATGTTTGCCCTCCAAATGTCCTTTACTATGGGATTGCGGGAAGGTTTCTTCAAAATGAGCCTCACCCAGATGGCGTCGCTATCTTTTGAGGGGTTGATGGAGAAGGCGGCAAAGGAAATAGCGATGGAGGCAGCAAATCCCACTTTTGCAAAAAAGTTGGCAAGGCTTACGGAGGTGGAGTCGAGGGAGTCAGGGGGGAGACAGCAAGAAGTGAGGAGAAGAGAAGAGCCGAGGGCGCTGGCATATCAAAAGTTGGGATGGAGGCAGCAGGGAGGCCCTGACCAAGGACACGGGAGAGGATTTCCCCATGGGGGGAGGAACCAACAGGGAGGACGGGGAAGATTTCACCATCAAGGGTGGGGGTACGGTCATAGACCACACCTGCCCCCTCTGCAGCAGGTTATGGCAATCGGCCGAGGGAGAGGTAGAGGCCGGGAGAGAGGAAGAGGAGCAGGGGCTGGGAGAAGGAGAAACCCTCAGGAAGGAAGGCAAGGGGGGGAAGTAGCGTTGCCATATCGTGACTTCCACGAGGAGGAAGGTCACGCGACTGCTACCTGGCCGGATTTCTTGGAGATGAGGAGAACTAGAGGAGCAAGAGAGCAACAGAGACCGGTGCGGATAGAAGAAGTGATGGGTACAGGAGAAGAGGATCGATGTGTAAACCGAACGGATGTAGGAGATCGAGGCTGAATTAGAGTAATCCATGGAGGGATGGGGATAGAGGCAGCTCGAAAGGCGAGCCTTCATACTATGTATCATCGAAGCATAGCTTCGACGTCGCAATCCCCTCCCATAGATGAGAAAATCACCTTTTCAATGAAGGACATGCCAGACCATGAAGACCCTTTCTGCGACGCGCTGGTGATATGAACCGCCATCGAGAACTTTACGGTGTTACGGATCCTAGTAGACGATGGGAGCTCTATGAACGTTATTTTCAAGAAGGCATTCAATGAGATGAGGGTGGAGGCCCGGAGGGTGCTGGCGGCGGATGGACTATTGTTTGGGTTCTCAGGAGAGAGGAAAGAAGTCGAGGGGGGAGTGGGACTTCAGTTAACCCTGGGGGGGCTATCCCGAAATTGTTGCTTTGTCATAGTGGATGCCCCTAGTAGTTATAACGCCATTTTTGGGTGCCCCTTGATCAGAACTTTCAGATTTGTTCCATCATTGTTTCACCAGTGCTTGAAGTTAAACTTCAGAGGTACCCAAATCAGAGTGCGGGGGGATCCAAAGGCGACATGGGAGTGCTACGTGACGGCAGTGAACACCATCTCCTGGCAGGGAGATGCTGAAGAGATGGAGAAGAGGATGGAACCATGACAATAGGATCTTGGAGGCGAAGTAGAAGAGAGAGAGGAAGAGGAGGTTGGAGGAGAGGGCGAAGTGGTGATGATCGGAGGCATTGCGGGGGAGCTAGAAATGGCAGGAAAGAAGAATGGAGAGATGGAGGCGGAAGAGGAAGGGGAGTAAAAGGAGGATAGAAGGAGGAGGAAAGAGAAGAGGAAGATGGATGAAGCGGGAGGGTCGCCCAGGAGGGGGGCCCGGATGGAAAAAAGAGGAGCCTCACTACGGGAAGGAGAGGACCCTAGCGAGCGGGAGATAGAAAAGCTCGGGGATGAAAATGTGGTGGCTGTCGCGGAAGACGAAGCCAGAGAACAGGATGCGCTGGGAGAGCAGGAGGGAGAGGAAGAGCCATCAAGGCTGACGGCGGCCGTGGAGGTACTCGAGACGGAGATCCTCACCAAGGAAGGAAGAGAGGAGAAGATAAAGATCAGCGGCGAGCTCAGCCCGGAAGACCGAGAGAAGATCAAGGCCTGCGTGCAGAAAAACATTGACGTCTTCGTGTGGTGTGCCGCAGACATGCCCGGGATCGATGCGGACATAGCTTGCAACTGCCTCAACCTCGATCCCAACACTCTCCTAGTACAACAGAAGAAGAGGCCATCGCCTCTAAGATTGTCGGGCCTATTAAAGAGGTGGTAGAGAAGTTACTTAAGGCGGGGTTTGTGTCAGCCTGTATGAAAGTGTAGCTAGATCTGATATACTCTAGAGGGGGGTTGAATAGAGTATATGGTGCTTGAAAACTTTTTACAACAGTTGTTGTAATCTGAGTGAACAGGGAAGCAAATATTAAATCCAATAACAGCAGATAACTAATTACAACCTACAAAAGAAACTAATCACAGATCCTAACTAATCACAAAACAATCTAATCACAGATCCTAACTAATCACAAAACAATCACAGCCAGAAACAGAAGATAAAGACAAGCAAGCCAGAAGACACAAGGAGCTATAGTGGTTCCCCTAAACTTGGGTACATCCACTCTTCTACCACCCTAGGTAGGAATCCACTGTAGGATGAGTTGATCAGGTATCCTGGGCACCAATGAGCTTTTGATAACGTGCTCAAAAACCAAATCAGATTTTTTGATCAGGTGTCCTTCACCAATGAGCTTTTGACAAAGTGCTGAAAAACCAAACACAAACTTTTGAAGGGAGTTTGAGAAATCCTTTACAGAGATGGGGATGAGAGAGTTATGGAAGTCTTCTCTTTCTCAGAGCAACTGAGAAGACTATGTGGATTTTATGTTGTCAAAGCTCCCCCTGAGTTATTGAGATGTTCAGGAAATGAAGCTTTGTTGTAGGGTGATAGGCCTTCAGAAGTTGATCTCCAGCAATTGATGATTTCAGCAACAGCTAAAATGTTAGGAGTCTGGAGTCTTTGAAAGATGTTGGCCTTGAACACTTGAATCAAAGGTGATCTGAAGATTTTCAGATTTGTTGATCTCCTTTGGAGTGTGTTCTTGTATGAATTCCTTTAGAGACAGAGAATGTCCACATCACTTTCTCTTTTGAACAGCTGATTATTGAGAAAGATGTTGTCTAGAGAAGTGTAGCAGAGAATTTTCTTGTTCTTCTTATTCTATGTTGTCTCTCTTCTGATCTGTGTTCTGAGTGATGGAGAGATTCAAAAAAAATCTTGTATTTTATTCTCTGGTACTGAATAGAAAATCATCCTCTGTCAAGAATAGTCGTTGGCCTGACATTAATTGCATCCTTAATTGCAAATGTCTTCTGGGGGAAAGTCCAAAGAAACATTCCTTGAAAATCCCTTGAAACTTGGTCCAGAATAAATGAAAACGGCTAGAAAATCTTCTGAATTAATTGCTGAATAACTCCTTGACTGTTCTGAATTTGAATCTTGAAAAATCCTTTAACTCATTAGAAAAATGTCGAACTGAACTCTGCTATCGTCGAACTGAGCTCAGCGATTTGGACTTATACAGCAACAGAAATCGTCGATCTGAGCTCAAAGATCGTCAAACTGAGCTCAGAGATAGAGAACCAATACTGAGTCAAGATCGTCGAACTGAGCTCACAGATCGTCGAATGGAGTTCGACGATTTGTTGAAGTTGAGCTCAGCGATCGTCGAATGGAGTTCGACGATCTGTCAAAGTTGAGCTAGACGATCGTCGACTGGAGTTCGACGATTCGTCGTACTGAGCTCGACGATAAGACTTAGTCTCCAAACAGAAAATCCTTGGCTTGAGGGCAGCTTCCAAATCTAAGTACTAACCCTTAGACTCAATTCTAATTGACCTTTAGATCTATACAGGTGGTCAAAAACAGATTTCCTAAGGACATAGTGATCCTTACCTAAATTAGTAATAGGGTGTTCCAACAATCTCCCCCTATTGGGTTAGGATTACTATTTACAGAACTTGGAAAAATTTAATAATAGCATACAAAGCAACAAAGCAGAAATGTAATAAGCAGGACATAGCAGGACCACAGATATATATCATCCCACACAGAAATCAGAAGTCAAAATGATTGTCATCTTACATAGTTATTTCTTCTCCTTGCTCTTTATGAGTTTGATTTCTCTATTGGGGTTAAGAGCTTCATTTTTGGATCTTGTGTCATCTGCTGCACTTAAAGAGGTTTGTTGTTTGGGCCTTGGAACTATAGCTTCAGGATGTAGCTCCATATACCTATCAGAATCAAAGAATTTGCTTGAAGCATATCTTTCCAATTCTTTCTTTCTCTGTTCAGACAATGTAGTGATGTTGGAGGAGTCTCTTCCCTGCTCTTTAGCTTTCTTAATTTGGTCCAGTGCAGCAAGCTCTTTCATCCTGGCAGTCCAAGCAGTTGGATTATTTTCAGGATCTTGAAAGGGCACTGGTGGCTCATATCTATTTGATGGATTATCCTGAGGAGGCCTGGATGAAACTACTTCCTTCAGCTTATAGGGAAAAGGACCTGAAGTTGTGTCTGATGGAGCTTGTCCTTCCCTGGAGTAAGGATGTTGCCTTGAATAACCTTTTGAATAAACCTGGACTTCCCTTTGATTTCCTCTATAGTTTCCTCTTCTAGATTGAGAACCCCTGGTCTGGCTTCCCCTATGATAAGATATGGCATGAGGCTGATCGGGGGTTTGGCTTTTAGCATGAGGTTGAGCAGCTGAGCTTCCACCTGCACCTGCATCAGGAGGAGGTGGTGGAGGAGGATGAGAATGATGAAACTGGGAAGATCCTTTTTCATACTTCCTCTTTTTCTTCATGACTTTAAGTTGGTTCTTTGAATACTGCATCCAGTGCTCAGTTATGGGGCAGTCATGAAGAATGTAATATGGAATGTCATTATTGTCCTTGACTTTGGCTGGAGGTACTCTCTTCATGGCTTTGCTCCTTGCCTTTCTCTTCCTGGAAATAGTGGCAGAAGAATCATCAGAATCTGTCCTGAATTCATCACTTTCAGAACTTTGCTCAGCATATAGAGCATCAATCTTTTTCATCAATTCTTTCTTGAGCTGGGTTGAAGCAGATGAAGCAGCAGTGATTGGAGCAGCAGCAGATACAACACTAGTAGTAATAGAAGTTGAAGCAGTAGCAGTAGTAACAGCAGATACAGAAGTTGTAGCAGCAGCACTCTTAAAAGATGTAACAGCAGTAATACTAGCAGCAGTAATAACAATAGCAGTTGGGGCAGCAACAGTTTCACTTTCAGAAACAACAATATCAGCAATATCAGGAATATCATCAGCAAATACATAAGGCTCAAAATCATGTGCCTCTGTCATATGGATATCATCAGAAACTGGAACAACAGTAGCATCATTATTGACAGCAGGAGCAGGAACAGCAACCATATTCTCATCAGGAGTAGCAGTAGCATATACTGAATTGACAAAAGAAGTTATAATACTGGTATCACAATATGAGAAGGGCACAAGGGCCTTGGAGAGATCCTCTGGGGGCTGGACAGCAACTCTCTCTGGAAGACAACTGAAGTAGGTTGAATCAAATGCTGAAAGTAAGGACCTGATGTCCACTGGGAAGACAACTACAGGTGGAACTGGAGCTTGAAGAACAACAGTAGCAACAACAAAACTAACTGAAGAAACAGCAGGAAAGCTCACTTCATAGGGCATCTCCCCCTGCCTAGATTCAGATAAGGCTGGATCAAGGCACAATGATGAAGGGGATGCCTGAGGGAATAAGGAGGAGAGCCTGGCAGAAAGAGCTGCCACTAACTGGAGTAATGGAGCCAAGGAGGTCTCCAATAGAAGAGATAGCCTGGGGGCTAGCAATTCATATATCCTGTCAGCTAGGGCTGGAAGATCTACTTGCTCAACAGGGACTGGAGCAGAGGTAGAGGATGGAGGTGGAGCTACTCGAGATGGTGGTGGAGAGCTGGTGGATGGTAGGAGTGATGGTTGAGGTGTGGGTATAGTGGAGATGGAAGACAGTGGAATTGAGATAGAGGGTGTGAAGGTGGGTTGATCAATGATTTCTTGTAGAAGTTCCTGATAAGATGTTGATGACGAGGGCAGCTCAGGAGGAGATGAGGGTGAGTCATCCATGAAGGAATCATCAATAAGATTGAAGGAGGGAATGTAGGGTGATGTGGCAATGTCTGGTTGAGGGTAGGAATATAATGGATGGAAGATTTCTTCTGTTGTTGGTAGAGTAGGGATTGGAGATGGTATTGATGTTGGAGAAGGGCTGGAGATGAGGATGGTGGATGGAGTTTGAATGGTGGATGGAATTTGAGAAGATGGAATTGGAGGAGGAGGGAGGCAGCAGCAGGCAAGTCATCTGCAGGAGCAGAGACTTGAGGGGAAGTGACTATTACAGTCCTGGTGCCTGAAGGTGTGCTTGCAGAATGCCTGCTGGGCTTGATGATCTGCCTATCCCATTTACCAAATAGGGCACAGGACAATCTCTTAGATGTATTAATGTGTATCCCAGATGATACAAGCAGAGTAGGGCATCTGTTCTGCATAAAGAGGCCTAGAATCCTCCCAAAATTCACAAAATTCTTGTTAATTTTCTTTTTAATCAGGTCAAAGAAGACCTCTCCCCAGTTCAAATTCTTCTTGTCCACTATGGCTCCCATTAAGCATAGTTGATACCTAGAAATGGTATCATGTGCTGAGTGCTTAGCCAACAAAACCTTCCCAACTACATCAGCCAAGAATCTATATTCCACAGACAGGTTTTTCTTCAGCAGCTTGCTAGGGTTAGCTTCACAGTGACCCATTCTTGCAAGTAGATCATCAAATTCCTCTCCAGACAGATCAGCAGAATCTCTACCAGAACTTAACTCAAAAAATTCAGTCAGAACGGTTGGAGTCAAGGGTACCTGGGTGCCAGAAATTGATCCAATGATTGTCTTTTGATCCTGGTTGTGGGCAGTGTAGACCCATTCCTTAATCTCATCAGCAGCAAGTTTAATCCTACTGGTCATGATTGTAGCAAGTTTCTGCTCCTTGAACAACTCCAAAATGTCCTGGAAAACTTGATCTGTTGTGCTGAAGGACTCCATGTCAATGTCAAAGCCAGCATCGAATTTCATTGCGGCAAGAACAGCAACAGAAACGGCCATGGTTACCTGCAAAGATCAGCAAACAAAACGACCAAGTGCAGAAATGTTTGGAGGGAAAGAAAGTTTTTGTAGAGAAATCGATAGCGGAAAAGGAGAACGACGGCGAAAAATGAATTTTATATTAGGGTTCGACGCAGAAAAGGAAAGATCGTTGAACTCAGTTCGACGATCGGGGCTTCTAAAGGAATCTGAAGAGTCTTCAATATCGTCGATCTCCGTTCGACGATATTGGAGAGCGTCGAGCTCTGTTCGACAATAGTTCAGAGAACAAAATCGTCGAGCGCCGTTCGACGATAGCTGACCGGAAGAGATAGTTCATACTATCTGAGAAGCGCTGAACTCAGGTCGACGATTTCGGAAATCGTCGATCTCCGTTCGACGATCTGGGAAAAAATCGTCGAGCGCAGTTCAGAGACCAGAAAAGCACTCTAGACACTAAGAAAAACCAAGATGTTTGCCTAGTCTTGCTCAATTTTTGAACTTTTAAAATCTTGGATATTATTTTAGACTTCCTCCATCTAACATTCCTAACTGAGTTAGGAAGAAGATGTGTTTCTTTTCATCCAATGGCTTGGTGAAAATATCTCCCCTTTGTAAATCAGTTGGGATATATTGCAGTTTAATTTTATTCTTTTCAACATTATCCCTTAAGAAGTGATGCCTAATTTCTATGTGTTTTGTCCTATTATGGAGGACTGGATTTTGAGCTATAGAAATAGCACTGGTGTTATCACAAAAGATTTTAGACTTCTCTAAGTTGTACCCATAGTCTAGGAGTTGGTTTTGAATCCACAAGATTTGTGAACAACAACTGCCTGCAGCCATATATTCAGCTTCAGCAGTTGAAGTTGACACAGAAGTTTGTTTCTTGCAAAACCAAGAGACAAGTCTGTCACCAAGGAACTGACAAGTTCCACTGGTGCTTTTCCTATCAATTCTGCATCCAGCATAATCAGCATCAGAAAATCCAGTTAAATCAAATGCTGAATCTTTTGGATACCAGAGACCTAGATTTGGACAACTTTTAACATACCTGAGAATCCTCTTTACTAGTGTTACGTGTGACTCTCTAGGGCTTACTTGGAACCTAGCACATATACATGTAGCAAACATTATATCTGGTCTACTAGCTGTAAGGTACAGTAAAGAGCCAATCATTGCTCTATATGTTGTCTGATCAACAGGTTTCCCATGTTCATCAGCATCCAATACAGCATTAGTAGGCATAGGTGTTTTCATACAAGATGCTTCAGACTTGCCAAATTTCTTAACCAGTTCATTTGCATATTTGGTTTGAGAAATAAAGATGCCTTCAGCATGTTGTTTGACTTGCAATCCTAGAAAGAAGGATAGCTCACTCATGCTACTCATTTCAAATTTAGAATGCATTAGGTTGGAAAACCTTCTGCACAATTTTGAGTCAGTAGAACAAAAAATAATATCATCTACATAAATCTGTACTAGTAGGGTATGGGACTTATAGGTTCTAATGAAAAGAATTTGGTCTACTCTATCCCTTATAAATCCATTTTCCAAAAGGAAGCATGCTAGGGTCTCATACCATGTTCTAGGAGCTTGCTTGAGACCATATAATGCTTTGTTCAACCTAAAAACATAGTCAGGATAAGTTGGAGAGATAAAACCTGGAGGTTGTCTGACATATACTTCTTATTTGATGTCTCCATTTAGAAATGCACTTTTCACATCCATCTGATATACCTTGAATCCTTTATGTGCTGCATAAGGTAAAAATATTCTGATGGCTTCCAATCTTGCAACTGGTGCAAAAGTCTGGTCATAGTCTATGCCTTCTTCTTGAGAGTATCCTTGTGTAACTAGCCTTGCCTTGTTCCTTACAATTACTCCTTGATCATCCAGTTTGTTTCTGAACACCCACTTTGTTCCAACAATGGAGTGATCCTTAGGCTTTGGCAGTAGTTCCCACACTTTGTTCCTTTCAAATTGATGCAACTCTTCTTGCATTGCAATGATCCAATGTGGATCTTGCTCTGCATCTTGAATGGACTGAGGTTCAATTTGAGATAGGAAGCAGGTGTGCAACAAGTTTTGGTTGAGCTGATTTCTGGTTTGCACACCAGCTGAGATGTCTCTAATTATTTGGGAAATTGGATGGTCTCTTGATGTTACTAAATCAACAGGGGGTGTTGATTGTTCACCAACCTGTGTTGTTGTTTCCTCTTGTGGTACAACAACTGGATCTTCAAGTTGTTTCTCTTCAATGTGTTGAATACTTTCTTCATCTTCACTGCTTTCCTCTTTTTGAGTAACCTGTAACTTGTTCAAGTCTTCAACAAGAGAATGTTCCTGCAAAGGTGCTATGGTAGAAGAGATCTTCTCCTTGAAAGACATGTTAGATTCATCAAATGATATATGAATAGATTCCTCAATTTTAAGAGATGATTTATTATAAACCCTATAAGCCTTACTGATCATGGAGTATCCCAGAAACACTCCTTCATCGGCTTTAGCTTGAACTTTTGCTAAATATCTCTTGTCGTTATTGTGTATATAACAAATGCAGCCAAAAACTCTAAAATAATCAACTTTAGGTTTCTTCCCTTTGAGTAATTCATAGGGAGTCTTGCCCTTTAGTTTATGTATCAAACTTATATTCAGCACATAGTTGGAGGTGTTCACTGCCTCTGCCCAAAAGGATAGAGGATGGTGAGCATCTGACAACAATGTAGTGGCAGATTCAATAAGGGTTCTATTTTTCTTTTTAGCTACCTCATTTTGTTGAGGAGTTCTAGGAGCTGAGAAAGTATGTCTGATCCCTTCACTCTGACAGAACTCTTGCATAAGAAGAGAATCAAACTCTGTCCCATGATCACTTCTGATCAGGGCAATGTGAGTATTGAACTCAATCTGTATGCATTTGAGAAACTCTGTCAAACACTTAAAGTTATCAGACTTCTTCCTCAGAAAGAACACCCATGTGAATCTAGAGAAGTCATCTACAACTACTAAGGTGTAAGATTTCCCTCCTAGGCTTTATACTATGATGGGTCCAAAAAGATCCATGTGTAACAGATACAATATCCTAGGTGAATCACTCTTATTAAGTGACTTAAAACTATTTTTAGTTTGCTTGCCTAATTGACAAGCACTGCAGAGTCCTTCCTTCTTATAGGGGCCAGAAGGTAGTCCTCTAACAAGGTTGTCCTTGGATAGCCTAGCAATAGTTCTAAGGTTTAAGTGTCTTAGTCTCGTATGCCATAAAATATTAGGTCTACAGACAGAATTGAACAGCAAAATATCTACATCTGTTGAAAGAAAATCTACTAGATAGATATTACCTTTCCTTTTACCTGTCAACACAGTTGTGTTGTCCTCTGACTTGATCTTGCATAAAGCTTTGCTGAAGGTCACCTGGTAGCCTTCATCACATAGCTGACTGATGCATATTAAGTTGTGCTTCAGTTCTTCCACATAAGCTACCTTCTTGAATGTTACTGATCCAATCTGGACTGCACCATATCCTTTAGTTTGTCCAAAGTTTGAATCACCAAAGATAACTTTGGGTTCTAGCTTGGCTTTAAAGGATGTGAGGTTGTCCTTGTTTCCTGTCATGTGCTTAGAGCACCCACTATCCAAGTACCATTGCTGGTTAGGTGTTGGATAGGTCTTCACCTGCACATAAAATAATTCATTTGTTTTTGACCCAGTTTACCTTGGGCCTAGGTTGATAAACTTTAAACTCAGAAATAAAAGACATCCCAGGTTGACTCTTATAACCTTCAGGATGATATCTCCTTGGAGGTATAATCCATTCAGTATAAGGGTTAAAGATTTGGGATGAAGGACCCCTAGGATTGGATTTTGATTTGCCCTTGAAAGAATTTCCAGAGCTCTGACCTCTGTTCGACGATCGTGGAGCTGCGTTCGACGATCTTGGGTCAGATCGTCGAGCTCCATTCGACGGTCGACTATGGCAGAGTTTAGAAATTAGAGATCGTCGACCTGAGTTCGACGATTTTGCCTGAGATCGTCGATCTGCGTTCGGCGATCGTCGAGCTCCGTTCGATGATTTCTGCTGGGACATAGTTTTCTTAGGCAGATCAGAATTTTTCCTAGCTACCTCTACAACTCCCTTCCCTTTATCAGAAATGAACTTGATTGGGGTTGTTAGAACTATAGGTTGGCTGGATGAAGCACCCAAGCCCAGTGTACTATTAAATCTGGAGTTCACTGTGCTTGTGATGTCCATCAGCTTGATACTTCTCCCATTAAGGGATTCTTCAAGCTTCTTGGCATCAGATAGCTCACCTTTTAGTGAAGCTATTTGCTCCCTGCAGCACTCCAACTCCTGAGAGAGTTTGAGGTTTTCTGACTTTAAGGTATTATGTTCAGATAAATGATTTCTGAGAGAGATAATTTCTTTCTCAGTTTTTAGTAGGTCTAAACATAATGCTTTAAACTCAGATTTAAAGTCCTCTGAATTGAAATCAAATGAACTAATTACCTGATCTTCTTCAAGTTGAGTCTCTGAATCTGACTATGAGTCTTCTTCATCTGAATTATGTTGTGAGGCATTGATTGCCATAATGCAGAACTCCTTCTCTTCTGCATCATCTTCATCATCACTGGAGCTGGATGAGGCTTCTGACTCCTCTTCAGTCTCACTCCAGGATTCAGCAACAAATCCCTTTCTTGTGTGTTTGTTTTTGCTTGAGGAGGGCTTGTCATTGCCATTCCTCTTAAAGTCTTTCTCTTTTCTTCTTTCTTTCTTGTCCCTTCTGTCCTTGTTTTTGTTTTCTGGACAGTCAGTTACAATGTGCCCTGGTTTCCTGCAACCAAAGCAGACAATTTCCTTATTATTAGACTTATCATACCTTAGCTTATCATGTTCCTTGTATGATCTCTTTCTGAAGTCCTTTCTGGCCATCTTGTAGAATCTTTTGGCCAACAAACTGAGCAGTTCATCATTGCTTGTTACTTTGTCTTCAGGTTGATCTTCAGTTGCTTTGAAGGCTATTGTCTTCTCTTTTCTTGTGGCTGGTGAAGCAGCCTTCTGCTCTTCTTCTCTGTTCTTAATGAGCAGCTCATAAGATTCGAGCTTGCGCAAAAGGGATTCTGTGGTGATCTCATTCAAACTTCTGACATCCTTGATTGGCCAGATTCTTGAATCCCAAGTGCTAGGGAAGCACATTAGAATTTTGTCATTAAGTTCAGTCAGTGAGATCTCCTTATCCAAGGTCCTGAGTTCACTGACTATCGGACTAAGTCTATTGTACATATCTCCAACTGATTCAGCTTCTCCCTTCTTGAAATTCTCATATTGAGGTATGAGGTGGGATCTCCTGTTCTTTCTCTCATCAGCTGAGCTTGAGACTATTTCAGAGAGTTTATCCAAGATTTCCTTTGCTGAATTGCATTCAGCCACCTTTTGAAAGATGTCATCAGACATGGTCTGGGCTAAGATGTTCATAGCCTTGGCATCAGCTACCTTCCATTTCTTGATATCAGCATCTGTTCCTGATGGAGGTGGAACAGCATTTGTACTTGAGTTCTCTGGAGGTCTTGGACAAACTGTCAAAATAGAATTAAAAATATCCTCGTCAATAGAATTCATGTATAATCTAATCCTTGCTTTCCAAAGTGCAAACTTTGATAGATTGCACACTGGAGGTCTGGTGCTAGCATAATCTTTATTTTGGGCCATGATTTGTGAAAACAAAATCTAATAATAAACTCAAAAGAAAATAGATCTAACTAGGAATCTTTGGGTTCAGGTGTTAGCCTGTGCAACCACCAAGGTGTGGTATGTTTAACCAACCTCCCTCTGATACAAATTGAAAGTGCAGCTAAATCTGATATACTCTAGAGGGGGGTGAATAGAGTATATGGTGCTTGAAACATTTTTACAACAGTTGTTGTAATCTGAGTGAACAGGGAAGCAAATATTAAATCCAATCACAGCAGATAACTAATTACAATCTACAAAAGAAAATAATCACAGATCCTAAATAATCACAAAACAATCTAATCACAGATCCTAACTAATCACAAAACAATCACAGCCAGAATCAAAAGATAAAGACAAGCAAGCCAGAAGACATAAGGAGCTATAGTGGTTCCCCTAAACTTGGGTACATCCACTCTTCTACCACCATAGGTAGGAATCCACTGCAGGATGAGTTGATCAGGTGTCCTGGGCAACAATGAGCTTTTGATAAGGTGCTCAAAAACCAAATCAGATTTTTTGATCAGGTGTCTTGTCACCAATGAGCTTTTGACAAGGTGCTCAAAAACCAAACACAAACTTTTGAAGGGAGTTTGAGAAACCCTTTACAAAGATGGGGATGAGAGAGTTATGGAAGTCTTCTCTTTCTCAGAGCAGCTGAGAAGACTATGTGGATTTTATGTTGTCAAAGCTCCCCCTGAGTTCTTGAGATGTTCAGGAAATGAAGCTTTATTGTAGGGTGATAGGCCTTCAGAAGTTGATCTCCAGCAATTGATGATTTCAGCAATAGCTAAAATGTTAGGTGTCTGGAGTCTTTTAAATATGTTGGCCTTGAACACTTGAATCAAAGGTGATCTGAAGATTTTCAGATTTGTTGATCTTCTTTAGAGTGTGTTCTTGTATGAATTCCTTTAGAGACAGAGAATGTCCACAACACTTTCTCTTTTGAACAGCTGATTGTTGAGAAAGATGTTGTCTAGAGAAGTGTAGCAGAGAATGTTCTTGTTCTTCTTGTTCTATGTTGTCTCTCTTCTGATCTGTGTTCTGAGTTATGGAGAGATTCAAAAAAAAATCTTGTATTTTATTCTCTGGTACTGAATAGAAAATCATCCTCTGTCAAGAATAGTCATTGGCCTGACATTAATTGCATCCTTAATTGCAAATGTCTTCTGGGGGAAAGTCCAAAGAAACATTCCTTGAAAATCCCTGGAAACTTGGTCCAGAATAAATGAAAACGGCTAGAAAATCTTATGAATTAATTGCTGAATAACTCCTTGACTGTTCTGAATTTGAATCTTGAAAAATCCTTTAACTCATCAGAAAAACGTCGAACTGAGCTCTGCTATCGTCGAACTGAGCTCAACGATTTGGACTTATACTGCAACAGAAATCGTCGATCTGAGCTCAAAGATCGTCGAACTGAGCTCAGAGATAGAGAACAAATACTGAGTCAAGATCGTCGAACTGAGCTCACAGATCGTCGAATGGAGTTCGACGATTTGTTGAAGTTGAGCTCAGCGATCATCGAATGGAGTTCGACGATCTGTCGAAGTTGAGCTAGACGATCGTCGACTGGAGTTCGACGATTCGTCATACTGAGCTCGACGATAAGACTTAGTCTCCAAACAGAAAATCCTTGGTCTTGAGGGCAGCTTCCAAACCTAAGTACTAACCCTTACACTCAATTCTAATTGACCTTTAGATCTATACAGGTGGTCAAAAACAGGTTTCCTAAGGACATAGTGATCCTGACCCAAATTAGTAATAGGGTGTTCCAACACTGTAAGTACCCGTGGTGGGTAAGTAATGTTGTACTGGTTAAAAAGGGGGAGGGTAGATGGAGAATGTGTGAGGATTTCTCTCTTTTAAATAAAGCATGCCCTAAGGATTGTTACTCTCGGCCTCGAATCGACGCGCTAGTTTACTCAACCGTCGGTTTCTCATTTATGATTTTTTTTAGATGCGTTTTCAGGATACTATCAGATACGCATGCACCCTCCGGATGTCAAGGACGTCACTTTTGTCATGGGGGATGGATGCTTCTATTTTAACATGATGCCCTTTGGGTTAAAAAATGCAGGAGCAACCTATCAAAGAATGATGGATCGGATCTTTCGAGGGCAGAAAGGAAGGAACCTCGAGTTGTATGTGCATGACTTAATGATCAAAAGCAGGGACCTCAAATATCATGTCCTGGACCTTGAGGAAACCTTTGAGACCTTGAGAAAATATAAAATGAGACTCAACCCCCTAAAATGAGCATTTCGAGCCAATAGGGGAAAGTTCCTGGGACATCTTCTCACCCCATCTGGAGTGGAGCCCAACCCCGATAATGTGAAGGCAATCCTAGAGTTGGAGTCTCCTAGAAATGCCAAGGAGGTTCAACGTCTCACCGACAAGCTGGCCGGGCTAAGCAGGTTTCTCTCTAGAGCCGGGGAGAGATGCTCTCCTTTCTTCAAGACATTGAGAGGAGGCAAGAAATTCGAGTGGACCCCTGAATGTGAGAAGGCTTTTCAGGCTCTAAAGAGACAGCTCACCCAAACAAATTTACTCAAGGGGCCAAGGGAAGGAGAGGTCTTTTTCTTATACTTAGGAGTAGGGGCTGGGGCTGTGAGCTCGGTTCTTGTGTGATAGGAAGGGAAGAAGCAATTTCCAATCTACTACGTGAGCAGGGTCCTAAAGAAGGCGGAGCTCGGGTTCCCCATTCTTGAAAAATTAGTGTTTGCTCTCATCGTCTCGGCCCGAAAGCTCAGACCATATTTTCAGGCTCATTCTATTCAGGTGGTGACGGATCACCCCCTCCGTCGCATCTTAGAAGGGGTGGAACACTCCGGGAGGCTGGCAAAGTGGTCAATAGGGCTTAGTGAATTCGATCTCGCCTTCATTCCTCGGCTTGCCATTAAGGCACAAGCAGTGGCTGACTTCCTGGTGTACTACGTAGTTGAGGTCCAAGAGACCAAAGCGTCCCCTCAAGCGGCTTGGAAGATGATGGTAGATGGAGCGTCAGGAAGAAATTCCTTTGGAGGAGGAATGATCTTGATAAGTCCAGAAGGGACCAGGATTGAGCAGGCCTTGAAGATCCACTTTACGATCACCAACAATCAGGTGGAATATGAGGCGATTATCGCGGGGCTCAGGTTAGCCCGGGAGTTGGGCATACAAGGCATTGAGGTCTCAATGGACTCCATGGTGGTGGAGGGCCAGATCAAAGGGGAGGTCGAGGCAAGGGAGCCCACCCTCCAGCTATACCTAGGGAAGGTCAAGGACATTATCGGGTAGTTCCGAAGCTTTTCAATTCGGCACATCCCGAGGGAGGAGAGCACCCAGGCTCACCAGCTCTCCAAGTATGGCCCTCGGGCTGGAGGAACAATGACGGAGCTTTTTAAGCCGTCCATAGAAGAAGGGGATCTCATGGAGATATGCCAACAAGGGTCTTGGATGGACCCCTTCATCACCTTTCTAACCCCGGGACAGCTGTCTGCGAGAGAACCCAACAAGAAGCATACCAGATACAAATCGGCTTACAACCTGCTGAAAGATGGAGTTTTGTACCGCAAGACACTGTCGGGTTTGCTGGCTCGATGTTGTTAGAGGGCGAGGTTCCAAAGGTTCTGGAAGAGATTCACTCGGGAGAATGCGGGAGTCACTCGGGGAGCCGGACTTTAGAAGGGAGGGTGCTGAGACAGTGGTACTTCTGGCCTACTCTCAGGAAAGATGTAAAGGAGTTCGCGAAAAGGTGTCAAATGCCAGGAGTTCGCCCCCCTCCAACTCCTTCCAGCCTAGAGGTTGCGGACAATCACAGCTCCCTGGCCCTTCGCTATATGGGGGCTAGATCTGGTGGGTCGTTTTCCCCAAGCAAGCGGACAAAGGAAATTTCTACTAGTCATGGTGGACTACTTTTCAAAATGGCTGGAGGTGAAGTCGTTGGCTACGGTGACATCGCAGGTGGTCAAGAATTCGTATGGGGAGAGATTATTTGCAGGCATGGGCTACTGCTGGCCATTGTAACGGATAATGAACAACAATTTGAAGTATGGAGTTCGTTGATTTTTGTATCTGATTGGGAATAGATCTCCACTTTGCCTCTGTCCATCATCCACGAAGTAACGGGCAGGTGGAAGCAGCCAACAAGATCATTGTCAATCTTTTGAAAAAGAAAGTGGAGAATTTGAGGTGAAGCTGGGTTGAACAGCTACCTTGAGTCCTCTGGGCCTTGAGAACCACACCAAACACCGCCACGGGAGAGACCCCGTTTAAGCTCTCTCATGGCTCGAAGGCAGTCATACCCATCGAGTTTGAAGTCACATCACCAAGAGTAGCTGTTGCAAACGAAGGAGACGAAGGATGGAGAGCAGAGAACGGGGAAGAGCAGAGACTCTCTCTGGATCTCGTGGAAGAGCTCAGGGATTTGGCAATGCTTCGGCAGGAGGAGGTCAAGCGCCGGATAGCGAGGTACTTTGACATGCATATAAGGATCAGACAGTTCGAGAAGGGGGATTTTGTCCTCAAAAAGGTGGATGCAGCAGGTCGAGGGGCCTCCATAGGGAAGCTCAATCCCAATTAGGAGGGTCGTTTTGTAGTAAAAGTGGTCTTGAAGTCGGGAGGGTAGCACCTCCAGGATGTGGACGGGGTATCCCTCGATCGCGCCCGAAGTGGTGATGATTTAAAGAGATTTTACCCATAACACCTTTTGTTCGTTACATTTTTTTATTGTTATACAATAATTTCAATTTTAATATGCTCTTCTGATATGATGAGAGTGCAGGTGTCCTTTTTCATGGCATCAAAGGTGAGAGGGAAGTGAGGAGACCCCAAGTAGAATCGCTGACCAGGCTCTCATCTAGCTGGCAGGGTTGTAGGCTCACTCGGTCGTCGAAGGTGTTTTGGAGAGGAGACCCCGAGCAGACCCACTGACCAGGCTCTCATCTAGCTGGCAGGGTTGTAGGCTCACTCGATGGTTGGAGGTGTTTGGAGAGGAGACCCCGAGCAGACCCGCTGACCAGGCTCTTATCTAGCTGGTAGGGCTGTAGGCTCACTCGATGGTTGGAGGTGTTTGGAGAGGAGACCCCGAGCAGACCTGCTGATCAGGCTCTCATCTAGCTGGCAGGGTTGTAGGCTCACTCGGTGGTTGGAGGTTTTTTGGATAGGAGACCCCGAGCAGACCCGCTGACCAGGCTCTCATCTAGCTGGCAGGGTTGTAGGCTCACTCGGTGGTTGGAGGTGTTTGGAGAGGAGACCCCGAGCAGACCCACTGACTAGGCTCTCATCTAGCTGGCAGGGATGTAGGCTCACTCGGTGGTTGGAGGTGTTTTGGAGAGGAGACCCCGAGCAAACCCACTGACTAGGCTCTCATCTAGCTGGCAGGGCTGTAGGATCACTCGGTGGTTGGAGGTGTTTTGGAGAGGAGACCACAAGCAGACCCTCTGACCAGGCTCTCATCAAGCTGGCAGGGCTCTAGGCTCACTCGGTTATTGGAGGTGTTTGGAGAGGAGACCCCGAGCAGACCCGCTGACCAGGCTCTCATCTAGCTAGCAAGGTTGTAGGCTCACTCGGTGGTTGGAGGTGTTTTGGAGAGGAAACCCCGAGCAGACCCGCTGACCAGGCTCTCATCTAGCTGGCAGGGTTGTAGGCTCACTCGGTGGTTGGAGGTGCTTTGGAGAGGAAACCCCTAGCAGACCCACTGACCAGGCTCTCATCTAGCTGGCAGGGTTGTAGGATCACTCGGGGGGGTTGGAGGTGTTTTGGAGAGGAGTACCCGAGCAGACCCGCTGACCAGGCTCTCATCTAGCTGGCAGGGCAGTAGTCTCACTCGGTGGTTGGAGGTGTTTGGAGAGGAGACCCCAAGCAGACCCACTGACCAGGCTCTCATCTAGCTGGCAGGGCTATAGGCTCACTCGGTGGTTGGAGGCATTTTTGAGAGGAGACCCCGAGAAGACTCGCTGACCAGGCTCTCACCTAGTTGGCAGGGTTGTAAGCTCACTCGGGGGGTTGGAGGTGTTTTGGAGAGGAGACCCTGAGCATACCCGCTGACCAGGCTCTCATCTAGCTGGCAGGGATGTAGGCTCACTCGGTGGTTAAAGGTGTTTTGGAGAGAAGACCCCGAGCAGACCCGTTGACCAGGCTCTTATCTAGCTGGCAGGGCTGTAGGCTCACTCAGGGGCAAGTCAAGTGGTAAGAGCTCAGGGAGAGAAGTGTCCATATTTATCAGGAAATTGGTAGAGAATTCCTAGAAAATGGAAGAATTGGAGATTAGGCCAAGGAGGATCTCTGGACGGCACTCGGCAGGGGGGTCTCTCCCGTAGTGAGTGGGTCTTCCTTGTCCAAGGCACAGGCCTATCATAAAAAGAAGGGACCTGTCATGAGGATCGGTGGATCTCCATGGCTTACAGCATAGGTTGATCTCGCGGCGAGACGAGAGCTAAGAGTTTGACGATCTCGCGTGAGGTAGAGGCAAAGAGACTCAAGGTCTAGCGTTTTGGACTATCAGGAAAAATGGCAGAGGGAAAAAAGCGCAGGAAAATAACATGAAAAGAGTTAATTATAAAATTCCCTTGGGTCATCACAGAACACCTCACTATCGTAGAGGAAATATCTATATCATGAATAATTACAAGTACAGGGCAAGACATAAAAGATGGGGGGAAGCCCCTGGCACTAACATGTCCTTACTCATCGTCGCCAGAGGATGAACTGTCGTCTGTCTCGCCATATAAACGGGGTACCAGGTTGCGGACGGTAATCATCTCGGCATCATCACAAACCACCCCCAGCTCCTTCATCATCTTGAGAACGAGCTCCGCTGTCTTGATGTTGGAATCTTGGCAGAGGGCATCGACCTCATCCACGGAGTAGTGAGGAGGAACTTGAAATTGGTCTGTAGGGGGTGTCGCGCTGTCCCGGAGATGGGTGTTTTCGACTTTCAATCTCTTGGTCTCTGCCTCCAATGCCTCAATGCGCGAACGCATCCGGTTGGCAGTCTCGGCATCCTGCAGGAAGACTTAGTCAATGAAAAATCATAATGACTAGTGAGTGAGGCTGGCAGAGCAATGGTTAGGATGATTATCACACTGCCTTGACTTTGCGTGAGGAGTATGTCGGCGACAGCCTGCCGCTTCTCGAGATCGTTGGATTTCTCACGTTCTGCTGCAAGACCAGCCTCCACTTCTTTCCATTTCTTATTATTGAAGACCAGGCGGCGTGAGACCCAGTGTGCGAGCTCCAAGGAGTGAAACTGGGCATGGGAGCTCTTTAGAATGAGGTCCTGCGACACCTCATTATTCGTGGGCTCAATGTCGAGGCCACCATACAGCCCATAGCCAAGGAAGAAGGCGTGACTGGTGGGCGGGTCCTGCTCCTTCCAGGAGGGAAGGAGGGTGGACACCGACTCGCGGTTAGCATCCTTCTCCCATAGGAGTACCGGCTCACCGGCAGCGTAATCCGTCTCAGGCCCCATGTTATAATTGGGGTGCGAGGAGGGAGCCGGGCGGCTAGAGGAGCCAGCCTCGTCGGGGGGAGCCCAGCGGGCTGGACAGTGGTGGTGGCGGTCAGTCTGACAAGACCGTCTCGCGGGTAGGCGAGACGGCTAGTTGGCAAGTTGAGGGAGTTCCTTCAAAAATGGGGGACATGGACCCCGATACCTCCCTCCTCTCTTTGTGGGCGGCCTTTTTCTTCTCTTTCTTAAAGGACAACGACTTCTTCACCCTTTTCTTTGGGCTGTGCCGAGAAGTGTTGTCCTCGTCCCCAGGCCTTTTCTTTGGAGTGGGGGTCAGCGTCTCCTTTGCGGCCTCCACTGCCATACTCGCCAGGGCGAGACCCCTGTTTCTCTGGTAAGGAGGGTGGATAAGGACGGTCCTCTCCCCTAAGGAAGTTAATAGTCAGCAAAAAGTAGAGTACAATGCTAAGGGGGCAGGAGTATACCTTCGCCGGGGAAGACAGCCGGAAACGAGTCGAGGTCTCGCCTGATGAAGTTGACCTCGAAGTTTTTCCCTGCAAAGAAGTCGCAAAGAGCCTTCTCGGCACCTCCAACCTTGGGAGTTCCGTAGTAGCTCTCGGCAGGTGACACCGGGGCGAGAGGGATGCCTCCCAAGTCCCCGCGAATGAAGACAAATGCTTTCAGCCAGTGATGGTTCTTGTTTGCCGTCTCGCACACCTTCAGGCCTTGGCCGGTGAAGTAGGAAACACCATCATCTTTCGCGTGGTAGATGAACAACTTGTGAAAGAGGGTCAAGCTAAATTCAATGCGCTCTCGCCCCAAGTAGCAGACAAAAACGACCAGCATTGAGATCGCATTGGGGTTGAACTGAGCGGGAACGACGCCGAAGTACTTGAAGACCAATTTAACCTCCGGCCAGAGAGGGAATCTCAGCCCCGCCTCGAAGTGCGAGACGGGGAAGGCTAATTCTTTGGGGTAAAAGGTATTAATGCACTCGCCAACATTGGGTGGGCGAGATAGATAGACATCAGCAAGAAACTCGCTGGCGAAGCGAGTGTACTCTTCCTCTGGTAGCCTGCCGAGAGGGAAATCATGATCCGCAAATCGCCTCCCGCAGCGGCAGCGTCCCTCACCTTCTTCTACCCTCTTCTTTCCCATAGCCGGCGAGGAGGCAGAAATAGGAGAGAAGAAAAGATTGAAGGGAAAGCGGGACGCGAGAGGTGCTGAGAGGAAGAGGAGTAGGCGGAAGCTCTGATCACGGAGATAGCGAAGAACGGTAATGAAGGCGTGAAAGTATCTGGATCCTGGAGAAGGGTATTTATAGCAAATAGGGAAGAGAGAGGAGACTGAGCGGGAAAACGAAAAGGAGGAAAATGAAGAGGCAACCTGACGGTTCATCTTCTCCCCCTCTCTCTCTAGAACCCAAGGGGCGGAAGCGCCATGACGGCTTTTTCTAGAAGCCAAAATAATAATGACAGATTAATTAACTGAAAAATGAGCTAATCACATCAATGATGAAAAACACGACACGACATGACAGGTAGACAAAACATCATAATGATAAATTATTTCATCCCGCGAGGGGGAAGCATCTCGTCAAAGGGGTTTCATACAAATTAATAATTAAAATAATTAAGTAGGTAATAAAGATACAAGAGAGCCTTCAGAAGGCGAGACGGGGTTGCGCCGCTTAATTCTTGATCCATTTCCAGCGACCATCCCGGCCTCCCTCGCAGGGAGGGCGGCCTGGTAGATGAAAGGCACGGGCGGAGACTAGGCCGTGGCGCGTGAGACGGAGGTCTTCATCCGACTCATTTATGATGGCTTGGGGGTCTGTCCGATCCGTTACACCGTCGTCCTCTATCTCGGTAGAAAGGCGATTGCCTCAGTTTCCATCCAGTCCATTCGCCGATCAAAAGCCTGCTTCTCCATCTCCATCTCACGGATGATATGGGTGTACTTGCGAAACTTCCTAGCCGTCCGTCGTGTAACAACCCCATCCGTTCATATAATATATACTAGAAGGTCCGGCCGGGGCCCCACAGCATATACCACAAAACAGACGATGAAGCTACGGAGTGATAACAGAGTAACGCAGCGTACCTAACACATTGCATTCTAGCCGAAGCCAATAACACTTGAACTCCTCTCTTGAATGTCCAACATATAAAACTCCACAGTTTATACATCATAAGAATGTCTTACAACACACATAATTCGTCGGCCTTAAGGCCTTACAGAGCTTTCAAACAGTTGCCCAAACATTGGCACGGAGGCCGGCCACATTAAAAGAAAACATAACATATGTCAAAATGAGCCTTCGAGGGCTAACAACAGCAGCAGCAGCTAAAGCAGCATGGACATCAACCCTTTTCTCCCCGCTTGTCTCTCCAGCACTTGTACAGGGACAATCCACCCAACGGTGGCAAACAAAGGCAACAGTTAGCATTCAGCTGACCAAATTATAACGAAACTACCCTTTTTCGGGGCAGCGGTAATCTTCCCTGCAGGCATAGCATATCACAAGCATGTATATATATATATCATATAATGTGCTTTCACGCACACATGCCATCACAACCGTCAGCCACCCGGCCCAACGGTCCATGCACTCAGGGCACATTCTTGGTGTACTGGCAAATCAGTTGCCCACCACCGTATCAGGGTCACAGCCCAACGACAACTCACTTGAGCATTTACTCCATGGCGTGCAGTTGGAGTTTTATAGTCTTAGTGAACCGGGATTGGCCCGTAGCCCCCCATTGTATCACGGCGTGTAGGCCTAAGACTCTTGATATACACTACAACAGACTGCACTTTCTGGTCTCACGTCGGACGGGCATAGCGCAGGTCGGATCCTCCACCCCTCGTTGCTCAAATCGCCTTGCCATCACCGAGTCTGGCATATTCGTGGCTAAATAAAGGTGCGGGTAGGTCTCACCGATCCTGTTATGGAATTCAAGCCTGGGAATAACTCTTACACCCATTATCTCACAACATTAGCGGGTCTTTCCTGGGCACACCAGTACTTCCTGCTACTCTCTTCGCAGGTGGACACCGCAAATATCACAAATGTTAAGGGTCTTTCCTGGCTACCACACATGTACTTCCTATTACTCTCTTCACAGGCGGACTCCCTATGAACATTAAGCATTACAAAGGGTATTTCCTAGAATTCCAATCCAGTACTTCCTGCAACTTCCTTTCACAGGTCGAACCCAATAGCACAAGCAGCGCAAGCATTTTACGGGTATTTTCATGTACTACCACTCCAGTACTTCATGCTACTTCATTTCACAGGTCTAACCCGTCGACTCCTAAACTACACGTTTATCACGGAGTCTTCTTCGGTTCGTATATGCAACATCACCAATCCATACCAACCTGTCCAGAGGGGCTTCACACAGCATGCTTATTCCGTACTCCATTTTCGGATCTATATGCCAACAAAGGGGATTCCATGAATTAACCCAAGGACTCCCAAAATCAGCCACAATTTGGTGGGGGAATCACATACGTATGCCAAAAAAGGAAGCCTTCACATGTCTAGGAAGAAAGGTCGTTACCCTTGAACACCGTTTCGGTGCCATGAACTCTTAACTGGCTAGGAAGATCCGCAATAGATTTTCCTCTACAACGCCGGCCTCGGATCTCTCGTCGGAAAACTGCAGCAGCAACGGTGACCAGCACCTTTCCTCCTCCTCCTTCTTCCTCTCCCTTTCTCTCACTAGGAATGTAGAAAGAGATGACCAAAAGCAAAATGAGATTTCCCTTCTCATCCACGGCCTTAAGGAAGTAGGGAGGTATCTCATCCATTGGATCCCAGCTGAAGGAACGGACGGCCACGATTTTGCCACAAAAGCCTAATTTTTGCCTAACACGGCCTGCGACACGCCCGTGTCCCAGGCCGTGTGCCTCAAGTGGTGCTCAACCGACTTATCCAATCCAGTGACATGCCCATGTGACACGCCCGTGTCACGGGCCTTGTCACCCGACACTCCTTCAGACATGCCTGTGTATGTGGTTGTGTTCATCAGGATGCACAATCTCAAAATCACCTGAGACTCACATGGCCTGTGACACGGCCGTGTCTCAGGTCGTGTGCCCATGACACAGCACTAGACACGCTCCAGCTCAAATTCGTTGGGCTAAGTTCGTTGACCGCGCTGACACGCCCTGTGACACGCCCGTGTCACAGGCCGTGTCCTAGCACTCTACCACTCGTCGACCGTTCCTCCTGAACACTTTGTCGAACGCAGGACAAGCCCTGGGACACGCCCGTGTCCCAGGCCGTGTCACCCCAAAAACTTTGCCTGCTGAATAATGTGCTGTTACAACCCTCCCCTCCTACAAGAAATTTCGTCCTCGAAATTCGTATACAGGAAGGCAACCAGCAACCAAAATTTTATCACATGAAATGTTTATGTTACAACAAATTTTTCACTATGCAATCGCTACAGAAATAGCTCGGGAAAATCCACTCGCATGGTCTGCTCTCGCTCCCATGTAAGCTCCTCACGACCTCAATTGTCCCATCGGACTTTAACCATCCCGACCGTCTTGTTCCGCAACTGCTTCTCGGCTTGATCCTCAATCTGAATGGTTCTAACTCTCGTTGTTAGCCCATACTCCACCGGCACACGATCATCCATGATCACTTGAGCTGGATCTTTAACGGCCTTCCGAAGCACCGAGATGTGAAACACATCATGTAGTCCACATAAGTCTGTCGAAAGAGCTAGCCGATATGCAGCTTCTCTGATTCGCTCAACCACTGCAAATGGACCCAAATATCTTGGATTCAACTTTTTCAAACATCGAATCCTGGATACACCTTTGAAGAGATTGATCTTCAAGTATACCCAATCAACTACCGCGAACTCCACGTTCCGGTGCTTGGCGTTGTAGTACTTCGCTTGACGATCTTGGGCTATGAGTAGCCTCTTTCGAATAGCACGAATGGTTGAGTTTGCTTCATCGACTTTATTACGATTATAAACTCTAGCTTCGCCCGCTTCTACCCAAGCCAAGGGAGTATGACACTTCCTTCCATAGAGAGTTTCATACGGTGTCATCCCGATTCTCTCCTGGTAGCTGTTATTATAAGCAAACTCCACCATGTAGAGATGATCTTCCCATCTCTTTCCAAAATCTAGGGCGCACAGTCGGAGCATGTCCTCCATCGTTCTGTTGGTTCGTTCAGTTTGGCCATCCGTTTGGGGATGAAAGGTCGTACTGAAAGTCAACTTCGTGCCCAACAGCTGGTGAACTAGCCTCCAATCCTTTGACGTGAATCGCCCATCTCGATCACTCACGATGCTCCGAGGAACACCGTGGAGCCATACAATCTGTTCCACGTACAGCTTTGCCAAACTTTCTACTGAATCATCTCGCGTGTTTGGTAGGAAATGTGCCACTTTTGTCAGTCGATCAACAATCACCCAGATGGAATCGTTCCCTTGCTGAGATCTCGGCAACCCGTGCACGAAATCCATAGAAATAACGTCAAAGTTCCACTCTGGAATCGGCAACGACTTCAAATAACCGCCCGGTTTCTGGCATTCTGCCTTCACCATAGAACAGGTTTGGCATTTGGCCACATAAAGAGCAACATCTTTCTTTAGCCCTAACCACCAAAATAGCTTTTTCATATCTCTGAACATTTTCGTGCTTCCTGGGTGGATTGAGTACGTTGTATAATGCGCTTCATACAGCAATTCTTCCCTCAATTTACCCACATTTGGGACGCACAAACGGCCTTCTTTCCGCAAAAGACTGGCATTCCAGGAGAACTTTCCTTTTGGCCCAGCTTTTGCATAGTGTAGGAGATCTTCATCCACCTCCATTGCCCGTCGAACTTGGTCCGCAAGGTCACATTGCACCTCCGTCCAGTTTAAACATGCATTGGCAATGGAATTCTTGTCAACACAAGAAATCTCTAACACTTCCAGCTCCTGGATGAGACGTTCATCATGCCTCTGCAACCAAGCTGCTCTTGTCGGAGTCCGCCTACTCAAGTCATCCACGACAACATTCCCCTTCCCGGGAGTATAGTGAATCTCAAATGTGTTGTCCCCGAGGAACTCCAACCACCTTCGTTGTCGCATATTCAAGTCCTTCTGCTCCAATATGTACTTCAGGCTCTTGTGATCTGTATAGATCTCCACCTTCACCCCATAAAGAAAGTGTCGCCACAGCTTTAGTGCAAAGATCACCACCGCCAACTCAAGATCATGGACGGGATAGTTCCGCTCGTGCACTTTCAGCTGGCGTGAGCCATAAGCAATCACCTTTCCATTTTGTAGAAGCACATAGCCTAAGCCGCTCCCTGAAGCATCACTGTAGATTACAAATCCTCGGTACCATATGGCGATGATAACACCGGCGTCGTGGTCAACCAAATCTTCAGTTCTTTAAAAGATCGCGCGCACTCTAGCGACCAAACAAACTTATGTTCTTTTCGCGTCAACATGGTTAGCCGCAAAGCAATCCGCGAGAAGTTTTCAACAAGTCATCGGTAATAGCCTTCTAGTCCAAGGAAACTCCGGACCTCAGCCACTGAAGACAACACTGGCCACTCCTCTATGGCCCTTATCTTCGCTGGATCCACTACTATGCCCGCTCCACTCACCACATGGCCCAGAAAAGCCACCGATGATAGCCAAAACTCGCACTTCGAGAACTTGGCATAGAGCTGATTCTGCCTCCATGTATTCAACACCAACCGCAAATGCTTCTCATGATCGGCTTCCAATCTCGAGTACACCAGGATATCATCAATGAACACTATCACGAACAGATCCAGGTACTCGCGGAATATTTGGTGCATCAAGTCCATAAATACCGAGGGCGCATTGCACAGCCCAAACGGCATGACCGTGAGCTCGTAGTGCCCGTACCTTGTTCTAAATGCGGTTTTGGGAATATCTTCTTCCCGGATTCTCAATTGGTAATAACCAGATTTCAAGTCCAACTTCGAGTAGACGGACGATCCCACTAGCTGATCAAACAGCTCATCAATCCGCAAAATCGGATATTTATTCTTCTCAGTCAGTTTATTTATTTCGTGGTCATCAATACATAACCATAAGCCACCGTATATAACCCTGCTTCATCAATTTCTGTAGTTGGACTTTCAACTATGTGATTTCCTTAGGCGTGACGTGATATGACGAGCGGGCCACAGGTTTTGCACCTGGAACCAACTCGATCGTGAAGTCAATCTCACACTGTGGTGGTAGCCCAGGGAGATCCTTGGGAAACACATCTACAAATTCCGACACAATCGGAACATCACGCATACTGGCCTTTGGCTCAACAGCCTGAATCAGGGCGAAGTAGCACTCCGCACCCTTCCGAACAGCCTTCAAGACTTGGAGTGAAGACAACAACATCCCGCCCACTCCTCGCATACCCGCGAACTTTGTCTCCTGTTCGGTATTCTGGCCCAACGTGATTTCTTTGGACTGGCAATCAATCAAGGCATGCTGCTCCGCAAGCCAATCCATACCAATTATCACGTCGAATTACGATATCGGCAATACAGATGCAGTCAAACTAAAATCCCGATTTCCTATTTGGACCGCCACATCGCAAGCTTGATCCGCAAGCATCCAACAGCCATTTGACAACACCATTCTAATGCTATCTGTCTTCACACGACTAGGTATCCCAAGCAGCGCTCGAAACTCTCTAGACAGAAAAGAATACGAAGCATCTGTATCAAACAGTGCTTGCGTCAGCGTGTTCCGAGTCATCGCAAAGCCTGTAGTGCACAGAACACACAAGCAACATACACAAGATGCAAACAAAAGCAAGCAATACGATTATCGCGCACTTGTAACACTTAGGATTGCGCTTGGGACGCAGAGGACTCCACCACTGCTTTTCTCGTCTCCATATAAGATGCTCTATTTCCTGCTCAACCAGACGTCGACGACTCGTGATAAGGTTGGGCACAAGTGTCCCCATGGCATAAAACATCAACAATCTAGTCGTGTTCACGGCTATCGTACAAACACGTTGATCCCATACATCCATGTATTGTAGTTATATAACATAAACGCAATCATAGAACTGTCATCCAAAATTGCTTATTGTACATATAATACATGCATAATCCACCATACATGAGGAGCCCAATTATTTATGTACATCATTATGTCGACATTTCCTTCTACTTTATTGCCCGCTACGAGCCAATGCGGAAATCTCATGCTTTTTGTCCTGCTTTACCACACGAATAGCACTTGTATTGCTTATTTGGCTTCTAAACAGCATCCCAACAGTCACAAGTGATGTGTCCTACCTGACCACAAGCATAACAAGTACGCTTCTCGAGTCTTTGCCTCTTATGGTGAGCAGACTTCCCAACCCTTGGAGTGCGCACTTTCCTGGTCGCAGGCATCTGTTGGGCTCTCATCAAGTCTATTTCCAACAGTCTAGCTGCCTCCACCAGTGGTTGGAATCCCAAGAACTTAGGACCCATCAACAAGAAACGGAGTTCCTGACGTAGCCCATCATAAAACCGATTGATCTTCATCACCTCGGTTTCAAACACAAACTCGGGTTATTATCTCATTGCAACAAATGCATGAAAATAATCCTCAACCGTGTCCTCTCCTTGGCTCAAACACACGTTCATCGATGAAGCTGAGGCACTTCCCCTTGCCCTCAGCTCAAGTTCACTACTCGGCATGGGACGCATTACCGGATCAGAGGGTTGAACATGTCCCTCATGGTAATCCTTGAGCATTGCAAAAACCACATCGGCAATCAGTCGAGCCGTTTCTATCGATGGAGGAGATGTTGGTACCACAGTTGATGTCATGCTTCCCATCGAGTGTTGGGGTTCCTGTGTCCATGCCATCGCACTCGTCGCCTACATTTGGAAAATTACACAAGTAAGCAACAAGATAGGAACGCGCAGGTTCCTAAAACACAAAATTTTGCATTCCTATCATGGATATTCAGGAGTTCAAACATGTTAATGTGGTTTGCACAGACATGTGCTCGCCACCCCACAAAAGAAGGCGACCGCGACTTCGAGAGGGAAAGACCAAGACTGCTGATACCAAAAATGTAACAACCTCATCTATTCATATAATATATAATAGAAGGTCCGGCCGGAGCCCCACAGCATATACCACAAAATAGACGATGAAGCTATGGAGTGGTACCAGAGTAGCGCAGAGCACCTAACACATTGCATTCTAGCGGAAGCCTATAATACTTGAACTCCTCTCTTGAATGTCCAACATATAAAACACCACAGTTTATACATCAAAGGAATGTCTTACAACACACATAATTCGTTGGCCTTATGTCCTTACAGAGCTTTCAAACAGTGGCCCAAACATTGGCACGCGGGCCGGCCACAACAAAAGAAAACATAACATATATCAAAATGAGCCTTCGAGGGCTAACAGCAGCAGCAGCTGCTAAAGCAGCATGGACATCAACCCTTTTTCATCCCGCTTGGCTCTCCAGCACCTGTACAGGGACAATCCACCCAACGGTGGCAAACAAAGACAACGGTCAGCATTCAGCTGACCAAATTATAACGACCCTACCCCTTTTTCGGGACAGCGGTAATCTTCCCTGCAGGCATAGCATATCACAAGCGTGTATACATATATCATATAATGTTCTTTCATGCACACATGCCATCACAACCATCAGCCACCCGGCCCAACAGTCCGTGCACTCAGGACACATTCTTGGTGTACTGGAAAATCAGTTGCCCACCACTGTATCAGGGTCACAGCCCAACGACAACTCGATTGGGCATTTACTTCATGGCGTGCAGCCGGAGTTTTATAGTCTTAGTGAACCGGAATTGGCCCGTAGCCCCGCATTTTATCACGGCGCGTAGGCCTAAGAATCTTGCTATGCGCTCCAACAGACCGCACTTTCTGGTCTCACGTCGGACGGACTTAGTGCAGGTCGGATCCTCCACCCCCAGTTGCTCAAATCTCCTTGCCATCACTAAGTACGGCGTACTCGCGGCTAAATAAAGGCGCGGGTAGGTCTCACCGATCCTGTTCTGGCATTCAAGCCTGGGCATAACTCTTACACCCATTCTCTCACAACATTAGCGGGTCTTTCCTGGGCACACAAGTACTTCCTGCTACACTCTTCGCAGGTGGACACCGCAAATATCACAAATGTCAGGGGTCTTTCCTGGCTACCACGCCAGTACTTCCTGTTACTCTCTTCATAGGTGGACTCCCTATGAACATTAAGCATTACAAAGGATATTTCTTGGAATTCCAATCCAATACTTCCTGCTACTTCCTTTTACAGGTCGAACCCAATAGCACAAGAAGCACAGGCATTTTACGGGTATTTTCCTAGACTACCACTCCAGTACTTCCTGCTACTTCATTTCGCAGGTCTAACCCGTCGACTCCTAAACTACATGTTTATCACAGAGTCTTCTCCGGTTCATATATGCAACATCACCAATCCAGACCAACCTGTCCAGATGAGCTTCACACAGCATGTCTATTCCGTACTCCATTTCCGGATCTATATGCCAACAAAGGGGATTCCATGAATCAACCCAAAGACTCCCAAAATCAGCCACCTTTTGGTGGTGGAATCACATAAGTATGCCAAAAAGGAAGCCTTCACATGGTTAGGAAGAAATGTCGTTACCCATGAAGACCGTTTCGGTGCCATGAACTCTTAACTGGCTAGGAAGATTTGCAATAGCTTTTCCTCCGCAACGCCGACCTCGGATCTCTCGTCGGAAAACTGCAGCAGCACCAGTGACCATCCCCTTTCCTCCTCCTCCTTCTTCCACTCCCTTTCTCTCATTAGGAATGTAGAAAGAGAAGACCAAAAGCAAAATGAGATTTACCTTCTCATCCACGGCCTTAAGGAAGTAAGGAGGCAGCTCAGCCATTGGATCCCAGCTGAAGGAACGAATGACCACGATTTTGCCACAAAAGCCCAATTTTTGCCTGATACGGCCTGTGACATGCCCGTGTCCCAGGCCGTGTACCTCAAGCGGTGCTCAACTGACTTATCCAATCCAGTGACACGCCCATGTGACACGCCAGTGTCACGTGCCGTGTCACTCGACACGCATTCAGACAAGCCCGTGTCTGTGGTCGTGTTCATCAGGCTGCACAATCTCAAAATCACCCGAGACTCACACGGCCTGTGACACGCCCGTGTCTCAGGCCGTGTGCCCATGACATGGTACTAGACACGCTCCAGCTCAAATTCGTCGGGCTGAGTTCGTCGACCGCGCTGACACACCCTGTGACACGCCCGTGTCACAGGCCGTGTCCTAGCACTCGACCACTCGTCGACTGTTCCTCCCGAACACTTCGCCGAACGCAGGACATGCCGTGGGACACGCCCTTGTCCCAGGCCATGTCACCCCAAAAACTTTGCCTGCTGAAAAATGGGATGTTACACGTCGCTTCAGCTTCAGGGTGTCCATTGGATCACCCAGGTAATCTTTGATCTCATCAGGGCATGGAGGAGGCGAGAGGGGAGGAGACGGGGGAGCATCCTCAATGTTGGATTTGAATTAGATGCCTGCGCAGAAAGAGCAAAAAATCATAATGAAGGATGATCTCGCGGCCATGCGCCAGGATTATAGAGTTCAACCCGGTGATCTCGCATGGGTTGGGTGAAAGAATGCGAATTGGAGTGAAACCGAAGAGGGTGAGTTTTCTTACTTGGGATACGAGGGTTTCCCACAACTCGTGAGAGGTTTTCTTTCCGTGTGAGGGGTGGGGAGGATGCCTCCGGCAAGTCAGGGTGCTGATGAGATTCGTTGGTAACATTGGGAGGATTTGTAGGCACAGGGGAATCAGCGAGGTTTCCCTAAGAAAGCGTAATCAACAAGAGAGACGAAAGAAGAAAAGAGTTGAGAGGAAGGATCAGAAATTACCCGTCTCTCCCCAGGAGATGCAGGAGGAAGACTATTAGTTGTCGAGGGTGCAGAGGAGGTCGCTTCGGCCGAGAGATGAGGGCAAGCGACCTTCGCCTTCTTCAGGAGAGAGGATGGAGGGGCTGAGGAAGGAGTACGCCCGAGGTCTGGGGTCAGGGCGGCCATGTTGGCTTTATTTTGCTTTTGCACCATCACGAGGCGCTCGCGAAAGCTCTAGCTATGAGACATACTGAGGGTCGAAGAAATGAAGGAAGATAAAAAGGGGCATCCTAAGGGGAGGTGGGATCTCATATTTATAGACCCTAGAGGCGCGGGGGGGGGGGGGGGCACCAAAGATTCTCATAAACGAATCCCAGCTTCGCGAGCCTAGGTTGGACTTTTTCTTTCCGAGGTTAGGGCAACCTCGAAAAGAGCGGGGATTGTGTACAATAATGGGCTCGCGAGAGGTGGCTCAAGGAGCGAGAAGGGGGGATGGTGAGACGAATTTCTTATGCGAGTGAGACCAGGAGGCCCACCTACAGGAGGCGAGATAGGGGGTTCTCTGAGGTAGGCGAGATGCCCTAGGGGGCAAGATAGCTCTAGGAGGTAAGATGGCCTATTGGGCGAGAGGCCGGCGAGACGGACAGGGAATTCGTCTCGCCCGTCATCTATTTTCCCCACTCGCCACATGGGAGAAGAGTTGTTTTTACCTTTTACCCCCAAGGGGGATTTTACCTTTTTGCCCCATGTAATTTTACACTTTTACCCCTAGAGGTCTGCGTATAGCCCTCCAGAACAGCGGAGTTTGGCTGTTGGCAGACCCAGCCCAGGCTATTTTGGTCATTTCAGGTTAGTTCAGAAGGGAAATTTGCAGATCAGATTCAGAGGCCTACAAATAGACCGATAAAGAGCCTGAGATGGTTGTTGAACCTTTCCACCTTCTTCCTCAAAGGCACCTAGCTCAGCATTGGCTATGGAGGGGAAGATCTTCAGTTTCATCCGGGAAAGAGATGGGACCTCCGAGCTGAGACCCATCGGTCGGTTTCCAGGTCTCCGACTCACGTTGAGAGGGTAGTTCAAGAAAAGTACGTTGGGGTTGCATCCTTAGTTTCGAACTCTAGGAGGGACCAAAAAGCTGGTTCCAAGAATCGGCGAAAAACTCCAAGTCCTGGCCAATTCGGTGAGTATACTCGACAAACTACAATGATGTTCGACGAATTCTACACTATTCGGCGAAAAAGGACTAGTGATACTTGACGAATTCCTATGATACACGTCGAATTCTGGTTGGCAACTTTATAAAATTCGACGGTGACGATACTCGACGAATTCCGATACTCGCTGAATTTGTCAGCCGATACTTGATGAAAATCCCTTAGGCTATTCTACTATACCTGCCGAATCCCGACACCTAAACTCGATGATTTTCCAACTAATACCCGCCGAAAATCCCTTTGTCCTCTAACCTAGTTTTCACGACTTTGGCTGAAATCAACCCCTAACCTAGGGGGTTCTTTCCACGATTCACCTACACTACTCCTATTCTATGAGGAAGGAGGAAAAAAGGGGAAGAAAATGAACAACATAATGGACATGCAAGAGGAGGAATTCCACTTGCCTTGAACCTTCGAAGAAACGCCGCCCGCTCGCACCGCGACAAGGATCAGCCGCAACAAGCCCCTAGCAACATTTCCTGTAACCTTTGGAGGGGAAAAGGGGTTAAAATCGCTAACCCTAATGTATAAAACTCGAGAAATTGGGGAAAACATACCACGATCGCATAGCACTCGCCGAGAGCTTTCTGAATCTCCAAAGTATTTACGAAACCGACCACCAGATCGCTGGAAATCACCGACCGAACGCACACCCTGTCCGCCGCTCGTCCTCTTTCGTGAAAAGACCGCCGTCGGGTTTAGGGAAGATGATGAATAGTAGGGGTTCGATCGCATCAGTCTATTTATACTTATATATATTTATATTATTTATATTATTAATTATTTGATAATGTCAAAATGACCGTAAATTCAAACGACCTCAGATTTCTACAGAAATCGCACCGTAGCTAAATATATATGCTACGAATCCAACGACGAAGTCGGAATCGAAATCTGACAAACCAAACTTGAGCAAACAGCACCCAAAGCCAAAACACAAGCATTCCCAAAAGGCTCTACCGAGTCACCAGAACAGACCCAGCTTGCAAGGGTATCTTGCAAAAAGACTAAAACACAGCCACATTGAAAACCTAAAGAGCAAAAAACCACGCTCTAACAATGACGCATGCCAAACACGCGTCAACATAACGCCCTGACATCACAAATACTCCAATAAAAGAAATAAGGTAAACATCAAAAAATCGGGGGCGTTACATGTACCATTCTTCATCGCCCCTAATAGCTTTAAGGTAGTATAATGGATTGTTCTTAGATTGTTCTTCATTAAAACCTAAGTACAGATCTGTTTTTGTGGCAAAATCCACTTTGTTTGCTTGAAGTGAGTAGAGTAATGTCGTGTTCGATTCTACTTGTTATCTATTGGACTTTTAGCTTAGATGATTGAGTATAATCCTAGTTGTTTTCATTGTATCTAAGAAAATTTATATGTATTTGGCGAAGTTTCTATCTTGTTGAGATGCTAATATAGATTCTCTTGCAGATTAATTAAACTAATATGGCTAGAGGTGAGGTTAAACCTCATATTATAAGCTTTAAATATTTTGTATCTTCATTTACATCCTCTACAAGGGCCATTATTGCCAAGATGGACAAGGAGTTTTCAAAATACTTGAAGACATTAAGATATTAAATTTGTTTCAAATTTCAGCTGCCCCATAGAATGTTCTGATTTTGTATGCAATGATCTTGGCATATTGGCCATTAACTATCAACTTCATTATTAACTCCACATAGCAAAAAATTTTGGTTAATGACGTTATCATGATAATTGGGTTGTGGAATAGTGGTCAGAAAATGTCTTATGAAAATTTTACCTTGTCTACAATGATAAAGATCGAATTGAAGGATAAGATGACATAGCTTCATAATGTTGAGCACATAGTATGTTCGATTGCTTGCACTTGAAATCTTTTTCAAGAGCTTTTTCCTGACCTTTTATAATCATTTTCTACAGTTTGGTGAAGCAATCAACTAGTGAATATGTTACTTTGTGACAAAATGAAATACATTATTTGTTGATTCACTCCTTCGAGTCGACGACATCACATGTTCACAGACATTTTTTAAGCTAACAACCATTTTTCTTTTATTTTGTATAAATCATTGAGCCATCTATTATCACTCAATTGCCCCTGTAATATCATACCACTCCAAACTAATTCAAACTCATCAGAAGAATCACATTTTTTAAAACATGTATAAAACATAGTGTGCAAGCTAGCATCAACATTAAAGTGGGCACTTTTGTCGGAGACTTCTTTGTAATATGCCATTGACAAAATCGATGATTTCTTTTTGCCAACACTTTATCAATAGCAACTAGCATTGCTTTGTCTTGATCAGTGAAGATGGTTATGTTGTGTTTTGCTATACGTCACAATACTTGTGCGCAACGAACTTAGAAACAAGAAAACCCAAAAAAATACGGATCTAGCAACAAATATTAATCAAAAAGTAACATTGCTATAAATAAAATTATACCTTTGAGGGATTGAGTCAATACTCAACCAAGGTTTTCCGAAGAAGTTCAATGAACGCTAACGGTTGGAGTTCCGAGCGTAGAATAGTATCCACGCCTCTACGGATATCACCAAAGTACGGAGAACCCTTAGACTCTTATCATACAAGATCTAGGTTGGAAAAAGTGATGCCCTCAATGTCTCCACGGTTTGCTAGAACCGTTAAAGGAGAGACGGCGGTGACGAAGATGACGCTTAGGAAACGATTTTCGGTGGCGGCAACAAGTCGGCTAACTGTTTGCTGCGAGAAGCAGTGATCGCGATCTAGCAGAATAGTTCCGTCGGGAAGAAGATTGTCTCGCTCGATTAGGTCAGAAGAAAATCGCGTGTCTACTGTCGTTTTACTGTTTACATTATATATATACAATAGACTAAAACTTCTGATACCTGCAGAACACGCCGAACCGGACTTAAAGGAAATAAACCGGATGAAATAGAATTTGTAATATATATACGTTGATATCTAACGAATCAAGAACCATTCGTCAAAACAACAAGTATATACTCGACGAATCGAGATAGGGCTGATGCAAGCCCAAGGTTCCGATGGATTAAACCATGCGCACTGGGGCTTCGCTAACTAAAATAAATGCGTAGTGTGCGGTTTCTCTAAATTATTATTAACGATGAATCCAGCAATTTAAAAATACACAATGCAAAGGGGCGCTACCCCTTATAAAGATTAAACAATGGTTATTTGCCAATGTTCGCTCAAGCGAAAAGGACCTACCCGATCAGGACAATTAGCAATTACAAATAAAATTATTCGCTAGCAAAATCGCAAAACAGTATGACAGGATCCGGACTAAAATAACAATTCAAAATAAAGTCCAAATCAATTCCAGAAATAATTAATATGAGGGTATACCAAATCTCTTGAACTCAAGGGAAAATCAAGGATGATGAACCCGATTTCTTCTAGTGTTCACGAGATCTACCTGCTCCAAGTTATACGAGAATATTCGGGAAAATAATGCTTGAAAATTCACATTTTAATTAGCACAATTGCAATATAAATCATGACTAAATACTAGCCTTCTAGTTCCACCAAATCTCACAAATAATATGAGAAGAAATCACACAAGAGATGTTTAGAAATTCGTTACCCAATCCCAAGAAATCCTTCCACAATATTAAGTGGAGAAAGCGCTCACGACGGTTGTAGATTTTCTATCTCCAGGCAAACCACGGATCCGCATCGAACGATGAAGATTGCAAGCCATCTTCCTTTTCAATAAAACCGTAGAAGAGGGAGAATTTTTGCGGGACTTATATATGGAAAGTGGCGAGAGAAAAGGTGGTGAAAAGTGAGTGTAGGCCGGTTCTTTTGTTGGGATGGAGGTGGCGGTTTTGGCTTTGGTGATGAAGAGGGTGGTCGGCTTAGGTGTTGAAGGGGAAGAAAGGGCTCAGGTTGGTGGAGGATGTGGGTGGCCGGATTTTTTTTGAAAGGGAGAGGGAGAGGGTGGCGGCTAGGAGGGTGGCGGCTAGGAGGGTGGTCGGCTAGGTTTTCTTTTGGGAGGGAAAGAGGGGCTCGGTTTGGAAGGAGAATTAGAGGAGGAGGAGGAGGAGGAGGAGGAGGTGGAGGGCGAGAAATAGAGGGGGAAGAGATGGCCGGCGGCCAAGAGGAAAGGAGAAGAGGGAGGGCAGAAATTTTCAAGAGGAGGATGAGAGGGGAGAGGAGGGAAATCTCAAACAAGATTAGGGTTTTCAATTTTCATTCATTCTCTTCAAAATATGACAAATATCGTGGCCTATATATAAGCTTACACCACTTCATCTCATCCAATTCAAAATTCAAAATTCAAAATGACACTATGATGGTTATATGCACCCATCATGAAATAAAAAACAATGCAAAATTTAAATTCATGAAATTAAAATACTCTTGATGGTTATAGGCACCCATCATTAAATGAAATTAAAATAATAATGAAATGCTTGGAAATAAAAAATGCTAAAATATATATGATAAAGTATATAATTATAATTATGTAATTTATAATTATATATTTCATTTATTGGCGGCGGCGGACGTCAAGCAAAAACATATAGCGGCGGCGTTGGCGAAGAAACGTCGTGGTAGACTCCCATCCTCGAGCTTGCGGCAACGACCGTCCCAATCCACGAGCTCTCGATGTTGTGGATCCACGGCCGCATCAGCATCGTCGCCATCAATCCTCCCCACTCAAAATTACTCATCACCGATGAGTGGCCCATGAGGGGGGAACCGTCGAAAGCAGCAGCAACATGGGGAAAATCTGGCCCCGCAATCCGTGTCGTAGTAGCATGAACATCCCATAGCACTAAGAACCTGTCAGGTGTAGAAATAGCAAAACTCGAAATGGTGTCAGGAAAAAGAAAATTAACTTGAATCTTACCATCTGGTTCAAGAACCAAGGAGTCCACATGGAAAATAGACACGACAGTACTAACACTCCCCAACACAAGAGAATATTTAGTGGTAGGAAGAAATGAGCGAGAAAAGTACTCAGGTGGAACGGAGACGTATAGTAAAAAGTCCGGAAATTTGAAATACAGTGAAACACCCTGTACTATACAAAAATCTAAAATAAAAGCATGAAATCCGACGTTCTTCATAATCATGGATGAGTCGGCATTCCTATATATTAATTTATTAATGGAGGCAGAAGGCATCCGCTCGAGGACTGACCAGACTAAACCCAAATCACTAAATCTAGCATCAGACAGTCTCAAAAAGGAGTGGAAGTGTGTACGACAAAACTTAAAATGAATCACTAATGTCATAGATACATGACGAGAGAAATCATGTGCTACATGACTTGACCCTAAAGTAGAGGATAAGGAAGGTAAGTCAGGGGGCACAAGAGCCTTATAATCAAAGATGACTTTCATTGGCTCCAAATTCGCAGTTCTAAATTTATATTTAACATTTTCACGCTTGGCATGAAGATATGCCAAGGGGAACCGCTCATCATAAATAATAGAGTTGGACGCTCCCGGGTGTGAAAAGATGTGCGAGCGGTACAACTAATGGGACCCAACTATAGTCACTAATGTAGGGAAAGGAGGGTCATCAAATGGCGGTGGATAAATGTGTGCGACCGGGTGTGGTATATAAGTATATTTAGGGGACACCACATCCAGAGGCATAATTGACAAAGAAATAGAGTCAGTTGTAGTAGGGGACAGAACCGTAGACGGACACGCTGAAAAATGAGTTGTCATAAGTGACGTGTAGTCATATCTATGAGGTGCGGTGAATAGTGCAAATACTAGTGCACTCAATATAGTAATATCTACAAGCTGAGTCAACATCAAAGTAGGAACTAATAAAGTGGGCGTGACACAACAACTCAGACTAAGAATACCAGATCCATGTCCTAAAAAGTCAACGAATGTGTGCAAATAAACAGGGGGAAGGGTCGGTAAAATCAAACCCGGGATAAAATCCGAATCAGTAAAAATTTCACCCAACAGTGATGACATCAAAGAACTCTCATCCGGGTGTACAACAATAGAATTGTCCAAAATTATCCTTCCCTTAGATGGTAACTCATCCACAATAATACTAGGGACATCCTCACTCTCAGGCTCCTCAGATAACTCAGATATAATCTCAGTCGGTGCGATCGTAGGCTCTAACACGATGGGGATCGTATCATGGAGAGGGAACTCAATACTAGGGTGAACAGACACAATGCTAGTAGGGCACGTAATAGGCAATGTAATACTCTCACAGATCGGAGCGTAATCATCCCAAACACCGTCTTCTAAATCACTAGGGTATCCACTCTGAATTTCAGACTCATCAGAATCATCAGGCACTAATGTGCATGTCGGGATACTCTCACCTATGGTGTCATCCTCAGAATCAAGAGACACTATATCAACATCAGAGACCGACTTATTCTCTTGTTTAATGGTAGCCAAATCATCTAACATATGAGTTCAATGGTACGTAGGGATGTACAGTTCTGTCAGTATGGCCTTCATGTCTGCCCAAGCAATACATAATTTACCATTCTCGGCTCTCAGACATCGTTCCTCATTCAACCAAAATATCTTAGCTCTACCTAACAACTTAATTCTCGCCACTCGCACCTTATCCGCGTCTGTCCATTTGTACCACTCAAAGTAGCACTCTATTTCCTTAACTCAGTTAAAGAAAACTTGGGGACACCCTAATCCATCATAAGTAGGTACCTGTCTCCTAGCATATACGTCATAGGACATTTTCTAGTGGTGAAGGGACAGAAGATTCTACTCGAATCTGGTGCACATTCAATGAAAAAAAATGAACCTGACCCACTAAACTCTAGGAAAGAAAGATTTGTTCTCGCTTAGCAACTAGGGTAATAAAATATTATTTTGGATTTTCTGGATGGAAAAAATATGGAGATTATTAAATAATTTTGTTTTATTTTTTTTTTTGCAGAAAAATAAAAATATAGACCGCTATTGGCAGACCAGAATTTTGTTTTTTGTAATTTTGATAAATAAATGTGCAAGACAAGTGTGTGTCGGCAAAATAATAAAAGGGGGAGGTTGACAATTAATAAATTGACGTGAAACACCCTCTGATACCAAATTGATGTAGGCCCAATGTTCCGACGGATTAAACTACGCGCATTGGGGTTTCACTAACTAAAATAAATATGTAGCATGCGGTTTCTCTAAATTATTATTAACGATGAATCCCACAATTTAAAAATACACAACACAAAGGGGCGCTACCCCTTATAAAGATTAAGCAATGGCTATTTGACAATTTTTGCTCAAGTGAAAAGGACTTACCAGATCCGGACAATTAGCAATTCCAAATAAAATTATTCGCTAGCAAAATCACAAAACAATACGAGAGGATCCAGACTAAAATAACGATTCAAAATAAAGTCCAAATCAATCCCAAAAATAATTAACATGAGGGTATACCAAATATTTTGAACACAAGGGGAAATCAAGGGTGATGAATCTGATTTCTTCAAGTGTTCATGAGATCTACCCACTCCAAGTTATAAGAGAATATTCGATAAAATAATGCTTGAAAATTCAGATTTTAATTAGCACAATGTCAATATATATCAGGACTTAATACTAGCCTTCTAATTCCACCAAATCTCACAAATAATATGAGAAGAAATCACACAAGAGATTTTTAGAAATTCGTTTCCCAATCCCAAGAAGTCCGCCCACAATATTGAGTGGAGGAAGCTCTCACGTCGGTGGTAGATTTTCTATTTCCACGCAAACCACGGATCCCCCCCCGGACGATGAAGATTGCAAGCCGTCTTCCTTTGTAATAAAACCCTAGAAGAGGGAGAATTTTTGCGGGACTTTATATATGGAAAGTGGAGAGAGAAAAGGTGGTGAAAAGTGAGTGTAGGCCGGTTCTTTTGTTGGGATGAAGCTTTGGTGATGAAGAGGGTGGTCGTCGTAGGTGTTGAAGGGGAAGAAAGGGCTCGGGTTGGTGGAGGATGTGGGTGGCCAGATTTGTTTTGAAAGGGGGAGGGAGATGGTGGAGGCTAGGAGGATGGCCGGTGATGGGTTCCACCTTCATTTATAGGAAAAAAGCCCCCCCCCCCCCCATGATCTCCCCCAAAAAATGGGTCATGGGTGGCCCACTCCCTCCATGAACTCTCATAAGGAGGAAATCATGGGGGGTGGGGCCCGCCACTCACCCCATGGAGGAAAACCGCCAACCGGGCGGCCTAACTACCGTCAGCAACCGGCCTCCCGCCGGCCTCGCCGGGAGGGCGGCCGCGAACGGCTGCCTGGAAGCCGGCGGCCCGGCCCCGGCAGGCCGCCGGCCTAGCCACGGCCGATCGCCGGCCTAGCTGTGGCCGGCCCTCGACAAGCCGCTACGGCCGGCCGCCGGCGGCCCGGCCGCAGTAGGCCGACGACCAAGACGCCGGCCTAGCCACGGCTGGCCGACGCGGACGTCCGCTCGGCCAGCCGCTCTCACTGCCGGCCTCCCGGCCGACCGCCTAGCCACCGGCGGCCCGGCCGCGGCCGGGCGCCGGCCTAGCCGCGGCCGGGCGCCGGCCTAGCCGCGGCCGGGCGCCGGCCGCCCGGCCGACAGCCTCCGCCGGCCGCCCGGCCGGCCGCCGCCGCCACTATGGCGGCCCACCGCCGTAAGTGATCTCCCCACTGTCCGATTGGGGGAGGCTCTTCTCGCCGCCCGATCGAGAGGGTAACCACCCACTAACCCACCACTTTAATGGTGGGGCCCGCCATGACCCTCCCCTAGAGGCTATAAAAGGACCCAAGGGGGTCTTCATTCTTCACTTTCTCCCAGCCCAGAGCTTCCTTCTATCTCTTCAGTTGAGAGCTCTCCAGCCATCTCCAGCCACCTCCAGCCACCTCGAGCCACCGCGAGCCACCACGAGCCACCAGAGCACCACCAGCCAAGAAAATGCCCAAGTCCCAGCTAAAGCCAAAGGAGGAGGGCGACCGGAACCCGCCAGCGAATGCAACCTGAAGCACCAGAGCACCAGGATCGTCCCCACGCACTCCAACGTTCAAGCTACTCCCGCGGCGCAGCCTGTTGCCCGCCGGGAGCCATAGTTTCTCTCTCTCCCCAAGCTGTAACGGGAGCGCCCTGTCGCCCCGATTCTCCAACACACTGTAAATACCGAAATCTAGTGGAATTTGATCGACATAGACCCGGTCACGTGGTTTTTTACCCGTTTAAGGGGTTTTCCCACGTCATCACATCTTGTGTCAAATTTCTGCTTTCATTGACTGTGTGCGCGCTCGACCGCCTCGTGAGCTAAGACGGTTCGAACAAATCCGGCCCGACCGGGGTATCGAGTTAGTCCGCAACAGCCGGCTAGGTTTCCTTTTGGGAGGGAAAGAGGGGCTCGATTTGGAAGGAGAATTAGAGGAGGAGGAGGAGGAGGAGGTGGTGGAGGCCGAGAAATAGTGGGGGTAAGAGATGGACGGAGGCTAAGAGGAAAGGAGAAGAGGGAGGGCCGAAAGTTTCAAGAGGAGGAGGAGAGGAGAGGAGGAGGGAAATCTCAAGCAAGATTAGGGTTTTCAATTTTCATTCATTCTCTTCAAAATATGACAAATATCATGGCATATATATAGGCTTACACTACTCCATCTCCTCCAATTCAAAATTCAAAATTCAAAATTCAAAATTCAAAATGACACTATGATGGTTATATGCACCAATCATGAAATAAAAAACAATGCAAAATTTAAATGCATGAAATTAAAATACTATTGATGGTTATAGGCACTCATCATTACATGAAATTAAAATAATAATGAAATGCTTGGAAATAAAAAATGCTAAAATATAAATGATAAAATATGTAATTATAATTATGTAATTTATAATTATATATTTCATTTATTGGCGGCGGCGGACGTCGAACAAAAACATGTAGCGGCAACGACATTGGCGAAGAAACGTCGTGGTAGACTCCCATCCTCGAGCTTGCGGCAACGACTGTCCCAATACACGAACTATCAAGGGCAAACCGTACAAGCGATAAGGCAATATACGACGAATCAGAATCTAACACGTCAAAACTTTCCTGACGATACTCGACGAACCAAGTCTAATTCGTCGAGATAACATTACGATACTCAATGAATTCAAACAGACTCGTTGAGATGTCATGACTATACTCGTTGAATTCAAAACTATTCGTCAAACCTTAAGACTATACTTGACGAATTTCGCTTGGATTCTTCCGACCACTTACCAGATAACCCATATTCACAATATAGGTCCCTGGATGAAAACCCTTCACATCCAGAACGTCATAGGCTTGGTCCTTAACTCATATTACATATGAGCAAGGCCAATAGAAACCTTTTCAACTTCTCCAATGGCCTTATGTGCGACCACATAGGCTCTTATTGCGTTGACAGTGAGACTACACATTTGATCTCTTGCAGATCACCATGGTCACACTAACAGGTTAGAGGTTGCTTACCTTACACAAATTTCAGAAAGGTCTCAAAGATCTATATAAAGGATTCCATTATCTCTTGAGATATAAAATCTACTGCAACAACAACATTTTGGCAGTGATGATTAACAACCAAAAACGACGCACATGCAATATTGTACCTATTCATCTGATACATTAAGTCAAAAGTGATAACATCATCAAAGCATTCATAATCAATCTTTGCAGGGACATCCATCGATAAATAGTTAGTCAACCTATCAGAATCATCAGTTTGGATCTCATAAGAGAACATACTATCATTCACTGCCTGGCTCTTCAGTAGTTGCAAAAGGCTAGCTGCATCTCCACCGTCTACTCTTGGGCTTCCATCTTTCGCTATGAAATTATACACATCACTTTTGGAAAAAACCAACAATTTGCAAACCTCCGACTTCATCAACGAGATAATTACATGTGGATGCAGTCTTTATTCCAGCTTCAGTCATTTATCTCAAAACAACACCCTTCTCCTCACTAATGACTCTATGAGATCGAAGGAGATGTTGATCATTTGCATTGTCAAGTGCGTGATTATGTTTTTCAATGAATTTCCCAACTGTCGGATTTTCCCCTCTTCATCGCATTAAAAACAATCATTGTAGGACAATTTGTTTTTCCATCGATCCAACAATATTTAACTGTACTATCTCGAACTTTAAGAACTCTCCTAACACCGGTCTTACTACAACAAAACTCTCTTAATTTTATAATATTTGTATCCGACCATAATATTCGATGTTCTCTGCGAACACTGAAACCATTTCTATGCACATAGTCACAATACAATTTGTGAGCTTCATCCTCACTTTGAACAATTTGTGGTATGTTCAACCTGCATCAAAGTAAGTTAATACTATATAAGTATCTCAAATATTTCAGTTATCTCTGATTATATTTTACTTATATCAAATACTGAATTTTACATCAATATCCTAGATATTGCATAAGTATCTCTGATAATTCAGTTATCTACTAGGTATAGTAGTAATATCTGAGATAACATAAAAATTTTACTATTCTTTTTCCCGAAAAAGAACGTTCTAGCATTCATAAGTACAGGTTTCTGTATTTTCGCTGAAATTCCTTGTCTTTTTTATCATAAATACAAAACACAGAAGTTGGGCGAAGGATTTATGCTAACCTCCTTCATTTTTGACGAAAATGACGACTCAATCACACAGATTGTCCGGGTGATTAATCGGGCAGTAAATCGCAGTCGAAGTTGGGAAAATTAATTGAGTAAGCAACTATGACTATTATTTCACGTAACTGCGTATGTTAAGCGCGGAACTGAAAACAGACGTTCCCGCGAAGTAAAACAGCGGGAAAGAATATGCCACATGTCAACAATCACGCGGTCCCCGGACACATATCTGTGTTCGGCCAGGACAGAAAAATTTCTCCAATTAAAGAGGAGCATTTAATCTGGTAACTGAAATACATGAATTGAAAATACTTATAACGCCTATCTTTTGCATCTATAAATTACAGTTGAATGTAATAGCAAAGCATCTATTAAAAACTTATCCAAAATGCTTCTCATCTGTTCTATTTTTTCTCCAGTACGGTTTTCCTGTTTTCTGAATGAAATTGACTAACAAAGACAACAAATGATAAATACAACACTTCATCACTTCAAGTCAACAAAAATCTCAAAAGATTGTTTCTAATTGTAAAGCATTCAAAGCATATCACCAGAAGTCTTTGCATGAACAAGCTCCATCTTTGAAGCAATGAAAACGACTCCGATCTCGCACAACGATCTCTCTCTGGTAAACCTTGGATATAAACTTTGTGGCAGAGTGACAATCCCCACAAACCCTCAAATTCTTAAGAATCCTTATCCTAGTTCCCGGGAGAGTCTTGAGCAAAGCAAAAGCTATAGCAAGCTTCTCGCTATGCCAATGCAATGCATCCTCCTTATCTTCATCATCAATGTCAAGCAACATCTCCGATGTCGTGGGTACGTACCCTGCTCTCTTCAGCTTCTTGGCAATCTCCTCCACCATCTCATAGATCTCCTGGTGCCGAGAAAGCTTCTCCCCTCCCGCAACGAAGTCATAAATCTCACCGTTCAACTCGAGCATGCTAAATCCCGGAACTTTGCACATTTCTTGTTGGCCCATTGTGTATCTGATTTCCCACTTCTTCTCCCATCTCTTGCTTAGAGCGTAAAAGTTTGACAGAAGCACATAGTTGGAGCCATATAGCGGCTCCTCTTTGATCAATCGCTTTGTGACATTCTCCCCAAGCTGAAGATTGCCATGGATTCTGCAAGCTGCGATGAGAGTTCTCCATACAACTGGGTTTGGCTTTATGGGCATAGCTCGCACGAACTCCATTGCTTCTTCCACCATTCCTGCACGACTGAACAAATCTACCATGCATCCGTAGTGCTCAATCCTCGGCTCAAACCCAAACTCAGTTGTCATTGAAGCAAAGTAGTGACGTCCATCACTAACCAGGCAGCCATGGCTACAAGCTTTCAGGACGCCAATGAACGCCACAGCATCTGGTTTAACCCCTGAAGCCTTCATTGTCTCAAACATCCGCACTGCCTCCATTCCACGGCTGTGCATCGCAAGTCCGTCAATGACCGACGTCCATGATATGATGTTCCTTTCAAGCATTTGGTCGAATACTTCCAGGGCGCCATCGACGTCGCCGCACTTGGCAAGAGCGTCCACCAACGCATTACAAAGACACAATGTTTTGGGAATATTTTCCTTCGCCACGAACGAGCTGATCCACTGAGCAAGATCTAGGGCTCCAAGGTCGATGCAGGCGGAGAGAGCCGTCATGATGGTGACGTAGTCTGGTTGGATACCGGCGTACTGCATCTGGCGAAAGAGAACGATGGCGTCGTTCGAGCGGCCGTGGAGGACGTAACCTCCGATCATGGCACTGAAAGTAATTGGACTTGTCTTGGGCGACTCTCCGAACACCTTGCGAGCTGACTCTAGGCCGGCTCCACCAGCAGAGGCGTACGCGTGAATAAGCGTGTTCTGTACGAAGGAATCTCCGGCAAAGCCGAAGCGGAGAGCGGAACAATGTACGAGGGAGGCGGAGGCGAGGGGGGAGGGGGTTGCGGAAATGGCTTTGAGTAGGAAAGGAAATGTAAAGTGGTTGGGAGGGAGTTGCAGGCGGAGCATGAGAGAGAAGATGGGAAGGGGGTGGAGAGGGGAAGGGGAAAGCGACTGGAGGGAGGTGTTAAGTAGGAAGGAGTCGTAGAGGTGTAAAGGGGAAAATGAGGGAGAGAAGAGGAGAGTTGCAGCGGCAGCGGCAGCGCCAGGACCGAGGATTGCAGCCGCGGCGGCAAAACGTGTGAGGACGAGAAGATTGGACTGATTGCCACATTTGAGAAGAAAGGCAAGGGCCTGGAGAAGTCTCGGTAAGGAGGTGGCTGACTGTAGGAGGGAGATACACCGCTGTTCGGTGCATCGCCTTCTTGATGGAGCAGAAGAAATAAGATTTTGCATTCGTCCTCACCAAGCCCTATCACCGGCGACTAGGACAAAGACATGCTCTGGGAGAAAGCAGGAGAAGATGGTGAGGGAAAAGTTGGAAGCTGCTTTCATGGAGATGAAACAGAGGAAGGAGGCGTTGAGAGATGCCCGTGAATCCCGCTGAAGTTGCTCTCTCTGCTTCAGATTCCAACCAGACGGGGCTGAGGTGAGACTGAAGAGGAAGATCTTTCGACACGCGACTAGCGATGGGTGAGCAAAACACGAATGACTTCAGGCGGGAGAGCCAGTGCAGCAGTTTATCGAGCTGGGGTGCTGGTTAAGGAGGTTAGGAAATAGGTAATTTTTTGATTTTAAGGCTTAGTTGGTTATTTTTGAATAGTACTAATGATAAATCTATTTACGCTAATGACAACATATTGTTAATGACAGATCCTAAAAATATGACAACATATTGTTAATGACAGATCCTAAAAATATAAACACAGATTATTATGTTAATTATAGACCGAGAATTTTATTTTTTTATAAAAAGATAAATCAAAACTATGTAAGCCATGCAAAATTTACAATAATTAGCACCTTATAAATTGTTCAAAAATTATAGAAAACAATATATATTTTAGATAATGCACAATGAGTAATTAGTCAAAAATAATAGAATCAAAAGAGCAAATTAAAATTAGCTCCATATTTTGCGCCATACAGAAGATCTTCATTTTTTTCACAAAATTTTAAATGTAGAAATTGAATGTCGGTCATTTAGCATAGAATCAAAATTATTAAATTTGCAACGTATGAAGGAGAACAATGTCTTTACAACCCAAGCATATATTTCTATCGGATTTGGAGTTGGCCAATCCAAACATAACTAAAATCCAATCTACTCAATATTATTCAATATCAATTGAACTGCAGATTTTGAATTGCATATGCAGTTTATAGTTCAAAACTAATTGAGTTGTCGCATGTTGCAGTTCAAAATGAACGACATGCAAATTTTGAATCTACAACAAAACTTGAAAAAGTTAGTCTTATGTAAGCAAAAAAAAAAACCCGGAGAAAAGGGCCATGGAAACATCAAAAATCGAGGGTTATCAGCACTACAGTTTGGCTAGTCACACTATGTTTTTCCTAATTTTTCGCGTCTTTTAGAAATACGCTTTTACATGCATTTTGAGGAAAAATGTTCAACACCAAAGTTGTAGATCTCGACGAGATATACAACTTTGGTTGTGAACACTTCCTAAAAATGCATGTACAGGGCGTATTTCTAAAAGACTCGAAATCTGGGTGTATTTCCAAAGTACGTCTTCTACATGTATTTTTTAGGAAACGTGTTCAACACGAAAGTTGTAGATCTCGTCGAGATCTACAACTTTTGTGTTGAACACTTTTCTTAAAAATGTATGTACAAGATATATTTTCAAAAGGCGCGAGAAATTACGAGAAAACGTAGTGCGACTAGTCAAAACTGTAGTGCTAATAATAATCGCCAAATCGAACTGGTTGGCGGATTAGGTTTTGGCTGCAGAGCAAAAAATCAAACTAGGAACCTCTTGAACCAACAAAAACAACAACAAAATTGAAATTGCAACAACTTAAATCTAAGATAGTGAGAAAAAAATTCTGTTTTAGAGAACAAAGGAGTTGCAAATGATCTAGATTTGTGGAAGAAGGTGGATTTGACGGTGGCGAGATACGGTGGGGGCATTTAGCATCAGTACAGAACGTTTGACGGAGCTAGCAAGCGGCAGTGGCGTCTAGGAAAGGAAAAGGCTGTGTGCGATCGACGCCGAGGAGGGTAGGAATGAGGGCTCCGGTTGGCACGGTGGTGGCGGTCATGAACACAGAGGTTAAATTGTCATTTGTTAATCCCCACCTAAGGAACTTCATCCACTTTTAGGTGATCCTTAACGAATGACGTTTAACCCATGCGTTTACGACCGCCACCACCGTGCTAAATGAAGCCGATGTGGCTTTCCCGAACGCGATTGGGAGGGATTTCCATGGAAGGTGGATGGGTTTGGGATGCCAATAAGTTGTAAAAGTGAGGAGAAAAAAAACGTGTTTTTTTTTTTAAAAAAATTGTTTGTCAATAGCTAAATGTGATCTGCCAATAAAATTATCCATATTTTTTATTAATAGTGTTATTGACAATTCTATTTATGCTAATGACAACTTATTGTTAATGACAGATCGTAAAAATATAAATACAGACCATTATGTCAATGACAGATCATGGGAAATTTTTTTAAAAAATAAATAAACAAAAAACTATCTAAATTATACAAAATTTGCAATAATTAACACCTAGTAAATTCTTCAAAAATTATAAAAAACGATATATAAGTTAGTACACGAGAAATAATTAGTCAAAAATAATAGAACCAAAAGAACAAATCAAAATTAGCTGCATATATTGCTCCAAAAAGAAGAACTCTATTTTATCACAATATTTTGAATGTATAAATTAAATTTCCTGCATTTAGCATAGAATCAAAGTTATTAAATTTGCAATATATTAAGGAGAACAATGCCTTTACAGCCCAAGCATAAATTTCTATCACATTTGGAGTTGGCCAATCCAAACACAACTAAAATTCAATCTACTCAATATTATTCAATATTAATTGAACTGCAGATTTTGAACTGCCGTTTTGAATTGCATATGCAGTTTATAGTTCACAATTAATTGAGGGTTCATTTGGTTTAGCGGTGGCGGTTGTAAAAGGAGCTGTTGTAAAGGCAGGTTTGTAAAGGGAGTTGTTGGAAACTGGATGCTGCAAACGGAGTTCTGTTTGGGTAGTCTGCGTTTGCAGAGATGTTCAAAACTGAGAACTATTTGACAATACTGTGCTTGGAAATGGAGATCCGTGGTTGAAATTTTTTTCTTCTAAACCATTAAAAAAAATTAAACGGAAACAAACAAATTTTTTTTATTAATTGTCTGCGTTGCCCGTTACTGTAAGGTCCAGTTCAAACATATATAGATATTACAGATTACATGTAAACAAACACACACACACACACACACCCTAAACAAACACACATCACTCACACACACATTCCAGCAATCACACACACACACATTACACACACACCAACACACACATTTCCTAAACAAACACACACACTCACACACACATTACTCACACACACACTCGAGCATACAAACACATTACACACACATGAGCACACACACATTTCCTAAGCAAACACACACACACACACACACACACACACACACTCCCTAAACTAACACACAGCACTCACACACACATTACTCACACACACATCCCAGCAAACACACACACACATTACACACACATGAGCACACACACATTTCCTAAACAAACACACACACACACACTCCCTAAACAAACATACAACACTCACACACATTACTCACACACACATTCCAGCAATCACACACACACATTACACACATATCAACACACACATTTCCTAAACAAACACATACACACACTCCCTAAACTAACACATAGCACTCACACACACATTACTCTCACACACACTCCAACAAACACACACACATTACACACTCATGAGCACACACATTTCCTAAACAAACACACACACACACTCCATAAACAAACACACATCACTCACACACATTACTCACACACACATTCCAGCAATCACACACACACATTCCACACACATCAGCACACACATTTCTTAAACAAACACACACACACACACACACTCCCTAAACTAACACACATCACTCACACACACATCAGCACACACAAACAGAACTCTCTCTCACACACACAGCAGCACACACACACATCTGCAACACACACTCATCAACACACAGTAGCAGGACACACACACTCACAACAGCACACACACACAACAGCACACACAACAACACACACTCATCAACACACAGAGTAGCAGCAGCAGCACACACACACACACATAGCAGCACACAACACAAATACATACTTGCTAAAATGAACACAAACAAAATTCATCCCAAATAAAAAATCAAAAAGAATTGGAGGGGAATGGGAAGGTATACCTGCTGGAAATTACTGGCGATTGCTCCACACCAATAGAAATGGCAGATCTGCACAGTGCAAAGAAATGGGTTGGGGAAATGGATATAGCATCTAGAAATTGCAAGAGGGAGAAGAGTGTGGCCGGAGAAGCTTACCTGCGCCGAAGTTGTTGGCTAACGATGTCGTAGAAGAGGACCTGTGCTCTTCTTTGTCGGAGAGAAATACGACGGGAGAAGCTTTCCGAAGGTGGTGTCGGAGAAGAGCGCCTGTGCCGGATCGATCCGCCAGTTTCTGCGCAGTTCTTCGTCGCCGGATCCGAGTGCGATCGCAGTTGGGGAGAACGAAGAGCGCCTGTGCAGGATCGATCCTCAGAACGAAGAGCGCCTGTCGCTGATCGAAGAGCGCCTGTCGTCGATCGAAGAGCGCCTGTGTCGGTAGATCGCAAGCGCTGTCGGAGCTGTTTGGTCGCCGATCGAAGATCCCGCAACCTAAAAATGCGAGGAAATGGAGGCCCTGCCACGGTTTCCGCACGCGGTTTTTTCACGCCGCGGGATTTCAGCTGCAGGTGGAATAGATTGCGCGTAAACAAATGAAGAAATCTAAAAGCCTGCGTTTGTAATAAACGGAACCAGACAAAAACGCTAATCCAAATGGGACCTTAGTCTCATGCTAGCCAAAAAAAACAAATAATTTTGGGGAAAAAGAGCATGGAAACATAAAAAATTGAACTGGTGAGCGGATTAGGTTTGGGATGGAGAGCAAAAATAAAACTAAAAACCTCTCGGATCAACCAAAATAACAACAAAATTGAAATGGAAACATTTAAATCTAAGAGAGAGAAAAAAATTCTGTTTTAGAGAACAAAGGAGTTGCAAATGACCTAGATTTGAGGAAGAAGGTGGATTCCGCAGTGGTGAGACATAGTGGGGGCATTTAGCATCGCTGCAGAACGTTTGACAGAGCTATCAGGACGCTGTGGCGACCAGGAAAGGAATTGATGTGTGATCGGCGCCTAGGAGGGTAGGGACAAGGGCTCCGTTTTTCACGGTGGTGGCGGTCGTTAACACGGAGGTTAACTTGTCATTTGTTAAAGCCCACCTATGGAACTTCATCCACTTTTATGTTCAAACGGATGATGTTTTTCAAGTGATCCTTAACGAATGACGTTTTAACCCATGCATTTATTACCGCCACCACCGTGTCAAATGGAGTTGAGGTGGGTTTCGCGATCGCGATTGGGAGAGATTTCCATGGACGGTGGATATGTGTAACACCTCCATCCGTCACATGAAATATAACATAGGGTTCGGCCTGGGCCCCACGCCATATTCCACAAACAATCAAAGGGGTTACAGGTTGAATATCATAAGACCAAACGAATCCTAAATTAGAGCATTTTAGCAGAATCTTCATGGGTTAAATTGAATTCAATACATGTGAATGTCCACTAATATATATATAATAGGAATGTTTTACAAAATACAGAAAAGTTCTGGTTTTAAAGTCTTACAATTATTTTTCAACAAGGTGGTTTACAAACATCGACACTGTAACACCTCCATCTGTTGCATGACATATAATAGAAGGTCCGACCGGGTCCCTACACCATATGCCACAAACAGGCGGCAAAGTTATGGGTTAATATCAGAGTTGCGCATCCTAACTCAGAGCATTCTAGTGGAAGCTTTTAAGTTGATTGAACTCAGCTCATCAGAATGTCCACAATATATAAATTAGCATTTATATATACATCAAGAAGGAATGTACTCCAAATACACAGTAAGTTTGGCCTTATGACCTTACAGTTAAGCTTTAGACATGTGACTTTCATACATCGGCACGAGGCCGGCCACACATGAATATACTATCATATTAACTTCTTTGGCCTTCGAGGGCCAGCATAGCAGCATCAGCAGTAGCAGCAACAAGGGCTTCAACCCCCTATTTTCCGCTCGGCTCTCCGGCACCCTCACGGGACAATCCACCGCAAGGGTGGCAAACAAGGCGACAGTCAGCGTTCAGCTGACCAATTTATAACGACCCTACCCCTTACCCGGGGTAGTGGCATTCCTTCCCTGCATGCATAGCATGTCACAAGAAGATATATCACACAATGTGCACTCACGCACAATCAACAGATCACAGACGTCGCCCACACGGCCCGACGCTCCGTGCACTCAGGGCATATTCTTGGTGTACCGGATAAACCAGTCGGCCACCGCGATTCAAGGCCCGAAGCCTAACGACAAACTTGAGCATTTTGCTCAACGGCTTTCAGCCGGAGACTTTAGTATTAATGGCGCACATGCCTAAGACTCTCGTTATGGGTTCTCCCGAATGCCAATAGCCCAGGCACTCATGGAGGACAGCCATGACGCGGATACAGTTCAGCTTTTGCCCGTTGCTCAAATCCATTGGAGTCAACCCAAGGTGGCCAAGTTGACCTAGGACCATCCTAGGCCTAAATTGGGCAAGGTGCCCTAACTAAGGGCAATGTGCCCCTAATAAGCCCAACCTGTAAGACCCTATTTTTTTGCAACAACCACCGGGGTCTTAGGCCTAGAACCGCCACTTTGCGGTGACACCTTCGTACCCGGGAAGGCCATCACTACAAAACGCCGATCCTGCCGGCCAAATCGATCACAATCGACATAATGTATAATGAATGAAAGTGTAAGCATCCAAGTCCACAATATAAAGAGGAAATCACATGAAAAATAAATAGTCCACGTCGCAAGAAAGTGAATACGGGCTTAAGCCCGGTACATGATAACCTCACTACAATCCACTCATAAAAGTAAAACTACTAATACTCGGCTCCACTCGCGGATCCGGATGCCTGTCCACCCGAGCTACACTGGCCCATCTCCATCTGCACCGTACCCTGCTGGTGTTGCGTCTCCTGGGGCTGTTCCTTGTCTCCCATCCGGAGCACCTAAAATATGGTGGTCAAACGACCGTTAGTCAAAATAGACTCAGTCAACAATCCCCCACCCCTCTACCCATGGCTCCTAGGCACCGGTCGGAAAGGAGTGAAAAGGAGGACCAAAAGCACGGCGTAATCAAGCAGGTAACATCTACCCTAAGGAATAAAATAATAAAGTATGGCAGGGGTCTCACAATAACTAAACATGAGTAAACAGGTGTTTAACAAAAGTAAACAGTAAGGAGAAGCAAGTAAGTAAAAGCAGTAAGAAGAGTAAGTAAGAGCAACGAGAAATATAACCGTTGATTTATAGGGATTACCCTTATAGACCAAGGGGTTATTTTGCAGGGCCTATCATATAAAACGTCCCATAAAATTTTATACCATAGGTGTCAGGGGTTAAATGCAATGATTATGCTATGACGTGAAAGTATGTTATGGTATGCACATGCAAGTGTAACTCACACACACGAATCTATGCGCACAGACCTTTAGTTCAACTTTTTGGAGTTACCTAAACTCTCAGGAGCCTCTCGTCATGGCCAACGGAGACAGTGGGTTGGGCCTCTCCACTCCTAGACTGGTAAACACACTACCCAGTCTAGCCCCTCTCGTACGTTCCCGTACTATTCCTAGCAAACCAGCTAGTCTCCCCGAGTCAACGTACCGACGACGGTGTGTTCGATCGTCCAATACCGAGGACCCACCACTGTTATGCACAGGCAACCATGATAGTTGTATCTAATTATAGTACCGAGCCTCCAGCTCTTTAGACTACCAAGCCTACTAGTTCAGCATATTCTCGAGCCCACGGCTCCCTAGATTAATCAAGTCTCCTTTTTTCCAAGTCCCCGAGCATCCAGCTCCCCGTACTTCCAAATCAATACCGAGTCCATTTAACTCTACCAGTAAGCCCTTAGGGTTACTGTTGCCCAAATTATTCCTAAGGTTTACGTTAGCCCAGGACTGCCCAAGGTATTCCCCGTGAAGGGCTCTCGAAGGCACTAGGAACTACGATGAGATTACGCCCAAAGCTCCCTTTCGCAAGGCACTTACTATTATTGGTTGCTACCCGACTTGCCATTCCTTAATTAATTTTACTGAATCTAGCCCTAGTGCATTTAAACACTTCCTCTATACAGGAAGGACGATCTTTCACCGATCCCGAGCACCACCTAACACTAGTCATCCTCTCACTATACAAATCCTGTCTTCCAATGATGAACTCCTTTATTTACCCAAACCAGCAACCTACTGGGGATTCAACTCTTCAAAATTCATTACCCACTATAGATCAGTTTCCGCAGTTACTATATGCAGACCACCCTATATTATATGAGATGTTTTAAGGAGGTACTCCAAATTATCTTCCAAATCTCCTATAAAATTTACCAGAGGTCTATCATAACAAATTTAGTCTAAAATCAGAGATCCATAATTTTTCTAATTAATTTGATATTTATTGATTTTTTCCAAATGTTTGGCCATGGGCAATTTTGAACATGAACTATATGATCTACTCACGTAATGACCACCCAAAAATTTTGAATACTAAATAACAGAGATATATGGCTAGATATTAATTTCCATAATTTTCCAGATAATATTTGACCTCTAATTAATTTATCCAAAATATTTCCCTTTTTCATATGTAAAGAAGGAAGTACCAAAATTACTCATCAGCAAATTATGTAAAAATTACAGAATCTTAATATGGTTTAGAAAAGATCATTGTATAAAAACCAGAATTTTACAGACTTGCTAGACTCCAAAATAAATTAAATTAAATTTTCATGGGAAACCGTACTTAATGAAGCAAACCTTAAAAAGAACCATCCACAAATTCTATAAAACTTCACAGAGCTTTAAAACATAATAAGGAGTCCTTCGGCTAAAATTCATCAATTTCCAGCAAGTAGTTACTTCATAATGAATTTCTAAGTAAATAATACAAATTACTAAATTGTTAATAAAGTATCTAAAATAATAATCCTAAATTCATAATAAAATCTCCACAGATTGTATTAACTTTAAATACTACCCTTCCGAAATCTCATCACTGTTCAGTGAGTTTTAGTGATATTTTCTATCACTACAAGGTTTGTGCCCTAAACTAGGGTTAGGGTTTTGAGGGAGCTATTCACCTTAGAATCTATTTTAGATTTCTTCCATAGGATTCTACCTACCCTAGAATTCTCTCTCCCAAGTTTCAAATCCTTTCAAGGTCAACTGACCCCTTGCCCTTCACAACCCTCAAAAGCCCTCCCTTAGGGTTTGAGTTTGGATCTATGGGTAAAACAATCCTAAACCACTCCATATTCTCTAACAGGGTGATAATGGTCCTACCAAGTAAGTGATCAAAATCACGGCCTCTGTTGAGGTTATTTGACCACTCAAACATCAAAAATAGCTCTTTGACCTAAATAACCCTATAAGGGTATACCTAGGGTTGGATCAATTCCTAACCAAAACATCTCCAAAGGAGATGAAATTTTTACCAGAGCCCTAACATGCTCTCTAAGACCACCCACCGAAATTTGGGGAGATTTTGAGGTGTTTATGACACTTAATTCATTTATAATTGATTTATTTAATTTTTCTAAAAACTATAGAAAACCTTTTTTCACAAATTATTATTTTTGGACAGCCAAAGAGGTAGGCCACGAGGAGCCTATGTTCAAAATTTCAAAGCATTTGGATGAGTGGTTTGGTCTGAGCACTAATTCTAATGTCCGGTCATGCCTATGTATAGGTTGCACCAAAACGAGTTCTGTGGTCACACCATGACTCCAAATTGAGTGAAATCAATTTTAAATTACACTAGACATCAAGGGCTACATTGTTCATGTTGGACACTTTTACAGTAGAGGCATCTAAGTATTTTTAATAATTAAAACCAGCTACTGCTAATAATCTCCAAGAAATCAATTAATATCATGAAATTACTTGATCAAAAACCGACGACATCCGCTCATCCTCAACCTCCAGCCAAGGGCCGATATTGGCCGACCTGGATCCTCTTCCAGCCAACTTTTCGGCCACCCCGAACACCTCCTTGGCCGACCACCACCACCACCGCCTCCGTCGAGTTGGTGGCTATCGCCTGGTGGCGACACGGCCGCCGGAGGGGCCTACTCTGGCGAACCCGATAGGTTCGTTTTCGTGGAATTTCGGTGAGAAATTTCTCCCCGATCGGCTCAATTGAGTCTTTTCTCTTTAGCTGATGGATCCTAGATCTAGCACAGACAGAGAGGAAGAGGATTGGACCTTGCCGGCGGCCTGAAGTCGGGAAGATCGCCGGGAAGCCATTTCTGAAACTGGCGTCGCTCGATTTCTGCAACTACAAGGTGGGGAGGCTTGATTTATTCGGGTAAGGATTGGGAAAGGCTCCTCTCAATTCACTGGTGGTGTTTAAAGCCTCAGATGGGGAGAGGAGGGGCTGGATCATTAATGTCCTTCAAAGCCATTAATGGCTAGGCTCGGTCATGGAGGAGGGGGGTCTGAACCAGGTCTGATGGCCAGGGAAATGGCTGGAAACTTCTCCCCTTCCCTGGGGAATTGAATTCAGCCATTAAATATGGCCTTTGACCTCCCCTTGAACCGTTTCCTTCCCTCTTCTTCCTCATTTCTCTCTCCTCCATAATCATGGAAACGGAGCTCACTGTGAAACGACCATGGTACACGCCCGTGTCGGCCAAGACACGCCCGTGACGCAGGGCGTGTAACCCACTCGACACTCAGTCGAGAGAAAATCGTCGAACTCTCGACACAGCGGGACACGGCCTATGACACCCACGTGTCTCAGGCCGTGTACACCATACTCGACGATCGACGCTCGACGATCGACGATCGACGACCGACACTCACGATCGACACTCGACGATCGACACTCAACGATTGACGATCATCACTCACGATTGACACTCGACGATCGCCACTCGACGATCTACACTCGACGATCCACACACTCGACGATTGTCGAGCCCAGTTCGTCGAACCGAGGGGACACGCCCCCTGTCACGCCCGTGTTATATGGCGTGACCACCCAGAAACTTCGTCGACCAAAATTCATCGACCAAGCGCCCAACTCTTCAACCTGAGCGGGACACGCCTTGGGACACGCCCGTGTCCCAGGCTGTGTCACCCAAATTTTGCTACTCCCAAAATTTGGGCTGTTACACTCACCCTCTCCTCTAGTCACCAAGTTGACTTGGTTAATCTGAAGGACTATTTGCAGCCCTTCCACACACATTACTCCCTAAAGAAGCCACATGAGGAGGTTTGAGCTTCGGTTAGCCTATTTGGGCTAGGTTGACCAGAAATAGGGTTGGGTTGACCTAGGTCTCTTTGGGGTTACTTGGGTTTTGTCATGACCTGGTCATGACAAAACCATTCCTAGGGGTCTAGTTGTTTGAGGGATGTTACACAACCAACCCTACCAAGGTCTTCCTAGACCTAAAGTGGGGACAATGTGTCACCAAAGATCCATTGGGATAAACTCTAGAGCCTGAGTTGACCCAGGTCAACCCTAACCCTAAAGTGGTAAAAGTGCCCTAACTAAGGGGCAAGTGACCTTCAGGGTTCAAAGTTAACCCTACACAACCCTTCCTAGACCTTAGGGGAAGCCAATGGGTCACCAAGGATCCCTTGGGGTCAACCCAAATGGTCATGTTCACCAAAGTCAACTCTAGCACTAACTTGGTCAAAGTACCCTTCCTAAGGGTTAAGTGACCCCCAAAGTGCCATATCAACCCAACCTAGCCCTACCAGGACACTAGGGGAGGCCAATGGGTCAGTAAGGATCCATTGGGGTCAACCCAAAAGGGTCAAAAGGACCAAGGTGTAACAACCCCATCCGTTCATATAATATATACTAGAAGGTCCGGCCGGGGCCCCACAGCATATACCACAAAACAGACAATGCAGCTACAAAGTGATACCAGAGTAGCGCATCGCACCTAACACATTTCATTCTAGCGGAAGCCTACAACACTACACTTGAACTCCACTCTTGAATGTCCAACATATGAAAACTCCACATTTTATATATCATAGGAATGTCTTACAAAACACATAAAGAGTTGGCCTTATGGCCTTACAAGGCTTTCAACCAGTGGCACAAATATTGGCACGCAGGCCGGCCACATCAAAAGAAAACATAACATTTATCCAAATTAGTCTTCGAGGGCTAATAACGGCAGCAACAAAAACAGTAGGGACTTCAACCCTAATGCGTCCCGCTCGGCTCTCCAGCACCTGTATAAGGACATTCCACCCAAGGGTGGCAAACAGAGGCAACGGTCAGCATTCAGGTGACCAAATTATAACGACCCTACCCCTTTCTCGGGGCAGCGGTAATCTTCCCTACAGGCATAGCATATCACAAGCATGTATATATCATATAATGTGCTTTCACGCACACATGCCATCACAACCATCAGCCACCCGACCCAACGGTTCATGCACTCAGGGCACATTCTTGGTGTACTGGCAAATCAGTTGCCCACCACCGTATCAGGGTCACAGCCCAACGACAACTTACTTGAGCATTTACTCCATGGCGTGCAGACGGAGTTTTATAGTCTTAGTGAACCTGGATGTCCCGTAGCCCCCCATTGTATCACGACATTTATGCCTAAGACTCTTGCTATGCTCTCCAACAGAACGCACCTTCTGGTCTTACGTCTGACTAACATAGCGCAGGTCGGATCCTCCACCCCCCGTTGCTCAAATCGCCTTGCCATCATCGAGTACGGCGTACTCGCGGCTAAATAAAGGCGCGGGTAGGTCTCACCGATCCTGTTCTGGCATTCAAACCTGGGTATTTCTATTACACCCATTCATCTCACAACATTAGCGGTCTTTCCTGGGCACACCAGTACTTCCTGCTACTCTCTTCACAGGTGGACACCGAAAATAACACAAATGTCAGGGGTCTTTCCTGACTACCATGCCAGTACTTCTGTTACTCTCTTTATAGGTGGACTCCCTATGAACATTAAGCATTACAAATGGTATTTCCTGGAATTCCAATCCAGTACTTCCTGCTACTTCCGTTCACAGGTCGAACCCAATATCACTAGCAGCACAATCATTCTACGGGTATTTTCCTGGACTACCACTCCAGTACTTCCTGTTACTTTCTTTCACAGGTCCAACCCGTCGACTCCTAAACTACACGTTTATCACGGAGTCTTCTCCAGTTCTTATGCAACATCACCAATCCAGACCAACCTGTCTAGATGGGCTTCACATAACATACCTATTCCGTACTCCATTTCTGGATCTATATGCCAACGAAGGGGATTCCATGAATCAACCCAAAGACTCCCAAAAACAGCCACCTTTTGGTGGGGGAATCATAGACATATGCCAAAAAGGAAGCCTTCACATGGCTAGGAAGAAAGGTCGTTACCCTTGAAGATCTCTTTGGTTCCATGAGCTCTAAGCTGGCTCGAACGACTCACAAGTGCTTTTCCTCCGCAACGACGGCCTCAGATATCTCTTCGGTAAACCGCAGCACCACCGGTGATCAGCCCCCTCTCCTCCTCCTCCTTCTTCCTCTCTCTTTCTCTCTCTAGAAGTGTAGTAAGAGAAAGTCAGAAGCCAAATGAGTTTCCCCAACCCATTCTCGGCCTTAAGAAGACAGGGAGGCTTCTCAGCCCTTGGATCCAGGCTGAAGGAATGGATGGCCACGATTTCACCAAAAATCATAAATTTTGCCTGACACGGCCTGTGACACGCCCGTGTCCATGGCCGTTTTCCCTAAGCGGTGCTCAACCGACTTATCCAACCCAGTGACACGCCCATGTGACACGCCTGTGTTATGGGCCGTGTCACCCGACACGCCTTCAGACACGCCCGTGTCTGTGGCCGTGTTCATCAGGCTGAAAAATCTCAAAATCACCCGAGACTCACACGCCCTGTGACACGCCCGTGTCACATGCCGTGTGCTCATACATGACACTCGACAAGCCCCGGCTCAAATTCATCGGGTTGAGTTCGTCGACCGCGCTGACACGCCCTGTGACACGCCCGTGTCACAGGCCGTGTCCTAAACACTCGACGATCGTCGAACAAATCTTGTCGACCAGTCGTCGACTGTTCACTCAGGAAGGACATGCCCTGGGACACGCCCGTGTCCCAGGCTGTGTTACCCGAAAAACTTTGGCTGCTGAAAAATGGGCTGTTACACAAGGTCAACCCTAGTCCAATTTAGGTCAACTTAGCCCAAATGGGCTAACCCAAGCTCAAGCCCTCTTTCATTTGGGCTAACCAACTCTTAATTATGTGATGATATGAATTAGTGGACTGCAAATAGCCTATATGGGTTGACCAAGTCAGCCTTGATGACTAGGAGAGAGGAAACTTCATTTTCTCACGTTAATGGAGGAGAGAGAAAATGAAGTGAGCGGCCATTCATGGCTAGGAAGGCCAAGAGCCCTCTCCTCTTACTGGAATCATCTCCCCTGGTCAGTTAAGTGGAGGCCAAGGTTTTTTCCTGGCCATGACAGTGGCTAGGGGATGAGAACCACCATGGCCGAGCCAAGAATTCAATGGCCATTAATGACTTGGCCTCTCCCCTCCATAACTGAGGCTTTAAACACCATCAGTGGCCTTTGAGGAGTTTTCCCCACCATTTACCTGAAGATTTCGAGCCTTTCCACTGTATATCTACAGAAACCCGAGTGGTGCCACCACCACCATGATGACCCGATGATCGACGCGACTCCAGACCACCACAAAGGTCCACCTCCTCTCCTCTCTTTGTGGGTAGATCTTAGGTTTCAGTTAGAATGAAGATCGGGCTCAATTGAGCCCGATCCAAGCTTTCAATTTACTGGTTTTTCGAGAAATTTCCTTTTGTCGGGATCGCCGGAAAGGCCCTTCCGGCGGCTGTGCCGCCGCCTGGCGATAGCCACCACCTCGACGGAGGTGGTGGTGGCGGTGGACGGCCAGGGAGGTGGCTGGGTGGCCGGCGGCAGGGATTTTAAGTTGGCCCAGGAAAATTCAATCCAGGCCGTTGGTGCGCGGGGACGATAACGGGATGCCGTCCAAAGCTGTGCCAAGATTCGTGTTGTATAAAATTAAACTATAGGATATATTATTTCATTTTGATGAATCTGTCACACCTTTACTATTTAATGTTTTAAATTATTAAAAATACTTACAGACTCTGTATGAGAAAATGGTCAACATAGAAATTGTAGCCTTAGGGCTAGGTGAAATTAAAATGGGTGCCCACACTTCATCTCTGTACCAAATGACTTGAAATTTGGATAAACAGTCACCCTAGTCCGTATCTAGGTCCTGCCAAAAAATGAGAATTTTGGGGGACAAGTTTTCTATAGTGTTTGGAATTATTTAATTTATCTAGGATAAATTAATTGAGGGAACAAATGACATCCAAACTCACCAAAATTTTGGTGAGTGGTGTTTGGGGTCATCATAGTGTTCTGTTTAAAATTTCATCTCATTTGGAGATGGTTTGAATTGAAATCATGCAAACCCTAGCATTGCCATAATAAGGGTATTTTGGTCAAAAAGTGCACTTTGGGTTTTGAGTGGCCAAATCACCTCAAAAGAGGTTGAAATTTGGGTCACTGACTTGGCATGGCTTTTTGCACCTCCCCATGTAAGATAGGGTGGTTTGGAAAAGTTTTGCCCTAAGACCTAAGACCAAACCCAAAGGAAGGGCTTTTGTGCCTTGTGAAGGGCATGAGGTCAAAAGACCTTGCGTGAACTTGAAAGTTTATAGGGAGGGTGCTAGGGTAGCTAAGCCCTCTGGTAAAAGTGTTAGGGGATTTGGGGAATGGTAGGCCCCACAAAACCCTAACCATAGTTTAGGGCACAAATATTATAGTGCAAGAATAGGTTAGTAAAACTCCTTGAACAATAATGAAATTTGGGTAGTGTGTCATAAGGATAGATTGAACCTCTGATAATTTAATTGAGAATTTTGGGACATAACTTTTAGTACTTCCTTTATAAATGCATGAGTTAGCCCTAATTATTTATCTAGATATTGTGACCCCACTGCCCATTGGAAGGTCATGGAAATTTGACAGAGGGAGTTTTAGACCTCATTGTTCATGTTAGAATTTTATTAGAATTTTTGAATACATATTTGCAGTACTTAGTTCACAAGCTCATTAACTTGGAAAGTTGTTCAATAAATTACTTAGAGCTCATTACTTGTTAATAAATTATGGAACTTAACCTAGAGTTTATTTGTCCTTAAAATCATTCTTGAATTTTCACAGAATTTTTGGAAATCCTTTTGCTGCACTTGCCTCTTAATATTGATAAAAATAGGTTATATTCAAAAATTAGAATTAGGGGATACACCTTGCTGAAAAATTGGGAGGCTTTGGATTTTATGTTACATAGCTATATTGAATTTAGCATAAATTTTAAGGAGCATTTGCATGTCTAAAATTGGTACTTCATGTTCAAACTTGGGGTTTTGGATTTCTAGAATAATTAAATAAATTATCAGATAAATTAAGAAAATTATTAAATTCTGGATTTAGGATAAAAAGGTCATTATAGACCCCCAATAATTATTATAGGGTTATCGGATGATTATTTTGAGTACCTTCCATTTTGCACTCCATATAGCTTATGTTGGTCTGCGTTTAGTAAAACTGCAGAAGTTATGTTGGAACATGAATTTGGGCACATGAGTTGGGGTTAGATGGTTGCTGGTTTGGATAAATAAAAATGAGTTCATCATTGGAAGATAGGATGAGTAAAGTGTGGATTGGCTAGTGTTAGGTGGTGCGCGGGATCGACGAAAGATCGTCTTTCGCGTGGGGAGGAAATGTCAAATACTCTAGGGTTAGATCCAGTACAACACGTAAGGGCTTGGGAAATTTGATAGCAACCAACAATAGTAAGTGCCTTGCGAAAGAGAGCTTTGAGCGTAATCCCATCATAGTTCCTAGTGCCTTCGAGAGCCCCTCATGGGGTATATTTACCTTGGGCAGTCCTGGGCTAACATAAGATGTAGGTAAAACTAAATTGCAAGAGTAACTATTGTAAATAGGGGTTCACTCTCACTCACCTCGATGTCTCGGAATGTTATGTTGGGTCACTCGGGCAGTAGGCTTGGTGGTTTTGGTGATGGGCAGGTTGGCCCGACAAGCTTTGGCTCGGTTCTTGTTTGAGATGGACGGGACGGTCCGGGGAGCTTTGGCTCGGTGGTTATACTTCAAGGTTGCATGTGCATCAAGTATAACGTGGTGGGTCTTCGATTTTGGAGAGTCGATGCACCGACGCCAATACGTTGACTCGGCAAGTGTGGTTTAGCACTTGCCCAAATAAAGTCCGGTGCGCCAGCCGGCAAGAGTACGCAGGAGCTTCGCTTAGTACAGCAGCATTGATAGGTATGATAGGTCTGACTGGTAGTGCAATTACCGGTTTAGATGTAGGCGAGGCCCAACCCACCACTTCTGTTTGCCACTACGGAGGTATCCTGGGAGGTTCAGCTCTAGAAAGGGGGAACTAAAGGTTTGTGTACAGAGAGTCGAGTGAGTGAGTTGCACTTGCATGTTCACATCATGGCATAATTATATTTCATTGCATAATCATTGCATATAACCCGACACCTATTATATAAGTGTTATGTGACGCTTATACAATATGCCCTGCAAAACGACCACTTAGTTTATAAGCTCGTGCGAACGTGCTTATAAGTTAAGGTTTATTTCAGCAAATATAAATGTAAAATTGCTAGCAAACCGACACTCTATCATATAAATTGGTATGAGACTTTTTATATGACAGGAGCCCTGCAAAAGATCCCTTGGCTTATGTGATTTCATATAAGTTAAGGTTATTTTTCTTGTTCAGTCATTTTACCTTCATTCTATTCGTGTATACTATAGAGCTGCTAGTTTAGTTTCGCTGTCATCTGCTTATTTGTTATTCTCCAATTTTACGTCCCCTCCTTTCCTCCTCCCCGCTCGGTGCCAAGGAGCCATGGGGAAAGGGGCGGGGGATGATAGGGCTTATTCTTTTAGACTAACGATTTTTGAACCACATCATTTTAGGGCACCGTGGAGCCCAGCATGGAGGAGCAGCCCCCAGAGGTCGGCACGCTTGGAGATGGGGCAGTCTAGTACCAGAGTTCAGACGGCAGGGACTGTGAGTCCGGTTCTGTACTAGTTGTTTTAGATTTGCTTCCGTGATGAGAGATATGTAGTGTTTATTTGATGTACTGGGCATGAGCCCCAGATTTTAGTATTTTCATTATATCTGTGGACACTCACATCGTGGAGATTATTTACTATTTATGTGACTTACGTGGACTTGCCTTTATTTTATTGCTACAGTTGAGATCGATTTCGCCAGCAGCATCGGCGTTTTGTGGTGATGACATTCCTGGGCATGAAGCTGTCACCGCAAAGCGGCGGTTCTGGGCCTAAGACCCCGAAGTTTCAAAAAAAAAGGGGGGGGGGGGTCTTACAAATGGTATCAGAGCAGACCTCGATCGAAAAGTAGCAGTCCACAACCCCTGGGTCACCCCTGCGTGAGTTTAGTTTGGGGACAAACTAAGCAGCGGAAGCAGTGGTGTGCCCATATGGGGGATCACATATAAACTGTCCACCGTTAATTATGTTTTGGGGCAATTACTTACAATTGGTTTTTGGTTACTCAGCCCCCAGCACAGCCTACGCCACAAGACGGAGTCCAGCAGACTTTGAATGTTGCACCACCTCCCTTGGTCCCCACTCCGTTCCTACTGTTAGAGATGGGGCAGACTATAACAGCTATCCTGGAGGCGTTTAGGGCACAACAGGTGATGAGTTGTAAATACACATATTTTATAGTATTTTTATTATATCATTTTAGTTTAATTTTGTCTTTATTTGTTAGTTTTATTCATTAAATTGCTTTCTTTCTGTAAAAATTGTACTAACTTAAGTTTATTTTGATGTCCTAAAAATTTGCAGAAAATTGCCAAAAAAAGCAAGTACACGCCCGTGTACTTTGGGTCACGCCCGTGACCAGGGCGTGATACTCCAATTTCCCGTGAAATCAGCAATTTTTGAAAAAAAAAAGCATGACACGCCCAATGACACGCCCGTGTCATTGGACACGCCCCGTGACCGAGCCACGTGTCACAACGCTCGACGTTTTGCGCTCGACGTTCGCCAACCCGACCTGGACACGCCCGTGTCCCATGATTCGACAAGCCCGTTTCATTCCCGATCGACGATCAAGGCTTCCAGCTCGATGAAACCGCATTCCACGTTCATTGAACAGACCTGACACGGTTGTGTCACGATGCCACACGGGCGTGACTCCTCCACCTGGCCCGACAAACTGCCGCCGGAGACTTTTCGACGCAAACGACGCCCAGTTCAACCTCCCCGACACGCCCACCGTCGCGCCCGTGACAAAGGGCGTGACTTCCATGTGGACCTCACGAAGTCAACAACGCCATCAAATTTCCGAAATCAGATGCTGAATAGTGCTGACACGCCCCCCCCCCCCCCCCCCCCCGACACGCCCGTGTCAGAGGGCGTGTTCTTAAAAATTTTGCCTATAAATAGGCCCTTGTGTAAGGTTTATGGGTTCCAAATTTTGAACCATTTTGCTGTTAAGGGCTGCTGCTGGTTGCTATTTTAGTACTATGTAAGGAATCTCCTCCCTCCTTTTCAAGTTTGTTTATTTAAGCTCTTGTAATCAACTTCTTTTGTAATAAAATCGTTAGTATTTCATCCTAACATGCTCTGAAATGTCTCTAAAGGCCTCCTTTTCATCAATCTTACGTACTTTTGTTTTCATTTTCATATGTGTGTGTGTATAAGCTTATTTTTTGTGAAATTTATGCTGTAAAATGAAAAACTTTTTGCCTTATTTTCATTTTTCTCAAAATATCTAGCCATTATTATAGCCATTTATGTTATCAGATTTTTTAAAAATTGGTTATACTTAGGATTTTTTACTTTATTTTTCTTTTTTCTTACACTTTTTTAACTCTTTTACAAATATATAAGATGAATCTAGCGTTATTTTAAGTTTTCAATAACTCTGATTTTCACAATTACTTTAAAAGATTTTTGCTCAAACAATTTTTATTTCCACTTTTTTATGCATTTCCATCAAAATCTAACAGTAAAAATGTAAACATTTTAATTTTTCAGGCACTTGTTTTTCTCGCTTTAATTTGAAAACTCTTTCCTCAAACAATTTTTATTTTGTCTTTTTATGCATTTATACCGCATTCTAGCGGTAGAAATGCAGTTGTTTTAATTTTTCAATAACTTTGTTTATCTTATTTTGTTCGCCTGATTGTGTGCGTGTATACGATAATTTTTATCGCTTTCTTTCAATTCAGTAAAGTTTGTGTGTATCTCATTTATGCAAGTGTGTGTGTTTAGTTATGTCGAGTGTGTGAGTATTTACTTTCTGAAGAGTGCGTGCGTTTGTTGCATTTATTGTCGCCTACTCGCTAGGAGTTAAATGACATGTCTTTATTTTCCGCCTACTCGCTAGGAGTTAAATGGTAGGTCTTTATTTCCCGCCTACTCATTTGAGTAGGACTTGTACTCACATTTATTTTCGCATACTCGTTAAGAGTTAAATGATGTGTCTTTATTTTTCACGTACTCATTTGAGTAGGATTTGTGTGTGTGAGTATTTACTATCTGAATAGTGTGTGTGTGTGTGTTACATTTATCTCCGCCTACTCATTAAGAGTTAAATGGCTAGTCTTTATTTTTTTTCACCTATTCATTTGAGTACGATTTGTGTGCATGAGTATTTACTTTCTGCAGTGTGGATGCGTTTTCATTTTTGTCGAGTATGTGTGTGTGTGTTTTATTTTCAGTAGAGTGCGTGTGTGTGCATTTATTTTCTCGTACTCCTTTGAGTAGGACTCGCTTTCATTTCAGTCATACTCGTTTGAGTAGGACTTGCAATTTTCAGCTTTAATTTACCGCCTACTTGTTTGAGTAGGACTTGTCGTTTCAATTATGTCATTTTCTCTTTTTTATAACTTAGTTGTAAATATTTTGTTCATTTCTCTTTATTATGAGTTTGGAGGAGTGGGTGTGTTTTTATTTGTAGTAGCTTTTATATATGTAATATTAGGTTATCTTATTTTTTTTCTTATTTTCTTTATAACCCTTCAACGAATAGTTTAGAATGCCCCCTAACCAAACTCATAAGCCATCGCCATTTCGATGAGTGGCTAATCGCTTTTGGCCCTCGGTATCGAAGAGCATTGGGATATAAAATGTTTTAAATAACTAAAGGTCTCATTTTTCTATTTAATTAAAAACTTAAGGTTTACCCCGGGTTAACGACGCGTAGAACCACATATCGATGTGTGGGCTCTATTTCTGTTATCCATACAGTAGCTAGCCGAGAGGTCGTGCATATGAACTGATCACCCCTGGGTAAAGAGAGTTCCGCACTAACCCTTGAGAGAGGAGGTGCGCTAACTCTACCGGATTGGGTTCCCCACCCAATAGCGGGGTTCTTAGTGTACTGCAGGCATTAAGAGGAATCCTTCGTCGGACGAGAGCCCGGTCGAATAGCCTTAATGTCCAGGTGAGCGATATTCCTAGAGATAGGTGAGCTAATACTTTTGGAACCTCCATGGCCAATTTTTTGTTTTAATTAAATTGAAACCTAAGATCTCTTTTTTATTCAAAACTATTTTACTCCTAACGTAATTCGATACCGAGTGTTATCTCTTCATCGACTTTAAACTTAATCTATTTTCTTCCCTTTTTACTTAAAACCAACAACTTACTATTTCGGGTAAAATAATAGTGTTTTCAGAGCAGTAGGGATAATCAACCCGACCCCGAGAATAATACGACCTCTATATTCCCTCGAATATCGAGTACTACATGCGATAGGTGCACTTGCCTCCTTTCGTTAAAAGCTCGCTTTTTAGCAAGCCCGCGACGTTCGACTTATCAAACCAACCACCCAAATAAGAGTCTGTTCGCGGGCCATCAAGTTTTTGGCGCAGTTGTCAGGAAACTTTATTATTTCAAATCCGAAGTCTATTACTTTTACCTTTTTTTCTAAAAAACCAAAAACCAAAAACTTAAAAACTTTTCTTAAAAATCCAAAAAAAGGGTTAATTCTATAATTTTTATTTTAGGGTGTATGACCCGTGGACATCCTTCCGAGTCCGAACATTTGGATTTTGGTCCTGAGATTGAACGCTCACTTGCACGTATTCGATCTCAACGCCGAAATCCCTCTCTGGATCCCGAAGAATCCGTCGGAGAACCCTCTGCCGTTGCTATGGCCGACCCTAATCCGAACGTGGCCGTCGAGCGTACAATGTCTTATTACGCCCGGCCAAATTTGGACGATACTGGGTCCAGTATTGTTTGCCCAACGGTGGCGAACAATAATTTTGAGATCAAATCAAGCATTATCCAAATGATCCAAAATGCCGTGCAGTTCGATGGACTGCCGGATGAGGACCCGAACGTTCATTTGTCTAGTTTTTTTTGAAAATTTGCGATACCTTTAAGATTAATGCCGTCACTGATGACGCCATTCATTTGCGCCTTTTTCCATTCTCCTTATGATCCAAAGCTAAGGCGTGGTTGAATTCCCTCCCACGAGGATGTATCACCACCTGGTCCGAGCTTGCGGAACGATTCTTAACGAAGTATTTTCCGCCCGCCAAAATTGCAAAGTTGCGGGCTGACATTTCTTCGTTCGTGCAGAACAATTCTGAGTCTCTATTTGAGACTTGGTAGTGCTTTAAAGAATTCCTCCGCAAGTGTCCGCACCACGCGCTGCCTGCGTGGTTGCAGGTCCAAATCTTCTACAATGGGCTTAAATATTAGACGCGTCAAATGATTGACGCGGCTGCCGGGGGTACCTTGAATAATAAGACCCCCGAGGCTGCCCGAGCTCTTATTGAAGAGATGGCTATGAACGCCTACCGATGGAACATCCCACGGGGATGTCCCAAGTAGGCGGCCGACCTCTTCGAAGTGGATGCCACTGCCCACTTAGCCCTTCAAGTTGAAAGGCTGATGAAGCAGGTGACGGAGATGTCTGCTGCCTCCACCACTCCTCCTTGGGCGATTCCCCCTAATGCCGGCGTAGTCAATGAATTCGTAGACTTCATGGGAAATGCTGGGCAACCTTCCTTCAACCCCAATAATAAGCCTTATAGCAATAACTATAATCCGGGTTGGAGGAACCACCCCAACTTCTCATGGAGTAACACGAATAATGCGCAACGCCCGCCCAATTCTTATGCACCCGGATTTCTTTCGCCTCCCCCTCTTCCAAAGCCCTCCACGATGGAGGAGAATGTTTCTAAATATATAGCTTCCAACGAATCAAATATCCGGAACATCACCGGATCGCTAAAAAACTTAGAACTCAAGGTTGGACAGCTAGTGCGAATGATGTCCGAGCGCACGCTCGGGGCACTGCCGGGAAACACGGAGTCTAATCCACGAGAGAATATCAACACTATAACCCTCCGTAGCGGAAAGGAGGTGATCGATCCAAAACGGACCGATCCATAGGTATATATTTCACCTCCGACACCTCTTCCCCCTTCTTCGATTACGCCGCCTTTACAAATTTTAAACGAAAAAAATTATTAAAACGCCCTTGCCGTATCCACATAAGCTCGATGGTGAGTGTAAGGACGCGCAGTACGAAAAATTTATTTTATTATTAAAACAAATTCATATTAATGTTTCATTTTGCGAGGCGATCTCGCAGATGCCTAAATATGCAAAATATTTAAAACGACTTCTTTTTAATAAACAAAAATTAGAAAATATTTCACATATTTCTCTAAATACTGACTGCTCAGCGGTTCTTACTAACAAATTGCCCCTAAAAATAAATGACCCGGGACGGTTCTCCATCCCGTGCCTTTTTGGCAATAAATTAGTAAAATAAGCTATTGTAGATTTAGGCACGAGCATTAATTTGATGTCGTTCTCGCTCTTTCAAAAATTAGGTTTGGGCACTCCATCCCCTACTAAAATACGAATCCAACTAGCGGATCGCTCAGTTAAGTTTCCCGTCGGGGTAGTGGAGGACGTACTTGTCCGAGTTGATAAGTTTATCTTTCCGGCAGACTTCGTCATCTTGGACATCGAGGAGGGCACTGATGTACCAATTATACTCGGTCGCCCTTTTCTCGCCACCTCCCGCGCATTAATTGATGTAAGTAACGGTCGTCTCCTCCTTCAGGTAGGAGATGACGAAGTTACTTTCTCTATTAATCCCTCCATAGGAGACTCGTCATCGAGCGATGACTTCTGTTATAATTTAGATACCTATCTCGGAGATTGTTCTTCCCCTATTTTTGAGCCTACTTTTTTAAACGACGACCTTTTTGCGCTCGAAAATTTTAACTGCGAAGAGGATACCCCTCCTATTTTGTCTTTCGAACCTATTGGATCGAATGACATTATAATTAAAACCTCGTTAGAAGAACCGCCCTGCCTTGAACTCAAACCCCTACCCGATTTACTCAAATACACCTTTTTGGGGAAAGATGATACCCTCCCTGTTATCATTTCTTCGCATTTGAGCGAATCAGAGACTTCCGATTTATTGGGAGTTTTGCTTAAGCATCACCATGCAATTGCATGGCAAATATCAGATCTAAAACGGATTAACCCTTCTTTCTGCACCAATAAGATTTTCCTTCACGATAATTGCTGCAAAACCATTCAGCCGCAACGACGACTTAACCCAAACATGAAAGACGTCGTTAAGGCTGAAATTATTAAATTATTAGATGCGTGGATTATTTATCCTATTTTAGATAGTACTTGGGTTAGTCCCGTTCACGTGGTGCCCAAAAAGGGCGGTCTTACCATAGTGGAAAACGAGCATAATGAACTTGTCCCAACTTGTGCTGTTACGGGTTGGCGGGTGTGCATCGATTATAGAAAACTAAATGATGCCACCCGTAAGGATCATTTCCCACTACCTTTCCTCGACCAAATTATAGAGCATTTGTCCGGTCATCCGTATTTTTGTTTTCTTGATGGATTATCGGGGTTTTTCGAAATCCTCACTTCCCCCGATGAGCAAGAGAAAACAACTTTTACCTGCCCGTTTGGTACATTCGCATAACGAAGAATGTCATTTGGCCTCTACAACGCGCCAACTACATTCCAACGATGTATGCTGGTGATCTTTGGCGAGCTGGTAGGAGACATTATGGAAGTCTTTATGGATGACTTCTCTGTTTTTGGAAGCTCTTTCCCGTCCTGTCTTCGTAATTTAAATCATGTCCTTCAGCGATGCGAGGACACACATCTTATTTTAAATTGGGGAAAATGTAACTTTATGGTTCGAGAATGTTTGATTCTCAGCCATAAGCTTTCGTCTAAGGGGATGGAGATCGATAAGGCCAAAGTCGAAATTATCGAAAAACTTCCCCCGCCTTCCAACATTAAATCTATTCGGAGTTTCTTAGGCCATGCGGGCTTTTATAGGCATTTCATTCAAGACTTTTCAAAAATAACAAAGCTGCTTACTCGCCTCTTGGAAAAGGAATCAAATTTTGTCTTTGATAGCAAGTGAGATTCTGCCTTTGATTTCATAAAACAAAAACTTATCAATTCACCCATTTTAGTGGCGCCCGATTGGACCCTTCCGTTCAAAATTATGTGCGACGCTAGTGATATTGCTGTAGGAGCCGTTCTTGGCCAACGTATAAACAAATATTTTCATCCTATTTATTACGCTAGCAAGACGCTCACTTTGGCACAAGTAAATTACATGACAACGGAAAAGAAACTTTTTGTTGGAACACCCTATTACTAATTTGGGTCAGGATCACTATTTCTTTAGGAAACCTGTTTTTGACCTCCTGTATAGATCTAAAGGTCAACTAGAATTGAGTCTAAGGGTTAGTAGTTAGGTTTGGAAGCTGCCCTCAAGACCAAGGTTTTTCAGTTTGGAGACTAAGTCATATCGTCGAGCTCAGTACGACGAATCGTCGAACTCCAATCGACGATCGTCTAGCTCAACTTTGACGGATCGTCGAACTCCATTCGACGATCGCTGAGCTCAACTTCAACAAATCGTCGAACTCCATTCGACGATCTTCGAGCTCAGTTCGACGATCTTGACTCCAGTTTTGATTCTCTATCTCTGAGCTCAGTTCGACGATAGTTGAGCTCAGATCGACGATCTCTGTTGTTGTCTAAGTCCAAATCGTTGAGCTCAGTTTGACGATAGTGGAGCTCAGTTCGACGTTTTTCTGAAGAGTTGAATGATTTTCAAGATTCAAATTCAGAACAGTTAAGGAGTTATTTTCAGCAATTAATTCAGAAGATTTTCTAGCCGTTTTCATTTATTCTGGACCAAGTTTCAAGGGATTATCAAGGAATGTTTATTTGAACTTTCCCCAGAAGACATTTGCAATTAAGGATGCAATTAATGACAGGCCAACGGCTATTCTTGACAAAGGATCATTTTCTATTCAGAACTAGGGAATGAAACACAAGTTTTTTGAATCTCTCAAAACACACAACACAGATAAGCAGAACAAGAAGAACAAGAAAAAATATTCTTTAAACAACATCTTTCTCAACATCAACTGTTCACAAGAGAAAAAGAGAAAGAGCTTTAGACATTCTCTGTCTAAAAGAATTCATACAAGAACACACACCAAAGGAGATCAACAAATCTGAAATCTTCAGATCCCCTTTGATTCAAGTGTTCAAGGCCAACATCATTCAAAGACTCCAGACACCTAAAATTTCAGCTGTTGCTGAAATCATCAATTGCTGGAGATCAACTTCTGAAGGCCTATCACCCTACAGCAAAGCTTCATTTCCTGAACATCTCAAGAACTCAGGGAGAGCTTTGACAACATCAAAATCCATATAGTCTTCTCAGCTGCTTTGAGAGAGAGAAGACTTCCATCACTCTCTCATCCCCATCTCTGTAAAGTGTTTTTCAAACTCCCTTCAAAAGTTTGTGCTTGGTTTTTGAGCACCTTATCAAAAGCTCATTGGTGGCAAGACAACTGATCAAAAAATCTGATTTTGTTTTTGAGCACCTTATCAAAAGCTCATTGGTGTCCAGGACACCTGATCAACTCATCCTGCAGTGGATTCCTACCTAGGGTGGTAGAAGAGTGGATGTACCCAAGTTTAGGGGAACCACTATAACCCCTTGTGTCTTCTGGCTTGCTTGTCTTTATTTTTACTTCTGGTTGTGATTGATCTGTGATTAGTTAGGATCTGTGATTAATTTCTTTTGTAGATTGTAACAATTGTTTAGATTTTTATTTGCTTCCCTGTTCACTCATATTACAACAACTGTTGTAAAACGTTTTTAAGCACCATACTCTATTCACCCCCCTCTAGAGTATTTCAGATCTAGCTGCACTTTCAATTGGTATCAGAGCCAGGTTGGTTAAACATACCACACCTCGGTGGTTGCACAGGCTAACACCTGAACCCAAAGATTCCTAGTTAGATCTGCTTGCTGTAGATTTTGTTATTAGATTATCTCTTCACAAATCATGGCCCAAAACAAAGATTATGCTAGCACCAGACCTCCAGTGTGCAATCTATCCAAGTTTGCACTTTGGAAAGCAAGGATTAGATTATACATGAATTCTATTGACGAGGATATTTTTAATTCTGTTTTGACAGTCTGTCCAAGACCTCCAGAGAACACAAGCACAAATGATGTTCCACCTCCATCAGGAACAGATGCTGATATCAAGAAGTGGAAGGTAGCTGATGCAGAGGCTATGAACATCTTAACCAAGACCATGTCTGATGACATCTTTAAAAAGGTGGCTGAATGTAATTCAGCAAAGGAAATCTGGGATAAGCTCACTGAAATAGTGTCAGGATTAGCTGATGAAAGAAAGGACAGGAGATCTCACCTCATATCCCAATATGAGAACTTCAAGAAGGGAGAAGCTGAGTTAGTTGGAGATATGTATAATACACTCAGTTTGATAGTCAGTGAACTCAGGACTTTGGATAAGGAGATCTCACTGACTGAACTAAATGATAAAATCCTAATGTGCTTCCCAAGCACTTGGGACTCAAGGATCTGGCCAATCAAGGATGCCAGAAGTCTGAATGAGATTACCACAGAAGCTCTCTTGGGCAAGCTCAAATCTTATGAGCTGCTCATTAAGAACATAGAAGAAGAGCAGAAGGCTGCCTCACCAGCCACAAGAAAAGAGAAGACAATAGCCTTCAAAGCAACTGAAGATCAGCCTAAAGACAAAGTCACAGGCAATGATGAACTGCTCAGTCTATTGGCCAAAAGATTTTACAAGATGGCTAGAAAGGACTTCAGAAGGAGATCATACAAAGAGCATGATAAGCCAAAGTATGATAAGTCAATTAGTAAAGAAATTGTTTGCTTTAGTTGCAGGAAACCAGGGCACATTGTACCTGACTGTCCAGAGAACAAAAACATGGACAAAAAGGATAAGAAAGAAAGAAGAAGAGATAAGGACTTCAAGAAAAATAGCAATGACAAACCCTCCTCAAGCAAGAACAAACACACAAGGAAGGGATTTGTTGCTGAATCCTGGAGTGAAACTGAAGAAGAATCAGAAGCTTCATCCAGCTCCAGTGATGATGAAGATGATGCAGAAGAGAAGGAGTTCTGCATGATGGCAATCAATACCTCTCAACATAATTCAGATGAAGAAGAGTCAGAGTCAGACTCAGAGACTCAACTTGAAGAGGACCAGGTAATTAATTCTTTTGATTTCAATTCAGAGGACTTTAAATCTGAGTTTAAAGCATTATGTTTAGACTTTCTAAAATCTGAGAAGGAAATTATCTCTCTAAGAAATCAATTATATGAACATAGTTCCTTAAAGTCAGAAAACCTCAAACTCTCTAAGGAGTTGGAGTGCTGTAGGGAGCAGATAGCTTCACTGAAAGGTGAACTATCAGAGGCCAAGAAGCTTGAAGAATCCCTTAATGGGAGAAGTATCAAGCTGATGGACATCACAAGCACAGTGAACTCCAGATTCAATATTACACTGGGCTTGGGTGCTTCATCCAACCAACCTATAGTTCTAACAACCCCAATCAAATTCATTTCTGATAAAGGAAAGGGAGTTGTAGAGGTAGCTAGGAAAAATTCTGATCTGCCTAAGAAAACTAAGTTCCAGCAGAAATCATCGAACGGAGCTCGACGATCGCCGAACGTAGATCGACGATCTCAGGCAAAATCATCGAACTCAGGTCGACGATCTCAAATTCCTGAACTCTGCCACATTCGACCGTCGAACGGAGCTCGACGATCTGACCCAAGATCGTCGAACGCAGCTCCACGATCGTCGAACAGAGATCAGAGCTCTGGAAATTCCTTCAAGGGAAAATCAAAATCCAATCCTAAGGGTCCTTCATCCCACAGCTTTAACCCTTATACTGAATGGATAATACCTCCAAGGAGATATCATCCTGAAGGTTATAAGAGTCAACCTGGGATGTCTTTTATTTCTGAGTTTAAAGGTTATCAACCTAGGCCCAACGTAAACTGGGTCAAAAACAAATGAATTATTTTATGTGCAGGTGAAGACCTATCCAACATCAAACCAACAATGGTATTTGGATAGTGGGTGCTCAAAGCACATGACAGGAAACAAGGACAACCTCACATCCTTTAAAGCCAAGCTTGGAACCAAAGTCATATTTGGTGATTCAAACTTTGGACAAACTAAAGGATATGGTACAGTCCAGATTGGGACAGTAACATTAAAAAAGGTAGCCTATGTGGAAGGACTGAGGCATAATTTGATAAGCATCAGACAGCTATGTGATGAAGGCCACCAGGTGACTTTCAGCAAAGCATTATGCAAGATCAAGTCAGAGGACAACACAACTGTGTTGACAGGTAAAAGGAAAGATAACATCTATCTAGTAGATTTTCTTTCAACAGATGTAGACATTTGCCTGTTTAATTCTGTTTGTAGACCTAATATTTTATGACATAAGAGACTAGGACACTTAAACCTTAGAACTATTGCTAGGCTATCCAAGGATAACCTTGTTAGAGGACTACCTTCTGGCCCCTACAAGAAGGAAGGACTCTGCAGGGCTTGTCAATTAGACAAGCAAACTAAAAATAGTTTTAAGTCACTTAATAAGATTGATTCACCTAGGATATTGTATCTGTTACACATGGATCTCTTTGGACCCATTACAGTACAAAGCCTAGGAGGGAAATCTTACAGCTTAGTAGTTGTAGATGACTTCTCTAGATTCACATGGGTGTTCTTTTTTAGGAAGAAGTCTGATAACTTTAAGTGTTTGACAGAGTTTCTCAAATGCATACAGATTGCGTTCAATACTCACATTGCCCTGATCAGAAGTGATCATGGGACAGAGTTTGATTCTCTTCTTATGCAAGAGTTCTGTCAGAGTGAAGGGATCAGACATACTTTCTCAGCTCCTAGAACTCCTCAACAAAATGGGGTAGCTGAAAGGAAAAATAGAACCCTTATTGAATCTGCCACTACATTGTTGTCAGATGCTCACCTTCCTCTATCTTTTTGGGCAAAGGCAGTGAACACCTCCAACTATGTGCTGAACAGAAGTTTGATACATAAACTAAAAGGGAAAGACTACCTATGAATTACTCAAAGGGAAGAAACCAAAAGTTGATTATTTTAGAATTTTTGGTTGTATTTGTTATATACATAATAATGACAAAAGATATTTAGCAAAATTTCAAGCTAAAACTGATGAAGGAGTGTTTCTGGGATACTCCATGATTAGTAAGGCTTATAGGGTTTATAATAAATCATCTTTTAAAATTGAAGAATCTGTTCACATATCATTTGATGAATCTAACATGTCTTTCAAGGAGAAGAACACTTCTACCATAGAACCTTTGCAGGTTCATTCTCTTGTTGAAGATTTGAACAAGTTACAGGTTACTCAAAAAGAGGAAAGCAGTGAAGATGAAGAAAACATTCAACATATTGAAGAGAAACAACCTGAAGGGCCAGTTGTTGTACCACAAGAGGAAACAACAACACAAGTTGGTGAACAATCAACACCACCTGTTGATTTAGTAACATCAAGAGACCATCCAATTTCCCAAGTAATTGGAGACATCTCAACTGGTGTGCAAACCGGAAATCAGGTCAACCAAAACCTGTTGCATACTTACTTCCTATCTCAAATTGAACCTCAAACCATTCAAGATGTAGAGCAAGATCCACACTGGATCATTGCAATGCAAGAAGAGTTGCATCAATTTGAAAGGAACAAAGTTTGGGAACTAGTGCCAAAGCCTAAGGATCACTCCATTGTTGGAACAAAGTGGGTGTTCAGAAACAAATTGGATGATCAAGGAGTAATTGTAAGGAACAAGGAAAGACAGTTGCTCAAGGATACTCTCAAGAAGAAGGCATAAACTATGACCAGACTTTTGCACCAGTTGTAAGATTGGAAGCCATCAGAATCTTCTTAGCTTATGCAGCACACAAAGACTTCAAGGTATATCATATGGATGTAAAGAGTGCCTTTCTCAATGGAGACATTAAAGAAGAGGTCTATGTTAGACAACCTCCAGGTTTTATCTCTCCAACCTATCCTGATTAGGTTTTTAAGTTGAACAAAGCATTATATGGTCTCAAGCAAGCTCCTAGAGCATGGTATGAGACCCTAGCATGCTTCCCTCTGGAAAATGGATTTATAAGGGGTAGAGTAGACCAAACTCTTTTCATTATAACCCATTAGTCCCATACCCTACTAGTACAGATTTAGGTCGATGATATTATTTTTGGCTCTACTGATTCAAAATTGTGCAGAAGGTTCTCCAACCTAATGCATTCTAAATTTGAAATGAGTAGCATGGGTGAGATATCCTTCTTTCTAGGATTGCAAGTCAAACAACATGCTGAAGGCATCTTTATTTCTCAAACCAAGTATGCAAATGAATTGGTTAAGAAATTTGGCATATCTGAAGTATCTTGTATGAAAACACCTATGCCTACTAATGTTGTATTGGATGCTGATGAACATGGGAAACCTGTTGATCAGACAACATATAGAGCAATGATTGGCTCTCTACTGTACCTTACAGCTAGTAGACCAGATATAATGTTTGCTACATGCATATGTGCTAGATTCCAAGTAAGCCCTAGAGAGTCACACCTAACATTAGTAAAAAGGATTTTCAGGTATGTTAAAAATTTTCCAAATCTAGGTCTCTGGTATCCAAAAGATTCAGCATTTGAATTAACTGGATTTTCTGATGCTGATTATGCTGGATGCAGAATTGATAGGAAAAGCACCAGTGGAACTTGTCAGTTTCTTGGTGACAGACTTGTCTCCTGGTTTTGTAAGAAACAAACATCTGTGTCAACTTCAACTGCTGAAGCTGAATATATGGCTGCAGGCAGTTGTTGTTCACAAATCTTGTGGATCCAAAACCAACTCCTAGACTATGGCTACAACTTAGAGATGTCAAAAATCTTTTGTGATAACACCAGTGCTATTTCTATAGCTCAAAATCCAGTCCTCCATAGTAGGACAAAACACATAGAGATTAGGCATCACTTTTTAAGGGATAATGTTGAGAAGAATAAAATTGAACTTCAATATATCCCAATTGATTTGCAAAGAGGAGATATTTTCACCAAACCCTTGGATGAAAAGAAACACACCTTCTTCCTAAATCAGTTAGGAATGTTAGATGGAGAAAGTCTAAAATAATATGCAAGATTTTAAAAGTTTAAAAATTGACCAAGACTAGGCAAACATCTTGATTTTTTAGTGTCTAGAGTGTATTTCTGGTCTCTGAACTGCGCTCGACGATTTTCCCCCCGATCGTCGAACGGAGATCGACGATTTCCGAAATCGTCGACCTGAGTTCAGCGCTTCTCAGATAGTGTTCAACTATCTCTTCCGGTCAGCAATCGTCGAACGGCGCTCGACGATTTTGTTCTCTGAACTATCGCCGAACGGATCTCGACGCTCTCCAATATCGTCGAATGGAGATCGACGATATTGAAGACCCTTCAGATTCCTTTAGGAGCCCCGATCGTTGAACGGAGTTCAACGATCTTTTATTTTCTGCGTCGAACCCTAATATAAAATTCATTTTTCGCCGTCGTTCTCCTTTTGCGCTTTCGATTTCTCTGCAAAAATTCTCTTTCCCTCCAAACATCTCTACACTTGGTCGTTTTGTTTGTTGATTTTTGCAGGTAACCATGGCCATCTCTGTTGCTGTTCTAGCCGCAATGAAATTCGATGCTGGATTTGATATAGACATGGAGTCTTTCAGCACCACTGATCAAGTCTTTCAAGATATTCTGGAACTGTTCAAGGAGCAGAAGCTTGCTACCATCATGACCACCAGAATCAAGCTGCCTGCTGATGAGATTAAGGAGTGGGTCTACACTGCCCACAACCAGGATCAAAACACAGTAGTTGGTTCAATTTCTAGAACCCAGGTACCCTTGACTCCAGCCATTCTGACAGAGGTTTTTGAGTTAAGTTCTGGAAGAGATTCTGCTGAGTTATCTGGAGAGGAATTTTCTGATTTGCTTGCAATAATGGGTCACTCTCATGCTAACCCTAGCAAGCTGCTGAAGAAGAACCTAGTTGTGGAATACAGGTTCTTAGCTGATGTAGTAGGAAAGGTTCTGCTGGCCAAGCATTCAGCACATGATACTATCTCTAGGTATCAGCTGTGCTTGATGGGAGCTATTGTGGATAAGAAGCAATTGAACTGGGGAGAGGTCTTCTTTGACCTGATTAAGAAGAAAATCAATAAGAACTTTGTGAATTTTGGGAGGATCCTAGGGCTCTTTCTTCAGAACAGATGCCCTACCCTGCTAGTATCTTCTGGGATACATATTAATGCATCTAAGATGCTGTCCTGTGCCCTATTTGGCAAATGGGACAGGCAAATAACCAAGCCCAGCAGGCCTTCTGCAAGCACAACTTCAGGCACCAGGACTGTAACAGTCACTTCCCCTCAAGTCTCTGCCCCTGCAGATGACTTGCCTGCTGCTTCTCCTCCTCCTCTTATTCCATCTCCACCAGTAACCTCCGCCATTCAAATTTCATCCACAATCATTATTTCCAGCCCATCTCCAATATCTATTCCATCTCCAATCCCCACTCTTCCTATAATAGAAGAAGTATTCCATCCATTACACCACTACCCTCCACCAGACATGGACACATCATCCAACATTCCCTCATTCAATCTTCTTGATGATTCCTTCATGTATGATTCACCCTCATCTCCTCCTGAGCTACCCTCCTCATCAATATCTTACCAACACCTTCTGCAAGACATTATTGATCAACCCACCTTCACACCTTCTATCTCAATACCACTTTCTTCCATTTCCACAATACCCTCACCTCAACCTTCACTTCCCCCATACACCAGCTCTCCACCACCATCACCAGTTGCTCCTCCATCCTCTACCTCTGCTCAATTGCCTGCTGAGCAAGTAGATATTCCAGCCCTAGCTGACCAGCTGTATGAACGGATAGCTCCCAGGCTTTCACTTCTATTGGAGACCTCCTTGGCTCCATTACTTCAGTCAGTGGCATCCCTCTCTGCCAGGCTATCCTCTCTATTTCCCCAGGCAATCCCTTCATCAGTGTGCCTTGATCCAGCATTCTCTAAATCTAGGCAGGGGGAGATGCCTAATGAAGATGTGAGATTGCCTGCTGCTGCTATTTCTTCAGCTCCTGCTGCTGCTGCTGTTACTCAAGCTCCGGTTTCAACTCCTCAAGTTACTATCTTCTCAGTGGACCTCAGGTCCTTTTTATCAGTGTTTGATTCAGTCTACTTCAATTGTCTTCCAGAGAAAGTTGCAGTCCAGCCCTCAGAGGATCTTTCCATGGCCATTGTGCCCTTCTCTAGCTGTGACACCAGCATTATTCATTCATTCATAAATACAGTTTATACTGCTGAGACTTCTGGTTCCAGTGATGCTGCTGCTATTCCTGCTGAAAATATTGTTGCTGAATCTGTTGCTGCTGCTGTCAGTGATGATGCTGCTGTTGTTCCAATTCCTGAGGATATGCAGACAGAGGCATATGAATTTGAGCCTACTGCTAGTGCTGATGTTAGTGTTTCTGAAACTGTTTTATCTGAATATGTTGCTACTCCAGCTGCTGCTGCACCCCCTGCTAATGCTGAATCTATTGTCTCTGAAAGTAGTATATCTGAAACTGCTGATGTTTTTGTATCTGCAACTTATGTGTCTGTTGTTACTACTGCTACTGCTATAACTTCTGTTGTTACTAGTGCTGTATCTGCTGCTGTCACCACTGCTGCTTCATCTGCTCCAACCCAACTTCAGAAAGAATATTTGAAAAAGATTGATGCTTTATTTGATGAGCAAAGTTTTGAAAGTGATGAATTCAGGACTGATTCTGATGATTCTTCTGCCACCATAGCCAGGAAAAGAAAGGCAAGGAGCAAAGCTATGAAAAGAGTGCCTCCAGCCAAAGTAAATGACACTAATGATATTCCTTATTACATTCTTCATGACTGCCCCATTACTGAGCATTAGATGCAGCATTCCCAGAACCAACTAAAAGCTATGAAGAAGAAGAGGAAGTATGAGAAAGGATCTTCTCAGTTTCATCATCAACATCCTCCTCCACCTCCTCCTCCTGATGAAGGTGCAGGTGGAAGCTCAGCTGCTCAACCTTCTGCTAAAAGCCAAACCCCCTATCAGCCTCATGCAAGATCTTATTATACGGGAAGCCAGTCCAGAGGTTCTCAATCTAGAAGAGGAAGCTATAGAGGAAGCCAGAGGGAATTCCAAGTCTACTCCAAGGGCTATTCTAGACAACATCCATACTCTAGGGAAGAACAAGCTTCATCAGATATAACTTTAGGTCCTTTTCCCTATAAGCTGAAATAAGTAGTCTCATCCAGAGCTCCTCCAGATAATCCATCCAACAGATATGAGCCTCTAGTGCCCTTTGAAGATCTAGAAAATAACCCTACTGCATGGACTGCCAGGATGAAAGAGCTAGCCGCCCTGGATCAAATCAAGAAAGCTAAAGAGCAAGGCAGAGATACCTCAAGCATTACTACATTGTCTGAACAAAGAAAGAAAGAACTGGAAAGATATGCCTCAAGCAAATTCTTTGATTCTAATAGATATATGGAGCTGCATCCTGAAGCTGTGGTTCCAAGGCCCAAACAACAAACTTCTCTAGGTGCAGCAGATGACAGAAGGTCAAATAAAGAAGCTCTCAATCCTAATAGAGAAATCAAACTTATAAAGAGCAAGGAGAAAGAATAATTATATAAGGTGACAATTATTCTGATTTCTGATTTCTGTCTGGGATAATATATATCTGTGATTCTGCTTGTTGTTGTTTATTGTTGCTTTGTATGTTGTTCTTTAATTTTTCCAAATTCTGTAAATAGTAATCCTAACCCAAATAGGGGGAGATTGTTGGAACACCCTATTACTAATTTGGGTCAGGATCACTATGTCTTTAGGAAACCTATTTTTGACCTCCTGTACAGATCTAAAGGTCAACTAGAATTGAGTCTAAGGGTTAGTAGTTAGGTTTGGAAGCTGCCCTCAAGACCAAGGTTTTTCAGTTTGGAGACTAAGTCATATCGTCGAGCTCAGTACGACGAATCGTCGAACTCCAATTGACGATCGTCTAGCTCAACTTTGACGGATCGTCGAACTCCATTCGACGATCGCTGAGCTCAACTTCAACAAATCGTCGAACTCCATTCGATGATCTTCGAGCTCAGTTCGACGATCTTGACTCCAGTTTTGATTCTCTATATCTGAGCTCAGTTCGACGATAGTTGAGCTCAGATCGACGATCTCTGTTGCTGTCTAAGTCCAAATCGCTGAGCTCAGTTCGACGATAGTGTAGCTCAGTTCGACGTTTTTCTGAAGAGTTGAATGATTTTCAAGATTCAAATTCAGAACAGTTAAGGAGTTATTTTCAGCAATTAATTCAGAAGATTTTCTAACCGTTTTCATTTATTCTGGACCAAGTTTCAAGGGATTATCAAGGAATGTTTATTTGAACTTTCCCCAGAAGACATTTGCAATTAAGGATGCAATTAATGACAGGCCAACGACTATTCTTGATAGAGGATCATTTTCTATTCAGAACGAGAGAATGAAACACAAGTTTTTTGAATCTCTCAAAACACACAGCACAGATAAGCAGAACAAGAAAAAATATTCTCTGAACAACATCTTTCTCAACATCAACTGTTCACAAGAGAAAAAGAGAAAGTGTTGTAGACATTCTCTATCTAAAAGAATTCATACAAGAACACACACCAAAGGAGATCAACAAATCTGAAATCTTCAGATCCCCTTTGATTCAAGTGTTTAAGGCCAACATCATTCAAAGACTCCAGACACCTAACATTTCAGCTGTTGCTGAAATCATCAATTGCTGGAGATCAACTTCTGAAGGCCTATCACCCTACAACAAAGCTTCATTTCCTGAACATCTCAAGAACTCAGGGGGAGCTTTGACAAAATCAAAATCCACATAGTCTTCTCAACTGCTTTGAGAAAGAGAAGACTTCCATCACTCTCTCATCCCCATCTCTGTAAAGGGTTTTTCAAACTCCCTTCAAAAGTTTGTGCTTGGTTTTTGAGCACCTTATCAAAAGCTCATTGGTGGCAAGACACCTGATCAAAAAATCTGATTTGGTTTTTGAGCACCTTATCAAAAGCTCATTGGTGCCCAGGACACCTGATCAACTCATCCTGCAGTGGATTCCTACCTAGGGAGGTAGAAGAGTGGATGTACGCAAGTTTAGGGGAACCACTATAGCCCCTTGTGTCTTCTGGCTTGCTTGTCTTTATTTTTGTTTCTGGCTGTGATTGATCTGTGATTAGTTAGGATCTGTGATTAATTTCTTTTGTAGATTGTAACAATTGTTTAGATTTTTATTTGCTTCCCTGTTCACTCAGATTACAACAACTGTTGTAAAAAGTTTTTAAGCACCATACTCTATTCACCCCCCCTCTAGAGTATTTCAGATCTAGCTGCACTTTCACTTTTAGCCGTCATTTTTGTTTTTGATAAGTTTCGCTCGTATATAATGTTATCTAAAGTTATCGTATTTACCAACCACTCCACCTTAAAATATTTGTTAGCAAAAACGGACGCCAAGCCCCACCTTCTTCGATGGATCCACCTCCTGCAAGAATTTGATTTAGAGATCCGGGATAAGAAGGGCGCGAAAAATTTAGCCGCCGATCACCTCTCCCGCTTAGAAAATCCCGGTGCGGAAGCGCTCGTCGAATCTGACATAAATGATAGATTCCCCGAGGAACGCCTCCTAGCCATAAATAATAGTTCGTCTTCCCCGCCTTGGGTCGCAGATTTTGCGAAATATTTAGTTGCGAGGGTGCTCCCAAAAGACTTTTCGAGCCAGCAAAAGAAGAAATTCTTTTCAGACTTGAAATATTTATTTTGGGAGGACCCTTTTCTTTTTCATATCTACGCGGACCAAGCGGTCCGAAGATGCATCGCGGGTTTGGAGTGCACGCAAATACTTAGGCACTGCCACGAGGGTCCGGCTGGTGGGCATTATCAAGCTAACCGGACCGCGCGAAAGGCGCTAGAGGCTGGCTTATTTTGGCCCACTCTGTTCAAAGTCGCTCACAATTTTGTGCGCTCCTGTGATAGCTGCCAGCGGTCGGATAACATCTCTCATCGCGACGAGATGCCCCAAAATTTATTTTTAGAATGCGAAGTCTTCGATCTATGGGGCATCGATTTCATTGGCCCCCTACCTCCGTCTTTCAAAAATAATTATATTTTAGTGGCGGTCAACTACGTATCGAGGTGGGCGGAAGCGCAAGCTCTCCCCACCAACGATGAGCGAGTCATCATTACTTTTCTTAAAAAACTATTTTCCCGCTTCGGCATACCTCGCGCTATTGTAAGCGATAAGGGGGACGCATTTCTGCAACACCCAGATGACTAAGACGTTAGCTAAATACGACGTCACGCACAAACTTGCCACCCCTATCACCCGTAAAGTAGTGGCCAAGTTGAGGTAGTGAATCGAGAGATTAAGCGTATATTAGAGAAAATTGTTTCCCTTAATAAGAAAGAATGGTCCATCAAACTCGACGATGCGTTGTGGACATATCGTACCGCATACAAAACCACAATTAGTTGTACACCGTATCGATTAGTCTACGGCAAAGCGTGTCATCTCCCCGTAGAATTAGAACATCGCGCACTTTGGGCTTTAAAACTTCTAAATCTCGACGCTAACTTAGCAGCTCAAAATAGAAAACTACAACTAAACGAGCTCGATGAGCGTGCAAACTCTTACGAGAGCAATAAATTCTATAAGGAGCGTTCTAAATTTTATCACGGCCGAAAAATCAAGCCCCAAAAAACTTTTTCTCCAGGCGATCTTGTCCTTCTATATAATTCACGACTTAGACTTTTCCCCGGGAAACTTAAATCACGTTGGTCCAGCCCCTTCAAAGTTGAAGAGGTTTGGCCATATGGGACTATACTCGTCTCCCACCCGGATAAAGGCTCGTTTAAAGTAAACGAACATCGCTTAAAATTATATATAGCAGGCAATCCTGTGGGCGGTAATTTTGAATCCATAACCCTCCTCGACATATAACCCGCCAAAATAGTCAAGCTACACGACTCTAAACAAAGTGCTCTTGGGAGGCACCCCATATTTATCTTTTTCGCTATCTCTTTACTTTTTTATTTGCTATCTTTTTCTTAATAATGTAGGGTTCCTGAACTAGGGCCTTCCCCACCTCCTTTCAGGGAAGCTTCTACCCCCCTCTCTTTCTTTTCTTTGTCCATATTGCCTTTTCTTTTTGTTCTGCATACTTATGCTACAACATTGGGGACAATTTTGGACTTAAGTATGGGGGTATTTTCGTGCTTTATTTTTTACACTTCTACTTTCTGCATTTCAAAAATAAACAAATATAGTTCAAAAAAAATCCAAAAAAAAAAATTAAAATGAAAAATCCAAAAAAATTCTAAAATGAAAAATCCAAAATTTTTTTCCTTTCTTTTAAACAAAAATTCAAAAAAAATTATAAAACACAAATTTCAAAAAAAAAATTATAAAACACAAACTCCAAAAAATGATAAAAACAAATATTCCAAAAACATATTTAGTTTTATTTTGTAAATATTTTTTGTAAATATTTTTGTTCTTTTCTCTCTTTCTGATCCTCCTTTCTTTCCCTTCTTTGTAATCAAAGTTTCTCTCCTTATTTTGTAAATATTTGCTTATAAAAACAAAAAAAAATCCAAAAAATAGTTCAAAAAAATAGTTGTTTCTTATCGTTTTATGTATATATTAACAAATTTAAAAACAAAAAAAGAAGATAAGTCAAAAATTCAAAAAAATTGAGTAAAACAAAATAAAAATTCAAAAAAAATGATAATAAATTAAAAACACACAAAAAAATGATGATAAAAACTATAAAAATCCGAAACAATATTTTGAAACAAATAAATCAAATATTTCATTTCTTGATTTTCTTGCTATCCAAAAATTTTGTTTTGAGTTTATTTATATGTGAATTTTATCAATTCTTTGTTTGCTATTCGTTTGTTAATTATTGATTGAAAAATTTAAATATCTAGGGATAAGTTTTAAAGAATTCATTATGCTTTGTTAAAAATAGCGAACTCATTTTAGACAGTACTTCTAATTTCTCATTGATAGGAGCACGTGTATTATGTTAGATCATAACAACTATAGAATTCAATTATGTTTACTTTTAGATTTTTGAAAAATTGGAACGTGCAATTTATTAAGGTTGCTCTCAAAAAAATTTTTAATTAAAAATCTTGTTTTCTTTTCTCCTCTTTTTTTATCATGACTTACTTGCCATGATAAAATTTTTATCCTTAAAAGATCTATGTCAATGAGAATAAGATTTCGTTCCGTAAATATAGGCATCCAATAATTGAAAATGATTATATGTTACGGAGTAAGAGGATAAAATTCATTACTCCTATATATATGCATTGAGTTCATTTTATTATGAAGTTGAAAAAGAAAAAAAATGATATTAGGAAAATAAGATTTCATTTTTCTAATAATCAAAAAAAGAAAAAAAAATGGAGGTTCGAGAAAAAATTACCTCACCTCAAAATCCTAACCCTCTTCATAAACCAACATCACTCCCCTAGCCAATTTCGTGATTCTAGAATTAATTCAAAAATCTTTTTGAGAGCATAATTTGTAAATTACATTATTTCCAGTAAAGCTCCTATAAGCTAAAGTTCATATAATTCCAAACTATTTTTGTTAATCTAACCATTACAATTATTGCTTTCTATTTAATTACATAAAGAATTCTTTTGGCCAAAACTTTTGCGCTATTTAAATCATCTACAAAATTTTAGGACTTAACTCTTACACGCTGTATGTTTATTTAGATCTCTCCTATAATTAATTAAGTGGTAGATAAACTTAGAGTTTTTTTATTCCTTATAAGTTCACCTCAAACGTTTGCTCTGGAATAGCAAAAGCTTAAGTATGGGGGTATTTGATGAGTTGTAAATATACCTATTTTATAGTATTTTTATTATATCATTTTAGTTTAATTTTGTCTTTATTAGTTAGTTTTATTCAATAAATTATTTTCTTTTTATAAAAATTGTACTCACTTAAGTTTATTTTGATGTCCTAAAAATTTGCAGAAAATTGCCAAAAAAAGCAAGTACACGCCCGTGTACTTTGGGTCAAACCCGTGACCAGGGCGTGATACTCCAATTTCCCGTGAAATCAGCAATTTTTGAAGAAAAAGCGTGACACGCCCAATGACACGCTCGTGTCATTGGACACACCCCGTGACCGAGCGCCGTGTCACCGCGCTCGACATTTTGCGCTCAACGTTCGTCAACCCGACCGGGACACGCCCGTGTCCCATGATATGACATGCCCGTGTCATTCCCGATCGACGATCAAGGCTTCCAGCTCGACGAAACTGCGTTCAATGTTTGTCAAACCGACCCGACACACCTGTGTCACGATGCCACAAGGGCGTGACTCCTCCACCTGGCCTGACAAACCGCTGCCAGTGACTTTTCGATGCAAATGATGTCCAGTTCAACCTCTCCGACATGCCCACCGTCACGCCCATGACCAAGGGCATGACTTCCACGTGGACCTCACGAAGTCAACAATGCCATCAAATCGCCGAAATTAGATGCTGAATAGTGCTGACACGCCCCTCCGACACGCCCGTGTCGGAGCGCGTGTTCTCAAAAAATTTGCCTATAAATAGGCCCTTGTTGTAAGGTTTAGGGGTTCCGAATTTTGAACCATTTTGCTGTTAAGGGCTGCTGCTGGTTGCTATTTTAGTGCTATGTAAGGAATCTCCCCCCTCCTTTTCAAGTTTGTTTGTTTAAGCTCTTGTAATCAACTTCTTTTGTAATAAAATCGTTAGTATTTCATCCTTACATGCTCTGAAATGTCTCTAAAGGCCTCCTTTTCATCAATCTTACGTACTTTTATTTTCATTTTCATATGCGTATGTGCATGTATAAGCTCATTTTTTGTGAAATTTATGCTGTAAAATGAAAAACCTTTTGCCTTATTTTCATTTTTCTCAAAATATCTAGCCGTTATTATAGTCATTTTTGTTATCATATTCTTCAAATATTGGTTAGACTTAGGATTTTTACTTTCATTTTCTTTTTCTTACACTTTTTAAACTCTTTTACAAATATATAAGAATGAATCTAGCGTTATTTTAAGTTTTCAATAACTCTGATTTTTGCAATTACTTAAAAAGATTTTTGTTGAAACAATTTTTATTTCCACTTTTTATGCATTTCCATCAAAATCTAACGGTAAAAATATAAACGTTTTAATTTTTCAGGCACTTGCTTTTCTCGCTTTAATTTGAAAACTCTTTCCTCAAATAATTTTTATTTTGTCTTTTTATGCATTTCTACCGCATTCTAGTGGTAGAAATGCAGTTGTTTTAATTTTTCAATAACTTTGTTTTTCTTATTTTTTTCGCCTGAGTGCGTGCGTGTATAAGATAATTTTTATCGCTTTCTTTCAATTCAGTAAAGTTTGTGTGTATCTCATTTATGCAAGTGTGTATGTGTTTACTAATGTCTAGTGCGTGAGTATTTACTTTCTGAAGAGTGTGTGCGTTTGTTGTATTTATTGCCGCCTACTCACTAGGAGTTAAATGACAGGTCTTTATTTCCCACCTACTCATTTGAGTAGTACATGTACTCGCATTTATTTTTGCCTACTCGTTAAGAGTTAAATGGCGTGTCTTTATTTTTCACCTACTCATTTGAGTAGGATTTGTGTGTGTGAGTATTTACTATCTGAAGAGTGCGTGCGTGTGTTGCATTTATCTCCGCCTACTCGTTAAGAGTTAAATGACTGGTCTTTATTTTTTTTCACCTACTCATTTGAGTATGATTTGTGTATGTGAGTATTTACTTTATGTAGTGTGGGTTCGTTTTCATTTCTGTCGAGTATGTGTGTGTGTTTTATTTTCAGTAGAGTGAGTGTGTGTGCATTTATTTTCTCCTACTCATTTAAGTAGGGCTCACTTTCATTTTAGTCCTACTCGTTTGAGTAGGACTTTCAATTTTCAGCTTTAATTTACCGCCTACTCGTTTGAGTAGGACTTGTCGTTTTAATTATGTCATTTTCTCTTTTTTATAACTTAGTTGTAAATATTCTGTTCCTTTCTCTTTATTATGAGTTTGGAGGAGTGGGTGTGTTTTTATTTGTAGTAGCTTTTCTATATCTAATATTAGGTTATCTTATTTTTTTCTTATTTTCTTTATAACCCTTCAGTGAATAGTTTAGAACACTCCCCTAACCAAACTCATAAGCCATCCCCATTTCGATGAGTGTCTAATCATTTTTAGACCTCGGTATCAAAGAGCATTGAGATATAAAATGTTTTAAATAACTAAAGGTCTCATTTTTCTATTTAATTAAAAACTTAAGGTTTACCCCGGGTTAACGACCCGTAGAACCACATATCGATGTATGGGCTCTATTTCTGTTATCCATACACTAGCTAGCCGAGAGGCCGTGCGTATGGACTGACACCCCTAGGTAAAGAGAGTTTCGTACTAACCCTCGAGAGAGGAGGCGCGCTAACGCTAGCAGATTTGGTTCCCCACCCAATAGCATGGTTCTTAGCGTACTGCGGGCATTAATAGGAATCCTTCGTCGGACGAGAGCCCGGTCGAATAGCCTTAATGTCCAAGCGAGAGATATTTCTAGAGATAGGTGAGCTAATACTTTTGGAACCTCCACGAGCAAGTTTCCGCTTTAATTAAATTGAAACCTAAAATCTCTTTTTTATTCAAAACTATTTTACTCCTAACGTAATTCGATACCGAGTGTTATCTGTTCATCGACTTTAATCTTAATATATATTCTTCCCTTTTTAGTTAAAACCAACAACTTACTATTTCAGGTAAAATAATAGTGCTTTCGGAGCAGTAGGGATAATCAACCCGTCCCCGAGAATAATACGACCTTGGTATTCCCCAGAATATCGAGTACTACATGCCATAAGTGCACTTGCCTCCTTTCATTAAAAGCTCGCTTTTTAGCAAGCCCGCGACGTTCGACTCATCAAAACAACCACCCAAATAAGAGTCTGTTCACGGGCCATCAACAGGATCCTGCTCCGCAGCCAAACCCGGGGGCCAACTGGCTCAGTATTTTCCGAGGACTTTCTCCCCCATCCTACTTGGGGACGGAGTCGGCCGTTCAGACGGAGGAGTGGCTGGACATCATGTATGAGATGCTGACTGGGATCCGGTGCCCGTGGGAGGAGAGAGTGTTGGAACACCCTATTACTAATTTGGGTCAGGATCACTATGTCTTTAGGAAACCTGTTTTTGACCTCCTGTATAGATCTAAAGGTCAATTAGAATTGAGTCTAAGGGTTAGTACTTAGGTTTGGAAGCTGCCCTCAAGACCAAGGATTTTCAGTTTGGAGACTAAGTCATATCGTCGAGCTCAGTACGACGAATCGTCGAACTCCAATCGACGATCGTCTAGCTCAACTTCGACGGATCGTCGAACTCCTTTCGACGATCGCTGAGCTCAACTTCAACAAATTGTCAAACTCCATTCGACGATCTTCGAGCTCAGTTCGACGATCTTGACTCTAGTTTTGATTCTCTATCTTTGAGCTCAGTTTGATGATAGTTGAGCTCAGATCGACGATCTCTATTGCTGTCTAAGTCCAAATCGCTGAGCTCAGTTCGACGATAGCAGAGCTCAGTTCGACGATTTTCTGAAGAGTTCAAGGATTTTCAAGATTCAAATTCAGACAGTTAAGGAGTTATTCAGCAATTAATTCAGAAGATTTTCTAGCCGTTTTCATTTATTGTGGACCAAGTCTCAAGGGATTATCAAGGAATGTTTCTTTGGACTTTCCCCCAGAAGACATTTGCAATTAAGGATGCAATTAATGACAGGCTAACGGCTATTCTTGACAGAGGATGATTTTTTATTTAGAACCAGGGAATAAAACTCAAGATTTTTTTTAATCTCTCAGAACAGACAGCACAGATAAGCAGAACAAGAAGAAGAAGAACAAAACATTCTCTGCTACAACATTCTCTGAACAACATCTTTCTGAACATCAACTGTTCACAAGAGAAAGAGCTAAAAGAATTCACTCAAGAACACACATCCAAGGAGATCAACCTTCTGAAACCTTCAGATCTCTTTTGTTTCAAGTGTTCAAGGCCAACATCACTCAAAGACTCCAGACACCTAACATTTCAGCTGTTGCTGAAATCATCATTTGTTGGAGATCAACTTCTGAAGGCCTATCACCCTACAGCAAAGCTTCATTTCCTGAACATCTCAAGAACTCAGGGGGAGCTTTGACAACATCAAATCCACATAGTCTTCTCAGCTGCTTTGAGAAAGAGAAGACTTCCATAACTCTCTCATCCCCATCTCTGTAAAGGGTTTTTCAAACTCCCTTCAAAAGTTTGTGCTTAGTTTTTGAGCACCTTATCAAAAGCTCATTGGTGGCAAGACACCTGATCAAAAAATCTGTTTTGGTTTTTGAGCACCTTATCAAAAGCTCATTGGTGCCCAGGACACCTGATCAACTCATCCTGCAGTGGATTCCTACCTAGGGTGGTAGAAGAGTGGATGTACCCAAGTTTAGGGGAAGCACTATAGCTACTTGTGTCTTCTGGCTTGCTTGTCTTTATTTTTGTTTCTGCCTGTGATTGTTTTGTGACTAGTTAGGATCTGTGATTAATTTCTTTTATAGGTTATTTTGTGATTAGATTGAATATTTGCTTCTCTGTTCACTCAGATTACAATAACTGTTGTAAAAAATTTTTAAGCACCATATTCTATTCACCCCCCCTCTAGAGTATTTCAGATCTAGATGCACTTTCAATTGGTATCAGAGGGAGGTTGGTTAAATATACCACATCTTCTAGGTTGGTTAAACATACCACACCTTGTTTGCTGCACAGGCTAACACCTGAACCCCAAAGATCCCTAGTTAGATCTGCTTGCTGTAGATTTTATTATTAGATTATTTCTTCACAAATCATGGCCCAAAACAAAGATTATGCTAGCACCAGACCTCCAGTGTGCAATCTATCCAAGTTTGCACTTTGGAAAGCAAGGATTAGATTATACATGAATTTTATTGACGATGATATTTTTAATTCTGTTTTGACAGTCTGTCCAAGACCTCCAGAGAACACAAGCACAAATGCTGTTCCACCTCCATCAGGAACAAATGCTGATATCAAGAAGTGGAAGGTAGCTGATGCAAAGGCTATGAATATCTTAGCCCAGACCATGTCTGATGACATCTTTCAAAAGGTGGCTGAATGTAATTCAGCAAAGGAAATCTGGGATAAACTCTCTGAAATAGTCTCAGGCTCAGTTGATGAAAGAAAGGACAGGAGATCCCACCTCATATCTCAATATGAGAATTTCAAGAAGGGAGAAACTGAGTCAGTTGGAGATATGTATAACAGGCTCAGTCTAATAGTCAATGAACTCAAGACCTTGGATAAGGAGATCTCACTGACTGAACTTAATGTCAAAATCCTAATGTGCTTCCCAAGCACTTGGGACTCAAGAATCTAGCCAATCAAGGATGCCAGAAGTTTGAATGAGATCACCACAGAAGCTCTTTTGGGCAAGCTCAAATCCTATGAGCTGCTAATCAAAAATAGAGGAGAAGAGCAGAAGGCTGCTTCACCAGCCACAAGAAAAGAGAAGATAATAGCCTTCAAAGCAACTGAAGATCAGCCTGAAGACAAAGTCACAGGCAATGATGAACTGCTCAGTCTATTGGCCAAAAGATTTTACAAGATAGCCATAAAAGACTTCAGAAGGAGATCATACAAGGAGTATGATAAGCCAAGGTATGATAAGTCAATTAGCAAAGAAATTGTTTGCTTTGTTGCAGGAAACCAGGGCACATTGTACCTGACTGTCCAGAGAACAAAAACAAGCACAGAAGGGACAAGAAAGAAAGAAGATAGGAGAAAGACTTCAAGAAGAATGACACTGGCAAACCCTCCTCAAGCAAAAACAAACACACAAGGAAGGGATTTGTTGCTGAATCCTGGAGTGAAACTGAAGAGGAATCAGAAGCCTCATCCAGCTCCAGTGATGATGAAGATGATGCAGAAGAGAAGGAGTTCTGCATGATGGCATTCAATGCCTCTCAACATAATTCAGATGAAGAAGAGTCAGAGTCAGACTCAGAGACTCAACTTGAAGAAGACCAGGTAATCATTTCTTTTGATTTCAATTCAGAGGACTTTAAATCTGAGTTTAAAGCATTATGTTTAGACTTACTAAAATCTGAGAAAGAAATCATCTCTCTCAGAAATCATTTATCTGGACATAATACCTTAATGTCAAAAAACCTCAAACTCTCTCAGGAGTTGGAGTGCTGTAGGGAGCAGATAGCTTCACTGAAAGGTGAGCTATCAGAGGCCAAGAAGCTTGAAGAATCCCTTAATGGGAGAAGTATCAAGCTGATGGACATCACAAGCACAGTGAACTCCAGATTTAATAGTATATTGGGCTTGGGTGCTTCATCCAGCCAACCTATAGTCCTAACAACCCAATCAAGTTCATTTTTGATAAAGGGAAGGGAGTTGTAGAGGTAGCTAGGAAGAATCCTGATCTGCCTAAGAAAACTAAGTTCCAGCAGAAATCGTCGAACGGAGCTCGACGATCGCCGAACGTAGATCGACGATCTCAGGCAAAATCGTCGAACTCAGGTCGACGATCTCTAATTCCTGAACTCTGCCACAGTCGACCGTCGAATGGAGCTCGACGATCTGAACCAAGGTCATCGAACGTAGCTCCACGATCGTCGAACAGAGATCAGAGCTCTGGAAATTCCTTCAAGGGCAAATCAAAATCCAATCCTAGGGGTCCTTCATCCCAAATCTTTAACCCGTATACTGAATGGATAATACCTCCAAGGAGATATCATCTTGAAGGCTATAAGAGTCAACCTGGGATGTCTTTTATTTCTGAGTTTAAAGGTTATCAACCTAGGCCCAAGGTAAACTGGGTCAAAACAAATGAATTATTTTATGTGCAGGTGAAGACCTATCCAATATCAAACCAGCAATGGTACTTGGATAGTGGGTGCTCAAAGCACATGACAGGAAACAAGGACAACCTCACATACTTTAAAGCCAAGCTTGGACCCAAAGTTATTTTTGGTGATTCAAACTTTGGACAAACTAAAGGATATGGTGCAGTCCAGATTGGGACAGTGACATTCAAGAAGGTAGCTTTTGTGGAAGGACTGAAGCATAATTTGATAAGCATCAGTCAGCTATGTGATGAAGGCTACCAGGTGACTTTCAGCAAAGCATTATGCAAGATCAAGTCAGAGGACAACACAACTGTGTTGACAGGTAAAAGGAAAGGTAACATCTATCTAGTAGATTTTCTTTCAACAGATGTAGACATTTGCCAATTCAATTCTGTTTGTAGACCTAATATTTTATGGCATAAGAGCCTAGGACACTTAAGCCTTAGAATTATTGCTAGGCTATCTAAGGACAACCTTGTTAGAGGACTACCTTCTGGCCCGTACAAGAAGGAAGGACTCTGCTGGGCTTGTCAATTAGGCAAGCAAACTAAAAATAGTTTTAAGTCACTTAATAAGAGTGATTCACCTAGGATCTTGTATCTGTTACACATGGATCTTTTTGGACCCATTACAGTACAAAGCCTAGGAGGGAAATCTTACACCTTAGTAGTTGTAGATGACTTCTCTAGATTCACATGAGTGTTTTTTCAGAGGAAGAAGTCTGATAACTTTAAGTGTTTGACAGAGTTTCTCAAATGTATACAGATTGAGTTCAATACTCACATTGCCCTGATTAGAAGTGATCATGGGACAGAGTTTGATTCTCTTCTTATGCAAGAGTTCTTTCAGAGTGAAGGGATCAGACACACTTTCTCAGCTCCTAGAACTCCTCAACAAAATGGGGTAGCTGAAAGGAAAAATAGAACCCTTATTGAATCTACCACTACATTGTTGTCAGATGCTCACATTCCTCTATCCTTTTGGGCAGAGGCAGTGAACACCTCCAACTATGTGCTGAATAGAAGTTTGATACATAAACTAAAGGGAAAGACTCCCTATGAATTACTCAAAGGGAAGAAACCTAAAGTTGATTATTTTAGAATTTTTGGCTGTATTTGTTATATACATAATAATGACAAGAGTTATTTAGCAAAATTCCAAGCTAAAGCTGATGAAGGAGTGTTTCTGGGATACTCCATGATCAGTAAGGCTTATAGGGTTTATAATAAATCATCTCTAAAAATTGAGGAATCAGTTCATATATCATTTGATGAATCTAACATGTCTTTCAAGTAGAAGAACACTTCTACCATAGAACCTTTGCAGGAACATTCTCTTGTTGAAGACTTGAACAAGTTACAGGTTACTCAAAAAGAGGAAAGCAGTGAAGATGAAGAAAACATTCAACATATTGAAGAAAAACAACTTGAAGAGCCAGTTGTTGTACCACAAGAGGAAACAACAACACAGGTTGGTGAACAATCAACACCCCCTGTTGATTTAGTAACATCAAGAGACCATCCAATTTCCCAAATAATTGGAGACATCTCAGCTGATGTGCAAACCAGAAATCAGGTCAACCAAAACCTGTTGCACACTTGCTTCCTATCTCAAATTGAACCTCAGTCCATTCAAGATGCAGAGCAAGATACACACTGGATCATTGCAATGCAAGAAGAGTTGCATCAATTTGAAAGGAACAAAGTTTGAGAACTAGTGCCAACGCCTAAGGATCACTCCATTGTTGGAACAAAGTGGGTGTTCAGAAACAAATTGGATGATCAAGGAGTAATTGTAAGGAACAAGGCAAGGCTAGTTGCTCAAGGATACTCTCAAGAAGAAGGCATAAACTATGACCAGACTTTTGCACCAGTTGCAAGATTGGAAGCTATCAGAATTTTCTTAGCTTATGCAGCACACAAAGGCTTCAAGGTATATCAGATGGATGAAAAGAGTGCATTTCTAAATGGAGACATCAAAGAAGAAGTATATGTCAGACAACCTCCAGGTTTTATCTCTCCAACCCATCCTGATTATGTTTTTAAGTTGAACAAAGCATTATATGGTCTCAAGCAAGCTTCTAGAGCATGGTATGAGACCCTAGCATGCTTCCTTCTGGAAAATGGATTTATAAGGGGTAGAGTAAACGAAACTCTTTTCATTAGAACCCATAAGTCTCATACCCTACTATTACAGATTTATGTAGATGATATTATTTTTGGTTCTACTGATTCAAAATTGTGCAGAAGGTTCTCCAACCTAATGCATTCTAAATTTGAAATGAGTAGCATGGGTGAGCTTTCCTTCTTCCTAGGATTGCAAGTCAAACAACATGTTGAAGGCATCTTTATTTCTCAAACCAAGTATGCAAATGAATTGGTTAAGAAATTTGGTATGTCTGAAGCATCTTGCATGAAAACACCTATGCCTACTAATGCTGTATTGGATGCTGATGAACATGGGAAACCTGTTGATCAGACAACATATAGAGCAATGATTGGCTCTTTACTGTACCTTACATCTAGTAGACCAGATATAATGTTTGCTACATGTATATGTGCTAGGTTCCAAGTAAGCCCTAGGGAGTCACACCTAACACTAGTAAAAAGGATTCTCAGGTATGTTAAAAGTTCTCCAAATCTAGGTCTCTGGTATCCAAAAGATTCAGCATTTGAATTAACTGGATTTTCTGATGCAGATTATGCTGGATGTAGAATTGACAGAAAAAGGACCAGTGGAACTTGTCAGTTTCTTGGTGACAGACTTGTCTCTTGGTTTTGCAAGAAACAAACTTCTGTGTCAACTTCAACTGCTGAAGCTGAATATATGGCTGCAGGCAGTTGTGGTTCACAAATCTTGTGGATTCAAAACCAACTCCTAGACTATGGCTACAACTTAGAGAAGTCAAAAATCTTTTGTGATAACACTAGTGCTATTTCTATAGCTCAAAATCCAGTCCTCCATAGTAGGACAAAACACATAGAAATTAGGCATCACTTCATAAGGGATAATGCTGAGAAGAATAAAATTAAACTGCAATATATCCCAACTGATTTACAAAGGGGAGATATTTTCACCAAACCCTTGGATGAAAAGAAACACACCTTCTTCCTAAATCAGTTAGGAATGTTAGATGGAGGAAGTCTAAAATAATATCCAAGATTTTAAAAGTTTAAAAATTGACCAAGACTAGGCAAACATCTTGATTTTTTCTTAGTGTCTAGAGTGTCTTTCTGGTCTCTGAACTGCGCTCGACGATTTTCCCCCAGATCGTCGAACGGAGATCGACGATTTCTGAAATCGTCGAACTGAGTTCAGCGCTTCTCAGATAGTCTGAACTATCTCTTCCGGTCAACGATCGTCGAACGGCGCTCGACGATTTTGTTCTCTGAACGATCGTCGAACAGAGCTCGATGCTCTCCAATATCGTCGAACGGAGATCGACGATATTGAAGACCTTTCAGATTCCTTTAGAAGCCCCGATCGTCGAACTGAGTTCAACGATCATTCCTTTTCTGCGTCGAACCCTAATATAAAATTCATTTTTCGCCGTCGTTCTCCTTTTGCGCTTTCGATTTCTCTGCAAAAATTCTCTTTCCCTCCAAACATCCCTACACTTGGTCGTTTTGTTTGTTGATTTTTGCAGGTAACCATGGCCATCTCTATTGCTGTTCTCGCCGCAATGAAATTCGGTGCCGGATTTGACATTGACATGGAGTCTTTCAGCACCACTGATCAAGTTTTCCAGGATATTTTGGAACTCTTCAAGGAGCAGAAACTTGCTACCATCATGACCACCAGGATCAAGCTGCCTGCTGATGAGATTAAGGAGTGGGTCTACACTGCCCATAACCAGGACCAAAGCACAATAGTTGGTTCAATTTCTGGAACCCAGGTACACTTGACTCCAGCTATTCTGACAGAAGTTTTTGAGTTAAGTTCTAGAAGAGATTCTGCTGATTTATCTGGAGAGGAATTTGCTGATCTGCTTGCAAGAATGGGTCACTCTGAGGCTAACCCTAGCAAGCTGCTGAAGAAGAACCTAGCTGTGGAATATAGATTCTTGGCTGATGTAGTAGGAAAGGTTTTGCTGGCCAAGCATTCAGCACATGATACTATTTCTAGGTTTCAGCTGTGCTTGATGGGAGCCATTGTGGACAAGAAACAATTGAACTGGGGAGAGGTCTTCTTTGACCTTATTAAAAAGAAAATCACTAAGAACTTTGTGAATTTTGGGAGGATTCTAGGCCTCTTTCTGCAGAACAGATGCCCTACATTGCTAGTCTCTTCTGGGATACATATCAATGCATCAAAGAGACTGTCCTGTGCCCTATTTGGCAAATGAGACAGGCAGATAACAAAGCCAAGCAGGCCCTCTGCAAGCACACCTTCAGGCACCAGGACTGTAATAGTCACTTCCCCTCAAGTCTCTGCCCCTGCAGATGACTTGTCTGCTGCTGCTTCTCCTCCTCCTCCTATTCCATCTCCTCCAGTTCCATCCACCATTCAAACTCCATCCACTATCATCATCTCCAGCCCATCTCCAACATCAATACCATCTCCAATTCCAACTCTACCAGTCACAAAAGAAATCTTCCATCCATTATATTCCTATCCTCAACCAGACATTGAAACATCATCCACCATTCCATCCTTCAATCTTCTTGATGATTCCTTCATGGATGACTCACCCTCATCTCCTCCTGAGCTACCCTCCTCATTAACTTCTTATCAACAACTTCTGCAAGCCATTATTGATCAACCTACCTTCACACCCTCTATCTCAATCCCACTGTCTTCCATCTCCACTATACCCACACCTCAACCATCACTCCTACAATCCATCAGCTCTCCACCACCATCACCTGTTGTTCCACCTCCATCCTCTACCTCTGCTCAATTGCCTGCTGAGCAAGTAGATATTCCAGCCCTAGCTGACCAGTTATATGAACTACTAGCCCCCAGGCTATCTCTTCTATTGGAGACCTCCTTGGCTCCATTACTTCAGTCAGTTGCAGCCCTTTCTACCAGGCTATCCTCCCTATTTCCTCAGGCAATCCCTTCATCAGTGTGCCTTGATCCAGCATTCTCTGAATATAGGCAGGGGAGATGCCTAATGAAGTTGTGAGATTGCCTGCTGCTGTTTCTTCAGTTGTTGTTGCTGCTGCTGCTGTTGTTCCTCAAGCTCCAGTTCCACCTCCAGTTGCAATCTTTTCAGTAGACCTCAGGTCCCTGCTCTCAGATTTTGATTCCATTTATTTCAGTTGTCTTCCAGAGAAAGTTGCAGTCCACCCCTTAGAGGATATTTCCAAGGCCATTGTGCCCTTCTCATGTTGTGACACCAGTATTATTCATTCATTCATAAATACAGTTTATACTGCTGAGACTTCTGGTTCCAGTGATGCTGCTGCTATTCCTGCTGAAAGTATTGTTGATGTTTCTGTTGCTGCTGCTGATATTGTTGATACTGCTGATGAGTTAATCTCTAAGGATATGCAGATGACAGAGGCACATGATTTTGAGCCTTCTGTTTTTGCTGATGATATTCCTGCTGTTGCTGATGTTGTTGTATCTGAAAGTGTTTTATCTGAAACTGCTGCTGCCCCAACTGCTGCTGATATTACTGCTGCTATACCTTCTAAGAGTGTTGCTCCAGAAATCTTTGTGTCTGTTGTTACAACTGCTGCTACAACTTCTGTTGCTATTAGTGCTGTATCTGCTGCTGTCACCACTGTTGTTTCATCTGCTCCAACTCAACTTCAGAAAGAATATATGAAAAAGATTGATGCTCTATATGATGAGCAAAGTTCTGAAAGTGATGAATTCAGGACTGATTCTGATGACTCCTCTGCCACTATTGCCAGGAAGAGAAAGGCAAGGAGCAAAGCCATGAAAAGAGTACCTCCAGCCAAAGTCAAGGTCACTAATGACATACCATATTACATTCTTCATGACTGCCCCATTACTGAGCATTGGATGCAGTATTTCAAGAACCAACTTAAAGCCATGAAGAAGAAGAGGAAGTATGAAAAAGGATCTTCTCAGTTTCATCATCCTCATCCTCCTCCACCACCTCCTCCTGATGCAGGTGCAGGTGGAAGCTCAGCTGCTCAACCTCATGCTAAAAGCCAAACCCCCTATCAGCCTCATGCAAGATCTTATCATAGGGGAAGCCAGTCCAGAGGTTCTCAATCTAGAAGAGGAAGTTACAGAGGAAACCAGAGGGAATTCCAAGTTTATTCAAAAGGTTATTCAAGGCAACATCCTTACTCCAGGGAAGGACAAGCTTCATCAGACACAACTTCAGCTCCTTTTCCCTATAAGCTAAAATAAGTAGTCTCCTCCAGAGCTCCTCAAGATAATCCATCCAACAGATATGAGCCTCCAGTGCCCTTTGAGGATCCTGAAAATAACCCTACTGTTTGGACTGCCAGGATGAAAGAGCTAGCTGCCCTGGATCAAATTAAGAAAGCTAAAGAGCAAGGCAGAGATTATTCCAACATTACTACTTTGTCTGAACAAAGAAAGAAAGAATTGGAAAGATATGGCTCAAGCAAATTCTTTGACTCTGATAGATATATGGAGCTGCATCCTGAAGCTGTAGTTCCAAGGCCCAAACAGCAAACCTCCTTAGGTGCAGCAGATGACAGAAGGTCAAAGAAAGAAGCTCTCAATCCTAATAGAGAAATCAAACTTATAAAGAGCAAGGAGAAATAATAATTATGTAATGTGACAATTATTCTGAATTCTGATTTCTGTCTGAGATAATATATCTGGGCTCCTGCAATGTACTGCTTATTGCTTTTCTGCATTGTTACTTTGTATGTTGTTTTTTTCAAGTTTTCCAAATTCTGTAAATAGTAATCCTAACCCAAATAGGGGGAGATTGTTGGAACACCCTATTACTAATTTGGGTTAGGATCACTATGTCTTTAGGAAACCTATTTTTGACCTCATGTATAGATCTAAAGGTCAATTAGAATTGAGTCTAAGGGTTAGTACTTAGGTTTGGAAGCTGCCCTCAAGACCAAGGATTTTCAGTTTGGAGACTAAGTCATATCGTCGAGCTCAGTACGACGAATCGTCGAACTCCAATCGACGATCGTCTAGCTCAACTTCGACGGATCGTCGAACTCCTTTCGACGATCGCTTAGCTCAACTTCAACAAATCGTCGAACTCCATTCGACGATCTTCGAGCTCAGTTCGACGATCTTGACACCAGTTTTGATTCTCTATCTCTGAGCTCAGTTCGACGATAGTTGAGCTCAGATCGACGATCTCTGTTGCTGTCTAAGTCCAAATCGCTGAGCTCAGTTCGACGATAGCAGAGCTCAGTTCGATGATTTTCTGAAGAGTTCAAGGATTTTCAAGATTCAAATTCAGACAGTTAAGGAGTTATTCAGCAATTAATTCAGAAGATTTTCTAGCCGTTTTCATTTATTCTGGACCAAGTTTCAAGGGATTATCAAGAAATGTTTCTTTAAACTTTCCCCCAGAAGACATTTACAATTAAGGATGCAATTAATGACAGGCTAACGGCTATTCTTGACAGAGGATGATTTTCTATTCAGAACTAGGGAATAAAACTCAAGATTTTTTTTAATCTCTCAGAACAGACAGCACAGATAAGCAGAACAAGAAGAAGAAGAACAAAACATTCTCTGCTACAACATTCTCTGAACAACATCTTTCTGAACATCAACTGTTCACAAGAGAAAGAGCTAAAAGAATTCACTCAAGAACACACATCCAAGGAGATCAACCTTCTGAAACCTTCAGATCTCTTTTGATTCAAGTGTTCAAGGCCAACATCACTCAAAGACTCCAGACACCTAATATTTCAGCTATTGCTGAAATCATTATTTGCTGGAGATCAACTTCTGAAGGCCTATCACCCTACAGCAAAACTTCATTTCCTGAACATCTCAAGAACTCAGGGGGAGCTTTGACAACATCAAATCCACATAGTCTTCTCAGCTGCTTTGAGAAAGAGAAGACTTCCATAACTCTCTCATCCCCATCTCTATAAAGGGTTTTTCAAACTCCCTTCAAAAGTTTGTGCTTGGTTTTTGAGCACCTTGTCAAAAGCTCATTGGTGGCAAGACACCTGATCAAAAAATCTGATTTGGTTTTTGAGCACCTTATCAAAAGCTCATTGGTGACCAGGACACCTGATCAACTCATCCTGCAGTGGATTCCTACATAGGGTGGTAGAAAAGTGAATGTACCCAAGTTTAGGGGACCCACTATAGCTCCTTGTGTCATCTGGCTTGCTTGTCTTTATTTTTGTTTCTGGCTGTGATTGTTTTGTGATTAGTTAGGATCTGTGATTAATTTCTTTTGTAGGTTATTTTGTGATTATATTGAATATTTTATTCCCTATTCACTCAGATTACAACAACTGTTGTAAAAAGTTTTTAAGCACCATACACTATTCACCCCCCCTCTAGAGTATTTCAGATCTAGCTGCACTTTTAGAGAGTGCCCTTGGTTGTCTCTTGCTTGGAGTCCCATGCCAAGAGATGGTGGAAGACTTCGTTGGACACGACGTTTGCTGACAGAGAGGTTGCTGAGATAGCTTGGGGGGAATTCAGGGATGCACTATTGGAGCATTTTGTTCCGCAGTCGGCCAAAGATGAGCTGGAGGATAGATTTCTAAAGTTGAGACAGGGCAGCAAGACAGTGGTGGAGTATCATCGGGAGTTCAACCACCTAACCTGATTTGCGGATTCTTATCAATTGGATGAGGCAGGTTACACTAAGAGGTTCTATATGGGCCTGTGAGACGATCTGAGGGAGGCTCTGCTGTTCGTGTCCGATGGGCCTATTCCTCGAATATTAGAGATGGCGAAAAGGATCGAGGCAGATTGGCAAACTACCCGAGGCCGGAAGCGGCCAACTGAGGATCAGGGCCGGGGAGCCAAAAATGATCAGCGACGTGGCCGCATCACAAAGGGGAGAAGAGGAGAAGACCAGCCTCGTTAGGAGGCAAGACAGGAGCAGAGGGAACCAGTAGTGGTGGCCCCTCAGCCACCCCAGATGCGGGAGGTGTAGAGAACCGGGGGTATGGCATATCGCTCGCTAGAGTGTTTCAACTGTCACCAGGTGGGGCATATCAGGAGGAATTGCCCCATGAGGGGGACACCACCACCAGCACCACCGGCTGCCCCGCCAGCTCATTATTTTGGATGCCGAGGATGTGGCCGAGGTCGTGGATACCAGGGCAGAGACCACATGCAGGAGAGGGAGCAAGTATATTCACTGGATCTGACACAACAACAGAATCCAGAGCAAGTGATCACAAGTACGCCAGTTAATTTTAAATCTTCTCTTTCTTAGATAATTAAAGTTATGGATATAGAACTGATAAACTAGGAATGAAAACCACAATTAGATTTCTAAGACTTTAAGTTACCCCCCCCCCCCCAAGCATAGTATTCATCAGCGACAAGCCCGCCTATACACTGTTCGATACGGGTGCCTTGCACTCGTTCGTGTCGGAAGCCTTCGTGGAAGAGCTAGAAGGCGTGGAGTGATTCACAGGCCTGATGATGACGATACGACTACCTGACGGATCAAAGTTATTCACCACCGCCCGCTGCAACATGGAGGCGTAGATCGGCAGAAAGATATTTGAAGCACCAACGATGATCATGAAGATGCCAGTCTTTGATTTGATCCTGGGAATGACATGGTTGCACTGGAACCATGCTCATATTGACTGCATGTCCAAGAGGATTACTGTGAGGCATGGGGATTCCTACATCATCATCGAAGGTATTAGATCTATTCCCCCTCTCTTATTATCATCCATGCAGGCCGTCAAGGCCCACTTGCAGGGGGAGGAAGTCTATGAAGTGTTTTATGAAATGACTAAGGCCAAGGGTTCCATCTCGGATATCCCAGTGGTGTGAGATTTTGCCGACGTATTTCCAGAGAAGTTGCCAGGGCTACCCCCGCACCGGTAGCAGGATTTCCAGATACAGCTGGTGCCGGGGGCTAAGCCAGCATCTAAAGCCCCTTACCGGATGGCCCCGAAGGAGCTGACAGAGTTTCGGAGCCAGCTGCAGGAGTTAGTGGAGGCCGGATTTGTCCGGCCAAGCTCTTCACCATAGGGAGCCCCGGTGTTATTCGTCAAGAAGAAGGATGGGACACTCAGATTGTGCATAAACTACCGGGCACTGAACCGACTGACTGTCCAGAAGACCTATCCACTGCCAAGGATAGATGAGCTGCTTGATCAGCTGGAGGGGGCACATTTTTTTTCAAAATTGGATTTGAGGTCGGGCTACTATCAGCTGCGGATCTAGGAGGAGGACATAACGAAGATTGACTTTAGTAACAGATATGGGCTGTTCGAGTTTACTGTGATACCCTTCGGGCTCATGAATGCACCGTTGGCATTCGTGTGCCTCATGAATTGGGTGTTCAAAGCATATCTGGATGTGTTCGTCATTGTATTTATTGACGACATCCTCATCTACTCGAGGACAGAGGAGGAGCACACACGACATCTGACGCTGACCCTTGAGAGACTACGAGAGCACCAGCTTTATGCGAAGTTCAGCAAATGCGAGTTCTGGTTGAGGGAGGTGGATTTTCTAGGCCATATCATCAGTGGTGCTATATTGGCAGTGGACCCGGCCAAGATTCAGGCAGTTCGGGATTGGGCACAGCTGAAGTCGGCCACATATGTGCGGAGTTTTCTAGGACTTGCCGGTTATTACCGGAAGTTCGTGGAGGGGTTTTCTCGTATTGCCCTTCCACTCACATCCCTGACGAGGAAGGATGTGCCCTTTTTATGGACCATGCAGTGCGAGGTGGCTTTTCAGGAGCTAAAGGATCGACTAACCTCAGCTCCTATACTTGCCCTCCCTTCGGGGAAAGAAGGATTCCGGGTCTACACCGACGCTTCCTACCAGGGCATGGGTGCGGTGCTGATGCAAAATGTTCATGTGATAGCATACGCTTCTCGGCAGCTAAAGAAGCATGAGCAGAACTACCAGTTCATGACTTAGAGATGGGAGCGGCCATATTTGCTCTGAAAGCCCGGCGACACTATCTGTACGGTGTCCACTGCGACATTTACTCCGATCACAAGAACTTGAGGTATGTGGACACGCAGAAAGAGCTGAACATCAGACAAAGATGATGGGTGGAGTTTCTAGCATATTACCAGTACAAGATGCACTACCACCCAGGGAAGGCGAATGTGGTGGTAGATGCGTTGAGCCGGAATGCTGCAAATCCTAGAGCAGGAACGCAATTGATGGCCTTGGAGTTGGTCCAAATGTTAGAGAAAATGCAGATATCCTTGGTGTCCGAGGATCACCCTGAGCTATACCGGGAGTACCTAGCGTCGTTGATTGCCCCAGATGACATTCGAGACCGAGTCAGAGATGGGCAGAGGCAGGATGCCCAGCTAGAGCTGATATTTCGGGCCTTAGAAGCAGGCACTGCTGGAGATTACTCGCTGAGGGATGGTCTGGTGTGTTTCAGAGGACGGATTTACATACTAGAGGGAGGCCAGGTCCGGGAAGATATCATGACGGAGTATCATTGCAGTCGATGTTTAGTACACCCGGGAGTTACGAAGATGACTGCGGACCTAAAGAAGACCATGTACTGGCCAGGCATGAAGAAGGATATCTCCCACTTCGTGACCCATTGCGAGACATGCCAGCTGGTGAAGGCAGAATGCAGCAACCCCGCAGGATTGTTGCAGCCACTCCTAGTGCCGGAGTGGAAGTTCGATGATATCACGATGGACTTCATACAATGGGCTTCCCCGATCGCGGACAGAGAACGATTCAATCTGGGTGATCGTCGACCGACTGACGAAGGTAGCGAGATTTATTTCGATCAGAAAGGACGACTCGGTTGGTGTGCTGGTTCGTAAATTCGTGGAGCAGTTCGTGCGTTATCATGATGTACCCAGGACGATTGTATCGGATTAGGATGGACGGTTTACATCCAGGGAGTGGAGATCATGTAACAGCCCAAAGTTCTGAAACAGGCAAATTTGGGTGACACGGCCTGGGACACGGGCGTGTCCCAGGGCGTGTCAGGTGACACGGCCTACGACACGGGCGTGTCGCAGGGCGTGTCGAGTTGTGTCGACGATTGGGCTTTGTCTCGACGATTTTTTTGGTCTCGACGATTCATCGAGATGAGGCACACGGCCCAGGACACGGGCGTGTCCAAGGCCGTGTCGCATTCTCGACGATTTTTGCTCGACGATCGTCGAGTGTCGAGAAGTGCGTGTCGAGTGTTGAACACGGCCTGTGACACGGGCGTGTCACAGGGCGTGTCAAATCAGGCGACGAACTCAGCCCGCCGAGGATTTCGACAGGGCGTGTCTTTGTGCCGTGTCTAGGCACACGACCTGGGACACAGGCGTGTCATAGGCCGTGTGAAGTCTCGGGATGATTTGGGATTTTTTTCACCCAGGTACACGGCCACAGACACGGGCGTGTCTGAAGGCGTGTTGGTGACACGGCCAATGACACGGGCGTGTCCCGTGGGCGTGTCACTGGTTTGGATAAGTCGGTTGACCACCGCTTGAGGCACACGGCCAGGCACACGGCAGTGTTCGAAGCCGTGTCGGGTCAAATTATGTGTTTTTGGCAGAATCGTGGCCGTCCATTTCTTCAGTCTGGATCCAAGGGCTGAAAGCTCTTCTTCTTTTTCCATAAGGGCCGAAGTCAGAGATTTAGTTCTCATAGTCTTTAGCCTTAACCTTTCTTCAAGTGAAGAGAGAGAAAGAAAGGAGGAGGAAGAAGGAAAGGGGGTTGCTGTTGGTGGTGCTGTGGTTTACCGGCGAGAGATCCGAAGCCAGCGTTGCGGAGGAAACGCTCTTGCGAGTCTTGCAAGCAAGCTTTCAAGCCATGGCACCGAAGCGATCGTCAAGGGTAACGACTTTTCTTCCTAGCCATGTGAAGGCTTCTGTTTTGGCATATCTTTTGATTCCCCCACCAAGAGGTGGCTGCTTTTGGGAGTCATTTGGGTGGATGCTTGAAATCCCCTTGGTATTGCATATAGATCCGGAAATGAGTACGGAATAGGCATGCTGTGTGAAGCCCATCTGGACAGGTTGGTCTGGATTGGTGATGTTGCATACGAACCAGAGAAGACTCCGTGATAAACGTTTAGTGTAAGGAGTCTATGGGTTATGCCTGCGAAAAGGAGTAGCAGGAAGTACTGGGGTGGTAGTCCAGGAAAATAGCCTTGTGGTGGTTTTGGGTCCAACCTGTGGTTGAGGCACAGGAAGTACTGGTGGGACCAGGAAAGGCCCTTTTTGTGATGTTTGATGTCATAGGGTGTCCACCTGTGAAGCGAGTCACAGGAAGTACTGGTGTGCCCAGGAAAGACCCCTGACATTTGTGCTTATGCGGTATCCACCTGTGGAGAGAATCACAGGAAGTATTGGTGCGCCCAGGAAAGACCCGCTGTTGCTGTGAGGAAATGGGTATAGTGAAATACCCAGGCTTGAATGCCAGGAACAGGATTGGTGATACCGACCCGCGCCTTTGATATAGCCGTGAGTACGCTGTACTCGGAGAAGGCAAGGCGATTTGAGCAACGGGGGGTGGAGGATCCGACCTGCGCTATGTCCGTCTGACGTGAGACCAAAAAGTGCGGTCTGTTGGAGCGCATAGCAAGAGTCTTCGGCCTGCGCGCCATGACACAAAGGGGGGCTACGGGCCATCCCGGTGTCCGAGGACTAACTCCGGCTGCACGCCATGGAGTAAATGCTCAAAAGAGTTACCGTTGGGTGATAACCCTGATACGGTGGTGGGCAAGAGGTTGCCAGAACACCAAGAATGTGCCCTGAGTGCACGAACCGTTGAGCCGGGTGGCGGACGGTTGTGATGGCTTGTGTGCGTGAAAGCACTTTTGATGATATAGCTTGCCATACTTGTGCTATGATATGCCTGCAGGGAAAAATACCGCTGCCCCGAGAGAAGGGGTAGGGTCGTTATAATTTGGTCAGCTGAACGCTGACTGTTGCCTTTGTTTGCCACCGTTGGGTGGATTGTCCTTGCACAGGTGCTGGAGAGCCGAGCGGGTCGCATAGAGGTTGATGCTCCTGCTGGTGTTGCTGCTGCTGCTAGCCCTCGAAGGCTAATGTTCTTTTGAGTGTTTCCTTTTTGTGGCCGGCCTGCGCGCCAATTTGTTTAGGCCACTGCATGAAAGCCCTGTAAGGCCATAAGGCCAACTCCTTTGACATGGTGTAAGACATTCCTATATGTATATAAAATGTGGCATTTTATGTTTGGACATTCATGAGGAGTTCAAGTAGTTTAGGCTTCCGCTAGAATGCTTGTGATAGGTGCGATTGCGCTACTCTGGTATCATCCTGTACCTTCACCGACTGTTTTGTGGTATATCCTGTGGGGCCCCGGCCGGACCTTCTAGAATATATCATATGAACGGATGGGGTTGTTACATTTTTGGTATCGGTTGTCTTGGTCTTTCCCTCTCGAAGTCGTGGCCGACTTCTTTTGTGGGGTGGCGAGCACGTGGTTGTGCACACCAAAGTCTACGATTGAACTCCTGAATGTCCATGATAGGAATGCATTTTGTATGTTTGAGGAACCTGCGTGTTCCTATTTTGTGTTGTTTGCTTGGGTACGACCGCTAATGTGTGTGTCTTGTCCACCTTTAGGTGACACGAAGTGGAGCTGGGCCGTCTGAGCCCCAGCGTTCTGATGAAAGTACGGCACCAGCTGCGGTGCCTACACCTCCACCGTCTGCGGAACATGTCCGTTTAGTTGCGGAGGCCTTATTTACCATGATCCAAGGTCAGCCACTTAGGCAAGAACAAGAGGCTGTGAGGCCAGATCAGGCGGTGGCAAGGCCTGAACCTGTTATGGATGTGGTTCCTCGAGCGGCTGAGAAGCAGCTAACACGGTTTATGAGTTTCCATCCGCCTACGTTCTCGGGAGCGGGAACCCCGACGCAGGCTGAGGATTGGTTATCGCGCGTCAAGCGAGTGATGACGGCGATAGGCACGGCGGAGCATCAGAAAGTTACCTTAGCCACCTTCTTGCTTGAAGGAGAAGCTCGGTTATGGTGGGATGAGATGGAGTTGCATCATTTGGCGGGTCGTCCGTTAACCCAAGTGTCGATGGAAGAATTCTCCCGGCTCTTCCTTGTGAAGCACCTTCCTGTGGCTCAACGGATAGCCATGGAAAATGAATTCCAACGGTTGACTCAAGGTGATGGCAGTGTTGACGCGTACCTGCATGAGTTTACTCGCTTGGGGCGGTATGCGGGTTCGATTTTTGCTGATGAGCAGAGGAAGACTAATCGGTTCTATGAAGGACTGAGGGACGAGTTGAGGTTCCTTGTGTCTAGTTCTGTGAACCAAGGTTTCCAAGCGTTGGTTGACACTGCGACCGCGTTGGAAAAGGATATGAAGAGGGTGCAAGGGAAGAGAGCGTTGGTGATGACGCAACCGGAGTGGAAGGCGCCCCGCTCTGGAAAATCATTTTACAAGAAGAGATGGGGTAAGAGGTCCAAGCCGAGTGGACAAGCTCCTTCATCAGTTGCAACGGGAGCAACATCAGGGGCAACCTCCAAGCCAGAAACTCGTACCTGCTTCAATTGTGGTAGGATGGGGCACATTGCGCGAGATTGCCGGATGCCGCCAAAGAGTGAAAAGAAGGCGGGAGCATCTTATGCAGAGAAAGGAAAAGCGGTGGTGGAGTCTTCTGCCTCGCAAGCGCAACCCCGAGTCTACAATCTTGGCCTGCAAGAGGCCATTAAGCAGAGTGACGTGGTCACAGGTATGAGTTTAGTTTTGCATATGCTCTTGTTTGTATGCTTAGCTTTGTACGCCTATGTTTGTGGTTTGTGTGTGACATGTTTGTCATAGGTTTTGTAATGATTCGGGACACGCTGGCGCGAGCACTGTTTGATACAGGTGCATCGCATTCTTTTCTGTCTAGTGAGTTTCTTACGCGGCTTGGGATACCCAGTCGTGCAAAGGCAGATAGCGTCAGAGTGGTGTTGCCGAATGGTTGTTGGATGCTTGCGGATCAAGCTTGCGATGTGGCGGTTCAAGTAGGAAGTCGGGATTTTTGTTTATCCGCATTTGTTTTGCCAATCTCGGAATTCGATGTGATTTTTGGGATGGATTGGCTTGCGGAGCAGCATGCTAGGATCGATTGCCAGTCCAAAGAAATCACGTTGGGCCAGAATACCGAACAGGAGACCAAGTTCGCGGGTATGCGAGGAGTAGGCGGGACGTTGATGTCTGCACTCCAGGTAGTCAAAGCTGTTCGGAAGGGTGCGGAGTGTTACTTTGCACTAATTCAGGCTGTTGAGCCTAAGGCCACTTTGTGTGAGGTTCCGATTGTGGCAGAATTTGCTGATGTGTTTCCCGCAGATCTCCCTGGGCTACCACCCCAGCGGGAGATTGAC